>JAJSME010000003.1:0-1200000 GCA_021235465.1 Umbelopsis sp. PMI_123 | reverse complement strand
CCTGATGGCTTCCCATCTTTTGAAAGCGCCAATTTAAACGTAAAATTAGAATGCTATTCATGTTACGAATTATACATCAATGTTGAATGGTACCTTGGTTTGACTCGGTCCTCTCTTGTGAGTGACTTGACATTTGTGGTTGTTTTCGTGTTGGATTGGTGATAGCAATCGAATGTCGTTTGGTATTTGCTGTTGGTTTAGATCTTGGAATAGGATTACTATATGTTCAACACAATATTAAACAGTGAATTGAGGTAAGAATATTAGAAGTTCGGAAATAGTAACTGCGTATTGTACTGACCCAGTAAGTATTGTCGACATTGGCCGGGATGATGAAGCACCCACTGACATTGCAATATCATGTCATCAGATTTTGCTCATAACAAATTCAGAATGCAACACTTAGAGTACTTACAAGGTACCCATGCTGTAGACGGTGTTAACTCCTCCTTTTTTTTTTTCTGCTCAGATATAAATGCCTCAACTTGACTTCCTTGTTTGGATAGTGAAGGGGTTTCGTCTACAGATTTTACTTTTGTGCCTGTCGCCATTGTCAGTATACGAATCTCACTCTCCCTCCATACTACAATTCAAAGTATATTCACAGTTAACTTTATCATCCAAATCATCTGGGGGAGCCAAGCGACCCCACCAATCTGGGAATGTAGCAGGAATAGGATTCGTTGTACCCTGGTTGCTGTCTTGTACCTCGCTTTTCTGGGAACTGCCATGATTAATTTCGGTCACTGTGCCTGATGGATCCTCTTGAGAAGGATCTTTCTCCTCTTTCAATTTAGACGCAGCTTCCTATAACAAAAGCTAAGCTTTAGTGAGGATATTTACTCGAATAGTTAGTAACGATGTACTCACTTGAGCATTTTCCTTTAGCAAACGTTCAGTTTGTCTTTGAATGTTTTTACGATCGTTAGAATATAGCACTGCGAAGCAAATGAGTTCGCGTAAAACATTGAATGCCTCAAATGGAGGCTCTTTGGCTAAAAATTCATGCACATACGGCGGCAGACTTGACAGAAATGCCTCCATTTCGAATGAAGTAAACGCTTGTACTGTAGCTAACTTTGGTGTCACAAGCAAATTTCAATCAGGTGCGTATTTAATATTTGTAACCCATTGGCACAAATACAAAAAAGATATTCCATCACGTTCCAAGGACGGAACTGCTTGATCAGTGAAAGACATTTTCCATCGATGAATGCTGACGTTTTCCATTCTCATGTAATACCATTCAAATTTCGTGTTCTTCCAAGCTTGACCGCTTTGTTACATCGGATAATTTTGCCAAAATATTGTTTATTGTAATGGTGAGTAACGAACACATTCGAGTAAACACCAGTAAGCGCTAAATTTACATGTTAAATAACTACATATCACTTTAATTTTTTCAAATACAATATATAACTGTCAATGTACTATTCTGTTAAGACTTGGTTCGAAATATGACCTCAATTTATACAATAAATCTGTCACTCCTTGATCGTCATGTCTGGAACAGTATATCACCTTATCCAATACACATACCATATGGAAAAGATCATCGCCATGACTAAAACAAAGCCGTTAGCCTTTCACTGTCGATATTACCACCATGTTATGGCTAAAATCAACTTACTGCTTATATATTTCCATCTCTGCTTCCACATATCAGTATTTCTTCCAGCTATCGTCATAACATCTATTCTGACCTTCATACCCTTCAGCCAGTTTCGATACCTAGATAGTTTTTCCTCACGTCGATCCATGGCTATGTTGATAGCTCTAAGCCGTCGTACGAGTAAGGTGCATTGTTGATGGCATTTCTCTAACTTGGCATTGGTCCCAATGATTCTCCAAGCACGATCGACAGATTCTTCTATTGCAGGTATGCTACTATCGATTGTTTTTAATTCATTAGAGTACATGGATATATCCTTCATATGGCCATTTATTCTTTGCTCTATTTCTTGCAAGGCAGTCTGCTGTGCTTGTATCTGGCGCTGCATGTCATTTATGACTGCATCACTATATATAGCAAATTGAAAGTTTAACAAGAGATATATGTATGCATGTATCATACAATAATATGGGCCACTTACAAATCTATTGAGGAGGGTGGTTCTGCTTCTCGCAACAAAACCTTTTCGCGGTGTAACAATTGCATTTCAAACCGGACCCGATTATAAAGTTCTTTTTTCTGTTCTTTGTTCTTAAGTTGGAAATTATATACATGATCCTGATACTCAGTCTGAACGTCGTTGGAGTTAGAAGTCAGACCGTTGATGTCTGTGACGAATCCGACTGGTGTCCACAGGAAGTCAACCATTTTGTCGATCCCTTTTAGTACGGTCTGCAGCCTTTGGAGATTGTTGTGTAATTCATTCTTGTCGTCACCTTGATAACAGAAATACGAGTGTACCGGGTCTATCTTGGCGGACTCTTGGCTCAAATCTAATGGGTATGGAATCATAAGGAGCTGACCAGATGGCCCAATGCGAATGAAGACAAGTCGCTCTTGTTCATCCTTTGATAGGATCTGCATGCAGACAAACGTTTTTTCTCTGAATACAAAAGTAGACTTATCCTTGGCGGATAGACTAGTGCTTGTTGATCTATGACGGTGATGCCATTCACGTCTGTACTTCTGGGAGTTTGTGGATATGATAGCAGGCATCATACCTGTCACGCCAGTGGAGTAGAACGCCTCGGGTTTGACACTAAGCAACTTTGTACCACTTTGTATAGCCTTTTTTAACTTTCTCCGTGGTGATAGTTTCCGGATATTGCTAATGGAGTGATGAATCTCGGGAACTTTAGAGAGAATAGTAATGTCAGTGGAGTATTCATTTTCAGTAGAGTTGTTTTGTAGCTCGGGAGAATTAGTTGTTGATGGGCCTGTCACTTTAGCAACATTGGAGATTTCATGATCGGATTTGGGTGTGGATGTCATGAAAATTGACAATAATAGAGAATTTGGGAACCGCTCAAAAATCAATGTAACCAGAAAGTAATTTGGTAACTCAACTCGTGTGCAACCTTGAGTTCAATATGGCTGGTCTCTCAACCAGCTTAGTTACTTTTGGACCTATTCCATTCCTTTACCGTGATGCTTCCAAATTCGAGAATCTTACCCTCATCCTCGCCACAAGTATCATGGCCTGCACGGTCAACCATGGGCAATACCTTGACTCCGTCCAATTCAAACCCACCAAATGTTTTAAGTCCCTCATATTCTTCACCAAGTTCTTCACACTTCGGTTACGAGCATAATAACAAACCTTACACATTGCCGATGGAAACATGGGGATCTTCGCCTCCGAAATTTGATGCAAAAGATATTAAGCATCATTATGGGGACCAACCAAGGACAAATGGGCATAGCAAAAAGGTAACAAAAAAAAATTTTCGGATATCATATGGGTGATCACCAATCTCAGTAACACATAAAATCAATCAATTAACTTTTATGAATATGTTAGAGTACGGTGCGTAAAGGATGGGAGTGGATACGTAGGAAACCAACCGAGCAACCACAGCATATCAGCTCACCTATTGTATTATCACAACATTCCACGTCCAAAAGTGATACGACAAAGAGCTATGCGAATTCTCATTTGGTTTCCCGGCCGCCACCCCAGTTGACAACCTCGGCGTCCGCTCCATACTTTGATGTTGATAAACAACTTTTGCATTCGTTTACTCAAGGTAATACACAGAACAAAGTAGCTCCGCTTGGCGTGACTATGAACGGTCGTCCGACTTTGCAAAAGTCCGTAAACGAACAATTTCATCCACCTGTTCGAACCTCCAGTCTCAGACGAAAGGCACAACCGACTGAACAATCTGTGGAGTATGACAAACGGAAATCGGACGGTACAATGTCAATATATAACACCTTCGGTTCAGAAGATATACATGCTATTGTCGACGAGCCGATTGTGCTTAATGTCGAAAATGCTACCAGTGGCGGTGTCAATCGTATGTTAAATGAGAACAAAGGTGGCGTTCGTGAAACACATGTATTGAGTAAAGCAGCTTTGGAGGACTTGAACCATGTTCAGACTGTGCCCTCGACTATAGAAAATACAACACCAACAAATGTCATAGATCAGCACTTCACTTCTCCGTCACAGCTTCAAATTGACCTTTTACCCCAGCTATTCAGCACCAGCAATGACATCAATAATGACTCAAGACGATCGACTCAATCAAACGCTACAGCGACTTCGACTGAATATGAATCCGCCAGCATGTATTCAGCTTTGGATGATGTCTCAAGTGATTCGGATTTGGATAGTGACGACTTTGTGGACGCGCTTGAACCGGAAGAAGCTGAGCGCGCCAAAGCAGAAGCAAAATTGTCGAAACGTTTAAGCGGGCATAATTTCGGTAGCGCCGGTGGTTTGGTTTTGAACATTATGGACGAACCTGCCAAGAGGAACAGCTTCGACGTCAAAGCTCCGCCTCCCGACAGTCTGGTGAAAGCTATGCTCGAATGGAAACGATCAAGTATAGAAGGAAACAAGAGAGTCAGCTTGCAAAGTCTACAAGGGTTGAGATCGTCTCTCATTCGCGATATGCAAACCGACACAAACAGTGACAAAACTGAGACAGTAAAAATTAACGAAAGAAAGAAACCTGTGCCATTGGTATCTGTGCCCGATATTCAACTTTCACCATCCAGTGCACCTCCCACTCCCAAGGAAGTTAGATTTTTTGTTGACAGCTTTTCGAAAAGTTTCGATGACTTAATGTCTGGCAACGAGTCGTTGGATATTACCGACCTCAAGGATCCACGACAACTGGCTGCCCCACAGTTGGAGATCACACCTGTATCGGCTGACGACGACGATGATTACGCTGCTAGAGCTGCTGAAGCTCTATGGGAGGAAGACGAGTCGTTTGTAGAGAAGGAATCAATGACTGAATGGCTCGGTCAAAGGTCAGTATCCTCTCACATTAAATACGGTTGCTATGGAAGGTTGTCCGATATCTAACGCGAAAATCTCCGTTTATCCAGCAAAAGTTTGAATGCTAGAGCACTACACCTATACATGAAGAAGTTTGACTTCTCGAATATGCGACTAGATACTGCGTTTAGGTAGAATAGCATCATGCAGAGGGTATGCAAAGCGGAAGGATAAATTTGATTAACTTCGTTTGTTTCCCGTCAGAAAACTTTGCAGCAAACTATTTCTTAAAGCAGAAGCTCAGGTTATTGACAGAGTGTTGGAAGTTTTTGCAAGACGATACTGGTCTTGCAATCCAGATAGCGTATTCGGTAGCTCAGGTATGTTCAGTGAGAGGGGTTGGAGGAAATACTACTTTCATCAAGGCTAACATGTACATGTGAAGACGTTGTCTATGCAGTTGTATATTCGTTGTTGCTGCTGAATACGGATTTGCATGTCGCACAGGGTAGCCACACTAGAATGACTCGATCAGCATTTGTAAAAAATACCATGATGACAGTCCGAGATACCCGTCCTCCAGTTGAACAAAACAGCAGAGCCATCCAAATCAGTAAAGTTTGGGAAGATCAAATGGAGAGCTTACTCCGAGATATGTATGCTTCGGTGAAGGGCAATCAAATTCTCCAGCCAATACAACCTGGTGCAAGAAAGAATGGTTATCTCAAGCGTCGAATGGGTTCTATAAGACGATCCATGCGAAGCAGCATGCTGTTCACATTTAGTGCTGAGATGAAGGAGCAGGTATAGTTACATTCAATATTGAGCGAGACACCTTTGTGACTTGAAACCTAACTTTTTCGAGTAGCTAAGTGATGAACCGTCTGAAACGACGACAGCAACAGGAGAAAGCGTAGAGCCAGTGTCTCGTACATCTGACAGCGCCAGTTCCGTAACCGTGACATTGGCAGGTCTAGCAAAGGATAATAACACCGAGGATATTCCTACTGAGGAAGCTAAGAAGGATCCCATTGATGATCTACGATACAACAAGCAGGGATTCGCCATACGGAAACATTTATTAGAGAGCGCTGATATCAAAGCTAAACAACGTAATTGGTCTGAAATCTTCTTGGAAACAGAAAATGGACAACTTTGCGGCTACGCAGTTACTGGAGTATCATTAAGTGACAATGCGAACCGAAGAAGTGTGTTCCGACTGAGCAGTCTCAATGGAAGTACACCATATCTGTCATCTTCTTCATTGGCCGTACCCGTGAGCGATCCCACCACCACGACATATACTATTGGGAACAATTGGAAGGTTAGTGCAAGTTCTTAAGACGGTTGACAAGAGGCGAAGCTGCTAATACTGACATTTGGCATAAAACAGGCATCTTCACAACTACTTGAACAAATACCGCTTGCTCACTCTTTAGCCAATGCCTTACCTGCTCCTGGATACAATCGACAACGACCATTTGTATTTGCTCTACAGCTTCCGAATGGTGGTGTTAACTTGTTTCAAGTGAATTCGAGTGAGGAAGCGGATGACTGGGTGGATGTCTGCAACTATTGGGCAGCTCGTCAAAGCAAAGCATCTGCCGCTCAAGGTGTGATTAACATGGAATATGGCTGGAGCGATAGATTGTTGGAAGACGGCGTATCAGCCGATTCTGTTAACGTGTACGAATGGACTCCACCTCCACCATCCATGTTAACTAGTCAATTGGACGAGATCAGTCAGCTGAATGAGCTCCGCAAACATCTTGACGAACTGAACGATGAATTGGAAACGCACTGCATGCTGGACAAAAAGATTGAAGCTAAAGTAAGTTGTATTCTCAGGACTGTCGTAATTAATTGAAACAAAACGTTGCCAACACCATAGTATTAGTTTGCAAACAGAAGACAAAATCAATTGAAAGCACTTAACAACTGGCACAACAAACTAAACTATCTTCGACGAGAAGTTATAAAGTACGACAGCTACTGCAGCATATTAACAGATGCCATTGCAAGACATGATAGACGACATCGAGACATGTTTGCGGCTACTATAAAGTCCACACCTCTTAGTATTGAGGAGACTAATATGGACTTAATTTCAGAGCTGCAAAATGAGCTGTCCCTTGTAGGTGATGGCAAGTGGTTCTAATCTGAACCGCGCAGATATACCACCATTAATGGGCTAAAAGAAAATGTATAATATCCATCTCCAACCTCCATTCATTTAATAATTAATAACTCTGTTCCTTTCCGAATTCAATGTTCACTTTCATTCGTGCCATCGTTCAAGTTGTGAGATGGGATAGGCGGGACGGGGAGGTCGTAACATAGAAAAGCATTGTAACTTTTTTGATTTTATTACTTCGTTACGAAAAGGAATTAAGCAGAGGCGGCAACAGTCTGCTTCTTGGCTTGGGTACCTTCACGGAAGCCATTCTTGAAGCGACGAGAAACGTCCTTCAAGTGGCGCATACGGCCGGTACCGGTGGTCTTTCTACGCTTAGCCTTGACGGACCAGTTGTCTGCATAAGATTTAAAGTGAGTTCGATGTTTAGGCGAATAAATATAATTTAAATAAGACTATACTAACAGGAACGGATCTTGGCAGAAGGGTAACCGCAGGAAGCGCAGGTCTTCTTCTGGTTATGGAAGGCACGGTTTCCGCAGCGTCTGCAGAGAGTGTGCGACTTGGTGTGACGCTTACCGAAGGAAGTGGTACCCTTAGTCTAAAGTGAAAAGAAACGTCATTAGAGATAACTGGTAATCAGAAAATCTTGGTATATGCTCCTTGCCAGGACTGATGCATGCGTATGGAAGTTGACTATTATGTCAATGTTCTGAAGAAGGACAGAAATTTTGTAGAGGTATTTTTATATATTTTCGGAATGCAGCATGATGTAATTGTAGAGTTGAATTTGCGAGTTAAATCGGTTGTTGTATGTGACCAAATGTTGGTAATATGAATTTCGGATGGCCCCATTCTTTTAAAAATGTCATTCTCGACGCACAAGTTTGCAGGGTTGATAATATCCATCTATCCATCCATCATCCATAGATGGGGTTGTAATCAATATCATGTCAAACAAGTTGGATGTCTCACCATATTTCAATAACTTGAAGGAAAAAAAGAGGAGGACTTTCCAAGTGTGGCCGTTGTCGATTTGGTTATTGGAACTTTGGGTCGGATGTTGAAATCAGTGTAGAGCACGATGACTTTGTGTGTGGAACAAAAATCTGGCGAAAATGTTTTATTTTATTTATTTCAGCCCTGGTTATTTTTTTTTTATATATATATGTAATATACGACATGCGAAAGGGGGATTGAGGCACTACCAAAGCCTACTTCTAATGCACATTTTTTGAAATGAGAAAGGAGAGGGAGAACGAAGAAAAAAAAACAAAATGTCTATTTTCACATATCGTCGTCACTGGCAGCAACAGCGTCACCTTCATCCTCATCACCACTAACAAGTTCATTTTCCTTTTCAGCCTTGGCCATAAGAGCAGCAAAGTCACGATCGTCATTTTCAGATACGAGCTGAGCTTCTTTCTCGACCTTAAATCGTGACCATTTGAACTCTTCCAAAGTCTCCTTCATAACTTGAACTGCCTTCTCCATGACGTCAAATCCAAGCTGCTTGTCCAAAGCATCAGCGGTAACGACATAGAGAGGTGCTGCGAGGTACGTGACTTTGATGGGGACTTCTTCAGTTGACACAGCTTCACCAGCAGTGAGGGCAGCCTTAATGGCATTGACGCCATCGATACCGGTACATCGCAAATCGAGTTCTATACAAATGTGTGTTATGACGTGAAAAGGGATAACTTTAAAGACGCTTGATGTACATAAAGACACTTACGTGCGCGGATTTTAACAGGCTGTGGAGTCATACGGCGCTTAATGTTGCCAATAAGCTCATCTCGAACCTGGGGGCTCATTTCGATGCCTTCAAAGACTTCATCCGGTTGACTGGTGGAGTATGCACAGGAGTTAATTGTGTTGGGATTGATTGAGTTGACCTGTGTGGAAGATATTAAAGCACTTACATAATGGCCAACTTGAAGGCGTCAAAAGCGTGACCATATTTTCGGTACAAGGGCCATCCAATAGTCTCATACAACTCTTTGAGAGCAATATCATGCTTTTCCGCGACATGACGCAAAATCGAATGAACAGCTTTGCTCTTGTTGTACTTTTCTTCGCATTTGGATATTTCTTCGGGGGAAACACGACGCTTAGACAGATCAATGTAACCTATTATCAGAAAAAATGTCAGCTGGTTGTATTAAAAAGAAGAACAAAGGTTGTAGGTATAGAAGTAGATAGTCTCACCCTTCTCTTCGTCAACTCTGAGGACGACGACAACTTCATTTCGGTTGACACGAATGAGCTTTTGAACGGAACGAATACGTCTTCTAGACAATTCGGAGAGAAGAATCATTCCTTCTCTGTCATTGTATTCAAGCTGAAAACGTAAGATCCAAGGTCAATGGCGATTTTACGATTAGGTGTTAGATTCGATGGATTGATTATCTTACAAGTTTGACGTAGGCACCCATATCAGCGATCTGTCTGACGTTCACCATCACGAGATCATCGACCTCTGGGAACTCCTTCTCGTACATTCGACAGTTCAATTTATCGATAGACATGATGAACTAACTGCTGTTGATAGAAGTCTGAAAAGTTGAGTTTTTTTTTTCTTTTAAGACTCTGAGTCAGTCACTCGCTGTTTTGAACAAGCCGCAGTTGTGAGTCGGAATTTAAAAATCACTCGGCTCTGGTGGAAAAAAAAAAAATCTAATGAGGCGCACAGCATGAACGCTGAGTGATAAAAGTAAAGCCGTTGCCTAGGGTACTACATCTTGATACCACTTGAAATGCACATAATAGCTATAATGATTTATAGTCAATATAGAATAAATGAATATTGTTATACTCGGTCTGATTGTATGTCCACATTTCTTAAAGTAGGAGAGAAATTCGGCTACGTTTGAAAAACAAGTTGATGCTGCCGATCCAAACACAGAAGCCGCTTCTCTTTCTTCTGCATGGCCAATGAGTAAACTCCAACGAAAACCGGCAGGGTTGCGTTTGGCTCCTATCAATCTCAAAGCTTCAACTTCAGCTACTACGTCGGCGAGCGCCTCAGCACAAGCCACGTTAAACCTGAAGCCATCTCATTCCTTTGAATCTACAAGTTCTTGGAGAGAAGACATTGCACGCATCACTCTTAGCACTGCTCCTACAAGTCCTCCCAATGACTCGGACAGCGCCTCTACTCAAACAATCTTTATAAGACAATACGGCGAACTCAAACCTGAAGAGTTTGAAAATATAAAGAAGCTTGGTGAAGGTGCCTCAGGGACTGTCATGAAAGTTCTTCACAAACCTTCCAATTTAGTCATGGCTAAGAAGGTGTGTACGGTATCCCTATGCTCTGTTTTATACAAAAGAGTTTCTAATCGTAATTTTACACGCGTTTTTTCTACCAGTCTATTACAACGGACCCTGACCCTGACGTCCAGCGACAAATATTGAGAGAGCTATCTTTCCTCAAAACCTGCCATTCACCTCAAATTGTATCATTTTATGGCGCTTTCCTGGATGACGGTGATACCACTATTGCCATTTGCATGGAGTATTGTGAAGCTGGTAGCTTGGAAGACATATACAAACGTGCTAAAGAACTTGGTGGAGTCATCGGTGAACCAGTCTTGGCCAAAATAGCAGAATCCGTAAGTATGTCGGTTATGGCAATGGAAAAGCCATATCATTCTTACATGAATACACATTTTTGTTTATTTTTCACTAGGTTTGCCTTGGGCTAGTCTATCTTCATTCTAAGCAGGTGATTCATAGGGATATCAAGCCATCAAATATTCTCATTAACAAGGCAGGAAACATCAAATTATGCGACTTGGGCGTTTCAGGAGAACTCATCAATTCCTTGGCCCAGACTTTCACTGGCACTAAATACTACATGGCTGTAAGTCGATTCCTTCACAATGGCTGTAATATCACTTTGGGTATTCATAAGCTAATGCCAATTTAAATTCCGTAGCCTGAGCGTATCAAAGGCGCACAATACTCGGTCCAGTCCGATATTTGGTCTCTTGGGCTCACTATCATCGAAGTCGCCCAGAATGCCCCAGCTTTACCACCACCCGGCCAGCCGCACTTGTCCATCTTTGAACTATTGGACTACATTGTAAGACAGCCTGTTCCTACTATTGGAAACGATCGCTCTACAGACTGTAGGGATTTTGTAGCAACTTGGTAAGTTTCCAGATAAAAACCTTTTACGTTCGCGGCTGTAAACGATTGAAGCGAAGTTCAATTGACTCAGTATACTGATATTTAATGTCTTGTTGATCATATAGCTTGATAAAGGACCCAAATGATCGCCCTGGCCCCAAGAAAATGTTGGATCATCCATTCCTTAAACAGTGGTCTGGAGTGGAAGTGGACATTGCTTCCTGGATAAAGGAAGTTTGGGGTTGGCAATAACAATGTTATACCTGTGACGACAGAGTCGCCGTCACCATATACCTCCTTATCCTGTCAATGTTTCCCCTTTCCTTTCATCATCAACATTACACATACACTAGCATTCGAGCTATGCAGTTTGCCTTGATGGGATAGCCTACAAAATTAATACCCTCCAATTTTGGACTTTAAGTGGACTTGGGCAAAAACTTTCGTTCATAACCACACAATATCTTAAGTATATGCGCGTATCACAAATTACTATACTCAATTTGCTTTAATTTGCTCTCAAAAAAAAGAAAAATATTGTTTGTATTTCTTTTGTCAAGCTCCAAATGCCATTAAATCATCTTCATCATAAAGTTACACATTTTGTAATGGAGGAAGCGCTGCCCCTTTGTGCCAATTGGCCGACAAGTATTTACGATAGGCCAGAATCCACCAAAGAGTTTTGTAAAATGGTCTCTGCTAGAGCCTGAAACACTTTTCTTTTGTGTTGGAAGGAACAATGGGATATGATGAGATTTATGGCCGAACTATTCAAGTCAGTAGTCTCAAAATCTTAAATAACTTACTTGAGCTGGATGACCGATTACGTATAGAATAAAACAGAAGTAAGTTAGCAGTCGGTAGTGTGTTAACATTTTTGGTATGTTTCATTACTTACACTGGAGGTATCTGTCGCTTGAGTCAGGCTGTTATAAAAATATCAATCACGGCTGCTAGCAATCATTTACTACGTGAAACCATTAAGTCCACTTACTGCGGATATATCGTGAGCTTCATTCTATTTGCTTGATTGAATCGCCACAATATATACCTTGCACCTTTTGTCACATCATTTCCACCTAAGATGAGTATTCAGCATTGAGTCGTTGTGCACTCTTTAGAGACGATATTAAAGCTCTCATTTACAACTGCTCGTTTAACGTTCCTTACCTGTGTAATCTGGAAAATACCGCTCCATTGGTACTTTTGCTATTTTCGTCTTGAAGATATCAACCTTGTTCAGAAACAAAATAATGGACGAACGAACGAACCATCTGCTGTTGATCACGGATTCAAAAAGAATTAAACTTTCCAGCATTCTATTTTGCTTGCTTTCTTCCAAAAGTACTTGATCGTATTCACTCAACGCCACGCAAAATATAATAGAAGTAACCGCTTCAAAGCAATGGATCCACTTTTTACGTTCTGACCGCTGTCCACCAACATCAAACATGCTAAAGAAACGAATCGTTCTGCATGAACACTTTTGCAGATAATATAGTATTATGGGAAAACTAAGTTGCTACTCACTGGATGCTGAGCTGGCCCATGGTGAACCTTGTTTCCAGTATACCAGTTGATTTTAACCGAGCTCTAAGGACATCAGCAACAGTTGGTACGTAGTTTGCTTCAGAGAGTCGACGGACCTCTGATAGAAAACTAGGAGAAACTAATGTGGTTAACAGAAAGGTGAGACATAATCATACCAAAAAAGCCGCAACTGGCCATACGTACTAAGGTGCCGAGTCCATAATATAAAACTCGCTTCCGCCTCTATCCAATACACTTTTTATTACAGGGTCGTGCCATATGCTTTCGATGCTCACGATGATTTCCGGGCTGAAATTATGCTTTGGGTCGGTAGGAGTCGCATATTCCTGAATTACTTGAGCGTGGCGCTGAAATACAATTGAGAATGTACCATGAAAGAGAAAAAAATTAATGAGAAATATAAGGTTGCTTTCATTTTTTGTTTGTTACTGTGGTATCTTGTTAAAAATGTTGATAGACCCCTTGCCCTGCCTATACCCTTTTGTGCGTAGTTCTCCGCCGATGATATTTCCCATTTTTTCGTTAGCTGATATGCACACGCCTTCATTAAGACATCAGAAGCTCGTTTTTTCCATGCTTGACATTCTTCGTGCAGCCCTTCTATATTTCGAGCATGTGTATGTAGATGTTGACCCCACCATAATAATATTCCCAATTTTTTTTTTTTTTTTTTTTCAAAATACCTACTTTGTTATGACGAACTTCGAACTGAATATCAACAATTTCCAAGGCGTTAACAAGATCTTTGGCAGACTCGATTAAATTTTTGTATATGCAAAGTCGCCAAGAAAGTAGTTCATCGGTGGAATAACCATCCTGGTGTATAATCTTCATTTGCTTAACTATGGTCGATTTCCCAGATTCTCCACTGCCTTTGACTTGAAATTAGATCCATTATATTCTACACTCATGGTTGGTTTCTTTGTCATACCTAATAGTAATAATTTGCATTCCTGTTTCAGTCGCTTATTGTCCTCTTCAAGCTGTTTGTCTATTTCGTGACTACGTTGCCTGCTTTCTCGCTGTTCAGCCGATAAGCATATACCCATTGCTGGTTGGGTTAGTATGTATGTAGATGAGATATATGGGAAAGGAATAAAAGAAAGGAAAAAGAAGAAGGCAAGGCAGCCCCCAAAAAAAAGGGAAATGGCGGTTCTGAATTTTTACACTATAATTATTTTTGCACAAGAAAGAAGGAGGCATTGTGAGTAGTTGCAGACAACAGGAGCGTGCATACCGTATACTGCTTTTCGAATTCGAGTCTTTCTATTCGTATGTGACGAACAACTCTTTGAAATGTCATTTTACACTGACGCACGATAAATGTCAAAAATGGTGGTCAAATTGCAGGAACAATATATGGACATAATAACAGTTAAGTTGTTATATTTTTTATAATACGCATGACAATTCGGCAAACAACTAAAGAAAAGATGTTATAGCAGGAAGAAAAAAAGGTTATGCAGGCATACGTGCCTTTAATATATATGTTGCGTCTACAGTGGCTTATGTATCAAGGGAATCCTACTGTGGTTCAGAAAACTATGAGAGAGTGCGCAAAGAACAAATCTATTCCATATCACGTTTTCTAAGAAAACGTAGGGATTCTTCCGATATTCTTTTTAAGGCGGGAGATCATAAATCATGTGAAAGGTTTTAAGATGCGTACATCAAAAAAAAAAAAAAAAAAAAAAAAAAAAATAATATAAAGAGAAAAAAAATGAGTTTTGAAGTTCAGGAAAAAGAAAGAAAGCAACAAAACCACAACAAAAAAATGAAACGAATTGGTTGTAGTTGGGGAAGAGTTATGTACATAGTATTGCTGCTGATAACCAGGAGATGAGCCGAGTAAAGCTGAACGAACATTTTCGTTTCATCGTTATCCTTTTGAGAATCAAAAATATAAGAGTTTCTTAAAGTTAGAACAAGACGTCAATGACCATTATCTGTAGAGAAGCTTGCTTTGGTCTCGGCATCCCTGGTTGGTGAAGTATTATTCCTATATAAAGCGCTACCAGTTGGGCAACAGAGGGTTTACAGACGACGCCGTTTATTGACATCATCTGGTGGTCCATGATCGTCAACGATGCGACCTAACAGATTAACAAAACAAAATTGAGTTAGTTTTAGGTCATTACCACCAAAATCAATTAGTACCAATACTATTTAAACCCATTTGACTTACGGGGAGAATTGTCCATAATGGTGGCGTTCAGTAAGTTGGATTCACGGCCAAGTCCCAATTGAGCATTGTGTTTCATTGGAAATGGAGAACTGGCTCCTCTCATTGGTAGCGACGGTCGAAAAGGAGATCTGGTTATTGGTAATAATTGTGCTGATTGGTCATTCGTCGATGGTGACCATTGTTCGCCTGATTCAGTCGAAGCAGAGTCCCTTCTACCGGCGTACGCATCTGACCTCGTAGTAAAAGTTTCTTCTTTGGTAAAAGGCCGATTTAAAGATAACCGCGGAGACGGTAATGAACCTTGGCGATGTTGTGAATAGCCAGCTGGAGGCGGTAAAACTGATCCAAGTTCCCGTATGCTTGGTCCTGACTCGCCAGTTGAACTGTAGGCCGAGTCGTTCCATGGGCTGTGCTGAGTACTGGAAGTATATTGTGACATTTGGAAGTTTGATCTTCGCGGCGGTGCTTGTTCATAATAGTTGCTTCTACTACTACTGGTGGTTTCTGAAGAATCTACGATTGAAATTGGTGGCACTGTTAATATCTTGGAGGCGTTGAAAGTATTGAAATGTGGACAAATAAACACAAAAGGTAATGTATACCATTAATAGCTTGACGTTGAGAAGTTGGTGGACTATCATTATCTGTGGACACAAAATAACGTGATTAGTGCGTGGCAATGACGATCGTATTGTCTAAAAACATCACTTACTGTTATATAGTTTGACACGCGCTGCGATATCCGTGAGCATCTAAGCAGAAGATGATTGGGGGTTATATAGTTGTGGAATATCCTTCAATTGGGATCAAAGGAAAACGTACATGATTCTGTCGAGCTAAATCCTTCTTCAGTACCTTGGTATCGGCGAGAAGTTTCTCGTACGAATGAGCCAGTTTTCTTATTTGACTCTCCATGGCATATATGTGTTTTTGTAGAACATCTTGTTGTGCATCATCTTGTAACTCTGTTGGGAGATTTTCAGCTGCATTGGCTAGACGACTGGAAGTTACAATGGTGGCAATAGAACTATTTCCGGAATTCTTTTGATATCCAGAGCCTTTTGCGCTTTTACGCTTTATATTTTGCAATTCCAATATCCCGCCACGTCGAAAACTTGGATGTCGAAATTCCCATGCTTGGCTTTCATTGGTGATATTGGAATGATGAATCATATCATTAACTTTATGAAATCCATACACTGGTAAAGGAGGAATTATAAGGGTGGATTAAATGACGGAGAGGGGTTAGAAAAAAAAAATCCGACCTAGATCAGAAAATATGATTTGGAGATATTTAAGGAGGAAAGTTATACGTACTGTTGAGCTGACGAACAAAACTTTGCCAATTGTTATGCTTGAAATATTGCGGTAACACAATCTTTGAGAATTGCGTTGGATTAGAAACACTGAAGAGGTCTCCAGACGGTGACCATGAGATGAGGTCCTGCATTTCATGATCTTCTAACATCCTAAGGCAATAAAAGTTGGAAAGGTTAACGTTGACTAACAAGAGTATGGCAATGGATATTAATTGACAACTTACCTGTATAACTTGTTTACAAATGCGGCCTGAGTCTTATGTACTGGTAAGGGCATAGTGTCAGGCGCGGTGGAAGGTGCCCCAGCAGAAGCAGAACTCCGGTCATGCGAAATCATTGAGTTTGAGTTGGCATCCTCTGATTTCGTTGAAGAGTTGGAAGATACTGAATCTCGATCTGATCCTCGTGTATTACGTTTACCAGCTCGCATCCAAGTATAACAGTTTAAGCTCAGCAGCGTAACTGAGCCAGATTGTTCTGTTTTGGAGTGGGGGCGGGTGAATGGATCGTCTTATTTGGTTGCGTTAGTGGAGTTGAAACGCAGAAATGGGAGAGGATTGAGAGTATATGAAAGAGAATATAGGTTTAAACTAAGAAGAGTTCGTTGAGAAGAGAAACAAAAAGAAAAAAGAATGAAGTTAAGATTCCAATGAAGAGCTGGTTGGCAGGCAGGGAAGGGAAAAGAAAAGAAAAGAAATGTGCAAGCACGGCCCAACAGCCAAGAGATGCTTGATAAACGATGCTGAATGAATGAGTGAAGTCGTCTTCAAGTCACGAGAGAGACGATTCCACGCCAAGGAAGAATTTGGCAAGATGGGACAATTACAGATTGCTTAGTTGGTTCAAGCTCAAAGACTAGAAGGTCTAAAAAAAAAGGTCCTATACGAGAAAAGAAAGCATGATCGACGAATCAAAGCACGCGCTGGACTTTTCACGTCACATTTTCCCGACCCAGTGAGGTGGAAGATAACGCCTAATTTGTGTATTGCGGAGAAAGGATCTTTCTGGATCGATGAGCTTTTTCGAGAATCCAGTTATGAATGGCTATTTGAGTATACTAACAGATGTAATTTATCGTTCCTTCACTGTTTATCATTTCAATCAAAAAGCACAAGGGTGTATGATAAATACAGGGAAAACTCCCCAGTCGGATTTCCTATGTGACGCCGCTTTCGTCATTTTGTATGAGCTTCTGCTGGCAGGTAAAAGACTTCTATGTTGAAATAAAATAAAACCGATTGAAAATGTCCATGAGCCTAATGGAGCATAAAAGAAATATAGAGAATAATGTTCATTTATTTGGTAGAATTATCTAGACTAATGTTTTCTCACTTGGACACTGCTGTTTGGAAGGTTTTAGAAGAATCGCCGGGTCGAAGAATTCCAGGCTCCTAATTTTGTTCTTTTGTCGGGGTGTGAGACTCGCTAAAAGTCAAAATTTCAAGATGACTACCATTTTTGGGTAAGTCTTCCAACCTATTGGTGACCAATATTAAGATAGAATGCAACTACTTTTCTTTTTCCGACCGGAAGCGCGAAGTGGTTGGTCGGTCTGTTCAGTGGATGCTTGCTGTTGCTGCTGTTGCTGCTGTTGCTGTTGCTGTTGCTGCTGCTGCTGCTGTATCTGCTCATTATGTTCCTTCCAGCTCAAAGCCAGAGCGTAACTGCAAACGTGTTCAATATGCCCTAGTTAAATTATTTGTATCAAGAGAAAAGTGGAAAGGTAGAACGCTTACTCTAAATCTTTCTGTTGTTGCGTTATTGCATTATGTGGCTGACCCCCTGAGTTAGAATCGCCATCATGTAGGGTCTGCGTATTCTCATGGCTGGGGCAGAACCAACTATCGTAAAACGCCGCCAAAGCTTGATCGACGTCTTGTAGACTCTCCCACACAAGAGCCCTTTCGTAAGCAAAACCACTGTCTGTGACCAACGTGTACAACAGCTCCAAGTCGGGATGTTTGTACAGCGTGTAAAACTAACTCCCGCAAGATGGGATAAAAAATGTGGTGAACGCCCCAACCGTTACGTTAGCAGCGAACGTTTTGGGATTTTTAACTTCAACAGCCGAAGTGCCTGATGGTGCACCATTCAAGCCCACATGCCATTCTTACTATTCACTGTAAATGTCTGTCAACTTACATGATTGTTACGAAAGAGGACGCTAAGTTTACCCTTCGGAATGGAGTCCATGAGGAGTTGTAGGCCATGATACGTGAGTTGAGTAGCATTAGATTCCAAGAACTGTGACACCACAAGGCCTAAAAGCAACCACCAAAGCATAATAAATAAACAAAGAGATATACCGTCGAGCCAAAAGTTTTGCCCCAGCCACATAGGATATATCTACTATCCACCAGTATAACCCACTTTGAATGGCTTTTTTTTTTTTCCCATTCACTGAAGGGCTTACCGGCATGAATAAGTTCTGTCTTATCGTTTTCTGGTAGTTTTGAATTATCATCTCGACTTGCAATATCACTAGAGATGACGCATTCAACCGCGGCGTTGTATGATCCGCAGCGGTCGACCACAATTTTTTGTGTCTCCTTGTCCTGATTACGGAAGTTGAAATTAGTATATCAATTAATTTATTCTACATCTTTCTCTTTTTGCATTAGCATTCACTTACCTCTGAATCAACCACCCACCCATGAACAAGATCGACATTGAACAGGTCAAACAAAGCCAGTTCGGCGGTCGGTTCAAATCCATTAATTGAATTAAAATAAACATTGATGTCTACAACCACATTTCCCCCAAAAAAAGTAAACGTAGAGATGCTTGGGGTGAGTAAGAGGTAGTACAGACTAGTAGCGACAGGGCTTGGCGGGTAAAAGCTGAAAAATAAAAGCCGACTTACCTAACCCAGACTGAAGGTTGGGTATCATGGATAATGCGCTATTTAAGTTGTAATGATAATCCATATAATAGTCGGCAGTCTTTTGTCGTGCCAGTCCATGCAGCGAATGCTCAGGGTGTTCTTGGAAATCATCGATTTCACCATCTTCTTCCACGGGAGACTAAGTAAGGTGAAAAAAACGCAGAGTTTATGCAGGTGCCATTGAATCTCTAGGTACCAGAACACATGTCCTTACCTTGGAAGCATTAGGTGACTTGTTAAGTAAATAATTACCTAATTGGCTAGCAATATATTCAAATGTCACAGATGGTCTATCAAAAGGGATTATTTGGATATCTCCCCTAAGGAGTAAAACGTTGCCTAGCGCGAATATAACAGAACATGTTAATGTTAAAGCTGTCATCTTTCATATCAAGTATGATAGCAGAAGATAAAGAGTATGGTCCTTACTGATTGCAACCAGTGGGCATGGTCCATTCTCTGATCAAATTGGGAGTAAACATGGTTAAAACGTGCCATCCAGGGCCTACATTATCTGTTGCACTTACTATTTTGTGTTATGATTTTCACTCGTTTCTCAGCTCCTGTGTTAGGGTCAATCCAATCGATTTCTTTCAACAAATATTCGTCGATCTCCTCGATGATTGTTGGAGGTTGAGGTTCAATTGGTGAGACTGGTGTATTCTCCTCGGCATGTTCATATGCTTCTCCTAATTCCTTTGTCTGACCACCTTCAGCTGTAACATTCACCTTTCCCTTTCCCTTTTCCTGTAAACTTGTTGATTCATCTTTGGATACGTCTGTCGTTTGATGTACAGGCGTAGGTTCTAATGTATCTGTGGGTTCTTGTATGATTTCTCCTTTAGATAGCTCTTGGGCCACCGCTGCTGGTGTTGTATCGGAGATGGTTGGCGAGTTCTGCAAGTCTAGTGTAGTGTCTACTTTTTGCGAGACGTCACTTGGTTGGCTATTTAGATTATCCTCAGTCACTACTGGTACATCCTGAATGGACGCCTGCTGGAGATCCTGTTCGAGATTCTTCATGCTCTCCTCCTCTGTCGCGGTATTTTCAGCAATTTGGGAATCTATGCCAAGGCGGAAGGGTAAATTAGTTATTCCTCTACGATCAGCAACGATTCCAACCAGATAAATATATCTTACTTTGCTGATCTGGCAATGGCTCGCTGATTGGCATTACAGCGAATTTCTTGTTCTAAGTATAACAGGAAAGTTACGCGATATACAAGAGACGATTTTTCAACTGACCAATTATTCGGTTTAAACCGTCGCTGTTAAACAAATTGAATTCTCAAATTTCCATAGTCAGACTGTCATGTTGAAAAATATATCAATAACATGTTGACTATGCTACAGTCAAATATGAGAGCTTTATTGTGTAAGAAGATTGTTGAAAGGCTACGATATCCACTCGCCTGGTTACAATGAAACCCTATTCTAACCTGGGATAGTGATCATCTGACTATGACTAGGAGTTATCCCTTTGAAGTCAAATATCTAGAAGTGATTGATGAAATTTTAAAACCTGTAGCTGTATCTTACGTTAACGATTTCAGACCTCAACTCACTAGCAAGGTGAGCATGCGTACAATCAGCGCTGTTACCAATAGGTTGCACTTATAAACCCAGTCTGAAAATTAAACAGCGCAAAGCTGTATATCCTTTTACCAATTGATTAACACACTTGCCAACCTACCACGTCGGTGAAGTATTCATCTAAACGATCAGCTCGCTAGTGATCTAGGCTGACTATATATATACGCTACACGATGTGTCTTTTATCTACGCACACCCAAAAAGCATTGCAAAAATCATTCCAATTACGTCATTCAGGCACATAGGTATGCACTGCAAAACAGTGAAAGAGATTCTCTCATTTCAGTTGATGCACATACAATGAGAGTTCTCAAATCTTTAATGTATTTTCATACCAATAACGCTCTCTATCTGGAATATCCAATTCACTATTTTGAAGATAAGGTACCACACCCAGTCGCACTTTGTCCCCACCAACTATAGCCAGGTCACTTAGTCGCGCTGGAAAGTTCGAGGTCAAACATTGACATTATTAGAATATAGCAATATTCTACAACCATTCGATGTTTTCATTCTATTGCCGTTCATCCTCATGGTAGCATTTTCTACCGGGGAAAGTAACGAATACCGTCAAATCAAAACACTCATCTTAATGCCAGCCAAGAAAAAACACTTTGCCGAAAACCGAAATACACCTGATGCCGTCATAAGCTAATTCCAAGTTCATGCCCGGATTTTTCTTCTTCACCTTTATCTTCTTCTCAAAAGAAGGAAATTACACAAGAATGTATACCCTCGACGATGTTCAAGCCCAAGCTAAACAGCAACATGCGAATTTAGACGCAGAGTTATCAAAGTACAAAATATTTCGAGATTTGGAAGAGCAGACAAAGATCGACAAGGTCTATGTATTCCTTGGTGGTTTGGCGATCCTTTTGATTTTGATCATCTTCAACATTGCTGGAGAGCTTGTCACTGACGCTGTTGCATGCGTGTATCCAAGTATGTATTCTGTTGTTCCTGTTTCAAGGGGGATAAGCAGAGGACAGGAAACTAGGCCAGTTGAGATAACCGCTAGTCCTACGTTACTTGACCTTGCTTAGTCACCTTAACGTGTTTAAACGTTTAATAACCTTTAATTCCAGTTATTGCTTCTGTAAGTAGTTGATGACGGAGAGGTTTTCGATGCGATTTTCCAAAAGGCTTGGCCCACTAACATGTTTATCAACATTGCCTGTGGTGGCTGCTCAGTTCAAAGCAATTGAAACTCCTTCTACCACGGATGACCGACAGTGGCTAACTTATTGGTCGATCTTTGGAGTGGTCAAAATGGTGGAATACTTTTTAAATGTCTTGTTGTATTGGGTTCCTTACTGGTTTTTGATCAAGACATCCTTTTTTTTGTGGCTCGCTCTTCCTCAATTTCGGGTATGTGATTTTCATGGTTTGGAATAAGTCCATATCACTACCTAACATATCGTTAACCTATGTTACAGGGCGCTGAGCTATTGCATGGTCAATACACTCGAAACATACGTGGTAGAAGAGGGCCAAAAATCGATACCTTGAAAGCAAAAGTAGCATCATTGTCAAAGAACAAGGAATCTACTAGTCCCAAAACTCCCAAGAGCTCCAAAAGCGAATAATGGTCCATGTTGTAACGATAATCTATTATATCCACGCCATTGCATGTAGCTAATTAGCAACATTACCTTATTGAATATGTGAGCTACAATATTGAAATAATATTCTCTTTACTTCAACTACTTATTTTCTTAAAGACCTTGAAGTATTATAGCATATGATAAAGGATTAATCTGTCCTACTGAAGAAATGAGGAGGAAACTAACACAAACCGTTGTGATCTTATGTTGTGCGAGGTCCAAAAATAAAGTCTTAGATATTAGGAGCCATCCCGAGCTACAATTTACCGTATCTCGCTATAAGCCAAAAAACCATCTTTACCAGAAATATACTGTGTGTGTAAACGTAACACATACAAAAAAAGGCGGCGGTTAATTCATTAGCTAATACTCACACATACCCTCCTAGCAATTCGATATTGTCTGTCAGAAGAAGCACAATTCATAAAGAACATCGGGAACAGTCAGCCACGTTCAATCTGATTACTTTTACATGGATTTAAGAATGGGTTGCTATATAATGGACATCAAACTCTAACTGACTATTTATACGATGGCGAAAAAAAAGTTATTAAGGTGGGAACATCTTGCAACTCTTTAAAAGCTGAGCATAACACCAGCGACAACACCAGCAAGGGTAAAGGCACCAGCAACCAACTTGGTGGCATCGCTCTTTACAGTTCCTGATGCAGCAGCGGAGGAGTCTGCGCCGTTGGATGCAGCATTGACACTAGCGGAAGGAGTGGTGCTAGGTGCAAGAGACATGGTGGTTGTGGTACCATTCTCAGTAGCATAACTGAAAGCAGTTTCCCAATAAGGCTGAGAAATGTTTTGGCATTCATGGACAGGAACGACATTGAAAGTCTGCTTGATAGTAGGCAACCATTTTTCAGCCATGGAGACAGTAGAGTTGTTCAATTCGTGTTCCAAGACGACGTGACCAGAAGCATTGTCAGTGCCATTCTTGCGAGCATCAATCCATCCTTGGAAGTAACCATCAACAGTGTTAGGAGAGAGGGTACCGCCACCAGCACCAGGCATATTCCAGTCATTGGTGTCTTCATCCCAGATGATGGTACGCATACCCATCTGCCAAGCGATAGAACGGATACGATCATCAACATCACCATATGGGGGTCTCCAACATTTGGGAGTGATACCAGTGGTTTCCTTGATGACACGAAGGGTCCAGTAGAACTGAGCAACAGCTTGATCGTTGGTCATAGTGGTCATAGGAGGGTGAGACCAAGTGTGGACACAGATGGTCAAACCATCAGACAATGCTCTTTGAGCGGCAGCAGGGAAAGTCAAGACGTTTGAACCGATATCTGAACGATAAAGGAAAAATTTCAATTAATTGGCTGTTCATTTCGTTGCAAACATGTTTCAGAATTCATTACTTACAGAACAAAGTGGCCTTTTGATTGTTAGCAGCCAAAAAGTCATACAATTGAGGTTCAGCCCACTGATCAGGTTGACCTGGGTTGGCAGGGTTCAACGGACCATCATCATAAGTCAAACCCCAATCACCTGGCTTAGGGCAATTGTAAATATCAGGAGGGAGGTAGCTAACTTTAGGAACGACACAGTTAGTGTCACTCCACCAGCAGTAAGGATCGGTAGTGGCGTCATAACCAGTGAAGGTTAAGTCACCGTTAGCGTTGGCAGTACGGACAGGGGCAGCTGGGACCTTTGTCCAATCAATAGCAGCAATGACTGCTTGAACTTCAGTGCTGTTGGTGGGTGGTACTACCCATCCAGTAGGATAATTGGCAGTATTAATGGTGGTGTTGGCAAGTGTGCCAGTAGGGATAGCAGCACCTGAAGCGGGAACGGCTTGGACGTTTCCAGCAAGGGGAGTAATGGAAGCTAGCCAAGCAGGAGAAACTTGAGCAAGGACACCGGTGGTAGTTGGTGTTCCACTGGGTTTCAGCATGAATTAGTAAACTGTGAGTTGTCATTCTAGTAATACAATTCAGGTTGTCAAAAATATTAAGTACCTAGATACAGCGACAGGTGCAGAGCTGGATTGTGCAGACACCATTGCAACAATAGTGCCCAAAGCGAGGATTTGCTTAGCAAACATTTGAAGGAGGAAGGTGGTAAGGGAAGGGAGAGAGAAAATTGAAACGGGGAGAAGTGCGACAATTTAAATGAAAATCTTGGGATTATGTGCCTGTTGCTAATTTGAGTTACAGTTTGTGTTATTTTTGCTTTTTTTCAACGAACAAACCACCAGGGGAACAAATAATCCCAGGGAAAAAGTGTCACCGATGCGCACGATGATTCTTACCGAAAGTGTTTTTTACAGTTTTTTCAAATCAGGTAAAATTATAATTAAGCGCAACGTCAAAAAGTACTTTGCCACCATGGCTACTATCATGGAATGAGGCTACATCAAAGAGATACAAAGCAACAGACTTATTGAATTCAGATATTGCATCGCAGTGAAAAAGTTTCTGACTGGCTTTTTCACTGGTTTCAGCACCGTTCACTAGTGAAATTGACTTGGGGTTGCACAAAAGAGCCACAAGCTAATCTCAGCTATGCGTGAGTTGAAAAAAATTTCTCCAATACCCAGGTCAGCCCTGTCGATGTCTTATTTTATCCATCTTGTCTCATGAGTTCCATTAACAACAACCTCTTTATGACCCCAACGTAATAGAACGGAGTAATCGTCATGGCTCAGACAGCGGCGTACATCACAGGGGCCATGCCATTTATAAGTGGCTTAGGATCTATTATTTTGCCCCAATCAGGTCAAAAATACAAAAATAAAACTTCTATAATGAGCAAAAATAAGACGGGCTTGGGAGGAAATATATTTGGGATGGGTGGGTGCCACCTGGTAAAGTGCATACTGGGTTCCGTGATATGGCTTTTCTATACTTCTTGCACGATGTTTCTTGCTAGATTGAGGCAATCTCTAATACCACATGAGAAGGCTACATACCAGGTTACATAATTTAATGCTTCCTCTCTATCTTGCATTGTTTTTATGCCTTAAAGGACAGGGACTGTTTCAAAAAATCTCTGTCCCGTGGACCCCAACAGCACCAGCCTTCTCTAATATAACAGATATCAACAAACATGACACTTTCGGCCCGTCTAACGATAATAATTTTTCTGACATCAATTAAGTTTACCCTGTGTCAGCATTGCACTTGTAAAACTGATGAAGTAGTCAGCGAGCCAAACAACCCGTAGTGCTACAACTCCGGGTACTGCACAGGTTGGAAAACCGTCTTTCAATGACACAAGCCAAATTTCTATTGTGTAGTGACGCATGACTTCAAATTTTACTGTGTTTCTCAAAATACCTTGCGGAGACGGCCCTGATTTGTTTACGCTGACCTGAACTTGAATTTCGCACTAGCATTGCTGTATTTTTTGCCCTAGTCGTTTTTCAAGCGCAAATACAAATTTTTAAAAAAAAGAAAATTGAATATTACGCCATACGAACACCTGTATAATGAGCACAACATGGAACACAATAATATTGCTCCTATTGAAGGCGAAAACATGATTTTATGTGAAGTTGAAAACTTCACCTCCACAGAGTTCAACATGCCAAATCTGGAAAACCTGACGGAAGAGGTAAGCCAACCAATGGATATTGAGGAGGAAGACGCAGTCGCTGACACTGTTCTGGTGCCGTTGAGAATTTTGATGGATATTGATACTACTGTAGTACCGCGACAGGTACCATCAGCAGAAGCTGCTTCACCCACAGTCGTCATTGAATACTCCGCGGAAATGGTACGTACACGAAAACCAAGAGGGCCATACCGACGATACACTGCGCATCAAATTGAACAATTGTTTGATTACGTGATTGAGCAGGGAAGACGCTGCCCTGTTGACTGGTATTAACATTAGGACGGCGCAACACTACATCAAAAAATATAATGATGACGAAGAGCGACGTTTGCCGCTAAGCGGTAGAAAAACTGGAGCTGGACGTAAGGCTAAACTAACAGAGAGTCATTCCCAAATTCTGATAGGCTATGTTGATGAGCACCCGACAGCTGTATTATCAGATATTAGAACAGCTCTCTATGAAGCGTTCCCGGAACTATCGATATCAATATCTGCGCTACATAGACACCTGATTCAGAAATGCAAGTTGACCCTCAAAAAACTAGAAAAGTTGCCTGCTGCAAGAAATAGTGACCGTGTGCTCAAATTGCGAAGGGAAAGAATTGAAGAATGGGAAGCGAATCCTGAGCTAGACTATCGTAAGAATTGCGTATTCATCGATGAGGCAGGATTTAATCTTCACACTCAGCGAAATTATGGACGCTCACGAAAAGGAACTCCTGCCAAGGGCATTGTGCCAACAGCCAAAGGTATCACAATAACGATTTTGGGAGCCATATCACAAGCAGGAGTGATAGATATATCTTTGAAGAAACCGCAAGCTGCATCGATATCCAAAAAGAGGAAGGCAAATGGTACAACGGCAATGGTGGTAAATGGTCGGGTTGGAACAAGGACTGAGCATTTTCTCACTTATATATCCAATGTGATGGATGTGTTGGATAGGAACAATATGAAGGGGCATTATCTAGTAATGGACAATGCTCCTATACACACTCCAGTCAAGGTACGTGAGCTAATCGAGAGTCGAGGCTACCGTTGTTTGTATCTTCCTCCATATTCTCCTTTCTTGAATCCCATTGAAGAATTTTGGTCAAAAGTAAAGGCTGGTGTAAGGCGAAATTCATTAACTGCTGACGATCGACTGAGTGACCGTATTTGCGAGTCTGTCCAAATGGTTACCCGAGCTGAGTGCAAAGCATAGATTCACCATGCGGCGTCATTCTGTCCAAGGTGCAAGCGGGAAAATTATCAACCTGTGAAAACTCAGAAATGTCTATTTCAGAAACGGGATTTATTGGACAGTCTGTTACTGAATATGTGATGCTCAGCTAATACTCATTTCAATGTTTGCACAGAAGGAAAGACTTTGACTCTTTTCATTTGCAAATGGACTAAATGGAAGAGATACATTATCTAGCAATAAAGTACATCAGATGAAAGTGGAGAATGGTTTTATTCATTCACAGAGTATGAAAAAGTGCATCCCACCCAAGGTCAGGTTACTTCGAGGATATATTGGCGCAGGAATACAGATCAGATTGTCAGAATCCTATCAACTACGTAACTTTTGAAAGAATGCCGTACACATCTTATGCAGAAAGACATTTATATCGATCTCAGTGGCCTCCTGGCGAACACAAAAGTATACAACCGCCCATGAGTTCAGTGTCGCGAGTATCAGTGCTCTTCGTCTAGTCATGTCAGTAATGGAGGTGTTAAGAGAAGCTTTATCTGTACTGTGGCATCAACTTCTACTGAAAAGGAGTGTGGCGAAATAAGTTGTCTAAATTTGGTTCCAATCACTTGAAAGGAAACAATCCCTGAAATTCTAATTCCGAACTATAAAAGATTTGGCTGATATGTCTTCGGGTGTTTCTTTGGTCCACTAGTTCAAAAGCGTTTCGTACTATACCGCAAGGGCCCAAAAAGTACAATGAATCATAGTCAAAATCGATACAGCGACAATCGATACAGCGACGGTAGGCATTCATGTCAACTCATTTGCTTTATGAATTCGTGGCCGCTGACAACAATGCATACATATAGGCGACCCTGGTCCGTCGAGAACGCGAGTACCGCAGGGCGAGGAGGAGGCCCAAAACGATGATTTACCAGGTATATGAGATTCGTGTTTTCAAATTTTCTGCATGTTGTCCTATGGCACTAACTACATACATACTACTTTGGCATCAAACAACTTTGACCAATAACGAAATGAAGATCACTCACATCTATTGCCATTTATACCTACCAATTATTTCTTGAACGCGCCATTGCGCATCTATAATCCGTTTGTGCCATCTTATGGTGAGTATTTGTGGAGTGAATAAGTGAGAAGTATAATGTAGACCGAGTTTTATTGCAGTATCGTTATCAACTTCCAAACAATTAGCACACCAGTACATTCGGCTAATCAGTCTGTATTTTCCTAACAGCATCTACCTCATTTCTGCCATCTATGCCGTCTTCCGATGACGGTATGTAGCCACTTTTGAGGAGCTTTTAAAACGAGTACATGTGCCTTACCATTGTCTTCAATCTCTAGACGGATATATAATTGCACCTTGCACGCCGTCACCGCCACCCTCCGTCACGGTGTTCGAGCCAATTTTGGACCAAGAGGGTACGTATCTTAACGTTTAAAAACCTTCCATAAGAGTATATGAGTCTTATCATTATCCTTATTCTCTAGACAATTATATTCTTGCTCCTTGTACGCCTCCGGAAACAACGTCCGATAATTTTGGCAATTTTGGTCCTAGTATGTTGAAACAATGACAAATTGTTTAACATTTCGGCACGCATATACTCATCATTGTTAAAGCTTTTTCCGCCGGAACAGTGTCTAGGACTCCCATGAAAAGACCGGCAATTTTTGAAGACCTACACCATTCTTTCAAACGAAGGAAGCTATCAGCTTCAAATCTTCAAGAGATGGTAGATCACATCAATATAGACCTGGATGATTATGATATTGAAGATTATGACAGGGGCTTACCTGCCTACATTTATGATCTAATTATGTTAATTAATGCTAATGATCTCACAGGAGTTTCTGTTTCTCACATGCTAATTGATCGTATCACTAGATCTTCCAACAAGCTCTGTCCACAGCGAAAACCTGGTAAAGCTGAAGATACAGGATTAAAACGTCGATCCACTATCAAAACAAGTATCGATACCGCTTGTACTAATGAACTGTTACGGACCATCATTCAAGAGACAGTCTTGAAATGCAGAAATTTGCGATATATTGCATCTCTTTTCGCAAATTTTCTGGCACTAGATCGAATTCAACGTGGTGAGCCATTGCCAACTTTTGGACAGCCACTTTTCTATAATATCTTTTGCCAGTTGGTAGGTAAGGGCCAAAACGCTGATCAATGGATCAAGGACTTGTTTGGAGAATTTCGCAGTCTGTCACCTGCGGCCAGAACAGTACCTTTCTATGCTGATACTGCCATGATTAGCGAGATGGCGAGAGAATATAACGTCATGGCTCGTCAACACGTTGTCTCGAATTTCGAAAAGAGATGCGTAGATTACTTCTTTCTGAGACTAAATGAGTCATCTGACAGCTGGTTTTTGGAAAACGCAAGCGTTAAGGAGCGTAAGAAGCTGGCAGAATATATGTACAAAAGAGCTGCTAGTCAACAAGCAGAATGGCCAGTGGTAGAGGACCATTCGATATCAAGGGCTGCGATGGATGCCCGAGCCATGGCAGAACAACTTGGGCCGACTCCAATAACCGAGGAGTCGCTATCGGCCCATGCAAACGTGTACCTGCCATGGATGGCCAAAGTTTTAGACTACGTGGAAAGAAGAGTGGTAATACAAGAACTACGTCCACAAAATTTTGTCTCAAAGCAATATGTTCATCGGAACATAAAACAAGTGAGCTGCACAATGGACGATCGTTATTTACTTGCACAGTCGAATTGTATTGCTAAACCAAATGCATTCATAGATTTTGAAGGGTCTAACAGTACCCCAAAAGTCATTCGACAGTCTTGTCTCTCTGGCGCATAACGCCATCGAAAGCAAATCGCATACAAATTTTGCAGCAAAAAAGCTTCGCACCTGTACGCCAATTTTGTCTAGACGACCTCAAATCGAAATTTTTGTTACAACCACCATAGATGACATTAATGCGGGAACCTTTAGACCCGCCAAATATACCGATCCTAAAGGATGTCGTAGATTTACACTATTTCCTGTATGTTCCATGCAGGCCGCGCATATACAACTAGATCGCTACACGCTGCCGTATTTAACTCGTAGAGCTGGACTCTACACTGGAGGTGCCATGACGGAAGAGCATTTTAGACAAATCTGCTGGCAGAATTTTGATTTTCAAGTTTTGGGAATAGAGTCAATACAAGATTTAAGTCAAGAGCGCATGGAATTTAGGTAAGCACTTCTTTCAATATATGGAGATGCAATATATTATCTGACATGTTTGATTCGCTCAACCTTAGCAATATCCTACGGACAGACGGTGTGGACCTAGAGTTCATTTTTTTGAAGCCCAAACATGAGACTGTAGCCCCAAAGACTCCGGCTCAATATCGAAATTGGCTTCTTCATGGTAATCATCGCTGTACGATTTGGGGCATTGATCCAGGAGTAACAGATCTGTTTGTGGCTGCTGATGGGAGTAGTACCAACTCCCATCGTTTTCGAAGCACGTCGACCAAGGAGTATTACCACTTGTGTGGGTTCAACCGAGCCAAGGAGCTGCGCCAACAACTTAGACAGCAGACATCACAAGAACTTTTGGACATCATAGACAACTTAGAGTCATTGAAGACGGCAAATTTTGATACCCTGCAACATGCGATACAAAATCGCATAGAGAATTTTGACAAAGTTATTTATTTTTACGACATTGATAGACGATATAGAAAACTCAAGTTTAAATCGTACCAAGGCAAGCAAAAAGGCCTTGAAGAAATCGGCCGTCGATTAACTTATGGATCCAAAAAGTATGGCGCACCACCCAAACCTAGACATAGCCATATGATGGAGCCGGAACCTAGAAGGCGTCAATTTTGGATACCGTCGTCAAGTTGCGACAAACCAGAAGAAGATAATAGACAACACTACATTTTTGCTTTTGGCAACGGTGCCTGCGGTGGAATTGCAGGGAAACTCCCTGCACCTGTCAAACGACTAAGAAGACATCTATATCAGCTATCTAATCGAAATGTACATACCTCAGTACTCGTCATCGACGAGTACAATACATCAAAAGTGTGTGCAGAATGTCACACGAAAAGCCTCGTTAACCTAGAGGCTTACCCAAAATCTAATTTATTATCTAATGTGTCGAACCAAACACCGCCTAATAATCAAAAACGGACCATCCATGCAATTCTCAAGTGCACCTCTTGTAGAACCGTGTGGAATAGGGACAAGATGGCGGCCAAAACATTCGATTTGTATTTCAATATATGGCGACACATAATGATGAACGGCCAGCTGCTTTTGCTCGGCCACCAACCAATGCCGAGGATGATGCTGGACCAGGAGAAGAGGTGGTGGTTCAGCATCAACTAGCTAGTCCAGTGTGGACTCACAGTTAGTCAAGAACCTTGACATCACTTACAAGGTAGGTTCTGAATTAAAAGGTTCTTCTGTTTTCATTCACATTTTCATAGAAACTGCGTTTATTTGCATCACCTGCACCCTTAACTACGTCGGGAGTGGCCATATTGCTTCTTGCAATATTGGTAAGTAAGCGCAAAAATTGTTCATGATCAACATACAAAAAATGGTTCTAATTGCATGCAAATTTAGGCCACGCTTGATGTAGATATGGGATGCAGTTACCGCAAAATTCATCGAAATTTACAGTACATCCATCCAAAACCTTTCCGTTCCCTTTCCTCCCATACCCCTAACCCTCCACAGCTGGGTTTCTCGAGCAGCTTGTCACTGCCACGCCTTTCTCGGACTTCTGCACACTAGTACATTCATCATGGAGGCTGAGAGAATCAAGACTGCCGTTAAGTTGATGCAAGAAGGTGATAAGGCGTGAGTCATCAAACTATTTCTGGAAATTCATAATAGCCAACCTTAAGCGTCTCATTGCAATTCCATTCACACTTTGTGTCCCGAATTCACGCTTTAGCTCTCAAAAGGGACTCTTTAAGAAACCTGACTGGGATATAGCTGGCCAAAGCTATGAAAGAGCAGGTAGATATCATATATAAACTTACATTTATCTTGGTTTTTTACAAGCAATATACGGGACAATAGAATTGAGGCTGATACTGATTTTCGTTCCAATAATTTGTTAGCTACCGCCTTTAAAGTTGGTAAATCCTACGAACAAGCAGTACAGGCATATACAAAGGCGTCCGAGGCTTTGCTTAAGGCCGATGCGTACGTAATGGTTACTATTTTGCATGATGTATTTTGTGTATTACTGTTGTATACTAATAAATGGATCATCACAGTACACATTTGGCAGGTAAATCTATGGAAAGTGCAGCTCAAATTCTCGCCCAAAATCTCCATCAGCCCGACCGAGCAGCAGATGCATACAGGCGTGCTAGTGAGCTTTTTGTAACCCAGGGTAAACTATACTATCTGTTTTTGAGGCGGTCCAAAAGAAAAATATTATCTTCTAATGGATTTCATCTAAAATTAGGTAGTGTTGACCGCGGTGCTGAGCAACTGGAAAAGGCTGCCAAGTAAGTTAGGAGAGAATCAGAGGAAACTAAGAAATCATTTACTAGCGGGTATTTGAATTCTCAAACGTGCCTGTTTAATTTAGAGTGATGGAAAATGTCGATGTCAATGCTGCTATTGATTTGTATTCGCAATCATGCTCACTATATGAGCAAGAAGACCGCGGTCGCTTTGCAATGGATACTTTCAAAAAGGCCATCTCACTGCTAGTCAAGACTCAAAAGTACTATTTCATATATACCGAATGGGCTAAGGCGACTAGTGTACAGATTATTTATTAACCCGGGTTGGCATTTCCAGATATGATAGAGCTGTTGATATGCTACACCGACAATCTGTTGTTTTGCAAAAGCTGACCAACAGAGGAGCACTTCACAAGGCCAACCTTAGCATCGTCATTCTTAGTTTAGCGATGGGTGATGAAGTAGAAGCAAACAAACAATTTCATAACTTTTGCTCGTACGATTATCTTTTGTGTAGCTATATCCACATACTTGATTCGAAATTGTGCTAATACGCTGTTTTCTTAGACGAGATGCAGGATTCCCTCAGTCAGAGGAAGCAGAGATCAGTGACGATTTAATCAAGGCATATGAACATGGAGACGGTGAACTCTTGGCAAAAACTGTTCGGCGGCAAAACATAACGTTCCTCGATAACGAAATTGCAAGATTGGCAAGAACCTTGGGTGTTCCTGGTGAATCAATCAGAAGCAATAATTATGGAGCTCCACAGGCCGCTGGAAATATGTATGCACAGCAATCTTATGGAGATGACTTGATGTAGATGGAAGGCAGTATTGTCTACTGTTCTTATGTTATTATAATAAATAAGATCGGGCTACAATACGCCTCCATTCCCGGTTATTGTTTACATGATCCTTTGCTTCTAAACATGGTAGCCGTAACGTTAGCCTACAACTGAGACAATGAAACCTTTGGTTCAGTTGCGCGCGTGCGATATGGGATCACCTTGTCAATTTGCATGCTGTGGGATGTTCCAAAAGCCAAAAGTAAAAGGTGAACGGTTTTAGTTATTTTGTTCCATTAATTCCCGAATCTCCTGTTGCGGATGGATCATTGCCAATCAGGCAACAAAATTTTCGGTAGTTCAGCCTGCTGCATATTTATTGTCAGTTTGGCGCCTCTGAAGAGTGTCTCTTGTTTCTTTTCCACACTACTACCATGCAGCAGCATCATCATCATTATCCCCAGAGTGGTACGCACCAAGAGGCTAATCGGGACCCCATCCTTGCGGACGAAGAATTTTCTTTCCATTTTTCTGAACCTATTTCCACCATCCGCGATAGCAAGTTGCACCATTCCGATAAACCGTTTGCCGCCGTTGGAGTTGAAACTGCTCCTGCCATAGGAGTTATGTCTGCTGAAAATGAAGAAAGCAACTATGAGGCTCCAAAGAAGGGCCGCCCTACCATGCCCGTTAGCCGCGACTCCAACTCCAGCTTTTCACACAAAGGCGGCGTGGTTTATGAAGAATCGGTTCCAAGTTCTCATGCTCAACAGAGTAGTACTCAAGCTAGATAGCAGCACAGTGTAACAGACCAGAGCACAACATGAAGTGCCATTGTAGGAATAAAATGATCCTGTGTATATATATATATATATATTATCACACTAAAACTCCATTATACATAGCTCGAGGGTATCTCTCTACTAATTCCGGCCATTGTACTAGGAAGTAATCTACAACTGGATAAAGTAGTCGTCCTGTAACAGATAATGATTTGACTCTTGCAAATGATTCAATGTATACGATGCGGATGTGTTTGATGCCTAATAGCTAATAGGTGTGGCACTAGTGGATTAGTGAATCAATCTATCTGACTGACGTATGAGTACCAACCAACTTACCCTTGGCAAATATGCAACCATGCATACTGATATACAGCTTCCTGGACCATTGCAAATGATCTAATATGGGGTGTACTAATTAACCTTTGAAGCGAGTAAATAGAGATTGAGTGACATGATCAGATACTCACCAAGTCTGGCATGCTGTACAATATTTTGAACGAACCAAGTAACGCTTTGACAACACTGAATGGAACGCTGCTTAGCGGTTGTCCTACCTCTCTTAACCTGGGAATTCGATGTATAAAAAACTAAGAATAAATTGTAGTCTTGTTAGGAAGTGGACGGTTAGGTTGCCGTTGATTCAATAAGATTCCTGCGATTTACGTCTTTATGTTCTACACCCGATCGATCCTCCTCTAGCTGTCGCGCCTTTACTTCGCTCAATGTATCTGTATTAGCTATAACATATGTACGGGGTGCGTAATTATGAGCATCAAGATTGCGAGTCATCGCTATCATCTCGCTTGTATGACCGCCTGGTAGTAATGGTCATTTAGCATCCAGAGTTGGAATCCAGATCAAAAAACTTGAAGCGTCAGTTTACCTGATCCCAATACTATGCAGGTTTTGCATGGATTTTTGCCATGTCGTCTGGGTGTACTGCTGCTTCCAGGTAGGACTATCCATAGTCTCCATATGAAAGCAATGAGTAGGTAGGCACATGCCAGCATGCTAGCCCACATCAGCAGTTGAACGGGAAAAGAAAGTCAAGCTTCAATACAGAAAGGCGGGCAATAAAAATGTGAAAATGCAAGAAATACTTTTGTTGGAATTGGATAAATAGTGATATGTATGATACAGGTCTATTAAAACACAACAACAGGGATAAATCACAAGCTACTCTCTAATCCAACTTCTTTCTAGGTGCTTGAGATACTTTGAGCATCAAAATATCACCGACCTCACTAATTTGCTCCAGAGCATAGTCTATGTGATAACATGAAGGGTTAGAGCACGTACCGTGTAGTGGCCAATTAGATTAGAATAAACAGGTTTCGTAACGTACCAAGATCTTTTCGAGTGTGTGAAGCCGAAACACAGAAACGAGCACGCGAGGTAATAATAGGAGTTGCTGGATATCCAACAACACAAATGGCAATTTTTCTTTGCAACAACTCGCGAGAAAAAGCCCTGTAGCAAAAGATGATGGACCCAGTTAGACATGACAAGCAAATGTGCGACATTGAAGAATTCACTCAGTACGTACGGTATTTTGGCTGGGTTGAACAGCAAGAGAGGAATGACAGGGCTTCCTTCATCACCATATACAATGAAGCCCATTTCTCGGAGCCGAGCAGCAAAGTAAAGAGAGTTGTCGGCCAATTGCTGAATACGCTTACGGCCATCGCTAGTACCATCGTCACCACGAATAATAGAAAGACTAGTCAGGATTTGTTGAGCTACCGGAGGGGTGATGGATTCTGCGTAGGCGAAAGAATGGTTCTTCAGTCGTAGATAGTCGATAACGTCCTATTACCCATTTTGTGTAAGCTCAATGCTGTTCCCCTTGAATTATGGTGTCATTATATCAAATTCCAGCCTTACCTTATTGGCAGCAATATATCCACCAGCTGCACCAAATGATTTGGTGAAGGTGCCCATAAGAATATCCACATGAGAAGGACTTATACCTATAGTTGACCAAAATTGATCAGTTCAGGTGACTCGCAAGAAATGTTACTTGAGAAGGTGGTCGTAAGTTTACATACCATAGAAGTCACATACACCTCCTCCACGTTCACCCAAAGCGCCAATGGAATGTGCTTCGTCGACATAGAGATAGAACTAGATCACGGTTAACATCTTCATTCAACAACCATCCAACATTACGAACACACAAAATATACATACTCCAAATTCCTTGCGAAGTTGTACAAGAGCTGGCAAATTGACAATAGAGCCTTCCATAGAATCTAATTGGTGGAACAAAATTAATACGCTGGCAATTTGGAATTGACATTTACCTTTATAGGAAGTAGATATACTTACACAAGCCTTCAACAATGACCATGATCTTCTTCCAAGGCCGGTGGGTACGAGGCTGACCTTGTGAGATAACTTCTTGCAACAAGAGTCTCAAGCTATCCATATTATTATGTTTGAAAACTCGAATGGAAGCTCCAGATAGGCGAGCTCCAAAAACAATGGAACTGTGATTTAATTCGTCGCTAATGATCAAACAACCTTTTCGAACGAGCGAAGGAATGGTTGTCGAATTTGTAGCAAATCCCATGGATACAACTATAGCAGCTGGTTTTCCAACAAACTGTGCGACCTTGCCTTCAAGCTGACGATGCAAGCTGAGTCCACCAGCTTCAGATCGGGAACTGCCACCGCATGCGCCTAGGGTTTTCACGGTTTCTTCTACGGCATCAGCGCAAACTCCAGAGCTCTGAGCAAACCCCACTAACAATAATTGTTAATACCAAATCATTAATTCTCTTTCAATATAATTTGTAAACTTACAGTAATTATATGATGCAAAATTGATGGCTTCAGTACTAGTACCAGTCAAGCTGTGAATAATAAGATGTTAGTCAATACTGGTGGGTGGGTGGGATGCTGAACGGAAGTATGCAAATATGCTACAAACCTGAATGTTTTGTTATAGTCATTGCTAGTTCTATCTAGTAACTTGACAGTTCGAGATGCAACACCTGTGATAGGTCTATTCCAGCAATCTCTGTGTGGTTGAGATCCGAAGATAATGATAGGGTTCAGTATGAATTATTGTTCAATATAAATTAAAACTTAATAGCTTTCATTTTTTTTTTTTTGGTTGGGGCATAAGCAGACATACCGAATTCGCATGTATAATCGACGTGTGTAGAAAGAATCAAAATCAGATACTAGAGGAGCATATCCCTATTCAAGTCATGATGTTAATATCAGATCAGGAGGTAACGAATCCTAAAAAACGGTGTCGGATACTAACATCGTGAGTACGTAAATGAGCATATTCGTCTCGCTTGAAGACTTTGCCGAGGATATCTCGTAAATGTCCATACAAAATCAAGACCAGGTAATTAAGATAAGTAGAGATCAGGACCCATAGAGGAGTTGCTTCCAGTTTCTGCTCTAGATCCTCATATTTTCGTCGTAAAGCGGCTGTAGAGTGCCTTCTTTGTGCGACAGACACAGAGAGTGTACTGAACTGCTCCAACTTTGTAACGTCGCTCAAAGGAGACGACCCATGAGGATATGGCAATGGAACATCTGCATTTATACTGAAAGTATGGTCTCCGGATGAGCGAGGAGGGGATAGATTTATACTTATATTGTTGTTTGGTGGATAAGCTGATGAGACAGAATAAGATCGGCGGGCTCTACCTGCCATGATGGTTGAAAAGGAGAATGTACGAGGACGACCGCCTGTATTTGACGCATCGGTTCCAGCATTAGACTGTGTTGCAGTCTTTGTTGGAGATGGGCTGAGATGATTGTCAATGGTGGTCATGGCAAATCTCTGACATGTGCGACACCGAAACTTTTCTCTACTTTTTTTTTTTTATTTTATGTTTTTTGAGGGCAGCTACTTTGATTCGGACAGGTTCATAGCCAATGAAAATTTAATAATTTGTTCCTTACCAACCGATTTTTATAACATTTCGGAGGCCAATCAAATGCCGCCTCAGCAATGCCTTAATTGCTGAACTTCACGGTCTATACTTCTCACAATAAGAGCAATTTTTCGTCGAAACCGTAAACGTTTGCAATCAACAAGTCAACCACAGTATATGGATAGGAATTTCCAACATATCTAGACATGTGTTGAATCATAACTATCAACCCTAAAGGTCAAAAGAAACAGACAACATTTATTTCCATACTTCATAGTCAAGGAACGAAATGTCAACTATTTTCGTGTATTAATCATGAATATGAACGTGTCTTAACATGGTGCCTGAAATATGTAACGGATGGTATTAGATCCACTCAAATCACATCTTGATTGAGTTGGAAAATATTGTGCAATAGTTTAAAAGACAGCGAGAGCAAGTCAACGATACTCATCAATACAATTCACTTAAGCACGTTCCCAGTCATGCTTGCCACATAAAAGTCTATTCATTCATTCATTCAATCAATCAAAAGGTTGACACTGGTACTATACTAATTCCACAATTGTAATCATATGATTTGATCTTACTGGATGGGCTCAACGCTGAAGCACATAACCGCATCACCATCAGTACGAATTATCAAAAATAGCCCGTTCAGCTCTTCGTCTTGCAATAGAACAACCAACTTCACGTAGGTAGATTACTGAGTTCAGTGAAGTGAAAGTGAAGTGAAAGTGAAAGTGGAAGTGAAATGCCAGGTAGGATAAAACACACCAAGATACAGCGGCTGTAGTCATTAAATTTTATAATGAAATGGTGCTATAAATTTGATAATGGCTTCATCAAGGGCCAAGAAACGATTTTAATTCGTATAACAAAAAGGTGGCTCACAACTAGACTTTGTCCTCTCCAATGAAAGAATCCTTTAATTGGTAATTCTGAAAAATCTAAGACCCCAAGCCATGTGACCAGCACCAATAGCTAGAGGCATTATATCGTCCTCAGTTGCTGCTTTCCTCATTCCCATGAGAACCATCATTCAAGCATCTTCTACTATGCATTCCTTTAGGGGCTCTTATCTAAAAAGCTCCTATGTGACTCATTCCTCTACTCGACGGTTACTATTACCTGCTAGAGGGTGCCTTCGTTCTCGATATATCAGCTCTATCGCAATGACCCGTTGGGAGGATACTACCACCGCATCATGTCATGGCTCTCAGCTACGTTGGAAATCTACCCATAGTAATAACAATGGTGAAGCAGGTACGGGTAATGAACCTCCACCGCCTGCTCCAAAGCCGTTTGCTGCGCTCAGTACACGGTCATCACAACAGAAACAAGAGTCGTCCGCAGGATATGACAAGTATGAGTATGGGAGTGGTGCGCCTGCTGATACCATGGCCAACACACAATATGGAAATGCATTTGACGCTGCCAAAAGTACTGTTAGCAACCCTAGAGCTGTAAGTGTCACCTTTTGCATTGCCAGGCTTCACTCCGTTGTAATGTCCGAAAAATCACACGGTGAAACTTTCAACTAATCTCCACCGCTCATTGGTTAACAGATTGTAAAGCACCTTGACGATTTTGTCATTGGGCAAACAAAAGCAAAACGAATATTGGCAGTGGCTGTTTACAATCATTATAACCGTACGAATTCTAATGTTAAATTACAGCAAGAAGATCACCAACTTAGGCAAGAGCTTTATCCCCCTACTGCCGAATTGGACGATCGATATCAAGGAGAACACCAACATCACCCAACTATTCCATCCCAGCAGCAGGCTGACTATTATGTTCCGAACGCGAATGGTACAGAGTTGGTGCCAACTGATCGTATTATCTATGATAAATATGGTAGATGTAAGTTGAGGTGTGCGTGTGAAGGTAAAGGGAAATTTTCTGCTTGCTTACAATATAGGCATATAGTTTCCGTGGTGCCGCAGTATATATCCAATTCCTCCTGGCAAAGGCGAGGGTGGATAAATCCACCATCACAAAATTCCAACACAAATGAAAGAAACGACAGTGAAATCAAAGTGATGGCTGCTACTGGAGTAGAAGCTCCAACCTTGGATAAAAGCAACGTACTGCTAGTAGGACCAACTGGTTCAGGTATGATGGAATAACTAAAAGGCTGAATATTAATATGAAACTGGCGTTCTGATCAATACGTCTATCATCTTAGGCAAGACACTGTTAGCCAGAACTTTGGCCAAGGTTTTGCAAGTGCCGTTTTCTATGTCTGACGCCACCCCGTTTACTCAAGCTGGTTATGTGGGAGAGGACGTTGAGCTCGTTATTCACAGATTGTTACAGGTGAGACTACAGACGACATGATTCATTTCTGGAATGCTATATTCGGATATTCATCTATGTGTCTGGCTTATGTAGAGTTGCGACTTTGATGTCAAGAAGGCTGAATCTGGTATTGTTTTCATTGATGAAATCGATAAGATTTCAAGAAGATCCGATATGAACTCTGCATCAAAGGATGTTTCTGGTGAAGGCGTACAACAGGCGCTTTTGCGTATGCTAGAAGGCACCATTGTCAATGTAACGGACAAAACAGGTGCTAGTAGTGTGGGAAAGAAGCCACCAACTAGTGGAACTGGATTAGGCCCAGGACAAAGTAACACCAAAGGTGAAGTGTACTCTGTCGACACTAGCAATATTTTGTTTATCCTAAGTGGTGCTTTCATTGGCTTGGACAAGATCATCAGCGATCGTATTGCCAAAGGAGTAAGTTTTGACCTGCAAGCATGCTTCAGTAGTGTTATTGGCAATGATGGGCTAATCATGAACCTTCGCTCTTTCAGTCCATTGGATTCGATGCCCCTATCAAGAACGGTGATGATATGCAAAATAACGGCGAAAATTCACCTAGCATCCTGAATGAGGTTGAGCCAGCTGGTAAGTTATGTTTCAAATCAGGTCTGAGAGCAAAGGGTGTGCAGTCAAAGGAGTTGGAGTCAAAATATTCTGCAGTAATGGATGTTCAAGCGAAATAACCATTGGCTCATTATTAGATCTAATCAAGTATGGCCTCATTCCGGAATTTGTGGGACGTTTACCAGTAGTGGCTTCTGTCAAGAACCTCTCGATTAGTGATCTCATAAGAGTATTAACAGAACCCAAGAATTCGCTCATCCGACAATACCAGACCCTATTCGGTTTCAATGACATTGGCCTCCATTTCACAAACGCTGCACTAGAAGAGATTGCACGCAAAGCCTCTGAGAAACAAACCGGTGCTCGAGGATTGAGACGCATTGTGGTAAGTTTTTTATAAAAACAAAAAAAAAATGACTGACTGACACCATTAATGTTAAGGATAAATCCATGACTCATATCATTATTTTTAATAGGAATCCCTCCTCCTTGATCCGATGTTCGAGGCCCCTGATTCGCATATCAAGCACGTTGTCATAAACCGTAATGTAGTTCTTCAACGGAAGCCTCCCATGTATTTTACTGAAGATCAAGTAGATGGCGTTACTGCAGCCGTGGCTGAAGATGACACTACTGTTGTCCAAAATATTGTTGACGATGATAAGAATGTCAAAGTACATAGGATGACACAAATCTAGGCAACAAACTGCATTTTCGTTAACCCCTACTTCGTCGTAAACTTTAAATGTCATCCTGTTTCCATTGTGTATATCTTTGATTTCAGTTTCTTCTTCTGCACATATACCAACCCTGTTTCTAAACTCCCAGCTCTCTATTTTCACCGTTGCGTTTCTTAGTTTGTTAACTTAAAGACAATATACAAGATTAACAAAGACTATGTATTAAGTCGAGGTTATCTGATTATGTCTGTTCTGACATGGAGAAGTCTGCGAACGAAGATCAAAGTCAAACCCAAAGAAATACAAGGGAGGAAGCAGTGAATAACGCATGCGTTGTACCGTTAAGAAATTTACGGATATTGACACTGTCGTATCGCCATATATATTAACAATAAAACTACTTCATTCATTCTACCTACTGAGTCTTTCAAAGAAATGTATAGTATTTCAGAGCACTTCATTCAACACAACACACTCAGGAGGATTCGCAAGTTTTTCACAGCAAGTTTTCAATGAATTTCCATATAGTAAAGTAGAAGAGATTTCCAAATAGAAATATGTTGAAAATTTACCGTACTAAATGTGTATTAGAATCGGATTAAATGCAATAGTATGATTCAAACGAAAATATTCACTATAAACAAAGACGTCTTTCCAGGTCACTGGAAAGCAAGGGTGGCCGCCAGCGAGGCGGTTTTCAGTGATGACGCGGCCACGCAGGACGTTCCATTGCGTACGGCGCACTTCTTTTTTGCGAGAAATCTTTTAATAGCAATTATATATGCGTGTATTGTTTTCATTGAAAATAAAACGCGAAAAAAACAAAGAAGTGGAGGAAGAAATTTTTGGGGCAGTTTATATATAGCTGTAGCAGGCCATACTGAGCTTGCTGCTTCTTGCTAGCAAAGAGTGCTTCAGAACATAGTATATCTGAAAACAACAATCTTTACTGCAGGTGTCACCTGGCGAGGTTCATTGTTTCATCAAGTACTGAACCTTCGCCGATAGATCAACAGGCAAAGATAGTGCTTTGTCGACAAGCAGAGTCTAGGACTATATGTTTGACAATGTACGGTGTCCCTCGATGGTACCCTTAGATATTATGTACTTCTATCTATTGCTGCTTAATCGTTCTCTTCATAAATTATCTTCCGAATAATTCGAGACTATAGTAGCGTGATATGATCGGCTATAGTTTGCGAGTCCCAATGGATATAAATGACAAAATCAATATGTATCGGTAGGCCAGTGCAAGTTAGATATGGAAATGATGAGGAATGCAAGAATTCAATAGCCTTACACTTTGACCATCAGCATGTCTCAATGGGAAATCTAACTGGCTCTCTTTTTTTTTTTTTGTCATAATGGGCCTTGGTGACTCGGATCCCTCTGTTTTTTCTACTGGATTTTGACTCCCCTCCTTTTTCCACATTTTCTTGACGCGGTCGTGTTTTTTTTGGCAGAGCATCTTGACACGGTATCGTGTTTTATTTCTTTTTTTTTCAGCTTTGTCACCTTTCGCGTGTATCCCCCCGTGTATTGTTTCTGAACTTTCCTAACCCCAACCTCACCCCCGTGTTTTTTTCTTCCTGCCTTGCTTGCCTATATGTCTTCCTACAAAGTATCATCTGTCTTTCCATGACCGTATCGAATGTTCATGTATAACAAATGTACCAAAGTGTTAATAAACTGAAGTTCCAGTCATAGAGATTGATCCAAAGGTTTGCATCTCTTTGTGTCACAGACTGACAGGGTCCGTGCTCATGACATTTTGGTGGCGCATATAGAGACTTCGAATGCTATGATTTTTTAAGTACAATGAATGCTATCATTCTGATGCAAGAGAGCGTGTATATCTATTTTAACATCATCTCTCAATCAACTACTAAGATATGATGATGGTTATTTTCCTCGGGTAAGAAATGAAGACTCAATTTAGAGTTTGCCGCCATTTCAGGTTCTGAGGGAACAAAGTTCCAATAGAGTCCAAAATAGTAAACTAGGACTTTGCACTAATGTTTATAATTGTATTCCAAGTCCACTAGGTGGCATATCATCAAGTATATAGCATATCACGTATGTCTATATTTTGTTGGAGGCAGATTGAATATTGAGTATGGTCTCGGACGATGCAATTTGAGGCGGTTTGTATCGTCTTTTCTGACCAACGTTTGCACCGACCACAGACTGTTAACGGACTTGGAAGGTAGTACACAGTTTGTTGCCTCCCAAATCAAACATAAGACGTCTATATATGTGCAAAGACATATTGCACGATATGAATACTAATAGAAGACATAATACAAGTGGATATAGCTACGCGGTGGTCGCTGAGAAGAATAATTTTCGCCTAACCCGCGACTCGCGTTGAAATTTCATCCTCTTGCTCGTGTATCCTCCCCCCCCCTCCGTGTACCTACCGCGTATCTACCGTGTGCCTATAAAAAGGCTCTGGTTTTTCCCCCCATCTAATTTTTATCTTCGTTTTCTTCTTCTTCCTACTCACAACCGCTGTCCTGCGATCGTTTCTCCAAGTATCACTATTGACCTGTCAAACGCCTACTCACTTCTTCTTTTCTTCCCAGTCATAAAGGCTCTCCTGGTATTTTGTTGTGTCTATAGACCTTTTTTTTTGACTGTCAAGCGCCATCGGTTTCTCTCTGGCCTGCTCTGGTAGTGACTCTTTTATGGCTGATCAAATACTAGGTCCAGAAGTCTCTCACTACAAGTACTCCATGACGGTCGATGGGCTTGTCAACCAGAGAGTCACCCTTCAGAGGCTGCAACGGCGTAACGTTGTTTTGTACAGAGCCTCAAGTAGAAATGGTGATAAGTTGTTCCAGTAGCCAATCCTAGACCTGTGGGCAGGGTATAGTGCATGCTATTGGTAGACCTAAACCATACCTTTACTTGATCCGAGAGAGTCGATACCTTAGGACTAATACTGACCCGGTAGGTCCTTTGGCCAGACGAGGTGACCGCATAAAGGTCACGCTTCGGCTGTAGGGGGGTTATGGTAGCCTTTGAGCCATCTGACGAGACCTTTGGCAAGGTCGAAACCCCATTCATTCTTTTCATTCCCTTGCTTACCTTTCCTCCATTCTGTATTTTACATACATGAAAATAAATTCATGTCATAAATTCATACAAAACATTATCGAGCTTACCAAGAATACTGTATAAACTTACCATACAACTTGCTTACCTTCTATGTCTCATAAAACGATTGCATACATAATCCAGCTATCATCTTCCCAAATAGTGAGTGAACTTCTTTGGTGTTATGCGTGATTACCTTCAGTGAGATTAGCAGTACATTACTCATTAGCTAAAATGCTCATGTTGATTGTTGCATTCCGACGTTGCATTACATAAAACCAGTTTTCTTGGTGGCACTTGCTCAACTATCTGCAGAATTTTCTCGTTATTTATACGGCCCCTACCCCCTTTTTCCCATACTATGCCTAATAATACTATACATCAGCTGTTGTCTTCCTCCAATCATGATAATAAAGCAGTAGGCGTTATGATCCAGGTATACATCATACAAGGAATGAGTAGGCACAAGGTAGAATGACAACGCGCCATAGCTCTGCAAAATACAACAGCATCAACTACAAGGATATCGATATATTGAACACGTTTTTATTCTATTATTCATGTGTTTAGCGTTTCTATGATGACTTGAATTCTGAATCTACGTAGTGGGCAATTATCCTACATTACAATCATCAATGATATGTTAGAATAAGAGAGAGAAATCGCGGTAAAAGCCATGCCGTTTCATTATTAGGAACCGGATCTGTTCACTGACTGAAGTAGTAACATACAATCTTTAGAACATAATGTGATGATAGTTTATTGGTAAAGAAGAAGTGCTTTAATATTAAGTACAATAGGCTTTGTGGCAACTGTTAGTGAGTTTGCATTTCATTTTGACCCTAGAAACCATACGACCATGAGTTAAGAAAGTAACCGTTCATTATTACTAATAGCAAAGGTACTTACATAATTGACATAGTCCGGAGTTTCGCAAGCCTCGTATTCTTCGATCAGGTCCTGCACGACTTGTCGAGAATCATCAAATTCGTCCAATGTGTCTGAAAACATGGGCTCCTTGCGATACTGTTCTAAGAAGGCATTTCTCTTCCTGAATTTATCATATTGATCGCACGTCCTTCTGAAAAGCTATTACAGGGGTTAGCGATAGTATCCAGTTTAACTCCCACATAATAGACATTCACTTACTGATGCAATGCTAGTATGATTAGCAAGCATTAAGCCGCTAACTCGATGTGAGGTCTGAATATACGGTGATTTCTTGGTCAAAGCAACTTGAATACTCGCTGGTCCCCAAGGTATGAACTGCGCCAGGCGACGTTCTCTTATACGCAATAAAGATTTATGAACCTAAAAGAAATATCAAAGTCATCGGTCTATTGTGATACCCGTTTTCAAACCATAGATACATCCACATACATCAGTTGGGTCTGCTTCTCCTTGAATGATGTTCAACACAGATATATAGCAACTGCGTTTACTTGGTATAGTTGACACCATACGGTTCTTTGGCTGAAGCAACCTTCGCATAACATCCAAAACTGTTGTTTTGCGAATGGATTTGGCCTATAGTGCAATTCGGTTAACGTAAGTGCACGCGGTCGCAAATATGACTATTGCATAGATCTTACTTTATCAACCTGGTCGCTTGAGAAAGGCGTATATGCTGTAGTCAAAAAGTGACATTGTGGAGTGGGGATAAGCGAAGATATCATGCCAACCAAATCATTGTTCATATATCCAGGATATCTCAAAGTCGTTGTGCTCGCTGACATTACAGTGGATACCTGCACCAGATGTGTAATGTTAGCTCCACAATTCCGTGCCCACATCCCAGGGATAACGATGTACGTGATCACTTACCAGTTGATTGGTTTGTTCGAACGTTGGTGTTTGTATGTGTAAACGGTCAGTTGCAATTCGTGCTAGGGCTGCATTGTCCAACACCACCTATCAATCAACCAGTTGTTAGCTTCATCCTACAATTGTTCACTGCACTTCAAACAAGTTCATACCACGCTATCTGCATTGCAGGTCAACCTCTTCAAGCTAAGTATGCTGTTGTATGGCTGAACAACAATATCCGAGACTTCTTCAGAATTTGGAAACACAGAGTAGGTTTGAATCAATTTCTTGGGGTAACGATCATTGAGGCGTTCCAAGAGGAATGAACCCATGCCAGATCCAGTACCTCCAGCAATAGAGTGCAATAACATAAATCCCTGTAACAATTAAGTCATTAACTTATGAACCTGAAATCTGAATCCAACAATCAGATTTGATCTTTTCGTACCTCAAGAGAGTCACTACCATCCGCTTCTCTGTCCACCATATCCATAACCTCTTCGCATATCTTCTCTCCTTGTGCGTATCCATGAGCCCAAATATTGCCAGCACCACCACCATCGTTCGATACAAAAATATTTTCTGGATTATAGAGATTTGCGAATGCCGAAGACCTGATATTATTTACGACCTGAAGCCGATAGGAAAATTATGTAAATACAACATGGCTTCCAGTCCAAATGCTGTCGGGTTATCTGCAAAACTTACTCTTGGTTCAAGATCGAGCAGAATTGCACGGGGAATGTAGTGATCATCGTCGGCCTGTTACATAAGGAACAGAGTTAATTGGCAATGAATGGGCTATGTCCTTGAATTAAACAGTCTCTTATCTGACCTGGTAAAAGAAGACATCCTTTCTATCGCCACCTTCCGTAGCAAAATCCTCCAAAGTACCGTCGCTGCTAATTCCATGTTCGGCACACAGCTGCCGCCAGAATTCGCTTCCAACTGCAAACAATCATATGGACATTGAGCAAGAAATCGATAGCTGACAAGGTTAAATGAGTTCCCTGATGCTTACTTTGATTACCGCACTGGCCTGCTTGCAATGTAATTATTTCGCGTGGCATACTTGGAGTAGAGGAAACGCGGTTGAGGAGACGCGCTGTTTCCAGAAAATATATTCCAACCTAAATTGATAAAATGTGTGCGGAGGTTCAACACCGTTCACACTCGTCTTGTTGCCACAATGCCAACCCAAGATAACTCATTCGTGTATTTCAGTTTAAAGAACATACATTCCTTCAATGAAAAACATAAATCTCTGATTGAACAAGCAACAAGAGATACTCGAAAAAAGCTATTCATAATCGTATCATGCCCTGCCCTCGCATCTTATCGGAACGCAATTGACGCAATATGGCAACCTTTGCAAGAACTGCTCAGTCTTATATACGTTGCCCAGCTAAAGCCAGCATATGATGTCGGTAACCCACTATTGGATGCAAATGTTGTGCTTCTGGAATTGTGTGGTTATAGAATCACAATAGATGATACCTACGAAAGAATATATGCTCTGGAATCAGGTTAGTAAGCTTACATCCGTCGCTCACTCTATCTACACATATCGTATTCATCTGGCTTTCGAGTTAGATGAATCAGCTGTGCAGCTACTTAATCAACAGCGTCCTTCTGGTCCTTTGCCCGTACAAGTTATTCAAAGCTATAAAACACAGGATGATAATATACCGGAACAGGACACTATCAATAACTCCGGTGTGCGACAATTTGAACAAGTTGCAGTTGGAGGCACGTTTGACCATATACATGCTGGACACAAGATATTATTGACTATGACCGCCCTTCTTGCATCAAAGAGACTATATTGTGGTACTACAGGTAGCTTATCTTGATATATATAACCCATGCACATCTAGTGCCTCGTTCCTGACTATGTTCTGCTCACTACTCGACAGACGATACAATGCTTGTGAAGAAAAAGCATAGAGAGCTAATAGCACCCACAGAAGATCGCATACAGAATATAAAAGATTATTTGAGGACAGTTAGGCAGGATATCGAGTTCTGTGTCGTGCCTATGGCAGATGCTTTTGGTCCGACCATTACGGAGGAAAAGATTCAAGCTTTGGTGGTGTCTGTCGAGACTCTTGCTGGAGGGAAAGCAGGTATGCATAGTCAGCTTTGATCCAATACACCGACGTACAACATGGTCAGATGTGCTAATAGAATCATTTGGATTGCGGTTACAGTGAACACGGAAAGAGCAAAGTTGGGATGGGATCCTGTGGAACTGCGTGTTATCGACGTTATTTCTCCAACAAAACCATCTATTAATGGTCAAGACATCTCAGCTTTAAAGATATCATCAACATGGATTAGACAATACATATCAACTCATCAACATGAGGAAAATCATATTTGAAGGTCACTTTACCGCTAATAAACTATATGATAATTAAAAGCGAATTTGAAAAAGGAAAGTAGTCGATGTTTATAATCTGGTTTTATGAGACGGTGTGCAAAACTCAAAAGTAACAATGGAAAAATAACAAAACAATAAAACAAAAGGAAAAAAAGAAAACAGATAAACGATTAAAAAACGAGAGAGAAAGCGAAGTTGCACGCTGTACATACAAGGTATCATCAGATTGTACGGATTAATGTGTAAAGGAACTGTGACAAAGCGGAAGGTTGGAGATGCGATAGGCTAGAAAGCATGGTTTTCACCCACGGTCAACGTCATATTCCCAGCCCTTAAATTCCTTTTCCTTTGCTTCAAACATGTCGACCAACCGATTATTTAAAGAGCGGAATACTTTCTGTAAACGGTACCTCGTGGAGAGGCCAAGTTCTTTGTTTTCCTCCTTAGTTTCCGGGGGTGACTCCGGGATTATTTTGTCTTGGCTGTTTTCGGTGGGTGAAGTAGGCTGCACATCTTTGGCTGGTACTGGGTTATTAGGTTGAGTAATGGATGGGTCTTCCATAGCCATGGCAGGCACACGGACGTGTGAACCACCATGTCCACGTCCATGACCATGATAATGATGGTGGTGATGATAATTGCCAAGGGCGGGGTTCACCTGATCAACGTTTGGACCGTTCTCCAAGTTAAGATCGACGCGATCATTGCTAAATAGCTCGCTTTCAGATAATTGCCAGTGCCTCGGGAAGTGCTGTTGCGAGAATACGCTGTCATCTATACCTAGAAATCGAGCAATCCTTTGAAATGATTGGGAAGGGTTGTGAATAAAATCCTCAGAGCGTAAAACGAGGATTTGGGAAGGTGGAAAGTGTTTAATAAAAGGCTCCAATGAGTTTGAATACATGCCTCTGGCAAGTGAGTCAAATCCATGAGGTCTATCAATGGCTATTAAGAAAGGCAATGTAAGAAAAATACAGTACTAAACATGGCTTATAATCAAGTTCAGAAGTATTCTTACCACGTCGACCAAGTTCAGGACCATCCAGGGGAATATTCATGTTCCATGAAGCTCTGACTTCACTTCCTTGATGGCATTGTACAAAACCAGTCCAACCTGTCTGAGTACTCGTATGGCCACATCGGCGCAAGATTTGAAGTTCCACATTCATAAAGGTCTCGAAAGAGATTCCTGATGTGGCATGACCAGCTTCGAGATATTGCGCATATGCCCTGTCGATTGGATCTCGTAACACGAATATAAGCTTGACGTGTGGTAACGTTTCTCGTATACGCTTAGCAGTTAAGTGGCTTTTGTAGAGATAATGAGGGGCATTTTCTCCCGAGATAATAGCTCGCTTCTTTCCAGTTCTATCGGTAGTCATAGTATGAAGATCATCGGACGCCAGATAGGGAAACTTGCTTAGATAAGATTCAAAAGCCGAAGATTCTTCGTAATGGTCAGAATCAAAGACAGAATATCCGGTTGGCTTGACGTTATCTAATATTTGTGGGTGTTGTAATAAAGTATTGTAAACATAAGTGGAGCCGCATAACTCTCCTCCAGCAAAAATAAAGGACGGTATTATTTTTGCACACATCTGAACACCCCATGGGCAATTGGGTGGATAGTACACTACACAAAATTGGAAAAATATGGCATCATAAGCAATACGCTAAAAACTTTGTGCGCTTGGTAAATAAAGGTAAGCTTACATTGGGTATCTACGTTTCCTGTTCTTGAGTTGGACTCTGAGTATTTATTTTTGAGTACGCCTTTGAGTCTGGAGTTGGATCGACGGTTGGTAAACGGTTCGAATACGGTTTCATCATCGTTTCCAAGTCGCGGAGACAATATATAGGGTCGAGCAACAAGCAAGGCAATGATGACAAAGACAGTGAACAATGCCAGTCGTAATCGTTTCCGAAGCTGCCTGAGATGAACTGTTCGGGCATGTCCAGGGGCTGAATGGTGAGGATGAAGAAAAAGAGACAAGACAGCATTATCTATTTCGTTCATAATGTTAATGAGAGGATGAGGTGCTTTAGTTGAACGGCTTGGTCGCTGTTGAGGATCAATAGACGCCGACGCCGCACTGTCGTGTGGAGTGTGAGAGGATCGCTGATAAGGTGGATGAGCTTTCATTGATTGTAAGGAGGACATTGACTTCAGGAGGACATGTTAAGTAGAAGGACAAGGCGACACAGAGAAAGTGTTACACATGCTTAGTGGAAAGTTTTTTTTTCCCTTTTTTTTTTTTTTGGCTGGTCTTTGAGCGCCAGACACCACACAACCCCACACGAACACCACGCTGTCTAACTCGGGACATCTCCTTCCCCTGTCATCCATTCCTTATTTACTAACCAATGCATCTATCTCTCTGTAAATTTGTACTATTTGTATTCTTCTTTTTTTGTATGAGAGAAAAGAAATGGAAGAGAGAGTATAAGAACAACAAAAAAAGTGGTAATAAATGTCTTTCATTTTTTTCTTCTATGTAACAACTCGGGTTCAAATCGCAAACATAAAGACATTTACTGCGTCTCATTATACTTGGCAGTTTCAACACCATGTTGGTCATGGTTAGCAAAGTTGAACCAAGGGATAGCGCCTGTAATACAAATAGTTTTAGAAAAATTAAATACACAACAACAAAGAAATATGCAGCAAGATTTTGTCAACTTACTGAACTTGAGCTGAGCATTTCTGGAGTTAGCAGCTGCTACTGATTGAAGGTGTGGTGAAAGTTGGCTTTCACCGTATAAAGGCTTGCCTTCAGCAACTCGTTGTGCAAGTTCAGCCTTGTCCTTTTCGACCTCAGCAGCGTTCTCTTCCCAACCCCAGAAACGAACTGAAAAAGGCATCAACAATTAACAATCTTACAACTTCCATTTCACAAAATGCACCATATACTTACGACTGCTTCTTTGATAAGCGATCAAGAAACCACCGAAGGCACCAAGGAAACCAGCTAATCCCAATGGTCCTCGCATTGCTTTTGCTGGGCCGCTAGGATTTAATTTTTCTAAAGTAGAAATGAACAAAGTTAGCTCATTGTTCACATCCCATGTCAATAAGGTCACAACTGCGAGTATTCGTAAATGTCAATTCTCTGTCACGGTCGTGTGTCCGATGCCCATGTTGATATCTTTTGCACTTCGTAAAATATCCATTTATGCAATTTGGTTCGCAGGGTATGGTGGTAAGTGTACCTTCCGCAAGTACATGTGGTCGTATACAACTCTTCCTGAACAATCAGGCTTTGGCAGTAGGACATATGCCAAACAGTTCAAAGTTCCGCGATGTAAACGTATACGTACCGAATCCAAGCATAATAGCTGGAGCTGCAGCAGTACCAGCGGCAAATGCAGCATAATCAGAGGGTCGGAAGTAGCGAACGACGCGGAAGAAGTGTGGATCCTTGTCAATGACAGGGTAAGGAGTCTCAACGTCTTTAATGGGCATGACTTTCAACGGCGAATGCAAACAATCCAGAGCAAAAGGTTGAAATTATAAGTTAAGGCCGAGAGTTACGATTGCAAATTAGGTATGTGATAGTGGAAAAAATGTACAGCAGGTAAGCAGTGGGTTCGAAATTGAACAGCCAAATTGTGATGTACTCACTAGAACGGTTGAAAACACTAGGTTTTGCAACCTTGGCTGCTCCTAATCAAAAATATGGTGACGTCATGGGTAATGGAGAGGTGGTTGAAAAAAAAAATTGGATCAGTGTCAAAGCAAGGGATTTCTTTTTTTTTTTTTTTTTTTTTTTTTATTACTTGCAACTGGAAGTAACGTAATTTTGTTTTTTGGAAGGTGAATAATTAATGGGCTATATTTACTGATAGATAGCTCTATCTTTACGGTGAATTTTGTCGAAGATTTCTCATGACTGTATTGGTATGTTGTTTGGTTGTTTGCTTTCTCTCGAGTTTTCTGGCCACTGAGCCAGCTCGACTTCTTTGCAAGCCAGAATCCTGAGACGAGTTCTCTAGTGCTTCGTTATCGTCATCGTCATCGTCATCCTCTTCATCGCTCTCAGGTGCTTGGTAGCACCAACGGCCGGAAACCGCGCGAGCTCTTACTTCTCGAAGTAAACGTCGCTGACCGTCCAATAAATGCCTGGTGGCCTCGACGCAATCACATTCCAAGCCTCTGGCGTAGCCACAGACAGGTTGTTGAGTTCCCAAAAAGATAGCAGTAGGAGCTCGTTCAAGATTGTAGGTCTCCACGATTTTCGGTATGAAAGTATGGACAATCAGCATCTTCAGTGCAGTAGTTTGTTGGAGGGGGGCTACAGCATGATCAAATCTCGTGAAGACAAAGATAACATTATCCCACCATGTTTTCGGCTGCAGATCTTCCATCATGCCGACAAACTCTTCGACAATCTTGAAGAAGATATCACTGATTCCCGAAGGAAGAATTAAGTTAAATAATCAAATCATTCGCTGAATAGCAATAAATATTGTACTTACGCACTAACTCCCAGTCGGAAGGTCAGCATAAAAGCATCAATACCAAATCGCCTTCCTATACTAATGACATAATCCTTGATTAGTCCTTTCCACAGTGGATCCTGTCGATTAGGATCAGCAAAACCAGGAGTATCCGCTACTGTAACAAGATTTCTCTTCTTATCAACTTTCCATATGGCCGTTCGTTCAGTAACCGCATCGGTAACAGGCTGGTTGAAAAGCAGAAGAATGAAATTAGAACATAGCTTGAAAAATTACCAAAACACCTTCCCAAAAGAATTGGGTATGTGAAAAATGATGTCTGATCAGGTCAACCAGATAATTAGCCTACCTGCACGCTATTGGAAGCTTTGAATTCATTATGGCCGATGATGCTGTTTAGTAATGACGATTTACCATGACCAGTCTAAGAAATTCATGCAGTCAGTGACAGTAAATTGCCATCCATATATCAACTACACAACACTTACTCTCCCAATAGGTATCATAACGTAATGTGATGGATGGCTTTGTTTTCCGCTATCCAACGTCGATTGTGGCATTGGAGGATTCGTTCCAATTCCAGGAGATGTGTAACTAGATGTAACAGTTGAAGGAGTCGGAGATGGAACCTCTTCTTCTACTTGACCCAGGCCAGATGAAGTCTCTGGCTGAATAAATGTATTTGAGGATGGAGAATATGTCAACGGCGAGTTAGTGTAATATTCGCTCATACGAGGCTGAGGTATTGGTGGTGAATCATTTCTTCTGAGAGAGCTCACAGTTTCAGTTTCTATCGTACTGTGCCTCCGGTCGCTGCCGCTTGCAACAGATACATTTTGAAGTTGCAACATGATGGATTCTTCCAGTGATTGTTGCGTAGAAATTTCATTCTGATTTCTGTTATTATCGTTAATAGGGTTTAACAGCAGTGGAAGAGAGTGAGGAAATGACCTTATTTCTGACGTTTGCGCTTCCAATATCCGGGACTGAGACTCTATCAGTTCCGTCGGTGACGGTCTTGGTTCATATACTCTAGTGTTGGTTGACGAAGCTTGGTAATCAGATGGATTAGAATGCTGAGGAGTTTGAGTGGTAGAGGCATAGCTAAAGTATTCGTGATTATTTGGCTGTCGTGGCTGTGGTATGCTACCATTTGTCCATTGCCGGGAGAATCGATTGCGCTGATACTGAGATGAGCGGTCCGGCATATCGGAGACCTGAGTACGCTCTGACATAAGGTCAGCATGTCTATCTACACCCCATTGCGAAGTTGAATGCGTTGAACCAATGGGATGTGAATTCAGTTGATCGTTTGCATAATATGGGTATTGAGGATATGACATGAATATGTATTAAAATGTCGACAGGAGAGTTATGGTACCTATTGGGATCTCTTTTTTTTTTGAATCAGCGACTCTACGATGAGGCGCAGGCATGACAAGAAATGTACAAAAATAGGCTTAGAAAATAAAAAAGCGGTTCGAACGTTCTTTCAGTCCTTTATTATTAGTACTAATGACAACAACTCATACATTGTTCGTAAGCCTCTGTATGTTAGCGTTGCCTAATATTCTCTTAGTATGGGATACCTACGATAACAATTGTGAGAGATGGATAAACAATATATTAATTCAGGTAGAAAAAACTTACCATTGGTGAGTTTCTGGAAGTAGTCATAAAGGACAGTACGCTGGTTCTCAAACGAATCTTTGATTCTCAAACTCATAAAGTCTGCAGCAGCACGTTCAGTCTTTTCAAGTTGGAAGCGTGAACGAAGGCGTTTGATGGTTTCTCCCTTGAAGCATGGCAAGCCAGACTGCAACATAAGATTTACCAAGTGACAAATTTCATCGGCGTAAGGCCGAGACGCAAGGTAAGCTTTCAGAACAAGTTCAGAAAACTGCTTGAAATGTTGCACCTCAGAACCACCGCCCATAACTTGAATCATTTCTGCTGTGAGCTTGAAAGGAGAGCTTTCGAAAGTGATACCACCGGGGGCGATATCAAAGATGAAGCCGAAATCTTGGGTTTGGCATGTTAGATATAGCTGGCTATAATTTTTTTTTTTTTACCAAGACGAAAATAAAGGATAACTTACCAATATGGATGATATGACCATCATCGTCAAGCATAATATTTCCATTGTGTCTATCCTTAATCTGGAGCAAGTAAGAGATCACAGAGTAGGCAGCAACACTTTGTACAAAATTCATGCGTGCGCGCTGAAATTCAATAGAATCTTCACCACCGTATTTGGCGATAAAGTAATCATACATGCTATTAACCTTTTCTCTTCCAAGTTGATCACGAGAGATGGAACGTGGGATGACATCGATCATACCGCAACCTGGAGCAGTAGCCACGACTCGGTAAGGTAAGACATAGAGATCAAGACCAACGCTTGTAAAGATGTTTTTGAATACAGCAATCAACTGCAGGGCAAGAAGGTCTTGGCGACAGTCATCTCCCACCTTGAATATAGCGCCTTGCCATACTTGAATGGTCTGCTTATCCTCATGTTCTGAACTAAGTGAACCATTATCTGCAACAAGAGTTTTCTTGGGTCCAACCTCCTCGAGTTCCTTTTCAATCTTGAATGTAGCCATGAATGGAGCCTTTGCGTGAGATTGGAGTGGACGACCTGAAGTTCTGTTGATGTCGACAACTCTGCCTTCTGGGTTACTGGGCAAGTACACACCAACATCGACCTGGATCTTGGCCATTTCTTCGTCCAAGCGTTTCTTTTGCATAGGTTTCTTCTCGTTCTGACCATACTTGATATACTCTTTGAGATATCCAGAGATGGCTGTGACTTCTCCAAAGAATTTGAACTCTCTCTGATAGAAAGCCCTGTCTGCACCGGTGAACGATTGGACTAGATTGTGAATGATCCTTTCCAAAGTCGGCTTCAGGGCGTCAGGTTTGAGACATTCCTTGTCAGCATCCACAAAGAAGTTAGCCTTCATATTCCAAATAATCTGATGAGCGAACAGCTGAGAAACGGAACCAGCTTCCATGATATATCTCTCAACGTAGCCCAAGTCATCCGATCTCAGAGCTTGCACAACCTGAGGAACATAGAAGAACACTGTATCGACTGGATAATATTCCAAAGTGCGCATAGCGTATTGAAGGACCATAGGATGGTTATTATATGCAGGTGAGAAAAGGCTGACAGCGGTGATTGGTGCGGTAGGGCTCCAGTATTGCAAATACTTAAGGTTGAGACGAGTATTTGGCGCTAGCTTATCCCCAAGCAAGATAACGAGTGCTTCAGCGTCATTGACCACATCCAACGTGTTGTTGGCAATCATACTACGAAGTTCACTTTCTACAGCAAGGTTCTTGAACCTGGTAGGTAACTGAACCGCCAGACGTGGATCAATCTCCCAAGCTAGGCGAACGGTGTCCTTCCACAACTCATCAACAAGCATTGATTTCTCTACAGTATTGATGAAGCTACCAGAGTTTCCGTGGCCAGGCGTATTTAAAGGATTGGACCATACAGACATTCTGTTCATCTCACTTTCCAAAAAGAGCATAAGTAATTTCTTGCATTGTGCATTATACTTGACGACATCATCCTTAGTCTTGCCGCCTAAGAAGTTGTAAAGACCAGAAGCAATAGACGTGCTGGACGTCTTTAGCAATGAACTTGTAACCATTCTGTTCAAGTTGGGCTTGTCATTTGCGATGGCATTATAAAAGTTGAGTACAACCTTGTATTCTGCAAGAGCAGACGTTTTACGAGAACCATAGTGCCATCTCGCTGGCAAGGTAAACCAATTGAAAGCTGTTTGATAGAGGAGATGTCTGAACTTGTATTCCTGAAGCGCCTCCATACGGTTTGCTTGAAGCATCCTAACTGCCAACACCAAAAGTTGGAAACGGCCCATGCGAGATAATGGATGAGTGCTCAACAGGTGGAAGTTTTGCATAGACTCTTGTATGAGTCTAATGAACAGGTTCACAAGCTGTTTGTTGCGGTGAGCGATAGCATGGAATCGGCTCGACAAGAAGTATATCCAAGTCATATGGGGTGCAAACAAATAGTTCGCCACCTGGCTGTTCTTTTGACGAATAGCCTTGTCCGAAGGAGTGTAGGTCATCCTGCTGACAAAAGGATGTTGTGAGTTAAGCACAGGAGAAAAGAGACCCCTTCTGTGTCGCTGACACCAATTCCACATAGACAGCATTTCCACCATCAACAGTGTTTCAAAATCGGGCCGCTCGACTACAATCCAATCCCATACAGCGGTACCAATATGCATACTATCAGGGCTGAAGATTTGTACAGGAATACGAACAATGTTGCGAATCATGTCTCCATCAACCTTGGGTAGAGTGATGAGGAGACCAGCTGCACGATATAATGCATGGTGTAAATAGCCAATGGGGACAGCCTTATTGCTTTTGACATCATGCAAAATGTCAGCCAGGATTTTGTTGATAACAGGAATTTGATCTATCAGAACTTTACGTCCAACCGAAGGATCGTCGCCATGTCGCATATCGACGCCTCTGTCGATGGCACCAAAGTGAGCAATTCCTGTCATTTCACCTCGATAATGTCTTCGAGAGGTAAAGGCATCGACGAATTCAGATGCATTGTCCACAATCGTATGAGGTACTTGAGGAGCATATTGAATGACAGGCTGTGCAGATGACGCGGCTCTTCCAACCTCAAGAGCTAAAGAGCGACCCATATGCACTGTATCAGTAGGCATATCGACTTGTAGAGGATCAAACTCAGCAAGGTAATTTTGCAAAAGACCATTGACTTCAAGAGGGGCTCTCTCAACTGCTAAACGAAGCCATTTTCTGCCGATATCGGTGAAACGGGTACAAACTTCCTTTCGATAAGCATGGGAATCGCCAAGAACAATAGTAACATCAGCCTTGACGGATGTAAACTTGTAGACTGGGCAATACTCGTCGCGATATTCAGCTTCGCAAGATAACCACATGAGTTGCACAAGTTCCAATAACAAGCAAATGAGGCTCTTGTCGGTGAAGATTTGGGGGAATGCAACAACGATACGGTCCGAAATCTTGATTGCGGAATGATGGACCTTTGAAAGTCTATGGCAGCAGAGCTTGAGCAGGATGTGAAGTTGAGCTCTGACAGCATCATCATTACATGAGACGATCGCCTTGGTGTAATTTTCGGAGATGAAGATCGAAGACACCACTTCTGCAACATGCTCTAAGCACGAGGCCAACGAGCTATTATTAACACCCTGGTTCATAAAATAACGCAACATGAAGCTGCAGTCGCCACCCTTGTTACGCAAGAGTTCAATGTGATAGACGGTGAGAACAAACGCAGTCTGCGCAAATGAAAAGGTCTTAATTTCGGCGCTACGTTTGGGGAGGTAGTTGATGAGGGATTGTCGCATTTTTGACAGATCCCGGTCAGATACGTGTCCACGGCGAAGCACTGAGTTGTACTCCAGATCGCTTTCCAAATAATTGGTTGCACTTTCCATCACCAAAACAGGAGTTTTGGAGGCAATGACAATCAGTGAGCGGTACCATTCTGGAATAGAAGCAGTATCATCTGCGAATCCGTGGAGGACAAGATGGAACCAGGCGTTACGGAACAAGGACACTATATTCTCGACAGGAGTTTCATGAGGCCGGAAATCTTTGTGCGACAAAAGAGCGGCCAGGATTGGAAGAAGGGAACCAAGTTCAGTTGGAAGGGTCAATCTGATCCCTTTCTTTTCCTTTGCAGTAAGAGGTTCGATGCTATTAGCCTTGTCAACAAATAACGAGAGCAGATTTGTGAGATACAGTGAGTAGAACTCGGGGCGTGCGTGAAGTCGCTTAGCAAGGTCCAGTTGTGCAGAGAGTACCTGTGTAATAAAAAAAGCATTCAGCCGAGATATTCCATTGCCTCATTATCACTTCAACGGCAGAATAACATAACACAACTTACAGCATTCGCAACAACCTTGCTCTCACGACTTTCTGTATTGAGGCTTGCAAATAAGTTGATAATATCCATAAAGACCCCATTTGAGCTAGTTAGGGCTAGGTTCGGGAATTGCTGTATCAAAGCAGCTGCAGCATTCTCAGTGAGAGATTTACGACGAAGAATCAACATGGAAAAGGCTTGTCCGGAAATCTACAAGTTCATATGTCAATAGCTGCGTTTGTTTTGCTCAGATCTCTCAGCTACTATATAAGTAACGTACCGAATCATCCCCAAGGTGCTTAGCAATACCAATGATGCCCGACAAAGCACGGACGCAGATTTGCTCTTTCTCACTGTCGGTAAATCCAGATGCTTCAAAAGTTGTTCCATTGGGGAATAGAGATGGCGACACTGATGCAGTGCCATTTGGTATCGGATAAGATTCTCTATTGTTGCGAGTAATTTCGTTCAATAGAGCATACAGAGTGGAGGTTGCTGTCTGTGCCATCTCAATCTCTGGCTTGGCCTATCATGAAGGGGGGATCAATTACAATATCTTATTAAAATTTATACATCTAGAATGCTTCTCTCACCTTTACAGATCGAGCTAGCGCTTTAATGGTACGCTCACGTATATCGCCATCCATTTTCGAAAAGACATTTGCATCTCGATTCTTATTAGGGGTGGTCAGATATCGGCAAAGTAAAGAAATAACGTGGTCCGTAAGATGGCTGAAGCTGCGTGATTGGCAATGTTAGAATACTGATCTCGGGATAGTTGTTCCGTCTGATGAAAGGCTTACTTGACAGCGAGGATAGTAGCTACATCCAGAGCAGCATCTATGACTGCTTGAGTTGTTACCATGGAAGGATGGAACAGACAATCGGAGATGTGGTCCAATAAGATATCATCGACTTCGTGAAGGTAAACCGATGCCAAAACCGCTACATGCTACATGAAAAAACAAATAAATAAAAAAAGATTTGTCAGTATGTTTAGATTGAATAACGTCTCTCATATGCAAAGGTTTTTATTTTTACCAAACTAGAAGCCATAATTCCTGCCATATAAGCTTCGGAAGATGATTCTTTCATCTCGGATGATGTCGAGCTATCGAGTTTCTTCACATCCTCATAATATCCCAAGCTCATCACATAAACACTCCTCAATGCCTTGGATAGCTGTTCGTCCTTCTCAGATGCATCTGTAGATGCGGGTCTGACAACCTTCGAAGCACCATCAGTCAAAATGTTGTATGTGTCGGCAAAGCTCAATGCCTTCTGGCCATTCATCGAACTGGGTTCTTGATTGGTCACCATGCGTCCTGTCACATTGCGTAAAACGACGAGCAAATCATAGATCAAGCGATTATTGCTAAGAGGCTGGTTATCATCCCAATACTTCTTTGCGATCTGGCGACAATAACCATCCGATGGACTTTCAGAAATGCATGTATCAATAGCATAACGAACATGGTCCAATGTATCATTCTGGATAAGCGGTTGGGTGTTCTGAATGATATGGAGGAGTTGGTTTTGCGTATACAGGTATGGTGACTCTTGTAACGCCTTAGAAAGGCCGGCAAGCGAAGGCAATAAAAAGCCAATGGTATACTCGACTAAACAAGACTTTTTGGTTACTCCATCATGTCTACTTCAACGTCACTCCAACTTCCTATTTACCATTTCTCGATTCTAAACCTCGAAATAGGACTTCGGCATACTCCCAAAGAGTGGCATTGATTCTCTCATATTCATCGGTAATCTTGTTCCCAATTTCAAGGAGAGTTTGAACAAGAACAAATGTAAGAGACTCTTGAGGTAAAGGACCTAAATGACATATTAATAGGTATAGCCAGATGCACAATTTGCATCTATTGCCAGACAAATCTTACCCTTTAATTTAACAATTTGCTCCCATTCATAGGCCGGTAGGTGTCGCAAGTATGAAATCAATGTTGGCAATGTCTCACGCTGTATCTCGGGAGAAGCAGCAGATGCAAACTTGGCAAGACTCTTGATGCCTTGCTGACCACGGTATGTCTGACGGGACGACAATAAGTACGGTGATCAACATTGAGCTAACTTATGTTCATCATACTTACCACAACAATGGCGGATCCTCCATTCTGTTTGCTCAATGTCTGATTGGCGTTTTCGAAGGTTAGTGGAGTGCATTTCTGCTTCAGCCTTGTAAGTTCTTCGTTAGTCGTTTTTGCTCTTGAGTCTGCTAGCGTTTCGGCTAGCTTGGACAGGATGCGAGCATGCAAGTCAAAGTCCAGGCTAAGATGGATGATTGTGATCAGTTTAGTGTGGTATGCTTCATTTCTTATCACTGTATGTACCTAATCATGGTCTGACTTGCTCTGGGACAACGGCAAAATTAGCAGATCTTTTGGGGTAGACTTTTTTGTGCAGCCGAGTTTGCACGTGGCGGAAACTTCTTGTCATTAGAAAAGTCCCAAATTTGGACTCCAACCACACTTCTCCACAGTTTGTGAGACTCGAAAATTCGTTATATTCCTATATTCCTTCCATACCATTTGTGAACAAGTTGCTCTTTGAAAAACGTTAAATTTTGGCATCGTATCGATGCGTCCAACTGAAAGTACATGGGTCCAACCTGCCTTAGAATTGAAGGTAGACCTTCGAAAGATCAACAGCACATTGTACATCATCCGTATATTGGATTTACATATGTAAATAATTATTGACATCATTGCAAGTCTAAGCCTTGCTAATTGCTACTGAAAGTGGCTGCTTGGAGGTACTACTGCATTTGAGTGCATGAAATTAATGCTCAGCTAGCAAATTTATCTGTCCTTCACGCTATCAACACGTTCAGGTTTGCAACACAGTCAACGAAGAGCTTCCATTGCTCTTAGACGAATCTTGGAGATCTGATTTGCTAGAATCGATTTGTTACAACATGGTGATAACCAAACCACTAGGTAATAGTGCCACCATAATCTCACTCATGACAACGATACAAGTACCATGACATCTTATATGATGGTGAAACCAGCAATATGAGTTTATTGTGACAAAACGATAAATAGAAATTTTTAGAATAACTAAAAATCTAGTAAGAAATTGGTGGCCTTTTCAAGATCATTATCATAACGACGCAAGGCATCAATGGCTTGCTCACGCGAGAAGCCCATATTGAGTAACTCTTGGAGACCCTGTGGCTCAGATAGTTGTGGTGGTCGCGGTGAAGTTCGCATTTGCTCAGGCGTGACAGGAGCAGGATTACTATTTGTATTCTGAAGTACAGACTTTGATGGCTCTTCAGTCGACGATGGAGGAAGAATCTCTTGAACAGGTTGAGCAGCTGAAGCCGACGGTGAGCGGGCACCAGGTACTGCAGCTGAAGATGCTTCAAGAGCGGATGCAAACGTAGAAAAGCCAGAGTGAAGATATTGGGTATCCTGATCAGCATTTGGTAAATAGGCAGGGTTTGTGCTGCCTACGCTAAATGTAGAGTCCAGATCCGTCTGATGTGCTGATGGGATAGAACCGAAGGCTGTATCGAACGCATTATTGTCAAAACTAACGCTGTCAGCAAAGGTAGCAACATCACCTAGACTGTCTTTTACGTCTTCGTTTACCAATGGGGAATCCTTTTGAGGTTGTTCAAAAGTAGGATTGAAATCATCTTCAAAGGACGTGTCAAAAGTGGCCTCAAAGTCATTAGTTGAGCTTCCGGGAATGACCTTTGCTTCAGACATGCTTCCAGAAAATGCCGATTCAAAGTCATCGAAAGGAGATTGCTCTTGTTCCATTGATACATTCATACCTTCTGAAACAAATGATGATGTAGATGAAACTGGATCGATGACTTCAAAGTCATGGTCAGGCTTTTCATCATGAGTGATGGTTGATTCTGGAACAGATTCAGACTGTTCATTCAAGCTAGATTGTGTGGCTACTGGAGTTAACTCCAACTCTTCATGTTCATCATTGGAAGCAGTTGGCTCAACTGCTAATACAGGTTCCTGTTGTGCCTCCTTATTAGCAACTAACACTTTGCTTTCCTCTAGTACATTCTCAGCAAGCTTATTTTCGTCCTCAGGCTCATTTTTTTGCTCAGGCTCATTTTCCTCCTTTGATGCCTCACTGTCGACGTGAGCCACAGGAGTGGATTCTTGTACAGTCTCCGGCAAAACAGCATCCTCAGGCGGAACATCGACAGCCTGTTCTAACGATGTGGATCCTTGCTCAGCATGATGTTCATCTGCGTCAGGTTCAGCATCTTCATCACCTTTAACAGTGCTTGAAGTATCTGCGGATGGGACAGACGAAGCTTCAGTGACAGTTGCGATCTCTTCTTCCACTGGTGCAGAATCCTCTATCACAGAGTCCTCTGCCTCTGGCCGTTCCTTCTGTACAGTAATCTCCTCTTGTTCCGGCTCAGTCTCTTCTGGGACAACAGGTACTGGTGGTAACGACACTGTATCTTCTAAAACGGACTGGTCCTGTTTTTCAGTGGTGTCTGCTGGTTCTGATTCTACACGCTCATCCTTCTGATCCTCAATGATAGGCTCTTCAGGCTGATGGGTAGTTATTTGATGTCTGTCATTGGTAGGTTCAGTAGTCGATTCCTCTACAGATGACACATTAGCAGCGTCCACAGAAGTTGCAGCAGTAGCAGAAGTAGGCTCAGCTGCTTCTGTTACTGGAGATTTCTTGTCATCAGCTTCCTTCTCGTCCTCGTCCTCGTCCTCTTCGCTACTTTCAGAATCGGTGCTAGATTCTGATTGGGAGTCAGATTCTGTATCATCTGGGCCGCTGTCATCAGGTTGTTTTTGTGGAGCCGAAGCTGCAGGTACTTCAGGTGTAGCAATCGTCTCTGGAGCGCTATCAACCCCTTTCACAGCGGGAGTCTCCTGAGCTACATCATTCTTCATTGTATCATCCGATTTGCCGGTTAAAAGAGATTGCGTGGAAGTCGGCACAGCAAAATCATCATCGAAGCCACTGGCGAATGACTGTTGTTCTGAGAAAGGAGCGAACGGAGACGTTGCTTGTTCACCAAACACTTCATCGAAATCTGAGGCGGTAGTACTTTCCTTAGCGGCTTCAAATGTACGAGTGAAATCATCAAATGGATCACTGTTGCTAAAGTCGTCATGTGAAGACTGCTCAGCAGCCAATCCTACGGCAGCACCAGTTGCGGCTACTGCCGTGGCAGCGGCAGCAGTAGCAGCAAGATCAGCCTTTCCCTTACCTTTAGCTACTGGAGGTGGTGCTGGAGGTTTCTTTCCAGACATCGCGACTGAGTTGCGCTTCTCTTCTTGCACAGATTGATGATGTCTGCTGGAAGGAGGAGGCGGAGGTGGAGCTGCCTTTGTACGTTGAGTTGGGTTAGATGCTTGTCGACGAACAGGAGCTCCTGAAGAATTCGATTCAGTAGGAGTAGATGGAGTGGATGGCTGTTGAGAAAGCTTGGGAGATGCGGGGAGAGCATCTGTGACATCTTCGATTGGAGCACCAGACTTCGCTTTATCGAGTGCTGTTTCAAGCTTTGCAACATCGGAATCAGTAGCAGACGCTTGTCGACGTGTTATATCAAGCATCATACGATCCTTCTTGATGAATGCTCCAAGTTTCTCCAATTCTCTTCTCAGATGGTTGCTCTGTTCTTGTTTGGCATAAATACTCTTCTTAAGTCGAGTTGATTCTGATCGATTACTTTCAATTTCAGTGTTGACCTCTTGCTTTTGTGCCTGGAGAGCTTCAAGCTCTTCTGTGACTCGCTTTGCATCATCTTGTGCCTTACGCAACTCTTCACGCTCGACTTCCATTTGGTCCTTTAGCTTCGCAATAGCAGCCTTTGCTTCTGCCTGAGATCTATTCAAGGTGCTCAAACGATCTGACAGCTCAGCCCGCTCTTTTTGTATAGAATTGAGTTGCTCATCCAGGGAAGTGCGCTCTGCATTCAATCCTGTTTGTTGCTCTTCCCCGAGTTTGACATTCTGTCGCAGCGTATCTAATTCCGAATTTGCCTGTGCTACTGTAGTTCGGGTTTCGAATTGATGGAAATGATCTCCATCATCAATCAAAGAATGATCTGTCGACGGTGGCGATTGAACAAACGTGGACGAACCGGTCACGGGCTGGCTACTGGCTTGAGTCTGGGCTAACAGGCTAGGTGGGAGTATGGTTGGAAGAACATCGCCCTTGAGTCGTTTGTGAATAAGATACATAGCGATTGCAAACTCTTCTTTGGAAAGCCTGCCTCTTTCATGTCTATCGGCCAAATCCCAAATATGTGCAAGGTCAGAGTCTGGCAGACGCGAGTTCTGGAAAAACTCTACAGCGTCAGCACCTTGTATATATCCAAGCTTTCCTACATCAATCTTATCAAAGAAGCCATCATATTTTCTTCTGTCCTCTGGGCTAATAGTCCACTTGTTGCTGCTTGGTGGTAGAGATGGAGACATAGTACCGGCTCGAGAAATCATAGGAGAAAACGCCGAAGACGCACCAGTGAACTGCCTTGCAATGGGTTGGATAGGAGATGAAGCCATGGGCTGCGGGACTGTATTCTGTCTAGGTGCTGGTGCAACGCTATGAGAAATTTGTGGGGACGGACTAGTTGAGGGTGCTCTTCCAGCCGCTGCTGCATAAACTGTAGAAGGAAGTGTCGATGGTATATCTTTTTTCCCTTCCATACATCTTGCTATATAGTACATTGCGATGACAAATTCTGTTTGGTTCAGAGTGCCTGACCTTCTACTATCGGCGAGGGACCAAATTTGAGCTAAAGTATCAACAGGAAGCTGTGACCTAGAAAACACACGCTTGGCCTTCTCGGAATCCAAAATTCCATTCTCTGGACGTGAAGCATGGAAAATTCGAATAAACTTTTCTCTTTCGGCTTGTTGAATGATGGGTTTACCGGCGTCTGGTGCGGCACCAATTGATACTCCGTCAAAGACGGGTACTTTCACCCCTTGGAGATAGAAGCATGAGTGGGTCCGCCAAGATATTCATCCGCATTCGAAGTAATTAATTACTAATATAATACTTACTTGTTGAGAGGACAGGCTTGGAAATCTCTTTTCCTTGCTGTCGGCAGGCAATTAACTTCAAGGCGACATAAAACGCTTGGGCATCGAGTGAGCCCACATTAGCTTCATCTGCTATATCCCATATCTATCATTACAAATATTAGCACAATTTATCATTTGCCAAGAGTACTGTGTATCAACAAAGTAAAGTAGTACCTCCGACAAGACGTTTGGAGATAGGCCAGACTTGGCAAAGAATTCAATGGCTTCCGCGCCGGATACAATCCCGGAGCCAGATTTGTTGGCAATTTTGAAAAGCTTAGGGTAGTCAACTTGCTCTATTTGAGAAAATACATTAGTTACTTATTATTGTACAAAGCTCTAGTAAATACGGTCATGCGTAATACCTTCAGCTGACAATTGTGCTTGATAGCCTCCATCTATACAATTTTCAATGTTGAATTAAGACTAGTTCTGCGCTCATACTAACATACGAAGTAAATACCTATATTCTCGGCTTCATTCGATGGCATTGTAGAATAGCGGTTCGATTTGGCCGCCATTACCCCAAATAACAGCAGAAAGGTATGAAGTGTAAGACAGCGATGGGTTTGCAAAGTACTCCATATCATCACTGTAAGTTGTCGATCACGTGATACGTAATTGGCTAATGTAATTTTTGGTATAAAATGGGGGGGGTGGAGCCGCTGCGGGGCAACAATAATCAAGCGGTACATTTAAACGATCATACCTTTTATTCATTGCCTTTTTCTTCGAGCATATATTTTCTTACGAAAATAATTGGTGAAAAGTATGTTGCTTGCTAGACCTATGCGTTCTTAAATATTAAAAGTTGTATATGGTTTCACCACTTCTGTTTTAGTGTTGGAATCACGAAGACAAAGTGTGCACGCGGGGCAAAACGCCTTGTGTAACACTGACTTGAGACCCACTGGCATACGCCACTTGAAATTTCTTGTGTATAAAAAATAAAAAAGATGCTTGAGAATCCTATAACCCAGTGCCTTCTTTCTCAAATGCCATATCAAGACCTTGTACGTGAAACACTACCCGAGATCAATACTCTTTTGAACGAGATAGATGAAAAATCTCTGTATGAAAGATCATATCATGAACGAAACCTCGAGGCAGATTTGATACGTCTTCAAGAGCTTCCCCCACTCGAAAGGCAAGTGAGAGAGTATAACAACAAAATGTAAGTTGTTCTCGAGGAATTTTATTGTTTCATTTATATTTCAAGAGTATTTAACTGTTTATAAGCGAGGCGTTATCTGATGACCGAGCGAATCTTTGCGGTTGGAGTCTTACTTGGGCAGTTGCATTTTGTACGGTAACGTTACTTCCAACAAAAGACGATTCACCTTGGCATACTAGAACCCTATATTTACCAATTCTATAGTGTGATCAAGCCCGTCAATTAGAGGAAATCAATGGTAAGGTGCAAGAGGCCGAGTCAAAACTGAAAGACGTTCAAAACCAGATTGAAGTTGTTGAGGAAAAGGTCAATGTTACTCGTGAAGAGGTAAGTGGTTAATTACGTAGCTCATCGCTGACTTTGGGTTAATATTTTGACACCTTTTGTTGTCGATGGATTCAAGAGTGACAGCGACTACTTGGAATTACGGTCACTTGAACAACAAAGAGATAAATTAGAGGAACTCTTACGACAGGTAAGCTTATCACTGATAGCATGTAGGGCTGTTCAGAATGCTAAATACAAAGAACTGGTACAAATTCACACAGATTTTCTCTCTCCGACAAGATCAATCTGTGATAGATTGGGAGGAGCGAATAAAATCCATGAAGTCTAAACATGCGGAGGTAAATCAAGTCATATATTAGATAATAATTTTCTTTCGCTTACATTCTTGCCCTCACTTAGCTGTTGACATCAAATGAAGTTTTGCCTCAAGTTATTGATCTGCTAAGAGACACACAGCATCATTTGACTGGTGGCATGTATCAGGCTCGTGAGTTCAATGAAAATCCTGAAGAGAAGGTGAAAGAAATCTTTCCCGCGGAAGCCTTTCAATGTTTCAAAAAGGCAATGGATTTATACCCACCACTTCCCAAGTTGCAAAAGCCTGACATACAGTATGTTATAGAATACACACCATATCCATGGACAGAAAGTAATGACACTAATATGTGATACGTAGGCAAATTGATTCGACGGGAAATATCTACCTCTCAAGAGCCGCTCGATATCTAAAGGAGATCAGAACCAATGTAGAACGAACCGAAGCCGAATGTCAGCAAACAATTTTAGACAATGCAAAAGCAGCTTGTAAATTGGAAATCGAAATTGGTAGAGAGAGAGATCTTTTCAATAAGGAAAGAGTCAAGATCATATCTCAGTCTCTCTAATTGCAACGTTCATAGAATGCTAGACCAGTGAATGTACTGTTAGAATTTACCTAAAATAATAACCTTATCTTGACTCGCAAGAAATTGTTACATTATAGTTTTTTAACATCGCATTGTTATAAGTAAAAAAAAAGAAAAGACTAGCTGTATTGATTGATTGGGCTAATATGGATTTAATTAAAGCAGTAGTAAGGGTCAACTAGGTGTGGGGGAAGCTTGATGCTTTTGATAGCCTGGTCTGCCTATGATTTTTTACTTGTTGAAAGAGAAACCCTTCTTCTTGGATTTTTCGGGAGTAAGAGGTCTTCCGCTCTCCAATCTCTTCTTCTTTTCTTCCAACTCTTGGCGTTGTCTCTCTAGTGCCTCCTTCATTTCTTTGTGACGAGCATACAACTCTTCCTCGCTCTGCTTGAGCTTGGCTTCCTTTTCTTGCACCTTGGCTTGGAACACCATCTTCATTTCAGCCTCCATCTTTGCAAGCTTGCTCTCATGTGCCAACCGTTCTTCCTCCATCTTCTGCACAGGGTTGACTTCCTTGAAGACTGTAGGATCTTGTTGAATACCCATAGCAGAAAGCTTCTCAGAACGATAGTTCTCGTACAAGAAGTTGTTTGTATATTCTTTGAGTTCCTCCATGTGGGTGCTAGAAGATTTTATACGTTAGCCAGACAAGATAATTAGGGGGGTAAATTCAAAAAAGAAATTGCTGGCTTACCGAATGAGCATTTGTCTGAGTTTGACAAAGTCACAGTGGTCTTCATTGTCAACTTCAATGACACCCCAAGGATACTTGCGTCCTCGTACCTTGCGGCCACCTTCAGTTTCAACTTCCTTGTCAGATCCAACGATGGCGAATGGAATCTTGGACATAATCTCACGGTTCTCGGCAATAGTCTCAGCATCATCATATTCATACTGAGGAGCCTGGAAAATTTGGATGTTGTGGAAGTTAATGTCAGCAAGAATACGCTCCTTGAAAGCGAGAACTTCTTCTTCTGTCATGGTATCGGACTTGGCAATGACTGGGATGAGGTTGACACGTGTATGGAGACGACGCATAAATTCGACGTCAAGAGGCTTCAAGGCATGTCCAGTGGGGGAAATGAAGTAAATGCAAGCGTGAATTCTGTTATCAACGAGCTTGGTGCGGTTGACTCGGTTCTCTTGTTCCAAATAGGCATCGAAGCGAGATTCAATATTGTCCAATATGGGCTTCCAGCTATTCAGGTGGCTTTAGTAAATGTTGTTTTGACACATGTACGCCATGAATATAAGTTAAGCTTACCTCTCTTCATTGTTAACGAAGTCTCCGAATCCAGGAGTATCGACGACAGTAAGTCTAAGTCTGACACCGTTTTCTTCAATGTCAGCTGTGATAGACTGAATATCAACAGTCTTTGGTGTTTCGTGGGAAGGCTCAGCAACAACTTTGTTGGGGTATAGTTGGGTGCTGAACAAAGTGTTCACAAGAGTTGATTTACCGAGACCAGATTCACCTGGAAGTAACCACATCAATCAAACCAGTCAAAAAAGCTACAAGCCTCATTATTGTCGACGGAGAGAAAACAGAAAGCTGATCTTACCGACAACCATAGTGGTGAATTGGAAACCTTTCTTTACAGACTTGCGGTGAACCTGATTTGGCAAGTTTGCAAAACCAACATAGCCTTGCAACTTCTTGCGAATCACATTACTGACTGCCTGTAAACACGTAACAAACAAAGAATTAGCGTTGGAGTACCATCTAGTGTTTGCACATTTCAAGTGATTATTTACCAAAGTAGATGCAGTGTTCACGCCGTCAACTTGAGTATCTGAAGAAATTGGACATTAGATATCGTGGAAATGGATAATATCATCAATAGAGTATGGTAATATTTGCTGTAGAAGTGGTGTGAAGAGGGCATCTGGAATGTTTAATTTGAAAATGTAGGTTCTGGAAGTCCAAAATGCGGCTGCAAGTTGCCTGAAGATAATAATGACCGAAGCGGATGGTGTCGACATTGGACGCGTATGTAGTCGAGTAGATTCAAGCACAGGTGCAAATTTCGTTCTCTACATGTTTCCAAGCTACAAAAAAATACAAACATACCGGCCATAATGACAGGTGAGATGATCGAGGAAGAGATGGACTAGGCTTGTAACTCGGAACCCTAAGCAAATGAAGGGGGAGAGCGCCAAGTGAAATATCCAATAGGAGTCTCTCTAACTCTGGCTTGTGTAACATCCGTACCTCGTGGGACGTTGTCATGTATGCTTTTATCGCAATCACTGCCATCACAAGCAAGGGCCATAGTATATTATAGTGTTCAGTACAATCAACTGCTTATCTTTGGATTCATTGGATTTATTCTTAATGATAAATGACTAGGAACTGAGACAGCCCAGAACGAGGTTGTATTTCAATTTCACCACCCGCAGGCCTGGCCATCAGCACGGGGATCACTACCAGCGGCAAGAACACGCTTGCCTGTACGTTCATCGTTATGAACCTGAATGATTTGTCCTCTTCCGAACATGCCTCTTGCATAATTTTCAAGCTTCTTGCATGTATGGCCCATCTTTCTTAGTTTTTCTACTTCTTCATCAGCGATACCGTCTTCTACATAGACGATCGCTTTGGATACATCAGTAAAAGAATATGCGAGAGGATCAGATGAATCTTTATCCTCGTCAGGTGGGGAGATACAGATTCTGGGAACGTCCAATGCATGTTGAGGATTGAAGAGGTAGTGAATCAGATTTAGCACGACCTGTAAATGACCCTGGGGTTGCATAAAGCCACCCATCACTATAAAGATAATTAGTTAAATAAATCGAATATATAGCCATACGCCTGGCCATTATATTCTATGAACACTCACCACCGAATGAAGCTACAAGCTGGTGTACACCATCAGATCCTTTTCGGGTAATCATAGAGGGGATAATGGTATGATAAGGACGCTTGCTAGGGCCCAGGCAATTGGGGGCTCCTTCAGTTAGAGTGAAGTTACAGCCTCGATTTTGAAGAGTAAAGCCACATCCCTTTGGAATAGCTGCAGTCTACAATGACATTGTTAGGGGGAGTTATTTTATATTATCAGAATTCTACACGATTAACTTACTCCGAAACCCATGTAATTGGAGTTCTATAATACAACGGATATGTTAGATTTTACCGGCCACAAAGAATATAATTCATTATAAGGAAACAATCTTACTATAAAACTGCAGGCATTTCCATAGTCATCCACCACTGAAAAGTAAACTGTTCCACTATTATGTGTTGGATAGCCTTTCTTGACTTCCGGGTTAGCTTTGCTAGGAATAAATAACTTTGCTCTTTCGCGAAGATATTCCTCTTCCAGCAATTCCTTAGATGGTACAGCTACACAGTCAGGATCACCAACGTAATAACGAGCATCCGCAAAGGCTATTCTCAGTGCCTCTATGATGGTATGGAGATATTGTGCAGAATTGTGTTCCAACTTTGAGAAATCAACAATTTTTTGTTTTTGCAGTTCCTTCAAGACTCCAAGAGCAATCAAAGCTGCAATTCCTTGTCCATTTGGTGGGCATTCCCAAACCGTGATATCCTCATAATCAATAGAAATTGGTTCTACAAATTGCGAATCGTGAGCAGCAAGGTCCTCCAGCGTCATGACGCCTTTACCAGACTGGATGAGATTGACAATTTCTTGTGCTATTCTTCCAGTATAAAATCCTTTTTTACCCTCCTTTGCGAGCGTTCGGAATGTCCTTAGCAATGGAAGTCCATTAGTTGACGATTTGCCTGATGTACAACGATGGATACCATTACTACTTACTTTGCCAAGTTAGCATTGGTCATGATCTCCCCTTCACGAGGGGCGCGACCATCAATCAACATTTCATTGAAATTAGGTGAAGCCGTTAAAAGTGACTTTTCACCTCCTTTCCACTATTGAACACAGAAAGTTAGAACGAGGTGATTGAAAAGCCATTGTATCTATTCCTGGCATGATAACCTACACCAACTGCAGAAATGTGCGATACAGGGAAGCTTGAACAACAGAAGTACCATTAATATATGTACACATTCGAGAAACAACAATAAAAACCATTACCCATTCTCAGCTAAATTAATGGCAGGAGATAGTACTTCTTCCATAGTTACTTTTCCGGATCCAAGCTCTTTCACCGTGTCTATCCAAGCCGCGGCAGCTCCAGGAACGGTAACTGAATTCAAATCTCTAGCTGGTATCTCTGTACCTGAGAATCCGAGAGTTTCTTTTGCATACTTCAGCGTCAAAGCTGCTGGCGATCTATATACATATTGGTCAGCGACACATATCTTTGAATAGCAACCACAATACCTTTCCATTTACTCTTATACCTTCCTGATCCGTTCAAGGCTTTCACTTTCTTAGACTTTGCGTCATAGAAGAGGCAAAAGGCGTCACCACCAATACCAGTACAAGAGGGTTCTATAATTTGCCGTTATCAATCAAACCTCTTCTAGTCGGACTTTGTTAAAATTTAGGTTTTCTCACCAGTGACGTTAAGAGCAGCAGCTGAAAGATCGTGGAAAAGAGACTCATCAGTCACCCGACGGGAGAGTGTGCATCTCCGATACCTCGGTACTTACCAACAGCAACAGCAGCATCCTAGGAACCAAAGCAAATGTTGTTACAACATAAAGCCAATAGTGAGACTTGATATCGAGTATGCATAATACTTACAGCAGCATTTCCTCCTCGCTTCAATATCTCCAAGCCCGCTTGAGTGGCTAAAGGTTGGCTGGAAAAGCAATGATAATGAGTTCAGTGCTCCAATTTTCTATATAATCATCTGTTACGTGAGATATTTACGAGCTTGAGACAATAGCGTGTGTCCCGTATACGGCAGATCTACGTGAAATGAAAGGAAGTTCCTTGGACATGATATAAATAAAGTTTCAGTAAGTAAAGGCGATAAAGGAAGGAAGAAGAGAGCGGGGGTAATTAAGACCGATATGCACTTTTTTCAGTATTATTTTTTACAGCAAAAGCAACAACGCAGGTCTGTCTATAACAAGGTATAGACTACTTACTCGTCGACTAAAAGGGATAATTCTAACTCCGGTTGTGGCATTGTCTCTTTGTACATGCAACGGTGAATGCACCTCGTCGACATCACTCATCACGTCTCGTTGATGAAGGAATCTTCTTCAATGAAAGTTTATGATACACTAAGCATCTTCGTACAGTTCGAGTTATGATAATGAAGTAGAATGGAGTTGGCTTCTACGGCCTTTCCTGCTTGAAGCCGAGGTATCGTACTACTCCTAACACCGAAATGTCCATATAAACAATGATTTGCCCAAGATAAAGCAACACCTACTGGTGCTTTCGGATCCTCTGGTCGATCCCAACGTTGAAGTCCCCAGGTGGGAAGTTATTGTATAACTTTCCCACATATATTCGAATTGATGATTAAATTTGCTGCAACATCCTATTAATCATATTGTCCTTTTTGAAAACGGACAGGGCTTACCATGCCATTTCACGTGGATACACCAACATATCATCTCGGCTATGAAAATTTCCAGTATTGTTCATCATGATGGTAATACTTTCGCGAAATATTCAGCTTAAACCAATTTGTGATCATTTCTGAAAGATTTTTTTGGGGTCGTGAATCTAGAATTACGCCCTGACATAGCGAATTTGGATATAGTGTTGGAATCAAGTGCTCAGTGAAGACGGTGTAACAGTCGTAAGTTTCATGCTCTAACACACCTTCGTCTAAATACGAAGTAATTCGGTATTGCCGGTGTCTATGGAAGTTTTTGACTAGTACGCTAGTTATATAGTTGCAAGATACATAATTGCTGGAGAGGAGATCGCAAAACACATCATGACCGTTACATATCCATACACTAAGTACATAGAGAAAGACTATATATCTAATAAAATAGAAAATAGCGTTACTTATTGTATGAACAGATGGGATGAATCTGTTCGACTTCGTCGATCAACTATTTAAATGAAGTGAAAGAGTGACTATTGTATGTTGCCAACATAAAAAACAGCATAAGGACATCAGGGTCTGTAACTTCAGACTCTGCCTTCGACGAAGATAGAGGCACAAGATTGATTAAAAAAAAATATTCAATTCATTGAAATAGGAAGTGTTAAGGTGGTTTCATTTTGAAGAAACTGCTCGTCTGATTTTCAAGGTGGTAATTGTACATTACTCTTTCATTGGGATTGAAGAGGAGGCGAATACTGTTGCAAGATACAAGTATTCGCGGCCTCAGCTCTCTACTAGCCCACCAACCTTGACTGGAACGTGTATATATGCATTGTCAAGTACTAAGAAACATCCTTACATATCATTCCCATCCAGCATACCGTCACATCGGATACATACCCAAAAAATAAAATTGAAATGCTCTATCCTCCGTCCAACCCAACCATTTACTACCTTGTTGCTGTTAAATAATTGGCTTTTCTCTTCTCGAAACTTGCGTCTGCATATAGCGAATGTCTACATTTATTTTGTTAATGAGTAACGCCGATTACTATTTTCGAATGATATAATATGTTGCGGTAGTAAGAAACAACGATATTAATGCAATTAAATTCCACATGGAACTTCGAAACAAAGAAAAAGTTTTATGTCGAATCCAGTGTACCATTAATCTAGTATCGACGCTCCTTCTAAAATACGTGTACTATTAAAAAATTCATCTTTAAGCAATTATCAGTGAACGACTATGTTTGGCGTTCTGTATCGAATTACAAAAGAGCTATTATAAATGAAATGTCAACAGCAAAAAGGCTAGTTACCCTATCCAGCATGAAGAAATTATTATTGAATTTCCTCGCTTTGGAGAATATTTTAAACTTTGAAGATATATTGTTTATGTAGTTAGTGGAAATGAAATTGTGCTTGAAAGTGCCCTTTTCTTGGCCATTGAGGGTTTTCAAACAATTTTGTTGCAGCTGTAAAAAATTTTGGCAGCCAGATCAAAAAAAAAAGAGTAGGCAGCAAGAGGCAGCAAATTGTACAGTCGGAGTTTTGACGACTTATCAGGATGTTGCCTGTGTCGAACCATGAAGCTTCCTTTTTCATCCGTCAAGGTTCGTAAGTTTCGATGATTAATGAATACAATGGTGAAATGTGATGGATGTGTACATAGGGACGATAGATGGATGGATTGTACTATTGACGTGCGAATACCGACATTTCGAGTTGGGCAATCAAAATGCTGGACATTCTAACATGGGGTCTAAATTATCAACATTGTACTAATTTCTCTGTTCTCTTCATTATTCATCTACCATTCCAATTTCGATCTCGTCTTTGTCATCTATTTGCTGCACCTATCAACACTTACATCGGATCAACGACCAATTTCAGTTGAGCAATGGTTTTGAAGCACAACAATCAACTGCCCAACCAGCACTTCCGCAAGGACTGGCAGCGTCGCGTTAAGACCTGGTTCGACCAGCCTGGCCGCAAGAAGTCTAGAAGAATTGCACGCATCCAAAAGGCTGCTCGCATTGCTCCCAGACCCGTTGATGGACTTTTGCGCCCTGCTGTTCGTTGCCCCACCATCAAGTACAACACCAAGCTCCGTGCTGGTCGTGGTTTCACTCTTGAGGAACTCAAGGTATGTATCTTTTGCTTATTATAATTGTTATTTCACGATGCTTTTTGGGATATTATGTTTGAAAAGCATGCATCGCTCACATGTGGGTCCAATGGAAGAATAACTTTTATGTCCGTCGTAATCTTGACGTATAGGAAGCTGGTGTTTCTCGCAAGCAAGCTTTGACCATCGGTATCTCTGTTGATCACCGTCGCCGCAACAAGTCTCAAGAATCTCTTGAGCTTAACGTTCAGCGTCTCAAGGCCTACAAGGCTAAGCTGATCGTCTTCCCCCGCAAGGCTGGTAAACCCAAGAACGGTGATGCCACCGATGTCTCTGGTGTTTCTCAGCTCAAGGGTGCTGTTCTTCCCATTGAGCAAGCCGCTCCCGTTGAAGAGGCTCGTGCTATCAAGCCTGAAGAGAAGGAAGTTAAGGCTTTCCAGAAGTTGCGTTATGCTCGTTCCGAAGCTCGCACTCTCGGTGCCCGTGAGAAGCGTGCCCGTGATAAGGCTGAAGAGGAAGCTGCTAAGGTTAGTTGAAAGCCATTTCTTTTGTACTTCTCGACGTTATATAATTGAAACTAACATTATTATTTTTTTCGGAATCTGCAGAAGAAATAAGTGTAATGTAGCTTCTATAGCTTCTAGCTCTACTTGTTGTGCCATCAAAAGATTTGACAATAAAATCATTCCCAAATATACATTGGACTCAGCCACTGCTGTAGCAACCACTCTTCAACCTTGTAGCAATGTAGCTTCCTTTATGTCTCGACTGGTTTATGGCCTTGATCCAAGTTCAATCAATTCTTGTGCCAGAAATTACTTAGCGCATAAACCACCACCATTCTCAATCAGACTACGTCCATTGTGCCTGTCATTTAACTTCTCTTAATTTGAAACCTGTTGATCGAGTCGCCACACGGGCTTTGCTATTTAGAGCCACTTAGCACTGACCATGGCTTTACACAGTCTTGTTCAAAGGGTATGGACAGTTATGCAGTAGCTACAGGTAACAAGCAGTGTGTTCGGTCACCTTGAAGAAATTGCGCGCACCCAATGTGTACAACACGTATGCGGATTCTATTGACAGCTACGTGAAGTTATATCTGTTTGTCGACCTGTTTGCATTTCTAATGGACAAAGAATAGCTTCAGAAGCTGAGAAATATGTTTACTGGAGCCAAGTGATAAGGCACTGTTTAAAGTTGCAAACCTAACTCTGGCTAAATAATTCTTCTGTTAGCAATGAACTGCCATCAAACGGGCTATGATGTATGGATAGTGGCCGGCATCCAAGGCAATTTTGCAAGTTTTTTTGTTAATATCTCATATAGCACCTGCCACTTTACATCCACTGGTGACCTTCCGCAATAAGGAATATTCCTGCGCGTTGACGCTAGCATGCACGAGGTGGATAACTTCCTTCTGACGGTATTCACTTCAAACAGGAACCAGCTAAGTAACATGTGCGCTATCAGTCTCTCTATAACCCCCTCTGGCAGAGACATCAGAACTAAACACCGTGAACCGGAGCTTGGAAAAACCCGTAGTGGACATGGCCCAGCGATGGCTACCCATAGACGTTAAACAGTTCCAATATCAATTAGGTAAATCACACATCATTTACATACTCAGTAAAAAAAGAAATTTGCTATAGAATAAATCATTCACATAAGGGAATATTTAAATGCTTGTAAGTCGGCAAAAGTAATGATATGGATAAATTTCTGCGGCGGGTTTCACAATTGATTCCGCTATTCCTTCATCTTCTTACTGTTGTTCTCCAAAAAGCGACATTTTAATTCGTCGATAATCACACCACATTCCAATTTAGTTCGATCCATCATCGCGGCGTTCTCTTGTGCTCTGCGTATTAAGTACGGTACGACTTGTTCGATTTCTCCATACGGAAGGTATTTGTATACCGGTAGGCCGTATAGACTCAGCGTATATGATATAGCATCTCCCATACCTAATAGTTTCATCACCGATGGTAATACGAGATAATGATTTTGAGTCAGCAAAAATGAAGACTTTAGCCTATGCCGATCAAGGAATACCTTACCATACAGCTGACCAAAGAACACTACACCGCAGTTTGGCGATATGTGATGATTTTGAAGTTCTTTGCATACATACATGATGCTCTCATGGTTATGCGATGCTATGACGAAAGATAACGGTGACGTTTTCTCTGTAATAGGGATACCGGTCTTTTCCTGGACCTCCTCGAGTTTCTTTAGAAGCAATAGAACGCCAGAGTGGTACGACTCATGCGTATCATTAAGAGTGTCATGAATTGGATCAGAATATCCTAATTCCGCAGCGCGCTAATTGGAGGGGGGAGAGGGGGGAATAGTGGTAGTTGGCTTAATAACGATGTAGAATAATGATTGCTCAGTCTCCGCTATAGCACATCTAAATGATTGTGTTACTTACCGTCCTTTCTTTAACCATGTAGGCACCACGAACTAATTTAACGCCGAGACCATATTTGTATCGCTCGGAAGCTACCATGTCCAACTCCAGCTTCGGTAATGCGATTTTGGTGTACATCTGGTCTAAAAATCCAAAAGAGAAGACGTTACTAATGAGGCAAGTAGGACACTGGCTGAACACCTGATTATTTGAGAAACGTACAAGTGTTGAATACAGTAGGACAGCTACCGAGTTGGTTATGTTTTTGCTCCATGACTGACGCAGCCTGATCAATTGCCAGCTGCAAATAAGACTGTTCCGCATCAATTAAGACTTTCACACCACATGACTTAGCCAATGAGCATATTTCATCCACCCGGTGCAACATCTGTAACCAATTTTTTCGGTCTTGCTCTGACAGTACGTTGGAGAGAAGATTCATGACTGATGGACGGTGTAGTAACATCATTTGTTTAAAATCTACTATATCAATTTCATTACTGTTGTGCACGATTTCCCGCACGTTTTCTTCCACGTTTACTAGACCACGGTGTTGTGCGACCACATGGCATACTTGGTATTGTGACAAAGTCTGGGAGGATACGCTCGCGTGCTTATTGAAGCTTTCGTATAAATCAGATAGTACACCGGTTACCTTCTGAAGCAGAAGAGGAGAAGTAAGAGCAGAGATCTTCAGTGCTATAAAGCTTCCTGGCTGTGTGCTTGCGGCTAGAACGCATTGTTTTGTGGTGTTCATGAAGTAGTCAGCTTGCTGGTTCATTTTCATAGATAGCTGCGATGTATCCGTTCCATCAACATCACCGATGTCGGACTCAACACTTAGTGCTAGAATTACCCCAATACCTTGATCCTTTAGTTTTGACATTGTCCTCTGGCAGTCTTCACTGGACTCACCACCAACAAACTGATGGAATACTGTATGACGGATTATGAAATTCAATGGTTTTGTCAAGTGCATATATGAAGCATATGAAAGAATAGAAGGCGCCGAATCGATTAGCCATTTCACTGAACATGATTTATAGACCGCTAAAGAGAGAATCAAGCTTGTAGTTGGCTTATCGCGCAATGCAGTACGATTATTTGGGTCGGCAAGACTAGATAATACTTTATCCATGATGGAACCAGTTACTACTGGCATTTCCTCTACCGATTCAGAGAGAACCGGTGTATACCAGGTTATAGACCACAATGAAATGCCGGTCAGAATACCTGTACCGATCACATATGCCTTATTCTTGGTCCTTGCAGATCTCCATCCGGGTAACTGGAGTGACTGATTTGGTATTTTCCAGCGAGCTAACCTAGTCAGTACCGTGATGATTTTAGTCATGTAACTTCACTGATATATTGTGTATATTAATTATTTCTTCTGATGGATGCCGTTTGGAATAGCCAATAACCGGCTTGGGTGGGTGGGAAAAGGCGAGAAAAAAAAAATTTGAGTTCAACAGTTGAGCACAGCTACGCTTTATTATTTTATTTTTGTATCTCCATTAGTAAGTATGGCGTCGTTGCCTTTATCTATAGAGATGGAGGAAACAATGCGATAAAAAGAGCATGCATATTTATGTTTAAATTGTATGTGATAGCTATTGGCTTACATCATACTGAACTTTCGACACGGTCAGAATCGGACCCGCAGGTCCTCTACTGACTTCGAATTTTTTTTTTCTTTCTACATTGGCTTGCCACATGTTCTGTTGTACGTTTTCCTAGATGGGTTCTTCATGCACTTTGGGTTACTCAAATGAGGTGCGCACTTAACTCCAAACACAGCACCAATTAATTTTTGCTGGAAAATAGAAGAATTCACCGGAAGCATTCTTGAGAAAGGGGGGTATACGATGTTAATACGATTGTAGGTCACACTTAATGCAAAGTTTTTACCGTCCACGAACGCTTTTTTGCTTTTGGAAAGCTGGAGTAGGTCACAACATAGGACCCTGCAACGGTACTCTGTTGTGAATGGCGGTATAGCCGCGGAAGTGTTTCTGTTTATGGCTAAACAATAATTTTCCAATAGTTCGGGGTTCAAGACACCGGTATACCCCACACTCACCGGTCGGTCACAATCTATGATCAAAGAAGCTCACCCGCGGATGCCCAGGCGTTCTCCAATTCCTGCCCCGCCGTACGCCGCATTCTCCCGCGATATCACCGATTAGCCAGGCATCTTCGTTAGTCCGCACCACCATCGTACGACGCCAACCCCCGCAATGTAACCCCATCGTCGCCTTTTGCCAACCGGATATCAGCAGATAGTTTATTAGCTTTTCCATCATCTGTTTTTTTTTGTTCTCAAATAGAAGATCCCCCAATCTGCACCCACTCTTCCCAAATAGCGGGGTTTTATATCCAGACTTTCAACATATAAGTGCTCTATTCCTTTTTATTCCGTCTTCCCTTTTTCCCTTTCTCAAAAATACCCCAGAATTGGTCCCAGTTAGATGAATACCTTTGACCCTCAAAAAAATCAAAAACAACTTGTACACCTTTATCCGCAAGAACGTATTTCTTATCCTCAACGACGAAGCAATAGTTTTCAAGAGAGCAATTTTCTACCACCGTCACCTTTGCCGGTTTCCCATCACACAGCCTCTCTCGAAACAACAGCAGATAGTACGTTGGAGTCGATTGCTTTAGCGCAAGCATCAAGCGACCTGCATGAGGTTATACGCAGCTACCAATCCAGGCCGGACCTGCTCAAGCTGATCTTAAGAAGTAAAGTGGAGGAAGATAAAAGGCGAACTGAAGAAGCCAAGTTACGAACGAAAGAAATTGATTTACTGCTGTTACAATACAAGCATATGGGACTAGTGTCAGCCACGAACTCTTCTGCTGTGCAAAACTCACAGGCGGTGGAATATCAGAATGGAATCCCGCTACCCACGCTGCCACGTTCATCCACTTCCACGTTTAACCACGTGCGAGAAAACATTGTTCAACCAGATGACCAGCATGAGCCTCGTTTGGCAAGCCAGTCATACTGGATGGACGATGAGTTTGAGAGATCATCCACTACCACCTTGGCGTCCTCTCTTCGGTAAGTAGAGCAATTTCAAAAAGTTGGGAATTTTCAAACCCAATCCAACTTACCAAAATTTTTGTGTTTGGCTGACCCTAATTTTTTATATGTACGCAGGGCTTATCAATTGGCCACATCTACTTCAAGGAAGCACCCATTATCCCCTCCTTTATCAAGCTCAAACTCTATCGATGAGCGACAATCTAACACTGAACATGATACCATTGATAGCCATCGTACTCGTCGACGACGAGAGATGCAGCCCATAACTAATATCATCGAAACCACAGAGTTTCCCTACCAAGATGGCTACTGCTGGAAGAACAACGGAACCAACCGTAAAACCGGTAATAAGAGCATTTATTACAAATGTAGTAGCAGCAACAATGGTTGCCCTGTGAACAAGACTGTATTAGATCGTGGAAACGGTACCTTTGTGATCAAATATCGAGGCGAACATTTGCCAGAGTGCGCTAGTGTTCGTCAGATATTCGACAACTAGCCGATGCAACAGTTATTTTTCAAATCATTTCACCTCACTACACTACTTACTGTGTCAAAACATAATCAACGCCACTGCACTTCTTATCCCAATCGTCATGAAACCCACTTCCTTTGCTCTCATTGTGAGATAATAATTATACCAAAGACACGCTCTCGCCCCTTCTTCCTTTCCTCACTGTTTCTTTCCTCACTGTTTCGTTCCTAGCATTATATTTTCTGTTTCAAATTTGGAAAAACAAATATGGGCCTCTGTACATCTGTTTCCTTTCCCAATTCCACCTAACCCAACCATTTAATTTAATCCCGTTTTCTTCTGAGCTTATAGTAAGCTTGATACCAAAGTCAGTTTTCATTATATTAAAATTACCCAAGATACCAGATTTTATTAAGTTAAAATGGGCTAACTAAATAGTGGACCCGCAAAACACTGGTCTCCTGCCATGTAAAGTTTTGAACAGTTGATAAGGACCCTTTTTGCACAACAGAACCCTTCCCGATATTTCAATTCCCGCGCCCCGTCCACAAAAAATGGGCAATTTTTTTTTAGGTGCTGGCACCATTCAGTCGTTCCCGGTCTGCAGTCTGAAACAAATCTAGGTATCTCAATTGCTCACAAAAGTCCATCTAATCAGTGTTTTATCAGAAAGTGGATGTACCTTGAATATTCATCTGCTGACTTGCGAATCCTCAGTGTCAAGATATGTTTGCAACCTTAAACTTGCCATTAAAGGGTATGTCCAAACGACAGACAATCTGTTTTTTGCCACAATTTCCTCAATTCAGCCGCATGATCTTAACTTGAATGCTTAGATGATAGCAGACACCGGCGACTTAAAGTAACTGAAGCTTGCCGATCATGCCGTGTAAAAAAAATCAAGGTAAATAACGATACTAGCTGCTCCAGTTTAATGGTTGATAAGTTACTGGTATTAACATCGTATACCGTTCTAGTGCGATGGCTTGCGACCATGTTGGCAGGTATGTAACCTACATATTCTTATTTGCTGGTTTTTTTTCATAAATGTGCGTGAAACTAATGACAGCTCTTCGTAGTGCAAAGGTTATTTTCTCAAGAACTATTTTTTTTCCCACTATTTTGATAATCTAATCTCATATAATCCATCTGAATGTAGCTCGTCGACGAAACTGTACATATTCCAAGTATCTAGATGAGCTGGTTCCTAAAAATGGATTGGCTACAGAAAGTAGCAATATGACGGACAACGAGAGTCTAGCACCATCACGACCTCAATCTCCTTTTCAAATACTGCCAGAGGCCGAACAACAAGTCACAATAACCGACAGTTCAACTAATAATAACACTCCATCAAGACCAATACAAGATGCGAATAGACTAAGCGAAAACATGGTTGAAAATTTGCAATCACGTATTGGAGGCTTGTCCATTAATCAAGGCAAAACTCATCCTTTACTTTCTACTAATGACATGCTTTGGGAGTTTAAGCCGTATCTATTTGAACCATCTCTTCCAGACAGCTATAGCGGAGTACTGGATATGCCCACGCGTACAATTCAAGAGCATCTCATGGACATTTATTTTCGAAGACACTACCAGATAATGCCAATCTTCTCGAGGAAAGTCTTCACTCAACACCTGTCAGAGAAAGGTTATCTAGTCTCACCACTAGCCCTCAATGCAATGTATGCACATGCATGTACCTATGAACCGGATCTGCAAGACCATGCTGATGTCTTTTTCGACCGTGCGAGATCACTTGTGGAGGATTTTTTGGATGTTCCAAGAATCGGTTCCATCTTTTCTCTGCTCTTGATGGCAACCTATGAAAGTCGACCCATTGATGGAAAAGGTGGTAGACGATCGTGCCGGTCATCGATCTATGCTGGAATGGCCATCTCAATGTGCTTGGAAATGAAACTCCAGAAAGATACATACCTCAGAAAAATGACCAAATTCGATGTTGAACTACGGAATCGAATTTTTTGGACTTGCTATAATATGGATAAACTGACTAGCCTTGGAACTCAACGCCCTTATATGATCTCCCAAAAGGATACCTTGGTATCTATTCCAAAGGCATTTCCAGAGGATGAAGATTCTATTCCAATCGAAGCATTCGCATGTCAAACAAGATTAATGATATTGTGCGAGAAATATTTGGATCTACATTCAAGCATGATGCATCACTCTACCTATTTAAAGGATCAAGAGGGATGGTCGGAATTGTTGAAAGAATTGTCAGACTGGTTGACCTCATTACCAACGCCACTATCATGGACACCAATGCCAGAAGTCTCTAGCCCAATACCGATAAAACCGCCTCAATCTGCGGCAATTGCCATGCTTCATCTTCAGTATAATGTTATTGAACACCGCGTCCTAAGCATCAATTCTCAAAAGTCAGTAAAATCAGTCCATCGTCGAATACGGACCGTAGGGAATACCATCACTCAACTGGCTCATTTTCTGGTCAATGACACGAATCTCCTTACGAACTATGACTTCTGTGCGCATTCTGTTCTACTTGCTGCACTAACACACGCAAATGATTTACAACATTCAACACCGCAAGTCCTAATGCAATCAGAAGTGCAGTTGCGTCGATCGATAGCTATCATAGGATATCTTCTAGATACTCGTACAGTGACTGGATCTGGTTCGTTTTCCGCACTCATTGATACAATGAACGACTCTTTGGATTCGGCGGATAGTAGAACTCTTTCTTCTCTTCAGCTGCATGACAAGGCAAAGGCACTTTTGGAAAGGCTTGGGACGGATCCCAGTGGACATCAGCGTCAAGGCATGGATCCCCTCTCATTTTCCAAGCAAACAGTATTCCAGCAGATGGCTGAAACTGATTTCCGACACACTGATAGTACTGAGCATATTTCGAACTTACCGCCAATTCTCCAAAGTGATCAACACCATAGCCAACCACGATTAGTTCACAAGTATTCGGATCATGCGTTGCCAGAGTCGTCCAAAGTACTTGAACCTGCGCATTACACGTTTGAACTAATTTCAGTTGATGATGATAATTGGGGATATGGGCCACAAATTGCTACAACATCTCGCACCTTAGACCATCAGCAACCAGATAGTATTTCGGGGATCAATCAAGCTCATTTGACGGTTCACAGCTCGCCTTCGAATTCAATCCATGAACACAGTATCATAAAGAATTCTAGGCATATCACACCACCACCAGCTGTTGCAAGACATTATTCGCCTTCAGACATGGACACACCTCCACCTGATCCACGAACATTATGGAACCATACAAGCAGTACTCTGGATCACAGTCCTTCATCCGACGACACTATTCTTTACTCAATTGCGGCTTCTGCAACCGGATGGGTTGATGATTCCGAAAAGTGGTATAGCGGACATCACAGTCAAGCGCCTCAAGTAATGGTTCGACCGTTAGAGCAGCAAGCACTATCGACACCAACCACTATTGCCCTGGATATTGGCGTTTCACCGTCGTCCAAATTTATATTGCACGGCAACAATATTCCGTCTACTACTGCGTCCATAGCCGTTCCTAGTACCTCCGCACACCACTTATTGCCAGATCAACATTCACATGCCCTCATTGATCACATGCATATCGATTCCTTTGACTAATGACAAGTCATGGTGACATTCTTTTCTATCTGAAATATGGATGGAAAAGTTTAGAATCTCTAGCATAGCAATTTTTTTGTGTGTACTTCTTTCAGTGCTTTGATTGCTTTACTTTGTATTTTTATTCATCGATCTGAATGTAACCATTGTATCAATGGGTTGTACAATATCATATTGCATTTTATATCAATAGAATGTTAGTTTTTTCACGGGCTGACCATTACCAGCCAAAATCTCCACACCAAGTCCTCATAATATATTATTAGAGTCTGACTTGGCGTATTCAATTGGCACATTTATTCCATTATTCAATCATAGGTTGATCTAATAAAATTCCTTTCATAATAATAATAATAAAAAGATCCAATTTCCACATTAGAGCTGCTTTTTACGTTATGGAGAGAACGAAGGGATTCCATCAGCAGTGACTGCAGTCTATATTATAGACATTCAGTCCAGCTCAATAGGTTGTCATAGAGGGTTGCATTCTCGAAAAGATAGTTCATCAGTCTCAGCAGCCTGTAAATTTTCACATTTTTCCTTCCAAACAAAAAATTTGCCCATTGGCCAGTAGCATGTTTGAGCCACAGGCGCCTAATTTTGGGAATATGCATCGCCTGCGACACCGCACCCACCCATCAGCAGAATTATAATGGAAACCGAACGCGCATCGACAATCACGCAATTACCGCAAGGCAATAGCCAACCTGAAGAATCACCAAGTAGGAAGAGTAGCCTGAATACTAAACTAGTTGACATTCGCGGTAGAGCTGTTGGAGACTCAGTTCTTGTGGCCCTTCTTGATCGTTCGCGAGACATGGAGGATCTAGTTTCACGGAACACAGACTTCTTTGAGGCGATTGAACACCACATATGTGAAACGCAAGGAAAAGTGGCATGGGATGAATTCAAAAACATCTTACTCTCTCCCAGAGAATCTCTACCTGACGGGCCGTGGTTGGATTCTTTGATCACTAAGCTTGACTCTAACCCAACCTTTATCGCAAAATTTTACGAAATCGTCGGTTATGATGAATATGATTCTGATTCTGAGCTAGAGGATGAGGCAGAAATTCGCACGGGTAGTTTTCATTTGACGCGGCAAGAAATTGACAGTGAGGCAGATGACGAACTCATTGATCTGCGTCAACTACGAAACTACCCCGACCTTCAACAGCAGCTACCAGATGCATTCCCTGCTTTCTTCCGCAACGTTCAGCACTGTCTATCACAAGGATGCTCTTTAGATGCTTTAAATATTCCAGCTCGTCGTAACTCTGTACAGGCTGATACCCTCACTGATGATATTGACATTGATGTAGCTGAAATAAGACATCAACATATTAATGTTGATGCTGAAGGTAACTACGAAAAGTTCATAGCGGTATTGAAGACTACACGAAGGGAGCAACCGGATGATGACAGGTGGCAAGATGAAATATTTGACGCTCTTGAAGGATGGCCAGATTTGCTGGAGGAATTGCGAGAGATCGCCACAGGTGTTTATAACGCGCGCGAAATTCAATAATAACGCATAATCATATGTGTAATCATGAATATGTGTGATACGTTTACTCAATAAAGCGGCTTTATTATACATGAAAATCTATAAATCTATTGTCATTTCAAAGGTTATGGTCCAGGGATTGCTGAAGTTGTCGCACCCAATATCTGTAATTTGATGACTGACTTGACAGCTTTGGAAGTATCTTATCAACAATCCACTTAACATCATCATCACTCTTTTCTTCTTTAGCTAAAGTGACGAATTTCTTCACGGAATCACGAGAGAGCCATAATTTCGAAGACTGCTCTGCATAAGTTTCAAGTACGTCTCTGATGACAGGAATGTTTTGTGACTTCAGTAAAGCCGAAATGAACATATCGATCATCAACACATCCGTTTCGGTGTAAGGAGACGAGGGGAACGGAATGATTGGAGACTGTTCGTGAGCAGGAACGGGAATTTTGCCGGTTTGTTCAAACCTTGACATCGTGAATCCATTGAATACACGCTGTGCATCCTGTTGCGAAAACTGTGTCTCGACAGCATGAGACATTAGCATCAACCACATATCGCTCTTTGGTGAAACTTGCAAGTCCATCATATCCTTCAAGTGAGTACCGATTGATCCAGTTAATGATCGAATGCCTAACTGTGCTTTGAGCCCAAGCTGCTTTATCTGTCTCTCACGAGGGGTAGTGATCATTCCTGCAGATGGCAGACTGTTAACACCTGCAGATTGCAGCACTGAGGTGGCACTAACAGCATCTTGTGATGTAATGCAGCAATCTATGATGGATCGGTATAGTGGCATTGTCATCTCAATCTTCGGTGTTTCTCGTACCAATTGGTGATAAACCACAGCAAGAGCATATTGTGCTTGTGAGGGCTCCAACGCAGCGAGTGAGAAAACTCTCTGAAATAGTCCTCCGTCACGAAGAACTCCAGCAAGTTGCAATTCTTTCCATCTTTTCCACATAGCACCGTAAAGTCCGCTAACTCCTAAGCATGTCAGGACAGTCTTGATGGTAATACGATCATGGCGAACGTTCGAGTCCAGCATAATGCGTTCAATATCAAATATTCGTGGATCCACAAACGGGGTATTGTGGCGAGCAATGCTACTCTGGAGCGTTGGTGCTAATCTACTTTTTGATTGGAAAAGGTCATAGTTAAATCGGTTCGAGTGTGGTAAGCAGGCTTCGAAAAGACATTGGAACTTGGCATGTTGATGACTATGGAAGCCGGCCTTTTCCATCATATAGAACAATTCTAGGCATTTGTCTAATCTGGCATTATGTCGCGGTGAATCTAACTCTCGAGTCTTTGCGTATCCTCTCAGTACAAGAAAATAGGTTTGGAAGTTGGGTTGAATACCCTTTGCTGGTATGACATTTTCTAGAATGTCTCGAGCGCGGGACATTGAAAAGTTTACAGGATCAAGACGGTTACCAAACGTCAGATAGTCAAGAATGATATTTGCAGAGGAGATGTCTAGAGGGTATCGTTCTGAGAGCATGTTTGAGATCAATTCTTCGCACTCTCGTCTGGACTCCATCAGTTCTTCTCTAAGTATGCCGCGATTGTTCCGACCAGAATAACTTGTGCTAGGATTTTGTTTTTTCAAAAGTTGGAACAATTTCGTTTTATGCGCCAAAATGACATCTTGATCAAAGTGAGCTTCTTCCAGCAGTTCCGTACCCAGGGATGTAATTCTCTTGACACGTTCCACATCACCTTCATATGCAGCGGTTTTAGCTAATATCTTGAAAATTTCTCGTTTCGGTGTTCTCAATTTGAGAAGTTTGTCCAAATACAAATCTGCTTTAGTGTGAGCTCCTGCAGATGCATAAGCCAAAGGGATGTAGTCTTGACAATCAACATCCGCAGGAATCTTGGCAATCATAACATCGATCATGTTTTCTTGCTTCAATATACCATAGCCCTAAAATTCAAGCTTATCAGAACTGAAATCATCGTAGGTATATCTACATTCTTTGCATCATTACCCGAAGTACGACACCCCACAGGTCAGCATCATAAATTTGATCGAGGTTCGCGCGAGCTGAAAAAGCTTGCAGCAGATCATTGAGGTCGTGGCTGAAATGAGATCTGCCTAACTTGAAACAAGCTTTAATAACGCTATTCCAAATACTCTGTTCTTCCGGGGTGGTTGCGCCGAGTTGTGTCGTTTGTGACGAAGTAAACCATCGTGCTATACGTGACAGACTTGCAAGTTCAGGCACAACGTCTGATTCGAGAATCAGAAATACTTTTTGATAGTGACGCGGTTGAACTAAACCTTGGCTACGAGCTTGTTCAATTGTATCCATAGCTCCATACAGATCTAATGCATCCACAGATGCTTGAAGTTGTGAATCGATCCTGCTCGAGGTTAAGATTTCGTCGCCAACATTAGAGCTTGCATGTCGTACGCCAGAGGGAAACGAAACAGAAATATGGCTGTCTAAGATACTATTCAGATGATAGCTTCTGCTGCGTAACAGAATGCTATTTGTTGCAGCTAATATTGTCAGAGGGTAAAATTAAACTGTCAGCAAATACATAAATGAGGACATCGGAAAGCTTCAGGAAGGAACCTACCCAAAGGCAGAGAATGTATAGCAGAATTAGCTATAGATCTACATAAAGCGTAAGATCGGTTCTGCTGTGCTTGTGTAAACAAGCATATTCCTCGTACACGACTGAACATGAGCACTTCTAAAACCAATCTACAGGCTTTCAAGCCTTCAGCAAACTGAAAAACAAAACAGAAGACAGTCACAATTGCCTGAACCAGCTACCTCACTGTAAATCATTTAGATCTGCGAAAAACCACAGGTGACTTTACAATAATGTAGCTAAACGTCCTTCATAATATATGTTTTTTATGGAAAGCAGATCTATTGGTGAAAGAAGATTGAGTAACTAGCTATGAGAGGAAAGGACGGATATACTATTCAGCAGTATTGAATACTTGATGATGACTACAAAAAAAAAAAAAGATATGATGCTTGGGTGGTGATTGTGAACGCCCTGTGTCATTCAGTCCACAAGTCCTTTGCGAATCCATGGTCAGTTATTTTATACGCGTATCATCAGTAATTCGAATCATATATGGTTTTCCACATAGTATTCTTGAGTAGGTCATATATGAAGGACCAATGTTGTTTCCATATTGTCTCAATAGCTATTGCTAATATAATCATAGATGTCAGGTTTTCGCGAAGGATTATTTTACTCCATGGATACGTGAAATCTTCTATGATACCTTGGTCTAGTAGTTCTCTTAAATGAATGTAGGAATTTGGTTTGGACAAGAGATCCAGAACCAGTGTTTGGATAAGCGTCCAACATGGAGTCCAAAAAAAAAAATAATAATTCCGTGCTCGTGTGCACAGCAGATTTTTCTACCGTTGAGAGCAATAAATATTAATTCAATATATATTATTGAAATGTGAATGCATCGCCTTTTCTCAATTTCCTAAGCATTTTTTAGATAATATGTATATATTTCATAAATATATAATTAATTAATATAATACATACATTTTTAGATTTGGAAGGGCATAGTTATGACGATTGGAATATCTTGTAATTCTCTAAAAATATTATTAAAATAATATATATATTAAATATTATTATATTTATATTTTATCTTACTTGTGGATTGACGGATTTTATATCTATATATTGAATTTAAAATTTAGCTCAAATCATTGCAGTCTAAAAATTTACCTTACCGTCTGGCTGGCATTGAGTTTTTGTGCCATGCGAACTCCTACGGCTAAGAGCCAGCATTGCCCGTAACTCCAGGTTTTCGCATTGTAGGGATTCAATTTCTTTTTCGAGAGTTTGAATTCGATTCAAGTACATGGCATTTATTCTGCGAAGCTGCGGTCAGGGCACGATTTTCGGATGCAACACAGCTGGTGGCTATACTAGTATTACCGCGCCAACTCGAAATTCTGTTGAGCGTACATATCTTGACCTAAAATATTTTTCAGGTGGTGAATAGTTGGATAAAATAAAGCGATTATGTTTTGACATACTGTGGTGTTGCTGGTCTGTCATATTGTATGCGGTTGCGTAGTATAGAGGTTTTTTTGCGGTGTAAATTTTTTGTCGCTGCAGTAAATCTGAACCGGGCCACCTGCCCTATTTCCAAATGAGGATTTGCCGGTGTAACTCATCTGAAGTTGATGACCTGTTCCCGTCCAGGTCACTCGCTTTATTTTATTTTTTTTTTCGTTTGTTATTAGCAGCATCTCTTACCTTGGGCGCAATTCTCTACCGTTTGCAACAATCGGCTGTCTTTAATTACCTATAAGCTTTTCATACCGGACATTATAGTCATCTTTACCAGCCAATCTCGCTTAGATTCCGCTGGGAGTTCTGGATACGAATAATAGTTTATCAAACTTGTTGTAATCAAACCATCACCAAGTCATTTGCCATTCTGATAAATACCACTCATTCCATTTAACATGACGAACCCACAAGCTTCTACTGCTAATGCAGAACAACCCCAAATGGAATCAGAGAAGCAAAATGTAAAGCCTGCTGACAATTCAGACCGACAAGATGGTCCTTCTCAGCAACACCGACCAGCCGACCACGATGATCGCAACATTCCTCCACCTACATCTCCTGCTTATCCACCCTTCGCGTTTGGATACGTCGATCCTATTACAGCGCAATACGCGTATGATCAAGCTGTCGCTAGTGGATATGATCCTTCTGACCCATCATTTGGAGCGTATATCTATCCTCTTAGTCCGCAATTCACAATGCAATATTATCCAGATTTTATGAGTGGCTATCAAAGCTACCCCGGTTCTCCTGCCATGCATCCACAATCACCACCGCTTAATCCTAATAGCCCACCATTCACTCCAACATTTCAGTTTCAGCAAGGTGGAATGCCAATGTCGCCGCCCACGCACACTTTCGTATTGCCTCCAGGGCAACACTTTCCACCATTGCATCTGTCTTCGCCTGTGCTAACTGGTACAAACTCAGCTCCAGGCTCGCCACCTCATCAAATGATGCAGCGTCTTCCCGGTCCTTTCAACAACTCGGGAACTCGATCCACGGGCTCTGGTACCTCTGCTTCCCAAAGAAGGACGAATCAACCTGACCAACAACAGCAGCAACAACTTGAGCAACAACAAAGCAATCAATTTCATACCCATAATATTTACGTTCGTGGACTTGATTCAACAACCACAGATGAGCTATTTGCAGAAATGTGTAGCCCGTAAGTGATGCACATGATATAAATTAAAACTGAGCTGTATGATTTTAAGTCCATTTTTACAGCTATGGTTCTATCGCTTCATCCAAGGCTATCATAGAACAGAAGACGGGCGAATGTAAGGGTTATGGATTCGCCATGTTCGAGAATGAAGAGGATGCACAGCGCGCTATCGAAGGTCTCAATCGAAACGGACTTCAAGCATCATTTGCCAGGGTTGGACAGGTAAACTTGAACTTTTTGGGGATCGTTTCTAAAGAGTAATGTGCTGACATTGCGCGCGTGCTTCCCTTTATAGGAATCTTTCAGTGCCCGTCTCCGAAGTCTACAAGATGAAACATCTGCCAATATCTATGTTTCTAATTTACCTCCTACCATGAATGAGCCTGTAAGTATAAATTAGTCACATGTACTACCGTACCATTTCTACTGTCTCATGTTGTCATTACAAAAGCAATTAGAAGAATTGTTTAAGCCTTACCATACGGTCTCCAACAGAATTCTGAGAGATCCTCAGACAGGGCTTAGTCGAGGTGTTGGCTTCGCAAGGTATGTACTGTTTACGTTATCCTAACAGGTTTACAAAAATATGGAGATTCCGGTTTAACCATTGCTACCTCCAGAATGTCTGATCGCTCTTCTGCTATATCCGTTATCGAAACATTCAATGGACATACATTACCTGGTAGCAATGTCCCTTTACAAGTTCGATTTGCTGACTCCTTGGCGCAAAAACGTCTCAAAGGTCAAACTGCCCGCAAGCGTGTATGGAGAGCTCGAGACTACCAACCTATGACAGGCTTTACTGCTAGACCTATGCAAATGCCAATGACTCCTGAAACGATGCTAGGCTTTGCTTCCAGCAATCAAGTCACTACCCACCCGGGAGGTAATCCTGCGTATATGCCTCAAGCAAAGTAAGTCAGCAGTTGAACAGTTTTCAATGCAAATGGTCAAGTTACCTCGTCAACTCATTTTGATGATGATATTCTACAGCTTTTCACAATACCCAAACACTCAACAGCCCTACTATGGCGACAATGACCATTTAGAAACTACACCTAAAGTCGAGGACGAACTGGCAACAGCTGTTGAAAACAAGCTGAAGATCGAACAAGAAGAGGAAGAAGGATCTAAAGCTGAATAACTTGATCAGCGTGGCTGATACATAATTCTACTTTTAATAGTTGGCTTTTTGTTTCTCGGTTCAATTTTCGCTTGTAGTAGTGGGATTCTTTTTTTTATTTCTTTCGTTGATTGTTCTTTCTTTTTGCATTGAGTTGCTTCCGGATGGGTTTATAATAATGGAGCCAAATGCAACATACAAAATATTTTGGGCATTGTTTGAAAGTAATGATATTTATTCACAGTACCAAGTAACAACACAAAACATTTACAATCTACGACCACGACGACCACCCTTACGACGTGTGCTATCGGTTGGGATGGGAGTAACATCCTCTATAGTTACCAAAGATAAATGATGAGTATTACTGAGAAACAAACATCTGAACTGCCATGAATCCACTTACCAATACGGCCAATGCGCATTCCGGCACGAGCAAGGGCTCGGAGAGCACTCTGGCCACCAGGACCGGGGGTCTTGGTACCATTACCCCCAGTAGCACGGATCTTAACGTGAAGGGCAGTGACTCCGAGCTCTTTGCACTTAGCAGCAACATCTTGAGCGGCCAACATAGCAGCATAAGGAGAGGATTCGTCTCTGTCAGCCTTAACCTTCATTCCACCTATAAAATAATTCGAAGGTTAAAATACACGAAGGAACATAGGAGGGGGGTGTGCAGTGATCACTTCAATCACAGCTATGCGTTTCAATGCTTAGTAGTGATTGATGAGTGATATACACATGCCGCTCTCTCCATTAGCTAGACCAATAGTTGTGTTGATCATTAACACAACCAGGTGTCAAGTAATGGAGTGATGTCCTTTTGGCAATAATTGTGGCAGATCTAAGTTGTTGCCACAGTATGCTAGGAAGTAGTGCGGCCAACTTCATTATGTTGAGTACGCACCTGTAACACGGACGATGGTTTCGCGGCCAGAGAGATCAGTGACATGGACGAAAGTGTCGTTGAATGATGCGAAGATATGGGCAACACCAAAGACAAGCTCGCCTTCACGGACTTGTGGTCCTAGGGTAACAGTTTCTTGAGGGGTGGTCTTCTTAGCTGCTCTCTTGGACTATCATATAAAGCATCAATCAGAACCTAACAGTGATTTATTTACTATAGTTTATAAAACTGTCCTTACCATAATGGATGGATGGATGGATGGATTGAGGGAAGTGTGGATGTCAACAAAAAGCCAATGGAGACATAAGCTGATATTGGATGCCAGCAAGTAAAATAAGCCACCAGCTTGCCAAATATGGAATAGATGGCCACGGTAGGGCATTCGTAGTACTCTTGTTAAATATCTATTGGATTTTGGGGGATGAGAAGAAGCCATACTGACTGAAGGTTTACCTACTAGTTTTTTTAGTCATTTTGCAAAGGTAGAACCATCATAATTACTTCATCTGGCCACAGTATTAGCAGGTGGAATACTATTGCCACGTTAATATATCAATCATTTGCCCAAGGGGTAATGGTTCAACCGGTGTCTTTCCCAAATTAGAAAGTTACCTGACTTAGAAACCTGAGCTTTCCATGGAACCTTTCGATATGCTTTAGCAAGTTGGCTTTGGTTGTTAGTATCGGAAGTGCCAGGTACCTGTGCTTCTTCGATACAAGAAAATTTATAAGCTTCTCGAAAAAATTTTTATTTCCAATATCTGCCCTTAAGAAAGCGAGTAGTCAGGCGGACCTTTCAGAATTAGAAAAAAAATTCCTTTAAAGCACCGACCTTGTCGCACTGAGTTAAATCCGAATTTCCCCAAACATGGCATTTTAAGTATGGAAATGGATGAAGCCAAGCATCTTGTTTCTCTATCACATTCTCTTCACTCTTATGTCATAGTAACTATGAAGCTTCTACCGTTTCGTAACAGGATAATATGGTCAAGAAGGATACATTTAGTAGTAGTCCTGGCATGTCTGACTGTTATAATGGTCACTGGTATGGCCATGTTGACGAGCCCTATCGCTGGTTATAGAGAAAAGGTTCAAGCCCTGGTGGCGATGGATTTCAATGACGGCTCAGGAAGCGAAAATTATCAAGAGGTTATTAATTCAGACCAGGAAACTGCAGATCGAGTCTACCGATCGCTCGATATTAGTCACGAAAGCAAATGGGTCGAAGGATATAACAACTACTCTGACATGGCACCGATAAAAGACGATTCCCTATCTCGGCCATACTCATATCTATACAAGCAGCAAAACGATGACGTTCTTTCCAGCTTCTCATCCTATTGTGACGATCGGTACGGCTTTGATGTTATTCGCAATTGGCGGGAAAACATTCAACCACTGTGCGATGAAACCTGTCCAGCAACAAATAGTAATGATGACCATCCATGTATTGCCCTTGGCGAATCTAATTCTACCGATGTGGGCATTATATATTCTAGAAACTCACCTGAAATATCCAAATTCTCAATGGAGTGCAGCATGATGCATATGGATATTCCTGAGAACCTCTGTCACACCAAGAATCTCATCCTAAATCTTGATAGAATCCCACAAGAGCCAAAGCGAGGCACCATAGACATGTTTCTTGTGCCAGGTAGCACGGAAGCGAAATGCAAATTAAAAAATAATTTCTATGATCAGTCTAGTTGGGGATTCGGAGGTACGAAAATTTTCTCGTTTCACTTGCAGGTATGGTTCTTCTGACAGAGAAATATTTTTATACTAGGATCTAGATGGCTCTACTCTGGGTTGGAAAGTCGAATGATAAATGAAGAAAGCTTGGCACACAACGTCACTTGCGATGCATGGATAGAAGAAGATTTGTATTTGGTATCCCGCTACGATACTGGTAACGTTTATCACATTCATCAAGATTTAATCCAAGCGTTTATTGGTTTGGCTGCAAGCGATATGAATGTAGAAACTACGGAGATTGTTTTTCTTGACTCCAACCAAGTAGGCATATCTAGCCTTAACAGCTTATGGACGAGCATATTTTCGAGTAAACGACGTCCCCGAAACCATATGCGGACTATTCGAGACGTTGCTCAGGAAGCTCAAGAAAAATCAGAGGCTCCATTAAATAATATATGCTTCCGCTCAGCGACTTTTGGTTTCCACGCTGGTGTAACATTATTCAGCCGTGAAAAGGGTGAAAAAACCAGTTGCAGTGATTCGGTTGTGCTGAAAGCCTTCACGGATTATGTGTTAAACCGACTCAACTTGCCAATGAACTTTCAGCAATCAATAGATTCGACTAACTTCACAATTGATACATTCAAACTGATCACTCCACCAAATATGCCCGAACCTACTTTGTTTTACACAGATGGAACTGATCTTTCTAAAAAACCTTTAGTTATTACATTCATGTCACGAAATCCAACTAAAATGGCATGGAACGAGAATACCCAGCGAAAGATTGGAAATGAACACACTGTGCTATTGCAACTTCAGGCGGCACTCGAATCGCATTTTAGTCGTTCTTATTTGGGCAGAGGTTTGGTGTTTCGACGAGTTAATCCCGCGGACTTACCTACTATGCAGGAGCAAATTGCTCTGGCAAGAGAGTCTGATGTAATTATCGGACCACATGGAGCATCTTTAATATATACATCCTTCATGCCACCTTATGGCGGCATTGTTGAGCTCCAGCATCCAACCCGACGCTTCAACTACCAATTTTCCAACATTGCGGCTCTTACTGGTCCAAAAGTATATAGACAAGTTGACATTGGTGACTCTATTCGCAACATTCGCACTGTTGAATCCGTCTTGTTAGACACAGTGCAACATGTTCTTCGGAGAATGGATAATCGATGATTACATTTACATAAAAATGCTCAGGTTTTCTTTACTTGAATAGATGCTGATTCTTACATTTGCTATGGAACAATTATATCATTCATATAATAGTGTATCGCATCCTTGCGTAATTCATTAACCAAGGCATATAATATTTCCTCACGAAGTACTCAATTTTAGCGACTGTTTCAATTCTAACAAAGCATTTGTGGTTCTAAAGTTTTACTGATGTTGAAATACTGATCATTGGGTTGGTATACTATTTTAGTTTCATTCAATGTACAAATGTTGGGATTGGTCAACTGACTCAAGTTGTTCGGAAAAGAAGAAGAAGTTCATTAAGACCGAGCCTGCTAAATTCATTGGTGGTTCCAGGGTTTAAGGCAGAATCAGCAATAGCCTAAAGTAATCAGAGACCATGAGTTAGCGAATCATCCAAGATTTCGGTTATTATACGTTCTTTCTGTCACCTGTTTCTTTTTCTGCAACTCTACAATTTTATCCTCGATGGTATCCTTTATTAAAATTCGGTGGACATCAACGTCTTTAGTTTGACCGATGCGATGGACTCTGTTTTGGTAGCAATACTGTCAGATAGTGCGTTCAACAATGCAATAGTATTGCATATTGAAACCTACCTATCGATGGCTTGATTTTCAAGAGCAGGATTCCACCAGATATCCAGAAGCTAAGAAGAATATTTAGTAACGTTTTGATTGCGGCGAAAAGATATATACTGTTTTACATACAATAACTCTATTAGCAGCGGTCAGATTGAGACCCAACGATCCACATTTCATGGAAGTGAGCATGATGGTTGTTTCAGGGTCATCTCGTAAAGCCTGAACTGCATTGTTTTTAGCCTTCACAGTTAATGATCCATCATATCGAACATACTTGTAGCCTGTGGCCTTCAGTGGTTCTTCAATGAGATCCAACATGTTCGTAAACTGAGTAAAGATGACAGTCTTGTCTGTGCCGTTACTCTCTTGTTTCGTTTTGGCAAGAATTTCCAGCATGGTGTCGATCTTTGTACTAGAAACGAAATCCTTTGGCTTTTTTACAGTAATGTCGATTTCCAGGCTTTCACTCTTCTTGAAAGTCGGATTATGTACTTCTTGGAATATTTCAACCGGTATGAGACTGCCGTCACTGAACCTAATTCGGCACTGTGGGCATCTTAGGTCCTTCCCCATTTCTCCTGAAGACGTATTCATAAAATCTGCAGACGAAATAATCTGTCAGAAAACCTTCCTCTCACACGTTCAGGCGATGAATCTCTTTCCACTTACTGAATAAACATTCTTGGCAAAAGCAGTGACCGCAGAGCGTTATGAGATAGGGTGAGCCTGTTACATCCATGCAAATGGGGCACTAATCTAAATGTCAGTTGGGTATGCCTTTCTCAGTAACAGAAAGAAAAAATAGCAAACCTCAGCTGTGTTCTCATCTAACTTTTGCTGTATCAGTCGCTGAATCACCACATTCTGCATCATCTTTGCTCGTCTCTTATAATTCTCTTCTTTTAGTGTTTCATTGCTACCAGAATTAATGTTCGTTGTGGTAAGAACAGGATGTAGGCAAGCTTGTCGAAGTCTTAAAATCATGACTAGGACCTAAATGATACATTGCTATGTGAGTAAAATCAACATATCCTTTTACATCAAGTGATTCAATGCCTTACGCTTGAATAGTGTTTCATAACTGTTCCGCTGTCCAAGTACTTGCTGAACTTTGCTTGCACTTTTGCGCTCACGTAATCATAAAAATTACGTTCGTCTTCACTGAACTCAACATGAGTGATATGTACACGGCGTGCAGGGAGTACAAGTAACGGTTTTCCGTCAATGGTCCCATCCTTTGTGCGTCGAAGAGATATCGCTTTTGCATTATCAAGGTTAGCTTGTAGGAAATTATTTCTTTTCAGAGTAGTCAGCTCTACATACCTTTCATCAAAATCTGGACACGTTTCATCGCCTATTACAATAATTTAGTAATCAAAAACATTGAAGTGTCTTGAAACATCACCCAGGATGTCACTTACATGCTCTCGAGCGTTTGATAGCAAAGGCATATCGATATCTGCACTGAATTTTGACCATTCGTGATACGGTTTGATTTTCAAAAAGCGGATAAGTGAATATCTGTTTGCCAGGAATATTTAGAATGAAAGGCGTCAAGTACTGTTTACAATTGATTAGATATCGTTGATCTTACAAATCAGATACTCTGTTCTGGATTGGTGTTGCCGTCAGGCACCATCTGTGACTCGCGTGAAGAGCAGAACTAATAAGGATAGTAACCAGAAGCGTCAGTTGGGATAGCCATGTCTTGTCCAAGTGCGTAATTTACTTACCAAGCTGCTGCGCTTCGAGTTTTCCTGTTTTTTATGCAATGAGCTTCATCTAAAATAATACTTTTCGGAAACGAAAAGATAGTCAGAACCATGCTAAATATGTGAATAATCTCAATGTGCAGATACCTACCGGTGAAAACGTGTTTGATAGAGTGGGCCATTACCCGAAGTCTCATAACCGTACTCGGATACCAGCACAGTGTATGATGTAAGGATGACTAAAGTAATGAAATTAGTAATATTGTATATCCATATTTCAGCACAAATCTGTAATTACACACCGTCTGCAGAAGCCAGACCAGCTGGATATACATCACGTAGGGGTCCATGGTACAAAACGACATTCAGCGCGGGAGAGGTCTTGCTCAATATTTCGTCTCGCCATTGGTAAATAAGCGACACTGGGCACACAACTAGAGTGCTTTTAGTCTTCAATAGGGTTTCTGGTCGTTTCTGGGCTTTTCTATCTTGATTATCCAGTACACGGGGTGTAGTGTATGATTGCCTTATTCTTTCCTTTTCAAACGGCTTGAGAGTGGGTACAGGAGGGATAGGATCTGCATTGCTGCACGGCCGTGATAGTATCAAGGCAATCATTTGGATCGTCTATAATGAGCATGAAAGTAGGTAAGATTTATGGCAATATCACTTGGTTCTTTACAAAACGACGCTTAACCTTGCCAAGTCCCATGTCATCAGCGAGTATGCCGCCCTTATTCGACCCTTCTTCTATATTGATTAGCCAGGACAAACCTTTCTTTTGGTGCTCCATGAGAGTTGGAATTAGTGAATCGGGAGTGCCTGTTCTGTCTTCAACATTGATGTTGTAATCATTCTCAATGGTCTTTAGTAGCGAGCGAAGCTCCCGTTCAGACTCATCTCTTGAGATGCGTTTTTCCGCGACATCGCGCGAATCAGCTTGAGATGTAGAAGTTGAAGAAGAAGGTGAGAATAATGAGGCTCTATTTCTGGTTTGATATATATCTTGTAAGAGTTGCCAATAACCATTTTCCAACGACGTGTTGGTCGACGGGCCATCTCTCATCAACAGATCATCGTCTAGCTTAATATAACCTTGTTCTGTCGGTTTGTCGAAACTGTCAGATGTTCCAGATTTTGCAGCATTGCCCTTTCCTTGTAGAAGGCTATTAATGTAACTGTTGTAAAGAAAATGATTTTGGTTTGCAATTGGTGAGGTATGAGAAGGTCTCGACTTTTCGGATATGACCAACGGGGTATCTGCACTACTTCCTATTAATCCGTTTTCAACTAGAATTAGCTCTTCATTTTGTAGCCGCTTAGCTAGCGCTTCGTCTTGAGCAGTCAAGTCTATAACGTCCAAGTCCAAACTTGGCGTGCTGGTGCTTGATATTGTAGTTGGAGTGCTGGCAGTCGATACAGGCGTATCACTATTGATTAGCATTGGAGAGCTCACCAATGAAAAGCTTTCGGCTTTAACATCTTGTGGGGACGACGCAGCATTTGAGGAGGGATTTTCAGATTCTGGAGCAGGTAATGAGCTTGAGACCTCATTCTCTTCGTGCTGAGCAGCATTAACTTCTGTAATTGGAGATTGAATTTGTAGTTGGGGCTCCAATACTTCGCCCGACGGCCCATTGATCATTTCGTGAAGACGTCTAGCCAAAGCAGCGTCTTGTTCTATTTGTAATCGGTGTCTTTTTGAGTACTGATCTAGTTGCTCCTTCTGCGCAGCAATTTCAGCAGGATCAATGCCGAGGGCAGTAGCCCAAGTGTCCTTAGTCAAGTCGATATCGTCAGAGAGTGAACCAACTGTCGGTGGTGGTGAGGATTCGCGAGAGCGTTTTCTCGAGCCATTACTGGAATCGGAATTCATGGTGAATAGACCAGAAAGACGTCCACGAACGGCCGCTGTTCTAAGCAATGTTCGAAGCACTTCTTTTTTTTTTTTTTTTTTGAAAAGTGTCACAAAAAGCGGTTGGAAATGTCTCAAGTTGGCTTCGGCAGCAGCAATAAACCAAACCGCAGCATACAAGCAATTTCTAGTAATTTCAAAATAATAATACATGTAGCTCAGTGAAAGATACTGATTAGTTGTATTAACTGAAAGAAAGGAAGAGAAACCGCTTGTTAAATATGTACTCAATGTGGATTACTTCAGCCAAGTCAAATTATACTCATATTTGAAGTTCCATAGAGTGCTCATATTGAAAAGTTGGAAATCAGTAAAGGTTCTGGGATATTCTTTTATCATGCTCAACAACGCTGATCTACGATGCTTTTAAATATACAAAAATACAAAAAGTTGATTTTTTACTCTGACGACAACAACTAGTCTATGCCTTGGACTTGAGCTCCTTCAAAGTAGTGGCGAGAGATTCGATAACCTTGTCCATATGGCCGCGCTCAGGTTCTGTAACAGAGATACCCATATGGCCAATACGGAAATACTTGGTAGCACACTCCTTGTGGAGACCTCCGGCGATTTGAACTCCCTTTGCAGCCAAGCTAGGAACAATATCGGAGACCTGCACACCTTCAGGAAGCCAGATGGCAGTCATACCATTCGCACCAACTTCATCTGAGACAGCCAGTTGCTTGAGACCAAGATCAGCGATTGCCTTCTTGAACTTTTGGGAGACTTGGCGATGTTGCTCGAAGCGGGTGTCCATAGGCTGTGCAGTAATTTGCTTGAGTGACGTGTGGAGGGCATAGATAAGCTGAACAGCTGGCGTGGCGAAGTAAGCAGGCTTTCTTGCTTCATAAGCGTTCATGACTAGAACAGTGAAATTGGTTAGCTGAGTTTACATGAGCTATAATAAAAACTAGCGTGACTACTGACTTGGCAACCACTTATTCCAGTTGGAGTAGTAAGAAGCAACGGGAGTCTTGCGGTTCTTGAAGATTTGCATGGCATGTTGGCTGGCAACAACAATGGCGAGACCAGGGGGAACACCCAAAGCCTTTTGAGAAGCGGTGATAACAATATCGATGTTCCACTCGTCAAATCTGATCTCTTCAGAACCAACAGAACAAACACCATCAACAACGACCAGAGTCTCTGGTGAAATGGACTTGACGACCTTGGCAACACCCTTGATATCTGACAAGACACCGGTGCTAAATTGACGGAGTTTGTTATTTGGCATTTTTTTGATGAGTGCCAGAGTTCGTGAATACTTACGAAGTGTCAACATGAGTGACAGTAACCATCTTGTACTTTTTTCCAGTGAGCACTTGCTCAAGTTCTTCAAGAGATGGGCGGGAGCCAATAGGAGCTTTCAAGTGAGTAACCTTGGCGCCATATACTTGCAAGCTAATAGAGTTCAATGTGTAACGAGTTGGGTTTGATAAATTTGAATATGCGATCATCTAAGGAACCCGATTGGCTGATACGAAAAAAATATACTGGTACCCACGACAGTAGTTTCAAAGTACCCTCCCACACCCCATTGAAAAGCATTTGAAGGTTATCTTACCATTCTCCCAAGTGATCACCAAAGTAACCGGTGTTGACAACAAGAACTTCATCATCTCTCTCAATGAGATTAACCATCATGTCCCAGCCAAGGGTTCCAGAGCCAGCAACAACGAATGGTTGCGCATCTTTAGTCAACAATACCTTGCGAAGAAGCTCGATAGACTCTCCAAAGATAGGAACGAAAAGAGGATCAACATGGGAAGTAGCTGGGGTACTCATGGCATTAAGCACATCCTCGTGAAATTCGATGGGGCCTAGTAAGGTGACAAAGTGTCAGTTGCGTGTTTGTTATTCTACCGCTGCTGCACCTGTGTGAAGAACGCCATAGAAGTCTTGGTGGCAGTCGTAGTGCGTGTATTTACTTTACCTGGAATCATGCAAAGCTTGTGTGGTTGGGTCATATTATATCAGTTTGTGTGGAGTTGAAGAAGAACGTGAAGAACTTGCTGAAAAACCGCTCGAGGTTTATACAAATAGGAAACAGTCACATCATTCTATAATTTGTAGCGAAAAATTCAAACATTGTGTAGGAGATTTGATTCGCTTGAAGAGGTAGCGGCCCCATCCTAGGACAAGATGATTGTCTCTCATAGTATTATGTAGTATATTCCAATTAAAACAAGGAGAAGAGACCGCAAGAGAGAGGGACCACCAAGATCTTGCTTTTGAAGAATTAGAAAGGAGACGAAAAGGAAGGAAGTGCCTGATTTCTAGGACAAGGGGACAGGATAACCAAAGGAACGCACAATCAGACGGAAGAGAGATCGTATATAGTGTGTCAGTTCGTAAGTCAGAAATCGTTAGAGAGGTAAGAGTACTTATATTTAATGAACATAAGGTGAGACATATAGCCTACCATAGAGATACATATAATTGATCATATTAAGGCATCTGCTGTACTCGGCATAGGTAGGCATAGATCCAGGGGCTTTATAACAAGAATAAACAGTGCATCTTGGCAGTGCAGTTTGGTAGTAGCGAAGCTCCTAAGTTTTTCGGTGTCGCGATCAAAACCTACTATGCTAGCCTCCAGTCCTTCATGTTCACAACCTGAGAAAATTTGAATATGCTAGGTTATAAATAAATATGAACTATGACTCTTGATGTAATCAACATTCCACACGTAATCAATCTCTCTACAGTATCACTTATTACCGTAGGATGAGACGATAATTATTGCCTAGTCACTTTGAACGACATGTTATGACTCTTTTAATCGTGGAGATATGGTTCTAGGCGAAGCGACTTTTTAATTTTGTTACAGATGTGTCTAGAATAACTTTAAACATAGCATGCGACAAAAGTTTTCCCGAGGTTTTCCTTACTAACATTTCTACTAGCTACGGATCCGAGTTTGTTCTTTCACTTCGCATATGGTATCTGTATAAAACAGACATTGCTCCACAGCCTCTGGAATCATTTTCATTGTTTTAAGCAGACGAATGAATAGGTATCACCATTTAGAGTAGAAACTTTCACAATGTAAGGTTAATGATGTTTTACATAGCAAGTAAACACTATGAATGAATTCTCGCAGCTTTTATTGAGAATATCACCATGTCAGCTATATAAATAAATTGAAAAATGATATGGTTTCTGAATAGTCTTGCGAGCGTATAGCGATAGTTTGCATTGTCCTTCTGTCCGCGTACAATCTGAACCTAACATTGATGGCCTTAGTCCTAATCTGAGCGTAGACACATTTCGAACGGGTAGGTTGACCGACAATATCTTACTCCGAACTGTAACGGGAAAATGAGTGAGCATCTGCGATTTGTTTGTTGGGGGGAATCGATTTTGGAACTGGGGTAAGAGTTTGCCCGGATCGGATCCATCAAACGTATTATAAAAGTGGAACGCCAGCTACTTGACATCACCCCTTCCAACAGATCAACCAACCTTCCTGAGACAATGTCCTCCAAAATTGTTCATTCCATTGCTGAGAAAGGCTTCAGCGCTGGCGCAGACCTCTATGGTAAATGTGACAGAGACAAGACATGTACTAAAACGCAATATTGACTTTAACGTTGAACACTAGCCAAGGCCCGCCCAAGCTACCCTCCAACAGCACTCCAATACCTTCAGTCCGAGCTCAAGCTTATCCCTACTGAAACCAAGATACTTGATCTGGCAGCAGGAACAGGAAAGTTCACTGAGCTCCTCGTCAAGGATGGTTATCAAGTTACCGCAGTCGAGCCGGTGGCAGAGATGCGTGCAAAAATCAGTGAAAAGCTACCAACTGTGAAGGCATTGGAGGGAACATCATGGAATATCCCGGTTGATGCTGAATCTCAAGATGTTGTAGTTATTGCCCAAGCATTCCACTGGTTTGATGATATCGAAACCTTACGTGAATGTCGACGGGTTCTCAAACCAAATGGCCGTATTGTATTTATATGGAATATGGAGAGCCAAAACCGTAGCCAGTGGATTGCTAAGTTGAGAAAGTGCGTAATCGTTGTCAATATCGTACGTAAAAGGAATATACTAACTTAATATTTCTGACAGGATTTATGAACAGCACGACGAAAGTGCCCCGCAATACCGTAAAGGAGTATGGAAGAATGTGTTTGATCAAGAAGAAGCGGGTCAACTGTTTCTTTTGCCATTAAATCATTGTCAATTCACAAACGACTTCCTAGTATCTGACAAAGAAGTGGTGTGGCAGCGTATCAAGAGCAAGAGTTATGTTGCTGTCATGTCACCTGAAGAGCAGGAGATACTTCAAAGACAAGTATATGCTATCCTCGACGATCCAGCTAACGGATTCACTCCAAATGCTGAAGGTCAATATCTTTACCTTCACGATACCGATATCTACTGGGCTCAAAGACAATGAGATATTGAATAAATATTTAGAGCATATGTAGAATAATAACGTGACAATTTTAATGAGTGATGACGAATACTAATGCATGAAGATGTATAATACAAGCGTATCGAAAGTCTTTTCGTTTCGAAGATCCTCCTTATTGTGGACCGCCGAGAGTAGTTCCTGAGCCACTTGCTGCTGCAGCGAGAATTTCATCAGAAATTTCAAATCCTCCTGTTCGTTGCTGTGTCTCTTCCTCGCTTGCATCTATTTAGGAGTATTAGCCTCTAGGTGAATAAATCCATTGAGTCGTGAAATTCTAAACATACCAGCCATTTCTTCCTCGATAACGATCTTTCCTTGGGCAGCCAATGCCTTCTGTTCCTAATTGAAGAGTTCAGAATTAGATGGAAGTTCACACATCGACACTTAGAGGCTAGTATAACGTCTTACATTCTTCACTGCTTTGGCGATCTGTTGTTGCTTCTTCTTGCTAACGACTTTTCGCATCTCTACAGTTGGAACAGCTATCCCTCGGCGGGCCTTGTAAGCATTCTTTCGAATCCTCTTCTTGACACCGATGTTGTTTTTATGTTGATCTACAAGATTGAATTAGTTTACTAATTAGATTATCATAGATAATTCATAAATAGAGGTTCCCCTCACTTTTGTTAGGATTGAAGTTGGTGCCCATGGTTTACTTTACAACGGAAGACAACTTGACTGGAGAGATCCCAAATTTTTTTTTTCTCTTTAGTGTGACTGGTATTCAAGACCAGATTGGTCGGTTGTCGAACAGATGAAGGGTTTATGATTTATTCGTTGTTACTATCATTGGTAAGCTGTGACAAACTATTTATGTTCCTTTCTTTCCCTTTCCATCTCTAGATCGGATAAAGAGGGCGAGGTTTTGTATAGCAGACAGCATCTCTTCTCCACTGGGTAAAATTTCAGAAGGTGGCAGCAGAAAGCCATAGCTGCCCGTATCTCGCAATTGGATTTCGTAGGAATACTTTACATGCTGCTTGGCGTATGACCATTCAATAGCATCACCGGATGTCTAGAAAGAATATTCATTAGATATGTACGTACCATTGCATAAATTTATGGACCGTGGTAATACCTCTGACACTGATTGGCATACGGGAGCAATCTCAAATTGTTTATCGTGCACTCGCTTCAGAGACTTTACGGCATGAAGGGCCGCTTCTACAATATCCTCATTATCCTTTGGCTCATGACGACAGTCGCTTCCGTATGGTGTCATCCACATTTGAGAAAATGAGTGAAGATCTAAGAAACTAATGACTCGTTTGCGAGATGCAATATAGCTGGCCAAAGCTTGTGATTCAGGAGCAGAGAAAGGGCAGGTACCAACGTATGTCTCACTGCATGGATTGCTATCATATCCTTGTCTTTGCTCCCACTCAAAATCCTATTGAGAAATGTTGATGAGCTGGCACATGGCGAAACAATAAGGATGGATCATGCAAATGTAACTAGACTTACCCAGTTTCGGTTCAGATCGACACCAATACACTTTGAGTTTTCAAATGACTGTCTAGTCTTACGCCACTGCAAACAACATCATCATTAGTGCATATTCCCAATCGCAAGCAGTATATACTTTCCAATTCTCATACCATTCTGTCGGTGGTGCGCGAATATTCGTAGCCGTCAACATTGAGAACTGGGATGAAGGTCCACTTGAAATACTTTAGCAATCGATGTGCAGTCTTATCCGAATCATAGTTGTCCAACATGGCGGCCATAATATAGGAAACAACAGCCTAAACTATGGTTTAGAAAGCTGGAAAGTTTAGTGAAAGTATACACATTTAACTTACCGGTGATATCCATTCACGTCCGTGCTGGCCACCATTGATAACAATTTCCATAGGGTTTTTGGACTTCTTTTGTTTATGCTTCTTTTTCATCTCTTGATAGTTATCTTCCTCATCTTCATACTCCTCTTCATACTCATCGGTTAGGTCGAAAGTTTCTACAACCGATTCAAACCATTCCATCACGTTATCGCCTAAATCTTCGAGCCAGCTCGAAATCAGATTTTTGTCATGGGATCTTTTCTTATGTTGCTTGGTCTTTTTTGATTTCTTTGTCTTCTTATGAAGCCTCCAAGCATAGATGGACCGACCTTCGCTGGTGGTGCCGATTTCAATTTTTTTTACTAATTTTGGGTGTTGAGAAGCCAATTCATCCAAGTACACAGTAATATCCTCATACGAATGGTACTCTGTAAAAAAATTTTCGAATGCCTTTTGAGTAGATATTGTTTCGGTATTCAACTTTACTTGATTATCAAGGAAGTCTTTCAAATCTGGTATTGCGATCGAGTAATTGGCAGACGATGGTAATAAATCAAAAAACTGAGCTTGTTGATCAGGATTTACTCGGACTTGGATAGGCTTCTCAAGAGATAATGGTGTCCAAAAATCCAGGGCAAGTTGCTAGATAGCAATTTAAATAGAGTTAAATATGTTTGGTATTCGATTGATGGTGAATTGTTGTCATACCTGTCTGAGGGCATCCAGTGCCAATAGCTCTTGCTCATTGTTTGCATTGAGCAGTATCAATTGATGACCGTGGTACTTCTGATGAATAGAATCCTCGAGCTCGAAACGATTTACAGATTGCTCGTCGTTATTCTTGGGAATAAAAGGCTTCTGATTATCCAAAGTAGGTAGTGTATGACCTGAGCATGCAAGATATGATGCAGCAATGGCAATGGGCACAATGAACCTCATGGTAGAATTACTGCTTTCAGCTCGAGTCCAGACGGGCGATCATTTTTTCACTTGGTGGCACTCCTGAGAATAGGAACAAAAGTTTCATACGTCATCACTCAAACTCCAATTTGGCAGTATTCGCAAAGTCTTGACGAGAAATGACGAAATGGACGTGTCAGAAAATAAAGTGGATAACGAAAGTACAGTGTTCATTCATAGTAGACGGCAAATCGGCATACTTCCCTTCAGCTCTTAAATACCTCCCTTGAGCAACTAGCCAGCTAGTTCTTGTCTCTTATACTACAATGCCTAGCCATCTAGAGAATGGCAGCTCCAGTTCTAATCCTGAACAGGCACGGCAAGATCAACATGATACCGCCATTCCAGATCAAAACGAGCACTCTTCTGGTGATATGCACCGAAAAAAGTCAAATTTAATAGGACTCCATGAATTGGAAGAACAAGAATTGGCGAATAATCCTGATAGAGAGCTATTTTATGCCATGGCTACTCGACGACTTATCTTGCGAAATGTACTCAAAGTCATCTCCATGATTATCATGGACGTGGCATTGCCAGTGATTCTATACTTTGTTCTAAAAGGCCCTCTTGGTAATCCTGCATATGCGCTGCTAATCGGTGGTGTACCAGCTTTGATTATGGTCATCATTCGTTTGATATACGCTAGAAGTTTGGATGCCATTGGTATCTTAGGTAAGATCTGATCTAGATAGCAGTTTATATAACGAAAGCCATACTGAATCTTCTGTATACCAGTCTTCTTGGCCTTCTTAATATCTGCTATTGTTGCCTTTGCCTCCGGAGATGCTCGCATTCTAACGTTTGAAAAGTCTATCGTAACTTTGATATTGGGTATTGGATTTATCATCACCGTACTACCGATCAAATTTAAATCGACGCGATTAAAGCCGTTCATACTACTCGTCGTCAAACAATTGGTTCCACTTGGTACAATTAACCCATCCCTTGTTCAGCATCCAACAGATGCTACGTCGGTAGAACTGGTGGATCAGGAATATGCGACCAGCGTTATACCTATGAAAGCTGTACATCCAACTGATGTGGAAGTACGTAACGAGAAACCGATCGGCAATTATAATGGCACTGCTGCGGAAGAAAGTGCGTTCACAACAACTTCAACCATGATTACGCACACTAATGATCTGGAAACCAAAACCCGGCAGGGTCGTCTCCACTCCAGATTCAACAAATATATCATGGCCCAATTGTTTGGGGACACAACTGGGCCGTCCATGGACAAGTATGACTGGATGTATGAAAATTCCAAACGATTCCGATTCGACATTACTTTGCTCACTCTCTGGTGGGGATTTATTCTATTTCTCGAGTTCATCATCCGATTAGCTATGGTCTTATCACCTCTATCCTTGGATCAAGTTGTGACGTATGCTAATATTGCATTTGGAGTGATTTGCGCGGTTGGAGGCGTTGCCACCATAATCTACCTTTTATTCCGCTTCAAAGGCACAAAGGCGCAAGTAGATGAACGGCTACGTGAAGAAGGTCTTGTAGATGACGAAGGTATGATGCTCATCCAAGCTGAACAAGATTTGAACTTGTAGATAGTCCATAGCAAATTGTATTATATTATTACTATTTAAAATCCTGTATGCTTTCCATGACGGTATAATTTTTCGTTTTTTTCCTCCCCAATATGAATACTTTGAAAAGCACTTCGATATTGCTATTGACGCTGTTAATGATTATGTCTTATTACAAGATGATCTTGATGTGTGGTAGTACGACGGTGGCTTAACGATGTGGTAATGAGCATTTTTCAGTGACTGAACCTTCTTTTTGATACCAGCAGTCTCCGTCCCAACCAATCCATCACAACTGCACCAATCATTCTCTCCTTTGGTTTCCTGAGAACGTAGTTCAGTCAGCCATGTCTTCGGTGTGCGTTATGATTCCCTCGTTCGTATACATCAACAGATACCCATTACAGTAGGATGTCTGATAGCATACCAAGCTTATCAATTCTCTCTGGCATTACGTATTATTTGTCCATTATAATGTATTTGCGTCTAGCACATTGAAAAAAAAAAAGAACCATATATGTATACTACTATTTAAAAAAAAAAACCAGGAATAATAGCGTTTATCCGAGAATGACAACCTTGATGGCACCGTCCCGACCGCTCTTGACATGCTCAAATGCATCAACAGCGTTCTTCAGTGGGTATGAGTGTGTGATTAATGGCTTGACATCGATAGTGCCAGAACTGAGCATCTTTACAGCTCGTGGGTAACTACAAAGTTTAGAAGGTGATATTAGATTTACACACTTTAGCAATTTTGGCGCTATAAATGTGAAACTTACGTGTTGCGGTAACGGAAGATACCCTTGATATCAACCTCTCTGGCTCCAAGTTCTTGAACTGGGAGGCTCTGAACTGCAGAACCCATACCAACCAAAACAACGCAGCCTCCGTTCTTGGCCAACTGTGATGGATATGAATGAGGTTAGATGAAACCGAATCAAGCTTAACGTTAGGAGCAAACTCAATGTCATCTTACCATGAGGGACATTTGAACGCAGGTTTCAGCACCAGTGGCATCGATAACAACGTCAGCCATATCTTCAGTTTCCAAAATGGCCTTTGAAGTTCTTCGAGAGTATTCTATGTTGGGTTCCCCAACTTCTGGTCGCTGAAGGACGACTTGCGAATCAGTGTAGTATGACTTGGCGAACTCTAATCGAGATGGTGAGATATCAGCGATTGTAACGTGTCCAGCACCAGCAGCCTTGGCCATAGCACAGCACAGAAGACCAACGGGACCAGCCCCAAAGACAAACACTCTGTCGCCTGCTCGGATATTGCTTCGGTTAGCAGTATGGATTGCGACGGAAAGTGGTTCGATGCAGGCAGCTTCTTCCAATGATAAACTGTCGGGTATTCTAACGTAGAATCTTTTTTTAGCATATACTCCACCACACTATAACGTGATGTCCTAATTAGCCTTACTTGTAACAAAAATCCGCGGCATGCGCATAGTAGTTGCACAAGGTACCGTCGATTGGAGGGGTTGCAGCGCTGTCAAATCACCGAATGTCAATACTGGCCATAGCTCTAAAGTAATGAGCTACAAACCGCGTAAAATGATAAACTTACAATTTCATATCCTTACACAAGTTGTAGTTGCCAGTCTTGCATTCCTCGCAGAGGCGGCAAGAAACACCAGGTTCAATAGCAACACGGTCTCCGACCTTGAGGTGCTTGACGTTGTCGCCGATGGCAACAACAATACCGGCCGATTCATGACCAAGGACCATAGGATCCTTGACCTTGAAGTCACCAATTCCACCGTGGAGCCAGTAGTGGACGTCTGAACCACAGATACCAGTGACCTTAATGTTAAGCAAAACCTCTGAGAAAACAATATTACGTCAGCCCGAGGTTCAGAGTGTACGAAAGTCTACACATGTATCACTCAGTGGAGATGATTTCTTACCATCTGGTTGAATTGTAGGTACCGGTCGCTCTTCCTAAAATACGAAAGTAGTGGAGAAACGCTGTTGTTTAGTTTGTGAAGTTGGTGTGAAGTGGAACAGACGAAGGCGTTTATGCACAGGCTTCTAACTTACGAGGACAATTTCACCTTGCTTGCGCAAAACGACGTTCACATTTGTTTCATGGGCTAAAGTCATAACTGTTTACAAAGGAAAAGGGAGAGGAAAAAGGGAGCTGAAAGTAGGGCGTGGATCCAAAGTTGTCCCTTTTTATAGCTGGTAAAAACAAATCTTAAATTTTTTTTTCAAAGTCATTCGGATAATGTGGGGACTATTTTTCTACCTAAGCGGTGATTACAAGTACTGTTACTATCTTTTTATTATATAATCATTATAATATGGTCAATTAATTTGGTTTCCAAAGCTCTAACGATATAGCTCACTACTAATATTTCTATTAGCACTGCACCACATAATGCCAAAGTCAGGTGTGAGTGAGGAGCGGAATAATTTGAAAGCATTTGTTACCCAGCCAAGTTTTTCCGGGGCAAAAAATTTTATGGCTGGTTCAACCTTGTAAATTCCCCTTATAGAAATTAGGCCAATACCTCTTCATTTAAGAACGCGCTTCCAGCAGTGGAGATCCAAAATGGAAAAGAAAAAATAGAAATCTTCCTTTATAACTTGCAACGACTATGAAGCCTTCCATACCAAACACATTTTTGAATTAGTATATAGAATATCTCCTAATATCCAAGTCTTTCTCCATTTATTGACATTTCCATGTTGCGATATGATCACGCGGGGTATTGTAAGACAATAGTTGTGCACCAAGGGTTACCTAATTTTACGGGAGCGGACACAGTGTTTGGGTTGGCCAAAAGAGAAAAGTTTGCGTGCTCTGCAGTTTACAGGAGTGGCCATGCTACATCTACCATATTTAACCAATTCCCCATATTTACCCTCATATATCAACCGAGTCATGGGCTTTTTGAATATCTTGAACTGTACGACAGTGGGGTCTCTCTACAGAAAACAGATCGCCACGTTTATTGAGTTCAGATACTAGACGCAAATGACCAGTAGAAAAACCTTCACTGAACTATCAAGTCTGATTACATTGAATGTCTTAAAACATGTGCATACATTGAAGAATGTCCTTTATGTTTATGGTTTTCATTTTCGATTCAATATCCCTGGTAATCTTGAGCCTATTTGCGCCGCGGACAGGAATTACATAAGAAGTAGGTCACTGCCTCAGCTGTCGTAACTCAGCGGATAACATGGAATGATTTGTTGCTTATAGCTGATTGGGGTTCGGAAACAAATATGTGTATTTTACCTTTCCAACCTACAATGCTGGAAGATCTACTGGTCCAACGATACTGTCATTTCCAAACACCCAGTCTTATCGCAACGTAAAACCGTAACTTCTTACAGAATCTGTAGACATCAAAGTGACCACGACGGTCACTTGCTAGCCACACTTCGTTGACATCTAATGCTTACATTCCAAGCAATAAGATGTATGCCATCCTCACCATCATTAACTACTACATTTGCCATTAGCTAGAACTCATATTAGTGGCGCTGAAATTTGAGAAATTTGAGTACAGCTTGTCCAACCCAAGTTGCTCTTCATAGACGTTCAATTTCTTCCAAGGTCCGAAGTTCGTTCCAAATTTGCAAACCGCAACTTCCTCTGATACAAATGGAAAAAACCTCCGTGAATGACTTCACCATACCTCTAACCAAACTTTTTGGTCCCTACCAGCTGCAGTTAATAAACGGTATTGATCGCCATATGAAACTCACATTTGACGAATTATTATATGTTTTTTTTTGTCTAAAATACCTAACAGTCTCTGCATCAGACAAATATCTCTCGGTGCGAAAGCAAGCAGTGAGATTTGGGCTGAGATTGTCGTCGTCAGACATGTGGCAAATTTTGCACAAACCTTTTGGGAAAATTAACTTTGCTCCTACATTTGTTGCTACTGGTCACAGATATTCGTTTTGCTTACATCGTTGGAAAGTCTTGCTGATATACTTCATATCAACCAATCTTGTACACAAATATGTAGTCACAATACGTAAATAATTTGTTAAAAGGTCTCGAAGTCCATAAGCAAATTATTAGAACGCACATACCGACTCCAAGAATCAAAATGTAAAGAGGGTGACGTAACAATCTAAAATGTGAAAAATTTCGTCGGTTCTGAAAAGAACAGTCCAAAGTGACGAAGACAGATTCCTCATGGATCCATACACTGCACCACACATTCCACCACCAGGAGGAGTTTCTCCACCACCAGGAGGTGGTTCACCCATTAGATCTCCAAGAGATCGTCGTGAGCGCTCCATTTCGCCGCGCCGATTGTCTGATCCTTATAGCAGACACCGACGTCCTTCTCACCGTGATGATTATCATAAAGACGATCATCGAGGTAGCAGACACCGAGATGACTACTATGATCGCTACAGAGACGACCGTTACGATCGCTATGATCGAGGATACGATCGAGGCTATGACCGCTTTGATAGAGACTATGACCGCTATGGTCGTCCTCCGTCCCGCCACGGTCCACCTCCAAGAGGTAGACCAAGACGACCTGTGTATCGGTAATTTATTAGGAGCAATTTTTATTCCTTGTTTAAACGTTGGTCTAATATATTGATATTCACCATTTTCAGTGGTAGTGAAGAGGACCGAAAATCATCTACAACCATCTATGTTGGCAACTTGCCTTATAGCTTCAGAGAACCAGATGTATCTAACCTATTCGAACGCTATGGAAGAATCAGAAAAACCACCGTTCTTCTTGATAACATGACTGGAAAAAACAAAGGGTAAAGCATTAGATCTATTCAAATTATTCAACGATGAACACAGTGTCTAACTTACCATCCGTACACAGCTTCGCATTTGTTGAATTTGAGGAACGTCGTGATGCGGAGGATGCTTTTGACAAGTTTGATGGTTTCAGCGTTGAAGGGCGTCGATTGAAGCTAGATTGGTATGCATTCATTCATGCATGCAGTCATAATTATACAAGTGCCTCAGTTGACCCTTAATTAAATTACTTTAGGGATGTTGGTATCGACAAAAAGGATGATCGTCGTCCCCCTCGTCACAGTGGAGATCGTGAAAGGTGAGCAATCGCTTTTGTGCTCATAATTCTTGAATCATTGTCTAACGTAGCATTACAATTTTTCTTTTTGCCCATAGTTCCCGCGGACCAATTGATCGTAAGCATTGTCGCTCATACATTCATTTATCTAACCGACTCTCACTGACATGCCCTACATTAAACTATAGGACCATCCCCACCAATTCATTCTGAATCAGCACGAGGTTACAGTCCGGACTATGGAAGGGGAAGATCAGCTAGCCCATATGATAGACGTTGAAAACCGCCCCAATCGCGACGTTGATACTGTTGATTAATTATGTGGACAAAAGAGAGATATTTTCCTCAAACAAATATGAAAGCTTTGGACTATCAGATATGCAGCTGCCGTGATGATGATGATGATGACGAGAATATTGTGTGGATATGATGATGATAATGGATGCAGAGTAGTAGTAGAAATAAGAAATTCTGGTACGAACGTTTAGCGGGTAAGTAAATCAGCTATAGATAACATTGAGGATGTACAATTGATAGTTCAATAATAATACAATGAATGCAATATATTCCTTACTTGCAACGTTTGGTATAAGCGGCAGTAGTAGCAGCTTCTCGCACTAAATAAGCCAAATACTAAAAAACAAAAAAAAAAAGCCTTGGCAAGCGTAATACCATTACACCCGCGGAATAAACCTGCTACATTGAACTTTTTTTCCACGAACGAAATCATCCGAAACCCAAATTATTGTTTTGTTTTCTTTTTTCTTTCAGGGTCCAATTGCACTAACAATTCAACTCCAACAGACATCACACAACACAAATGAGACTCATCATTCGTCAAGATTATGATGAAGTCTCATCATATGTTGGTTTGTAGCGTCCTCAAGTATTTACAATCTCATTTACTTTATGCTGACATAAATTGCATTTCAAAAAGCGCATTATGTCAAGGAGCGGATCAACCAATTCCAACCTACACCGGACAGACCATTTGTACTCGGGCTACCAACCGGATCTTCACCCATAGGGGTATATGCAAAACTGGTAGATTTACACAGGGCGGGCAAACTTAGCTTTAAAAACGTTATTACCTTTAACATGGATGAATACGTTGGGCTACCTCGGTAGGTCTTTAAACACGAAACCCAACTGTTCCCAAACTCCGGTTCATCTAATGTTTCGCTATAGAGATCATCCAGAATCCTATCATTCCTTCATGTGGAACCACCTTTTCAAACATGTAGATATTAATATGAAGAATGTGCATATTCTGGACGGAAACGCAGCCGATCTCGATGAGGAGTGTAGAAGATTCGAAGCATTGATTGCACGGGTAGGAGGGATCGAGCTTTTCCTAGGCGGTAAGAAAGGCAAGATTAAATGAGTAGGAGATGTCTTTGAACATAGTTTATTGAATCTGCTCTGCTAGGAATCGGTCCTGATGGTCATATAGCCTTTAATGAACCGGGTTCATCGCTCACTTCTCGGACAAGAGTTAAGACATTGGCGTATGAGACGATAATTGCAAATGCTCGATTTTTGAAGGCGATGTTACCAAAGTGCCAAAACTTGCGTTGACCGTAGGTGTGGCGTGAGTATTCCTTTTCTGTATTTTAATATGGGAGATTTTATACTTGCTTACATCTTTTCTCTTTCAACTTGATAGCACTGTTATGGATGCTCGAGAGGTGCTGGTCGTCATCACTGGAGCGCATAAAAGCATTGCCCTTGCAAAATGCATTGAAGAAGGTGTAAATCACATGTGGACGGTATCAGCGATGCAGATGCACCCCAAAGGCTTAATTGTGTGCGACGAAGACGCCACCTTGGAGCTGCATGTCAAGGTTTGAACCGCGGAACAATGCCTGTTCTCTCCCGAGTACTACATGATTGCTAAATTCGTTGCTTCTAACAGACCGTCAAATACTTTAAATCCATCGAACATGTGCATCAATCTTTGATTGGTCCACATAATCTTGGACTTCAAGGAAACCTACTCAGATCGATGAAGGACTCGGATGAAAATGCCACCAAACGACGAAAGCTGTTTTTAGGAACAGTCTTGAACGAAGACCGTGAATCCCATGCCGTCGGTGCATCATCACCATCGGATGAAGAGCCGCTAAAAGCACCTCAAGCTACGAAAAACGGTCATAGTGGAGGCTGGAAGCGAAAACTAGATGCATGATAGTCAACAGTAAAACCATCATCTTCTGCACAATGGCGAATTTATTTTACTCTGACAAATTTCTCTGGTATACCAAACTCTGCCAATTAAGGCCATCGAGCTGGACCATTTAACTAGACAACGCTAGGCATTATAAGTTGGCACAATTTTGCATAATATAACACTCGTTGAAAGAAAAGTATTCGAAAACACATTGGTCAACATTCCGTTTGCATTGTTGCCATTACAGTTGCTTGTGGACTGCAGCATACTTCTTGCTGATCCATTCCTTGAGTCCATACCATTGTCCATCTTCTCCAAAACCCTTGGTGAGACTGGACTTAAAGTCGTTCACGTCCCATTCCCAATTATCACCCTTAGTAACACGCTTGAGAGAGAGGTCCCAGGCAACATCATCTTGTATCAACTTGACAAGCCCGTCAATGCGATTATTGAGAATTTCGGGTTTGTACAAGTTTTCAAGTACGTTCTTGAGGATCTTTTCGAAATTCTTCTTGAGTGTACTAGACTTGAGTAGCGTATCAATGAGTGGGCGAGCAGGCTGGTCGACCGCATATTTGCTGTAGGTGTCCGTCAACATATGTTTCTGGAATTTTTCAATGCCATTACCAATAGTATAGTCCAGATCATAGCTAAGCCATTGAAGCTGGTTCTTCTTTGGGTCATGGTACAGATAATAGTTACTAGCAGACACCCAGTAGTTGTCCCATGCGGCATTAAGGAACTTCAAAGTCATACTGTCAGAAAATAAATATGAAATGCGTCTTCAATAAAAGTTTGAAATTGTGTCATTCATAGTCTATCGATTTTATCGCTTACTGTTTAAGGAAACCATCAGTGTCAATTTGAGCGTCCCATTCAGCAGAGGAAGCGGTCTTGCCCTGCTTTTTTATCCACTTTGTAAAATCGATTAAGCGATTTAAAGACTTTTCGCCGGAATCGGACTCTTCTTCCACAGTATAAAAGTCCGTGTACTTGCTTTCTGAGCTTCCAAGATAAGCGAGATTGGCGCCAACTGCATCACCACCACCATCCATCTTGTACAGGATACCGTTTCATATTTTTTACCACCATTAAAGTCTGACTTGAGCCAAGGATTCGAAATTTCGTCAACTAGCAAGAACAAACCAATTTGATCATTATTGATGAAGAGACGAACATAGGAAGTAGAAGGTGTTGGAAGGCCAAGGGCATCTAGCATGTCGTAATACAACTTTTCTCTGATCATAGTAGGTTCAGATGCTTCAGCCCTGAGCTTAAACTTTCTTAGCCCGTACAGCCCATCAGTATCCTTGCTCAATGAAAATTTGTATGCCTTCTTTGCCCAGTCTCTTGTAGACTTGCCACCAATGGAAATGGTAGAGTTGACAAATTTTTTGACACCTTTGGAACTGTAATTGACAAGCTACTTTAAAATTTTACAGCAATTAAAGAGTACATTCACTTCATTTGGCATACTTGATGAAAGTCATGGTCGAAGTCACCTTGGCCTTAGAGTCTTTACTAGCGTACAATTCCTTCACCTCAGTGGCTGGAGCTGAAAAGTGGATAGAGGCAATCTCGCTCTCAAGGTGAGCATCAGTATAGACCTTGTCGGAATACTTGTTCTTATACAGCTTTGGTAGCTTTGGAACAGAAACTTGATTAGGGCAGTCAAAAAATTCAGGTTGAGTATTACCGCCAGCAGGAATTGCTTTACGAGCTGCTTTCTCCTTCTTTCCTTTAATCACATAGCGGTATGATGATCCACCAGGAGCCGTTCCAACATGAACGAGAGGGGTAGCAGTTGATGACTTCAAGGTATAAGTCTTGCTCTTCACGATGACCGAAACGGTTGAGCTGGGGGAAAGGACCGTATAAGTCGCCAGCTTACATTGTACAGAAGCAGTGACTGCGGTTTTTGGATGTTAAACCGATAGCGAAGGCACGATAAAAGCAAAGGATGAGCAACGAAAATATTATATGGTTGAGACACAGATACAACTATAGAAAGTCGCGTGAGGTGGGATGTACATACCTAATGTCCAAACAAATGCGGATAACGCAGTTATTCTCATTGCACGTCAAATATTAGAAATGAACGGAAAGGGATTTAAGGATAGTGTGAGAAGGGATAGACGGAAGAGATTAGTGTAGTTTCTTCATTGTGGATGTATGTTGGAGTGGATTTATAACCCCTCTCCCGTGCAGACAGGAAACCTCTCGTGCGTTTGTGTTCGAAAAAAAGAATTGGTTGGTGGTGGCCACAAATTGCAGGTTTCTGACAATTCTTTTTGCCAACGCTGTACAACTCAACGTCCCCGCTATTCTATTATTGTACTATTGAAAGACAGCTTTAGGTAGTTATGTTGATAACCATGCTCCACTAGGTCATTGTACTGGTACACATGTGAGCTTTGACAATATAAAATGCAGTGCTGAGCCCTTGGTCAAAAGAGGATCTTAAATTTGCAAACTGTTGCCTAATGGAGAAGTGCGATACATCTACCAATGACTATTTTTACATTGAGGTGCTAAGCACGAAATAATTGGACGATCTGCATCCAGTGCGATTTTCAGAAGCATTTCACATTGTGGAGGGGAATCTCTGCCCCTCTCAAAAATCTGGAAAGGAGTCAACTTCATTGACTAACTACAGTCACGATATCTTATTTATGAATCAATGTTGAAGTATTACGTACTGTTTCTTCAATTAATGAGCCATTACATTTCGAATAAAGCGAAAGTAGAGGAAGTATTCAAGTGTCCTGAGAAATAGGCGACTTGCCAACCTGTGTAACATTCGTGTACCGTCAGTACCGAGAATTCGCAATCTGTAATTATGGTCGGACTTTTTCTCTGTTCAGACAAGTCCCTGGTATACTGAGCATTTGCATCGGATCGTCTACAGGAACTTAAAAGTTAACTTCAAACTGCTACAACTCCTAAAAGATCGACCATTCTCTTCAATCCTTTCCAATAAAATTTCATTTGATAGTAATGTGACAAACACTAGATAATAGAAAACGAATACACTTGATTCAAATGGCAGACTCTTAAAAGGTAGTTAACATGAAGCAGAATATTGAGGATCATGAGATTCTGAGTTTTGATGTAAAATGTGTAGCGACATCATCTAAATTAGTGTATCAAGTAATTACAGATATGAGAACTGGACTCATAGATGATATGTGAAATTGTATATGATAATGACTGGGCAGATAGGTAGTGATGATTTGCTTTTGCTATATTCTTACATATAGTTGGTTATTAAGATAGTTTTGAATGGATTATCCTTGACAGTATCTTTAAATAACTTGGCTCTCGTTCGAAGCGATGATGTAGCATATTAACGATCACATTGTCAGCTGTAAACAAAAAGTTCGCCGTTTCCATTAGCGTGGAACATTGGCCGAGGTATTAAGATTCGCTGCGATAAAATCTGAGCATTAAGATTTCCCACCAAATGTGAAACTGATAGGAGGAATATTCAGGGGCATATTTTATTCGAGTGCTTCCCATACATGTTGATGTAAAGTGCATTCAACCAATCTAGACTATCCATTGAAACATATAGTACATCATAACTTTGCAAATATGGAACACGTTCTAGCACATCCCAAGTAAATGAAGCTTGAATGGACCGTTGTCTTGTGTTGGAATGACCGCGTTGATATTAAGCATACCCTGATGCCGATATATATTTAAAAAATAAATGGAAGGGGAGAGACAGGAAAGGTTTCTGGGAAAGAGCATCTAGTAAGATGGGTTATTTACAGTATTATGATAATATTGCAATTGAACAGCATGATTTGAAGTTTGCATATGAGACCTAAAATACAAAAAAAATTATTCAAGACGATGTAACTGAGCTGGTAGTTACTGGATTTGGTTGGCTGCTTAGCAATCCGATAAACACAGTAGATGTTAGTATCTTTTGGCTAGTGCTAACGATACACAAGTCGGTAGTTACGATCGGTTAAGACATACCAAAGAAGAGCGTATCTATTTATATGAAACTCAAAGCCAAACACGTTTTTCTGAGAAGTGGTGTAAGTATATACGCTATGTACGATAAATTATACTTGGATGATTGTAGAATGGTGTTACTTGAATAAGGTTCTTGTATAACGTAGATGCTTAGACAATCCACCCGTGATTTTTTTCTTTTGCTTTGAATGTTTTCGTGGCTTTGCTCATGATCATTAGTTCACGGACTTGGCTATCCGCTATCGAATATCCACTGATACCTTTTACTGCAGTATTTGTTTGTGGCACAGAGGATATATATTCAATAAACCGCTGCGCAACTAGCTTTGCAACCTTTGTTTTCTCGACTTTCGTATGAAACAAATATTTTTTGATGTTGTTACTAACCGAAACGCACACCAAGAATTCGGAAGTAGAGCAGCCGAAGAATGAAATATCAGTAAACCTTCGACTGGGCAGCGATGAAAGTAAAGAAATCGAATACCGATCTCTGTGGTTTGATGCAGCGAATAAAAGGAATATTAATGGTATAAGGAATCTATTACTTCTTGGTGCAAATGTTGACTGGAAGGATGATGAGAGCCGTACCGCACTTCATATATGTGCTGGCTGTGGACACAAGAAACTGGTATCTCTGTTACTAGACTATGATGCTATAGTTGATGCAAAAGATGAAAATTCCAGTACTGCACTTCACTTAGCAGCATGGCATGGAAAGTCAGATATACTGTCGCTGTTATTAGACCATGGTGCTGATATCGAAGCTAAAGATGATCATTCCCAAACAGCACTGCATATGGCGGTATCACGTGGAATCTCGAAGTCAGTACAAATGTTGCTGAACCGTGGTGCGTTTGTTGAATCAAAAGACTACGAGTCATCGACGCCACTTCACGTTGCTGCATGTGGTGGGAACAAGGAAGTTGTACGCCTACTTCTCAAGCATGGCGCTTCTTTTGAGGCAAAAGATGATGAATCGCTTACTACACTTCACCTTGCGGCAGTGAAAGGAAATAAAGAAGTAGTACGATTGCTGCTCAATTACGGTGCGAGGGTTGATGCCAAAAATCGATATTCATACACTGCACTTCACCTTGCTGCGATGGAAGGAAATAAAGAAGTAGTACAATTATTACTCAATCACGGTGCGACTGTTGATGCAAAGAATCGATATTCATACACTGCACTTCACGTAGCTTCTATGAATGGACACAAGGAAATAGTATACCTGCTTATCAACCAAGGTGCTTGTGTTGACGCCAAAGATCGATATTTGTATACAGCCCTGCATCATGCTGCAAAGGAAGGACACAAAGAAGTAGTACAATTATTACTGAACCTTGGTGCTTCTTTGGACACAAATGATATAACTTTATGTTCTCCACTGCACATGGCAGTAAGGTATGGACACATAGAAGTAGTTCGGCTGCTACTCAGCCGTGGTGCTGCTGTTGATACAAAAGATAAATATTTAGCAACTACACTTCATCGGGCTGCTTGGGTCGGGCACAAAGAAATAGTACGCCTGATTCTCAACCATGGTGCAACTATTGACGCCAAAGATGAGAATTTAGATACACCACTGCATCTTGCAGCAAAAAATGGAGACACGGAAGTAGCACAATTACTTCTCGACCACGGTGCTGCTGTTGATGCAAAAAATCGATCTTCATGTACTGCACTTTATCGAGCAGCCATTAAAGGATATATTGAGGTAGCATCTCAACTACTCTCCAGATATACAGATATAGATCAAAAGCTTAAAGATGGAAAAACCCTTCTTACTGAATTATCGAAAATTGGAGATATTCCAATGGTGACCCTGCTTTTGGAACATGGATTTGATATTGAGGGCCGTAATATCAACGGCCAAACTCCTTTAATAATTGCTGCAAAAGCTGCCCAACTGGACATGGTTTCTCTATTAATAGAAAAAGGTGCCAATTTAGAAGCAACCGATACCGATTTATTAACGGCTTTACACTGGGCAGCCAAGGAGGGCAATTCTACCGTTCTAGACTTGTTACTGCAAAATGATGCACGCATCGATGCTACGACAAAACATGGAGATACCCCTCTCCATCTTGCTGCTGGATCCAACCATTCCAAGATTGTGTCTACGTTAATCAAGTGTGGTTCCTATATGAATGCTGAAAATGAGGGCCAGGCTACACCCTGTCAGATTGCTATAGAGAATGGCCATATTGATATAGTATTGCAACTGTTATCTGCGGGTGTGACAACAGGGAATTCTGAGGACAAAATATTGTGGCTCTTATACCAAGCTGCAGATGCTGGTCGAGTTGTACTCGTCAAGAGAGCTATAGATATGATCAGTATTGTAGACGAACGAATATATTATATGAATGCAACACTGCTTAGAGCATCACAACATGGGAAATTTGATGTGATATCATATCTTTTGGATAGAGGCGCAGATATTGAAACATACGCTGAAGATGGGTTACGTCCGCTCTTCTTATCCGGTCAATATCCAGAATTGACATCTATGCTGATTCATCGCGGAGCTTACCTGGAGGCTAGGAATGAAGCAAATAAGAATCAAACTGTTTTACATTATTTTGCGTCTCTCGGTCATATTGAATCACTACAAATAGTGGTCAATTGCGGTTTCAACATTGATTTAACTGACGATGACGATAACACAGCTCTTCACCATATTGCTAACAAAGGTGATTGTGATGTAGCAACGCTACTACTAATTCAAGGGGTTGATATTAATGCCAAAAATGTAAACGGTGAAACAGCTCTGCACATTGCAACAGAAAATGGTTTTTTTGACCTAGCAGCCTTGTTGATTGAGAAGGGCATTGATATTGAAGCAAAATCTTTTGATTGGGAGAGTACAGCGTTACACACTGCCGTCACTAGACGTAACTCGAAATTAATAGCTTTATTACTGAATGAGCATGCTGACCCCAATGCGAAGGATGCATTCGGGCATACAGCTTTGCACCTGGCGGTACTATATGGCCTCGAAAAAGAATCTGATCTAATAATTGAGCACGGTGCAAATGTTAATGCTATGAACGTTCCCGGTCGCCCACCTTTGTTCTATGCAGTGACCTTATGTAACCCAGACCTGGTCAATTTATTGATAGAGCGAGGTGCTTCCGTTCATACCTTTCATTTTTCTTACGATTTTCTAAAGCAAGCTATCGATAATGCCAGTTCGCAACAAAGTTACTCACACGATCGCAAGTTTACTGCAGTGGTAACTTCGCTCATCGATGCAGGTTGTGATATTACTGGAATACAAGTAACGGATGACATGGCGAAGAGGTTTCCGACATTACTGGACACTTTAACCAAAACATCCAACCAATACTCAAACAAGGACAAAATAACATTGGATGTAGCATCAACAATTGTGAATGAAGACGTAAAAGAAGTCCATCAATCTGACGTCGTGCTCTACGAATTAAAGACCAATGTCAATGACGAACATAAAGGTAAGTATCAGTCTACGTATATGTGAATCACCGTCCTTTCTCAAGTATTTACCTGTTATATATGAATTTCCACCAAAGTTAATGGTTGCCTTGAGAGACGATTGAATCATATTAAGCACAAGTATGGTTATGGTTTCCCGGCTTCAAAGGAACTTCAGTTGGACGACTACCCAGATATCGATGAAAACGACGGCTTGGTTACTTCTGCTCAAAGGGTTATATTTACACAATCATTGAAGATCGATGACGACATGCCTATCGACGAACGTGCAATAACAATAATTCAATCATTGCTTAACTGTGTCGGCGCGAAATTATTCGGGTCTGCGCAATTCTTCATGTTGGAGATGGACAGATATGTTGATGAAATACCTTCAAAGTGGGCGTTAGAATTTGACAAGATGAAAGGTACCATTCGCGAACATGGTCGATTTATAGTGCAGATTCCATCAAAGAATACTACATTCTCTGTACCTATGTGGCATAATAGCACACACCCATATCTTCGTTTCATTGATGCTGTGTACGTATGCCGGAGATCGTCGATTGACCATGCTCAGGAGGCATTTTCTGATGTTCTTGGAGGGTCGGAGTCAAAACTTGCCATAGAATTGCATGGGATATTGATTGCAGGTCTCAGCATCCTCAGTGTTGCTGGCGGTGATGGACTGGTTGAGAAACTAGTCATGTGTGTTCTTGGTGTTAAATTGGATGGTTTTCACGGCGCCACTCCACAGGATCCTATACCAGTAGATTGGCAGATTCGCAATCGACGCCAGTGTCCTTGTAATACAAGCTCTATCCATCGTCCACTATCGCCTGTAGCGGCTGCGAAAGCTGTTGGAATTAGTATCTGGCGCGAGCCACGTGAACAAATCGTGAACAGAGTATGGGATTTGCAGGAAGATAAGCTGACAAACGATATCGACGCCAGAAAAGTCGTATTCGTCACACATAGATGGAGTAGTCCCGAAGTACGATATGAAGACATAATGAAAATGGCAAACTTGAATGATTATGCCATAAGTGGAATGTCAGAAAAGTTATACCGTATCAGAAAAACCTTGCTGGCGCATACACAATATGTTTGGGTTGACGCAATTTGCATCGATAAGTCAAATTTATCCGAGCTTGACGAAGCTATTCGTTCAATGTACAAATGGTATGCTAGCTGTTCCGCTGTTATTCTCGATTCTGATACCTCTCTAGGTGTATGGAGAAAGAGAGGTTGGTGTCTACAAGAAGGAGCTGCAGCTGGTGTTCTGTGTGGAATTTCAAAGGAAGGAACTGTCGTAACAATACAAAAATTGGCCATCCAGCAAAACCAGGATCTATGTACTCTCGATCTTCACCTATATTATCAACCTGGAAATGCGGCTGAAATACTGACGAGAATGAATGTTCGAGAGACGTCACGCGAAGAGGATATGGCTTATGCCTTGGCAGGGATATTTTCGATAAACTTGACGTTGGCGTATGGCGAGGGGCTTGAATCTCGTGAACGACTGCTGCATCAGTTAGCAACCAAGAAAGGCGATTTATCATTCTTAGCTTTTCAAACAACTCAAGCAACGCTTCCGAATTATTTACCAACGATTAGTGAAGCCAATTACTTGATTGCTATATGCAGAAAAGCTTCAACTTCAATTACGGTCTGCCATTTTGGTATACTTTTTGAAGTACAACTTATCAAACGACCAGATATACGCCAGATTTTGCAGAAGTTAAATCGATGGAAGAATCTGAAGTTTGCTAAAGGTAGATTCATTGGAGTAAAAGAGCTGGTAAAGGCAGCAGAGAGATTAGAAAATCAAAGCTCGTCAACCACGCAACTTGCTATTGTTCACGACATCCGCTCCCTCATGGTAGTGAGGACATACGATGAAGATCGGCAGGCAGGTGGGAGGCGACCGATCAAAATCTGTTATCGACTCCAGTGCTGCCAAATAGAAGAAAATGAATTTAAAAGATTATTTGGCGAGATCGATATTGAATTTGAACGGATCTGGCTAGGTGAGAAGCCTGACAGAGTTATAACAACAAAGTCCAAAAGCAGGCAGGTCGCAACATCGTGGAATAAGAGAAAATAGGATGTTTGAATGGCCAGAGAACCCAAATAAAATTGCTTTGAATTTCATATCATATAGGTTACTTCCAGATTCGCATTTGCATTTCCAATTAATTCAGTAGGGCATTCGTATATTTGTGTTTCTTCTTCCATTAAATATCATGATAATAGGAATGGCTGTAACACAAAGCTAACTGTTGAATATTCCACTAGATAACCCAAATGTATTAATCTGGAACAGGTTATTGACAGCCACATTGCTGCCGGATACTTCAAGGCACTTTGGAAATCGTAGGATAGAATGGAAATGACTAATTGAATGTACGTTGCAGGGCTATATTGTTAGCATTTCTGTTATTAGACGCAATTCTTCGGAAGTCGCCAAGATGAAATCTAGGAGTTCGAGAAATAGCTCTACTTAACAATTGAAGAAATAGATACACTTATTCTATAAGGAGTGACACGAAAGGTGAGCAATGTGAGGTTTGTATTTCACACTGTCTTGAATCAAGCTTGATCTGAAGCTTACGACGACCAGGGACTAAATCTGACAAATATAATCAATTGTAGGTCCATAGAAAATACATATCTGAGTAAGTTGGAAGTGGTATCAGTTTGGAAATTCAAACTTGTTGCTTCACTAAAGAATAATCATATAGTTAATGTAGCAGTTGGTACAAATCATCTGGATGAGAAAGGACTGTGTCACACATCGAGCTTAGATACATCAATATGGATGCGCAGGAACAAGAACCAGGAACCTTCACTACATAGTATTATGAATTGTTATGATGACCAAGATCCCTAAAACTTGTCGATCGCAAGACGAAGATGGCTTTTGTATCAATAAATGAAATAGATTGTTCACTTGTATTTGTAGAGTTATGACCTCGTTCCCGTAGGCTAGAACTGTAAATGTATCGCCGTCACATGTTGCCGGAGAATAGGGTTCTTTGGTCCCGTCAGTAAATTAAGGGACTCCAGTACAATAGGTTATTTTAATGGATCATGGCGTGTTCTTCAGCTCTATTTGAGTAGCATAAGAAATCTGATGCCGTTCTGCCTACAAGATGGTAATATCAAGTCGCATCAATGGCAGCTTGCAAACTCGATCCGAAGATTAGGCGTTCTGTCCATAAAAGTCAATCTTCTAAGACACATACAGTGTGGCAATTTAAAACTTTAGAACAACATTGTCGCTTTTGAGATGGAAAAATAGTATGCAGCCATTATAGAAGAAGATAATATATTGAGATAATATTATATTGCTGACGATTTTGTAAACAATGAAATAATGGTCTCTGCTGTCCACCTTCAACTCGGCAAAAGCCGGAATATCCTTTAGTCTTTTTGCGGGGTGGCAAATGAAAGCGAAGACCGAAAGGCACGGTGTTAAGAATCTTACAATATGAATTTTGTGATATTAGAGTTATATAATGACAAGAACCAAGTATGCAAACAGTATACTTTAATGAGGACCAAAGAACAGGAGAACCTTTCAAGGGCCAGGTGAGCTGGCGCAATTTACATTTTCATGGACACAAACATAATTTTGTCAGCTTGTAAACATTTTACAATACCCGTTGTAGATGCGACCCCTGCCCAGATGCCCTGAAATTGAAAATAAAAATTTTCATTGGTCTGGCCAATAGTATAAGAAACATTCAACTCGAGCTCGCTTCATTGCTTCTTTCCTTCTGTTTGGCCTGAAAAGTAATCCAATCCTCATCTCTTGATTAAAATGTCTGCCGAAAACAAGCAAAACAAGTTCGTTATGGTAAGTTGAGAACAAACAGTACAAAGATACTATAGACCATCTATATTTTGGCATCATGCATTTTGCATCTCTCTGATGACCATTAATTGCTAATTTTATAATTGCTTTTTCCTTTTCTTTGTTATTAGGACTTCCTCGCTGGTGGTGTCTCCGCCGCTGTCTCCAAGACTGCTGCCGCTCCTATTGAGCGTGTCAAGCTTCTCGTCCAGAACCAGGATGAGATGATCAAGCAAGGCCGTCTTTCCCACCCCTACAAGGGTATTGGCGACTGCTTCGCCCGTACCATCAAGGATGAGGGTATTTACTCCATGTGGAGAGGTAACTTGGCTAACGTCATCCGTTACTTCCCTACCCAGGCTTTGAACTTTGCTTTCAAGGATAAGTTCAAGCGCATGTTCAACAAGGATAAGAACAGAGATGGTTACTGGGCTTGGTTCGCCGGTAACTTGGCTTCCGGTGGTGCCGCTGGTGCTTCTTCCCTCTTCTTCGTCTACTCTCTTGACTACGCTCGTACTCGTCTTGCCAACGATGCCAAGTCCGCCAAGAAGGGTGGTGAGCGTCAGTTCAACGGTCTTATCGATGTTTACCGTAAGACCCTCGCTACCGACGGTATCGCCGGTCTCTACCGTGGTTTCAACATCTCCTGCGTTGGTATCATCGTCTACCGTGGTCTCTACTTCGGTATGTATGACTCCCTCAAGCCCGCTCTTCCCGCTCAATACAAGGATAACTTCTTGGTTAACTTCGCTCTTGGTTGGGCTGTTACCACTGGTGCTGGTCTTGGTAAGTTTACATTTCACAAAAAAAATTTGCGGTTGTTTTTAAACACCGCCTTGTGTACCTAGTGGCTTGGCTAACGTAATTTTCCTCTTCCAGCTTCCTACCCCATTGACACTGTCCGTCGTCGTATGATGATGACTTCCGGTGCAGCCGTCAAGTACGATTCCTCCCTCCACTGCTTCCGTGAGGTTATCAAGAACGAGGGTTACAAGTCTCTCTTCAAGGGTGCCGGTGCTAACATTCTTCGTGCCATCGCTGGTGCTGGTGTCCTTTCTGGGTACGTATTCATCTAATATTGTGTTGTTAGCCATCTTCCATTCATTTTCTAATATCAATTTTGTCAACAGTTACGATCAGCTCCAAATCCTCATGTTCGGCAAGAAGTACTAAATTATTTAGTGCTTTATTGATGGGGAGATACATGATCATATTGTGGGCGGCTATAGAGTCCATATCTCTCCTTTCAGTACATTTTTACCGTACATTTCGCTTGTTGTATAATTTGTTAGACACCCACCTTCAAAAGCCCGAAAAAATATCATATTTTGTCACAAAGGTAGCAAACGAGAATGTGGGTGTGTGATCTGTTATCAAATGTGTATGTCTGTGAGCAATTTTGAGTGCCAATAATAATCATGGAAGTCACCTGAAATACTTTCACTTTTACGTCTTTACATCCCATAATGCCTCAGAAAGACGAGCCACACCATGTCGTTGTTCGTTTGCCCTTCCCACGACCTGAAGACTTTGAGGAACCTCCCTTGGTACGCAATTTTCGGCTGAGTGAGAGAGCATTGAGCGCATTTTCTAATCCCATACACAGATAATATGGACAGAGGAAATGGAGAATCGACTATGGCAATACACCAGCCAAAAGAACACGGATTGTAAGTCAAAATTCTAGCTCATTTTCCACTGCGCTCCTGCGAGTAACCTTTTGTACTAGGGAATACGATAGCAAGACAATTGCAAGTACCTACTCAAATTCTCATTCGGCATGCTGCGTTTCTTTATGAAACTCAACTCCGAGGTATCCAGCAGCAGCTGAGGATGGGAGAAATGGGCAAGGGCAAAGTGTCGGACTCAGCGAGTGCAAGTGGTCGATCATCGCGAGCGAGTAGGCCTACAAGTGCACTGCATAGCAAGTACCACTCTTCACCTCTACTAGTGATTGCATACGATAGCGCTAACGAGCTTATCACCGTCGGATAGCACATTCCGATACAGGAAACAGACCAATGTCAACGACGAGTGCAGCATCCCCAATAATAGATAATGCCTCAGGTATTTTACCAAGCTCTATATCTTGACAAAAAAATGTATGAATATTCAATAATTGATATCTGAAGCAGAATCTCTGTATATGTCAACCATTTCAGCTGCGAGTCATCAACGAACGTTTGGGTCACCAGGTCGGCCGTATATGACTCGCCAGACATCTCAGGAAAAGTCAAGCAATGTTGAACCAACGACGCAGGTCGCTTCGACCGCACGGCCTCTTGAATCGTCCTTCCACAGTATGAAGCAATCGAGAACTGCTACAACCCAACTTACTCATTCACAGCTTGATGATGAAACGAGATCCAAAACATCGTCAGCAAGTTGTTCAGGTGTCTTGCAGAAATCAGTGCCATTGGATGCATGGGATAGACAGGAACTTGCTGGTGGTGGAGCATCTGATTTCGCACCTGATGAGGATGATAGCAGCCAAGAGAATGATGAATATGATCGTAACGATAATGATAAACATGATGACTTTGAAGAACGTTTCCACGGACCCTATGTTGATGAAGAGGAAACGCCAGCGTTTCTACCGTCTTCAACACGGTCACCTAGAAGCAATTCTAATGGGATTATGTCCCTCCTCAAGAGTGTGGTCATTGACAAGCAAAGTCCATTTCGCCGTGAGTCTAGTGGTTCGGCATTACCGACATCTCCAGATATGACCCAGCAACAGCTTCCTTCAGTACAACAATTGCGATCACCGTTAAGACATGAAAGAGCACATCAGCTCTCTACCGCAGAAGAGTTTACTGCCGAAGGAACAAATAGTGTCGGTTCATCGTTCAGTGATGTTTCTGGTAAGTATATGAATACGAATGTTGGCTAAAAAGATTGACCATACCTAAGTTCTTTCATCCACCAGATTCGTCGGTAACTCAGTCAGCATTGGAAGATGCCTATATGTCCAAGTTTAACGGGTCCAAAATGTTTGTAACATAATTCTATGCTAATGAGCTTGAGGATGGCATACCACATATTTGTACTAATAACATAAAATACATTCCTTTCAAAAGGTCAACCCTTATCTTGTCTAAAAAATATTGATTAGAATGGCTAGGACTTGAAATTGTTTATACATTCTAAACCAATGGGATACCTGTTTCTGGAAAGACCACTGACTTTATTGCTGACAATGGTGCAACAAAGCATTAATTGTAGATTGTAGGCCTTGAGTGGCCCAATAATAAAACTTCGGAATGTTTCAGTGCATGGCTGTAGCTCTGGGTTTGGGAACAGTTTTATGAAATTTCTGGCTATGGTTTGATTTAAATTAACTTGTCGAAGAGTTATGACCAAAGCTTTTTATTTCAATATGCTGCCGTGATAGACTACTGTGATTGTGAACCATCAATAATGGCTATAGTCGCAGACAGGCGAACCAGCAGACAATTTTAAGACCTTAACATCTCATCTGGAATAACTGCTTGGTAGGTATTATTAGGTCGACGTCTATGGGAAAAAGCACGATATTCAATTCCATGGCAAAGCATAACCAGGTTACTTTTCTGTTAACCTGTGTTGCATGTCGTCGCCACGTTCATTGTTGGCGCTTTCCATTTATTCCTATATGAACGAACCAGACGGTGAATACCTCTGGGTTTGGATATTAAGGCTATCATACCTTGTTTATGGCTCTTGCAACAAGGTACAAAGCCTAAATTGCGATCACTCAACATTGAGCTTATGCCAGTCCCAAATAGCCCAAGCTGTGTCCATGGTATTGCCCAATGAATGGATTCCGAAGATGGAAAAGTCAAACAACACAAAGCATCAATTTTTCCTTGTGCGAAGGAAGGAGGCCGGCAATCCAAGTGGCCCCAAGTTCTTAAGAAGTTCGACTTTCGTTTAGCTGTCATTGACGAAATCATCACTCGAATGTTACAACTATACGTGCAATGCATTGCAGAAATCTTAAAAACTGGTAAGCCACGTGTGTTTACAAGAACAATAATAATGAGGAGTTATTCCTACTCATTGTCTCCAAAAAATCTGGACCATCATTTGGCTGAAAAAGGAGCTCACATTGGACATAACCACCAAGTGAAATCGATGTAGAAGGTGTCGTAAAACCAAACGGGTTGTATTCTGGGCTGATATTATTCGCCGCGCATGTGTGATCATACCTACGTCCCTTATAATGAACTGCACGCTCCCTTTTGATTATTGCAAAATACTGTCAAACTAGAAAGGTAATCTACCATGAGATGCCCCGTTTTATTGGTGTTAAATGTGCTACTGGTGAATTTCCAAAAATATGTGACAGATAGGGCAAGAAATCTTGGCTGATATGACTTCTGCGTATTTGCACCGCCAGCGATGTATTAGGGTCGATTGCCAGAGGCCGTTGTAATTCTTGAGCGTTGGCTAATTGGTAGCAGTCGTGATGAACATTATATGTATTTGAAAAAGTCACAGTTGTAGCATATACATTGTCTCTGTGTGCGACAGCGTAATAGTCTTCTATGGCCACATCTTGGGCAAATGACGGCAATTGAAGGTTCTCGGAAACATAGAAAGCACATTGGAGGAAAAGCCGGTGGAACTGAACGTGTTGCTTGTCGACCATTCTGCTTAGTAGCCGGCATTTATTCGTATTGCTGTTTTGAAGGTTACAAAATGACAATAGGCTGTTGACGAAACTCATGTGACTATATATATTTCCATAAAAAAAATATGTGGGGTCAGGCGCACAAATCGGAGTGTGGCAGAAGAACCCGTCTCACCAAAGTAGGAAGAGTGTGGCAGAAGAACCCGTCTCACCAAAGTAGGAATAAGTGGATGTTTCAAGGTTTCTATAATCGTAAGCACGATGTCTAATGATATATGAGAGCTGATCCCAACATGTAAAGGTGGATCTGACCATCGAGTGCTTGCATCGCAAATGTTTAAGGGCTCTTTAAACAGATAGTTTTAACTCCTCACACCTTTATTGAGACAGTTGTATGGTGTACATATGACATGGAAAATATACAAACTTCAAACTAAGTAAATCTAATTTGAATTTACCCAGCGCCGACAATTACGTCCCATCCTCTCCTCTAAGGTCTGTTGCCACATTTGCCACATCAGCGGCTATGCCACAAAACGGACGCCTGGTTGAACGAGCAATACAGTACAGACTTTCCTCATGTCATTTTTCTGACTTACTATTTACTTGAAGTCGTCTGTTATACTCCAGTTATCTAGCCCTTGCCACTCTAACTTTATTCTCAATTTCCCAGGTACGGTTCAGGCGTCGTTCCATACATTCTGATGCTGGTTATTACTATTCCTCAACAATAAGACCTTGACGAGATTTTCTATGTATATCAATTAATTAGCCGATGTTTATTCTTTATAGCATATCTCTGATATCAAATACTTGGCAGATCAATGTTGGACTAGCGTTGAGTCGCATTATCCAACTACAGTTTGAAATTTTTATAAGTAAAAATATTTCTGTTAGGTCTCATACGTCACCGAACATTCCATTCGCCGCGCAAGCTGACGTTAAGCCTTTCGATTGCGCGTCACTTACGAAGGGGACTTTTCCGAACTACTTACACTTTGAAACCATGGTAAGTTTAGACGTATTGCCTTCAACATGATCATTCATATATTGCCAATCAGACAGCGTTCTGGATTTCATTCAACAATGCAAAGCAAGCATTCCCGAGAATATTTTGAAACGCATTTCCTGACGAGCGTTTTCATTTCTTAGTTTCGCAAGCAATATGACAATGACGTTTGCACATGGTCACCACAAGGCCGTATCCATCAGTTAGAATATGCACTCGAAGCTGTCAAATAGGGATCAGCAGCTGTTGGTCCTTCGCAGTAAGGATTACGCCGTCCTTCTTGTGCTCAAGGTACGTGTACTTACCGAGTTACGGTTATCGTGTACTTTTCATTGTCTATTGCTAAATGACGAAATAACTGTTTACAGCGCTCATCAGGTGAGCTTGCATCATATCAGAAGAAGTTAATTAAAGTAGATGACCATATGGGAATCGCCATTGCTGGTCTGACGTCCGACGCTCGCGACATTAGGTATGTTTTCAGGAACAATAGACATCTGGTAATCTCGTCAAAGCATCAGGGAAATTAAAGCGGCTTTATTTACAGCAACTTCATGAGAACAGAAGCTATGAGATCAAAAATGTTGTTTGATCAGCCTCTTCCAGTTGGACGAATTGTTTCGGCAATTGGTGAAAGTAAGATAAGCCAATAACATCGCTCTGTGTCGAACCTTCCTAGCATCGTCAAACTCTAACCACTGCTCATCGTTGACAGAGGCACAAAAGAGAACTGTAATGTATGGTGAAAGACCATTTGGAGTTGGACTACTTGTTATTGGATACGACGTAAGTACTGAATGTCATTCTTTGTGACATAATTCACTCAACTCACTTCATTGGCGCTTTGAAGGAAACGGGCCCGCATTTGTACGAGTGTTCACCATCAGGGAACAACCTTGAATACTATGCCATGTCAATAGGAGCACGATCGCAATCTGCAAAAACATATCTTGAAAGCAAATACGCTGAGTTTGATGGTGGTAAGACTAGAGGTTTTGTGACAGAATGAAGATATCGGTCACGGTGCGGTACTGACATATTTGCTTCCTCCAATAATAGCATCGCTAGATGATCTTGTGAAGCACGGTTTGCAAGCTCTCCGTGACACATTGCAGCAGGACAATGAATTGACAACAGAAAACACGTCCATAGGCATTGTTGGAAAGAATCGAGAGTTTGAAATTATTGAAGGAGAAGATTTGAAGCGATACCTTGATCTGATTGGCGATACTGGCAGACCGAGACGCGGACAAGGCACTGCACCTTCGGCTGCTGATGCACATTTAACTGAAGATATTGCACCCATGGATACCGATTCCGCGTAAATGGAAGAGACAGAGTCGTTGTGTACACATCCACCGCTAAATAAATCACAAAGAAATCCAATATTTTGTCTATTATTATGGCGTTGATTAGCTTAATCTATAGCGGTAAATTTCCTAAATGAATGAAGATATATGGCATTGTTGACGTTGTCGACACGCAAACGCCTATAAAAGTTGGATTGAAACACTTGTGACCAAAACAAGTCGGTCAAAGGAAGATATTCTAGTATCCTGGAACTCCTTGTGATCTTAAGTTACCACTAATAAAGAGATCGACGACATGATCAAAATTTGGCAAGATCTACGGGACCGGATATGTCTTAACGAGATGAATTGAACACCCTCGTCACTTTGGACAAAAGTAGAATCATGGACTCCACTTTCTGTTATGCAAATCATTGACTCCCTTTGGAAACCCTCTCCATCACTCCGATTTGTGCGCCTGCTCACCCCACATATGTTTTTATGGAAATATATAGTCAAAGTGGTTTCGTCAACAGCGGTCATTATATAACCTTCAAAACAGCAATACGAATAAATGCCGGGTTCTAAGCAGAATGGTCGACGAGCAACACGTCCAGTTCCACCGGCTTTTCCTCCAATGTGCTTTCTGTGTTTCCAAGAGACCACAGTTGCAGTCATTTGCCCAAGATGTGGCCTTAGAAGGCTATTACACTGTCGCACACAGAGGCAATGTATGTGCTACAATTGTGACTATTTCAGATATATATAATGTCCATCACAATGCTACCAATTAGCCAACGCTCAAGAATTACAACAGCCTCTGGCAATCGACCTAATACATCGCTGGCGCTGGTGCAAATTGGGCGGGAATTCTAATCGGCAAAGATTTCCGGCCCAATCTGTCACATATTTTTGGAAATTCACCAGTAATACATTCCAAACCTAATAAAACAGCCATCACACGGTAGATTACATCTCTGGTTTGACAGTATTGGGAGTAATCAAGGTAATTTACCGTTCATACGAAGAACGTAGTTGTGGTCTCATACAGTGAATAATATTGCTTGCGAAACTAAGAAATGAAAACGCTCGTCAGGAAATGCGTTTCAAAATATTCTCGGGAATGCTTGCTTTGCATTGTTGAATGAAATCCAGAACGCTGTCTGATTGGCAATATATGAATGATCATGTTGAAGGCAATACGTCTAAACTTACCATGGTTTCAAAGTGTAAGTAGTTCGGAAAAGTCCCCTTCGTAAGTGACGCGCAATCGAAAGGCTTAACGTCAGCTTGCGCGGCGAATGGAATGTTCGGTGACGTATGAGACCTAACAGAAATATTTTTACTTATAAAAATTTCAAACTGTAGTTGGATAATGCGACTCAACGCTAGTCCAACATTGATCTGCCAAGTATTTGATATCAGAGATATGCTATAAAGAATAAACATCGGCTAATTAATTGATATACATAGAAAATCTCGTCAAGGTCTTATTGTTGAGGAATAGTAATAACCAGCATCAGAATGTATGGAACGACGCCTGAACCGTACCTGGGAAATTGAGAATAAAGTTAGAGTGGCAAGGGCTAGATAACTGGAGTATAACAGACGACTTCAAGTAAATAGTAAGTCAGAAAAATGACATGAGGAAAGTCTGTACTGTATTGCTCGTTCAACCAGGCGTCCGTTTTGTGGCATAGCCGCTGATGTGGCAAATGTGGCAACAGACCTTAGAGGAGAGGATGGGACGTAATTGTCGGCGCTGGGTAAATTCAAATTAGATTTACTTAGTTTGAAGTTTGTATATTTTCCATGTCATATGTACACCATACAACTGTCTCAATAAAGGTGTGAGGAGTTAAAACTATCTGTTTAAAGAGCCCTTAAACATTTGCGATGCAAGCACTCGATGGTCAGATCCACCTTTACATGTTGGGATCAGCTCTCATATATCATTAGACATCGTGCTTACGATTATAGAAACCTGTATGAGGCATTTGCTGAATTGCCAACCGCGATGATTATTGCTTACTTTGGTGAGACGGGTTATTGAAACGAGAAGTCAATGCCATTAATGTTTTAGGGTACGATTTAATCCTGCTCGACTGGTTGGCCCCCAACATAGTAAGACATTGCGTAGTTTACTGGGTCGTGTGATCATGATACCAATAATAAAACGAGATCGACGACGTGATCAGCATTCAGTAAGATCTGCACGACCAGATGTGTTAACGAGTAGAGCACAGCTCGTGATATTGGACAAAGAGACAGGTTTTTGGAAGTTTCTGATATGACAAATGATTGGCTCCATTGTGGAAAACCTCTGCTGCATCACTCCGATTTGTATAAATGACCATGTCACTTAAATTAAGGATTCCTTCATAATTGTAACTGACAGACAGATAGCATTCTAAGGACGCTTGCGGTGATCATGATCATGAGATTAAATGATAGTGATCGACAGAAAAAATCTGACTGTAGCAAGCTACGAACTTCGATGCATGTTAGCTTGCAGAATGCAATGCATAAACCGCCTGTTGGACAGCCTGTATATACAAGTTCTCCGCGGGATTTCAAAAGGCACTTATTGTCAGCCTTTTCTTACCGGACCCCCCTTTTTCAGTTTTTCACTATTTATACTCTTAGTTGTATCTCTAAAAGTAATTTGCCATTTTGCAATCTTCAAAAAAGCAATATCGATAAATGCCAGCTACTAAGCAGAATGGTCGACCAGCAGCACGTCCAGTTCCGCCTGCTTTTCCTCCAATGTGCTTTCTTTGTTGTCAAGAAGCCACTATTGCCGTCATTTGCCCAAGATGTGGGCATCGAAGATTGCTACGCTGTCGGATACAGAGGCAATGTATCTGCTACAACTGTGACTATTTCAAATATATATAATGCCGATACCGCAAGTATCATTAACCAAAGGTCAAGATTTGCAAAGTTCACTGGATATCGATCCTGACACATCGAAAGAAGCAGCTGGCGATGCGCGCCGACGGCAATGTGACACATATTTTTTGGAAATTTCACATGTAGCACATCTAAAACCAATAAAAAGGGGCATTACTTTGTGGGGTAATCCAGAATGTGCTTTAGGAGTTACAGGATTTAAGGATGGAGAAACGAGGGACTGCTAGCTCCTGTTCATCATATCCTTATAAGCACATATTAAAGATATCCATTAATGAGTGCCTTTCAGAATTTCATAATTTGATGAGATTCCCAAAGAGTATGCCATAGAGAGCAAGATAAATAACATTACCGTAATCCTTGCACCTTGCCTTCTGCATCCGCTAACAAACCAGAGGAACATTGTTGAGCCAATGGTGTATCTAATGCGATTGAATCCATATTGATACCGCGGAATCGTGGGGTCTATGATCGATTGAAAATAACGACAATGGACGTTAGTATCATCATGGGCTAACGACATTTTGTTTTTTGTGTACCTTCACTTACGGCACTGTGAGTAGTAGTGATGCATGTGACATCCGTGACCGCAGTAGTAAGACAAATAGGTCGCTGATTATGATTGTCAGCAACCTAATGCGACCTTCTATCCCTGATCAAGTACGTTATCATTGAGATGCTCCGAGGACATTGTTTTCACCAATAAGTTTGAGATCTTATCGGACGATTGAAAGGATATGGGTTGGATACAAGTACTGATGGATAAAGGTGTGTACGTCAGAAAAGCGAACAAAAGAATCAGCGTATATTATTGACGTGAGGAGATGAATATAGGTTTATTAAAACATACGATTATTACTAAATTGGAATCATCCTTACAGAGTTTATAACCTATGAAAACCTGATTTATCTTTTGAGAAAATCTATGTGATTTCCAAGATAAACAGACAAATGGATAATATTACAAAATTCGGCTTATCTAATTCTAAGTCCATACTTTTCAAAATCAGCGTAGTTCCAAAGACCTGTCTTATCGTTTCTCACGGCGGTGTCATTTGAAGCGAGAGATGGGCCAGGAAATTGCACAGATTGTAATGATGGTACAAGAGACTCAGAAAGGGCTGGAGCAGTTGACTCATTTATGAAATATTTTTTATTTGTTTTTAACTTTCTTTAGCCAGGACATTAGGAATGTCATTGTGGCGTTCTATGTCACATAAACGAAGGATTTTACGCTATCCTGTACGGTTATCTTTCTTTTGGCAGAATTAATGTCCCACAACTAATTTCATGGCAATATATAAGCCAAGTTGTCTCTCCATAAGTTGTCATTCTAAAGCCTTCAAAAAGTCTATATCGACAAATGCCGCTATTCAGCAGAATGGTCGACAAGCAACACGTTCAGTTCCACCGGCTTTTCCTCCAATGTGCTTTCTATATTTCCGAGAACCTTCAATTGTGGTCGTTTGCCCAAGATGTTGTCACCAAAGGTTGTTACACTGTCGCATACAGAGGCAATGTATATGCTATAACTGTGAAATACTTCAAATACATGTAATGTTCACCCCACTCATACCAATTAGCCAACGCTAAAGGTTTGCAACGATCGCTGGGTACCGATTGAGATGCATTGAGGGTGAGAGTAAACGGAGCGGACACCGTAGCATCAAAGAGTTTCCTGACTAGTTATCATAAATTATTGGAAATTCACCAGTAGCACTCTCTGAAACCAATAAAACAGCCATCACACGGTAGATTACCTCTCTGATTTGACGGTATGTGGGAGTAATCAAGGTAAATTGCCGTTTATACGAAGGACGTAGTTGTGGTCTCATGTAGTGAATAATATTGATATTTGCCAAAGAAAGTATTGACTTCATTATCTGTAGAATCAGTCAGCTCTAAGTGGACCGTGGAAGCACCTGCTGGATTCAGGTGAGCAAATAAAACTATCTTGGATACATCACTTAGAAATATTGTTCGCCTACATCACCTTCAGATCTACCTACAAGGTTCCTAGGTTAGCTGAGAGGACTTGAGTAAGCCGCTTTCAATCATTGATACAAATATATTTATTTATTTCTTTTTTTTTTAAAAAAAAAAAAGTCTTCTAGCGATTGCGATGGTACAACAAGAATCTCAGAGTACAATCGATCGCTATTCTTTCCGTACATATCACGATTGCTAGCAGCTCCAATGAATGATAGTCGCGTATCTGCAGGCTGTGTGGTGAAATTGTAGAATATGGAAATGTCCAAAAAAAAAAAAAAGGGACCGAGTTCTCCCTAGCCTCATCACCCTCTTGCCGCCATTTTGCCCAAGGATACTTAGCAGTCGTCTGCATTTCTCTCCAAGATGGTGTAAACGACAAAAAATGAGCGTAGCATGCCTAATCCAGGCGTGATCTTAGCCAATCATCTTAAAATGGCTCAAAGCACTATATCTTCTAGATCCATGAACATTCACTTATTAAACACTTCTCCCTTCATGGCCATTCAATAATCAGACACATCCACTCCCACTCCCACTCTGACCATCCACCACTATGAAATATACCTTAGTTTTGTTGCGAGTTTTGACTCTATTATGGTTGACTCCATTTCACAATGAAGATGAAGTTATCATGTCCACAGGTGTCAAGATAGAAAAGAGAGTAGGATGGAAAATGTACAAAATTCGAGTGAAAAAAAGAAGAAAAAGTTTGAAAAGTTGGTTTGTAGAATTGCTATCAATATTGGTCTTTTTTTGTTATTACATCTAAAAGCAAACCTTTTTAAATTTTTGATCTTTTCTTTTCTTTTCTTGCCGGAATGTGAGGTTGTTTTTTGGAATTGCTTAGTTCTTGTTACCGAGCATCTTGACCAAGTAGTCAGTGGAGTAAGACTTTGGTCGCTCCAAAGGCATACCGAGGGCACGATCCCAGCAGAGTTGAGAAAGGACACCGAGGGCACGAGAGACACCGAAGAGAACAGTGTAGTAGTCTTGCTCGACAAGACCGTAGTATTGGAGAAGGACACCAGAGTGAGCATCAACGTTGGGCCATGGGTTCTTGGTCTTTCCGTGCTCAGTCAAGACACCGGGCTAAACGGAGAATAATATTATTTAGTTGGCATGTGGATGACGACACAAAAGATAAACAAAAAGAGGGGTGCTTAATTAAACTTCCGCAACTTACCACAATGTTGTACAACTTGCTGACAAGACCGAAAAGAGGGTCGTTGGGCAAGTGCTTAAGAGCGAACTCGCGTTGAGCCATGTAACGGGGGTCAGTCTTACGAAGGACAGCGTGACCGAAACCGGGAACAACTTGACCACCCTTGAGGGTAGCCCAGACGTAGTCCTTGACAGTTTGCTCATCAGCATTGATACCAATTTGGTCCTTCATCTTGAGGGTCCATCTCAAGACTTCCTGGTTGGCGAGACCGTGGAGGGGACCGGCGAGACCGTTAAGGCCAGCAGCGAAGGAGAGGTAAGGATCAGAGAGGGCAGAGCCGACCAAGTGAGTGCTATAATACAAGAGCAGAATTTAAAATGAATATAACGGTCGTAAAAAAATTTTGGGTCACCCCCAAAAATTGTCAATAACCCGCTCGCTACCCGGCGCATCCCTGCAGAGATCCCAATAATAATAATAAAAACAAAAGAAGCTTACGTGTGGGCTGAGACGTTACCGCCTTCGTGATCAGAGTGGATGGTGAGGTAAAGACGCATCAACTCAACAAAGTCCTTGTTGTCAGAGAAGCCGAGCAACTTGGACAAGTTATAACCGTAATCCTTGTCCTTCTCAATGGCGGGAAGCTTGCCATCCTTGTAAACGTTGCGGTAGATACGACCAGCAATATTGGGAAGCTTGGCAATCAAATCCATGGAATCCTCAAAGGTAGGGTTCCAGTAGTCTTTCTTGTGGATACCTTGGTGGTAAGCCTTGGCAAACTGAGATTCGTGGTGAAGAGCATTGACAGCCAAAGAGAACTGAGCCATGGGGTGAAGGGTCTTAGGGCAACGGTCAATAATTTCCTCAACGAACTCGGGAATATCAGAGCGGGCAGCCCACTCGGCAGAGAGCTCCTTGACTTGCTCCTTGGTGGGGACTTCACCAGTGACCAAAAGCCAGAAGAGAGATTCGGGCAAGGGTTCCTCACCACCATCAGCGGCAGGCAATTCCTTTTGGCACTCAGGAATGGTCTTGCCACGGAAACGAATACCCTCATCAGCATCAAGGACGGAGCCTTCCCAGATGAGACCCTTGATACCACGCATACCACCATAAGCCATATCGACGGTGACCTCACCAAGGACATCATTGCCGTGCTTGGACTTGAAAGCCTTAACTTGCTCCTGCTTCTCAGGAATGAGCTCGGCAAAACGTTCCTTCAAAGACTGCAATAAATAAGCAATAAAAGATTAGTTTTTTAATATATGCTTAATTTTTTTTTCCATAAGTGGGGAAAGGATTGTTTGCATGAATAGCCCACTTATGAGGATGAAGGATGTATTACCTTGGTCTTGGAGGAGTAAGCACGAACACCGATAGCAGTGGCGGGTGCAACGTTGAAACGAGCAGCCTTTGCAACGCTCGACAAGCGAATAGAACGAAGAGCAGACATATGTGGAAAAAGGAGGTTGAAGAAGCGAAAAGAAGTAATGTTGCTTTGTCTAGTTTATATACGAAATTTTTACTAGCAACAAATGCCTTTCAAAATTTTTTTTGAAACGCCGCTTTCGAGGGTCTCATTTTGGTGCCATGAACGGTGACGTTGAACCTCAGCTTATCTTTTGATAAGAGATCGAAGAAAATCCGTCTTAATTCCTATAAACCCAATGTCCCTCTCATATAAAAAGCATGCTTCCCCAGCCATCTTCTCTTTATGGAACGCTCTCATTTTATCCTTTCATTTTAAATGGAATTTTGCCATTTAATTTTGTCATGCTCACATGCCTACCGCAAATAAATAATGAAAGAAAAAAAATTGCTGAATGATTCCTGATTACAAAACGCAATTTGTGCTACTATTTAGGGTTCCGAAATTTACTTCGTATTTCTACGAGGTTTGGATTTGATTATATACCCAAGTAACATCATATCTTGCTAGGTTATCAAATCCACCGCACGTACAAGGTATTTTTGTTTCATATATACTAGAGGTCATCATCGTATTTGGCACTGACTTAGGATACAAAACATAAACCCTGTAATACCAAGTCCCGTGATAATTGGATAGGCTTTAGATTTTCGGAATCTTACAATGATTGCCCAACCCGGCTGGTTCTAAATACACGTGCAAGCTTACGATCCAAGGTTTGTGGGGCTCAAAGCGGCAATTGATTCGGCGGGGTTATTTGCCCCAGCGAAAGCCAGCAGCTGGCTCAACGGTCCAAGCGTGGTAAAACTGGGTACCCTCTTATGGCACTTTTTCATTACAAAACCTTAGCGTTCACCATTCCCAAAAGAAGGAGGCAGTTAAACAATTGACATGAAGAATGTACATGGAAGAATTTAAATATGAATAAATAAAAAGCAATGTGTAAAACGGATGGACACGAAGAGGACAGTAAGAAAATCACAATACTGATGACCAAAACTATTTTACCGGGCGTCACACCACCCACAAAAAAGTCCAAATGTCTCCTTCCAACTCTCCTTGACCTTTTTCCCCCTTGGTGAATACACGATGCCCTCTGATACCGTTTCCTACTAGCCATACGAATCATGACTCCTTCGACTCCTCTGCTTGGCTTAAGCAAATCGTTTCAACCAAGTCTGTCGATTAAACCTTTTTCATTTGTTTCTCTCTTTTTCAACGCCGTTTCAAATCCATTGTAATATAGTGTAGCTATGAAAGTGTTCCTTCTAGTTTGGTGGACAGCATATGTATTTGGTTTGGTAGCGGCTGGTGGGCCACTGCTTGGAGACTTAATAGGAGGAACAAGTGCCGATAGTCATCAACCTACGCCATCTTCAACAATATTATCTGCAGCGCCATCGCTGTTAGCGTCATCTTCTTCGCCGGCTTCGCCTACAGCCTCTGGTTTGTCGCCACATGCAAGCAACGGGCCCCTAAATGGCAATGATGATTCACCAAACAGACCGCCAAATGTTGTTGTGACAAGGTAAGGTAGCCAAAGCTTTTAGGTGAACCGATCATTGTAGCTGATACGGTTTTTGTTGCAGTTACGTGGTTGATTCGCCTACGACTGCACCAGGCTCTGGTCAAGATGCTAGTAATACGGATAGCAGCGATGATGGAGGCCAACAACATTTGATTACAGTCGTGATTGTTATCTGCTGTGTTGTGGCAGTGACCATGATAGCCATCTTCATATTTCGACGCATCAAACTAAAGGTAGGATTTTAAAATATTGAATGATGTTCGGAGGACCGTTGAACTTACTTGGCGGTGTCTATTTTCGGTTGGTAACAGCCGTCACATAGCTTCAAGCAAAAACTATCTAGCCGACCAGCCAGTTTCGTGACGCCTGTCCAACGCCATGATGCCGTATTTCTCCGTGAACTACAGCAGGTTTAATACATGATGCGCAAGCACTTAGCCAAATTGTACGTTAATACTATATCTTTGCATAATAGAAGGTTCGCCTTCGTCTCACAAAAAAGTAATACCACCCGTTTGGTCATATCCAAATAACTATATCAAATCCTATAAACACTATACAACTCATTACACTAGGACTGTGGAGATGGGGACTGTCAATAGTATTATTTAATCGGAGAATCCGAATGACACTAGGTAATACGAATGTTCTATCAGTCAAAACGTATCTGGTTTCAAAATGGCACTAATTGGTGGAAGCTGCAAAAGTGCAAGTGTATCAATCTTAATGTAATATCGTTAACCATGGATATCAGAGAAACAACGTCACCTCCTCTAAATGTGGGGTTATGTTTCAATGGATTCTCTTCCCAGTCATTCTAATATTTATTATTATTTGCCGGGATTTTGCCGAATGATTATCCGATCCATTTTCGATGTTGTAGGAAGACGAATCTACTATATCTGAGTTTGATGACAAGGCAGAGACTAGCATATGTGTGTGCAGTTACAGTACAGGCAGTGTTTACCGGTATGGAAGGTAGCGTAGCTATTGTGGTTTTGGAAGTAGTTCTGGATAACCGAGAAGCATTCGTTTGTGCTGGAGGTTGGCGGTTGCGTATAATTTCATGTATTACTGTTCTCTACTATTGGCAGACGTACAATCATACATTATGTTGTTGCTAAGCTTGTGCTGATAGTTTAAGGCTAGAAAATAGAAGTATTTGTGGGGTTATATTGAAATTGACCTCCTTATTCAATGGTCCAATCACTGAAATGCATTATTCAGAAAGCCCAATAATACACATATCTCTAACGTTTCCCTTCATCTGGCCGAGATACGTAGTACAACTATGCGGAAATCCTAGCATATCGTACATCGTTCCAACTAGACTATCAAGCTTTGATCCGTTGCGGCCGACGATCATTCTACGTCCCATCTTTACATTGCACTCATTCATCCATGAAGGCACTCTCGCCATCATAGAATATAAGATGATCCAACTTGATGTGTATATCAATTTTAATTATTCATTTTATTGCACAAGTTCAGTCGCAAGTAGGAAATTTAAGCAATAAGCTCAACAACTAATAAAAAAAATAGGAGACACAACATTAGTACACACTCAAGACCGTATTTATAACTTCAGCATAACACTTACCACCACCAGCAGCCTTGATCTTCTCCTCAGCACGACGAGAAACGAACTTGGTGCGGACAATGACTGGTTGCTCGGGCAAGCGACCCTTGGCAAGAACCTTGTGGTAACCGTGTTGAAGAGCATCAATGACTGCGACCTTTTCGGTGTTCTTGTACTTGTTGCGGACTTCCTCACCAACCAAAGTCCAGATCTTGTCAAGGTTGACAATAGGACGGTGGAATTGGTTGTGGGTCTTGTGGAAGTATCTCATACCGACTTTACCGAAGTAACCAGGATGGTACTTGTCCATGTTGATACGGTGATGGTGTTGACCACCAGCAAGACCACGACCACCAGGATGCTTTCTGTGCTTGCCTAAGGAAATAGTGAGAGAAAAGGGATGGATTAGGAATTTTCAGGTCATTCATAGAAAACATACGGGCAGGAGATCCTGCCATGGCTACAATTTAACAATTTCAAAAATGGATGCTCACCAACACGACCGTGACCAGCTGAAACGTGTCCACGCTTCTTTCTGTTGTGGTGAAGTCTAGTGGGCTACAAATAGTCGATTATAGAGAGTAAGGAAAAAAGAATGGTAACATGTCAGTAATTGAAAAAAGATTTTGAGCATTGTCGCAAGATGAAGAATCAATATTTGCATTCCAGTTCATGATCCATCATTTTCCAGGTCGATTGATGGTCGTATGTGTCGCTGGCGTGATGGATGCATGGATGGATGGATTGATATTGGATACGCACCATGACTACGAATAAGAGAAGGAAGCAACCAGCTGCCCGCTGTAATTTGATAAATGTAGTTGGACAGTTTTACTCTCCGCAGCCACTGGCACTGGCTTAAATTTCAAGCACTAAGCAATCAAAGTAATTTCCACCACTTTATCCAGGATATTTCATTTTTGGACATTTGCTTAAATAAACATTTCTATTTCTTACATTTTGTAATCAAAAAGCAGAAACAAAGACAGAGAGAAAATAGCCAGAAGAGTGTTAAGAAGTAAAAAAGTATATGGTACAGGACTGCACTAGCGGGTGAACGGCAACAATGGTCGTCAACAGAGTGTGCTCAACTGTCAAGAATTGACGGAATGGGGTGGGAACTTCTAGTACAAGAAGTTGATAATAAAACAGCTGCGTACGAATTGTTCTTTTTGCTTCTTATTCTTACGAACGAGATGCCTTGGTGGGTGATTTTACATACGGTGAGTTACCTGGAATGGCAGGTAGACTTGTGAATGGAGGTGGGGTAGGTGGGGGAACATGTCTTAAAGAATTTGATCGACTGATAGGAGGACTGCGTGAGGTTGGTGTGGGTGGCAAACCAGTAGTTGGCGGAGGTAGAGGAGGAGGCATCATCTTATATCTAGTCGGTGATCTGAGATCTGAAGGAACAGGCGGGGGAGGACGATTAGTGTATTCCGGTGCGGGCGGCGGGGAGAGAACTAGATGCTGTTGTGATTGGCGATTGAATGACATGTCAAGGCTGGACAAGGAATCCGACATGGTGCTAGTGGTGTCTTCTTCTTCTCGTTTTCCGGTTTTTATCCATCTAACAGTTCCCTTCAGCTCGTTCAACCAAATTTTCATATCATCGGGGCCATCGGCTTGAAGATACCAACTTCGTTCTTGTCCCGCTTTTCGTACTTCGATACAATACAGTTTGTTGCCAAACTCATTGGTGACGAATATAATTGTGTCTTTGGATAGTTCCATAAAGTTTCGCCAAGTTAAATTGGGGTTGTCATCTTTATAGATAAACAACATAGAGTCAACTAGAACGAAATAGCGCTTTTTCCACTGTTTAGAAAAGCCAAAACTTGCAGGGATATGATTATTGAGCCACCCAGCCTTAGTAGCATGTGGCTTGACTATGCCCAAAGGAACCTGACCATTTCTTGCCGGATGGAATTTCGATTGCTCTACTCCTTCGAAAGTTCGTCGATCATCGTCCGACGAGGAGGTGGTATGTGATCGTCCCGACATTGAAGACCTCGACATTTTGCTTGACGTGATAAAGACGGTAGATGGGCCTATTTATAAAGATAGGGATCAGCAGCCTTACAAAGACAAACAAACAAAAAATAAGGAGGTTTTTTCGGTGATGTGTAGAAAAAAGAAGAGTTTCGCAATTAGATGGAAAAAAAATACGAGAAAAGAAAACCGTGGCAGAATGATGCGGGATCTGACGCTGTGCCTGCAAATCCTGGCCAATGCCAGCCACATATGAACATCTAAATTTTCACTGACCGTATCGGACATCCAACGTTCTTGTATCATATCCATTAGTGTGAGACGAATTTACCACAGAAGCTCGATATCGTTGCATTGTAGTTTAACGTAGTGAGTTGAATAACTGGGCTCACAGATATTCGGAAAATCCAAGAAAGCTTAATGCAATTTTCTGTCGCTTTTAAATTTGCCTCCTTTTTTCTCACTTTCTCCACTTTGTGCAACGTTTCTCCCCTCACGCTTGGACCTTACTAAAGAAACGACAAGGTTCATCACAGGAAAAAAAATTTGGCATGAAAAATTATTAAGAACTGTATCATGCTTTATTTCCTATTTCGCTTTGTCCGCGGTCCCACCATACTGGCTGCACCACTGATTGCAAATTCGCTGGCATGATCGTATTTCCGTTTCATGCGATTATTAGAGGTATTCATACCAGGCAGTCGTTCGTTCTTCTGCTGACGCTTCTTTTGAGTTTTAGAATTAGTTTCATTCATGTCAGACGGTGCCTCTCGCATGGCAAAACTCTTGGCATAATGCCCCAGATGAAGTTTCTTGATATGGAATATGTGCTTCTCTGCAGCCGGATGGGTTGTGTACGCACGCACACTTGACCAATAAGATTTTCTCGCCAAGTTCATTCGCTGGTAAAGGAAAGGGGGTTATGTTAAAAACACTTTAATGCTTGTCCCGTGTAAGTTTACTGGGTTTTTCCAGTACGTACCTCGGCACTGCTGAGAACACATTGCTCAAGCATGTTTTGAAGCTCTTGAGAAGGAGTTTGATAATCCTGGCTATTTCCATTTGTAATGAGGTGGGAAAGAACCATTTCAACCGGAATAATAGATGCATGAAGGTCTTGTGCCTTTAGGATATCCAAATACTCCATTTCACTTGGGAGTAGAAACAGACTGGCTTCTCCTGCTTTGCCCAATCTTGCAGTTCTTCCCACACGGTGAACGTAATCTTTGAGATCAGAAGGTGCGTCGTACTGAATAATACGATTAACGTCCGGTAAATCAAGTCCGCGCGCGGCAACGTCAGTACACAATAGTACTCCACTCTCTGCTTTGCCAAACTCCTGATATGTTTGTGATCGAATAGCTTGACTAAGATCGCCATGCAATCGAAATATGGACACGTGGTTCAAAAGTTTACTCGTACCGTTTACTCCCATATCGTTGTTGGCCTGTTGAGTTGGCGACGTTGTTGACTTACGACCCGTTTGCTTCTTCTTGGGTTGCTGACCATCTAGGACTTCTCGAAGTATTTTTTGTGTTGGATCTTCATCATCATCATTATCTTTGCCACCTTCATCCTTTTGTTTTCCAGCATTCACAAACAAATCATAGTGGAAATCAACCGAATCACAACATGAAAAAAACACAATAACCTTATTGTTCTTGTGACTCAAGCGATTGCCTTTGCGGGTAGTGTAACATGACTTTAACATAGCCAGCAGTGTCACCAGGCGGAGCTTTGCCGGTGTCAGGACGCATGTTTGTTTTAATTGATTTGGAGTTGTGAATTTTGCGTCGTCCTCACGTGCTGACATGCCATGCGTTGCATCAGCCATGGTACTGACGTCTCCATTTCCGCTGACAAAGACTGGATCCACTAAGCTCTGACCAGCAAGCTTTTGAACATCGTCTCGAAGCGTAGCAGAACAGAGAACTGTTTGTCGACGTTTGGGCCAAAACTTGTTTGCCATAGTCTGTTTGAATTTACCAGGAACCGCGGTGCGTTCATCAATTATCTTCATAATGTTTTTGAGGGTCTCTTCAAATCCAAGATCAAGCAGACGATCTGCTTCATCCAGAACCAACCACTTGAGATTTTCAATGCTGAAGCTTTTGGTGTTTTGCAAATGATCCAGTAGTCGACCTGGCGTACTGACCAAAATGTTGACGCCTTTACGAAGTCTTGCTTTTTCTGAGCTCTTCTTGTCGCCTCCAATCACGATACCCGGTACTATCCAGTGGGTTCGTTTCTTGCCTGGGGTCTTACTAGGGGGTATACTGAGGATGGTGGTCAATACATTCAACACCTGTTGTGCGAGTTCTCGAGTCGGCGTGAGGATAATAGCTACTGTGCCCACAGTACGATCACCAAATGCCGGCGCACTACCAGTTGAGGTTGAAGCAGATATTAAGCGATTGACAATAGGGAGGAGATAGGTCAAAGTTTTTCCAGAACCAGTTTGAGCCTGAACTACAACATCCACATCTTTACTCGGAATTTTGGCATCTAACACCGTTCTTGATGGACCCAGTAATATTGGCAATGCATTCTTTTGGATGTTAGTTGGAGTGGTAATGGACAATTTGTTGGTCATGTGTTCTACGAGATCTGGTTCAATACCAATACCGACAAATGTCGTATTATCCGCTACAGGGGCATTACTTGGTACCACATCCCCTCTATGTACAACTGTTTTAGCCTTGTAATTTCGTTCTATAGTTGGGTTGGATGTGAACAAGGATGACATGACTTGCGCTTTGCCGTGGGCAATCTTTGATCCTGCCGCTGGTGCGTCTGCAGGCTTGTTACTGTCATTTAGTTTGCTGTTGTCCTTGATAGCAGGTTTGTCAGGTTTGGGAATTTTGGTGGATCCAACATCGTTATTTCTCTGTTGTTTTGCAACGTTAGGTTGCCCGCTGTTTGTCATCGCTGGCATTCCTTGGTTCCTGTTGAATGACTTTGCTGCTTTCTTGGCCTTGAGGCGATCTCGCCATTTTCCACCTTTTCCTGCCATCTTCCTATTAACAACCGCACCACTGTCCAAGCCGCCTCCAAAATTGAACATTAAGCCATCGTCGTCCATTTTTGAAGACAAGGTAATCACTCTATGGCCAAATGTCGAATACCGATCAGTTTTTTGAATGCAAAAAAAAAAATACTGAGATTGAACTTTTGCTAAGGTGTGGCAGTCACAGTCTAATTGATGGTATTTTCATGTTACGGAACAACGCTCAAACGATTAGGATACCGCTCTTTTTCCTTCTCACCATGTCCGAAGTATCCACCTTACCATCTATCCAACAGCTCAACAACGAATCGCGAGACATCTTTCTCGCTGTTGTCAATACCCTATTTGAAACTGCACCTCCTTTAGCTGATAAGTTGTTAGCCGCTCGCCCGTTTGCCTCATATCTGCAACTAATTGAAAAAGGACAAGATATTTGCCTTGGTAATGAACTTAGTGAGAGCGAAAAGTTGGAAGTCATCAACGCCCATCCCCGTATTGGAGAGAGTAGCGGAAAGCTTTCGGCAATGTCATTGAAGGAGCAGGGCTACAAGTCTGCCCAACATACCATTTCAGCTGAAGACCAAGCAGTCAACGAACGACTTGCTGTTTTGAACAAGGTAAAGATATAACTGAAATCAAATCCGAAGGCGTAGATAGCATACTCATAAAGACTTTGGGGATTTCAGAAATATGAGGATCAATATGGCTTTAAGTTCGTTGTGTTCGTTGCTGGTCGCCCACGCAAAGATATCATCCCTGTGATTGAGGAACGCATCAAATCTAACAACAAAGAAGCTGAACTGAAAACTGGTATTGTAGACATGATGTTGATTGCTCGTGATCGTCTCAAAAAGTTGGAGGCTGCTTCACCAAAGATGTAAACCCTTCACCACATATAGAACCAACGGCTTCCCTCCACCACACACACAAAGAGAAATAAAAATTTTAATACCTGGGGGTATAATCGCGGAGTTGAAATGAACTGGCTATATTTTTTTGGTTCACACACTCATTGTGGTTGAATTGGTTACGTCAAAAATTGGCGTTATTATTAAACCTATGACGATACAGTAGACCTCTTTTTTATACATATGGTGGAACAATTTCCAAGTTCTATAGATGAATATATATATGTTAAATGTCGTTCTCAGTAACAATGTTTGCTGTGGACAGGAGATAGGATATGTATCGCAGCTGTTCAAGAGCTCCGAGTTATGGTATTGCCAACGTTGACGGAAAACAACAATGTCTTCAATACATCAATAACAGTATTTAGCACAGATGATTCCGCAGTCTCCGGAAGTTCGCCAGGGTTCCATACGAATAGGCCCTTTATCCGCCAATGTAGATCCAAACGCTTCAAGGGACAAGATGAACTAGGAGCGGTGCCAATCAATATATGGCGCCTCATTTGTTTAGAGGATGCAGATAAGAGTTCCCATGCGTTAATTATTGTCAACAGAAAGGTCACTGTACTATTAACAAGATTCTTTACAACAGGAATTGATTGGATGCCCCAAGTTGATCACCTCAAAGCATATGACCGCAAAACCTCAATGTTGCCTAACCATAACCTTGATCATGCACATGTATGTTTGAATTCTAGCACATCCATTTACCTGAGACTACCTTAGAATTCTAAGAGGTAGAACCAGCAGGCATGAAATAATGATAATCATGAGGGGCACGTGAACTAGTTAACCTGAGACCTACTGGGGGAGGCGTTTAGTATTCATGCGTGATTGGGCGACTACATCCAATAAAGGTAAACCGAAAAATATAAGGCGAGAGTAAATTGAGAAAAAATGTAAAGCAATTGAAACCTTTTCTTCTTCTTTCTTCCACCATGAGACAATTGATTATCAAAAAGCTGTTCAATCCTACTACTCGAGGATTTCGTTCAATGACAAGGATTGTTCCTACAGTTGAGACCAAGGAGTATACGATCAATACTTCACTGTGGCCAGAAGAAGAAGACTACAAACCGTTTGGTAACGAATATTCTTCTTCTGGAACTACTTATGAGACTACAATGTCGACTACGTGTGGAAACAAGACGGTCGATCCAGCAATGGAAATGAAAGAGACCGAAAGCAACATGAACTTAAACCCTAATATCCTAACCTGGAGTGCTGCAAATCTGGAGATCAGTGATCTTGAAGGAGAGCGTATCTTATTCCGTTCCAAAACCGAAGTACCTCCATCATTCCATAAGCATCACCCTGAACGACCAGAGCCACAGTGTGGACTTTTCAAGCCTTTGCGAAGGCCAATTATCAAGCGGTTGGATTAAAGAATTTTTGCATGAAATGATTTTATATGTCTCAAACCTTTTCACTCGTGAACAGCTGAAAATTTCTTGTATATAGTGGAGCTGATGAAAGGAATCACGAAGAAATCAATACTGAAAAAAAAGCATTAAAAAATGAAAAAAATAAAAAAGAGTATAGCAAATAAAACGATGCGTATTTTTGAGTAAAAAATGATAAGTGGAGACATATTTATGCGGTGAGATATGGAATGTGTATTTTGCTAATGAATTACAGCATGGCACGATGCATGCGATAAAGGAACAGATGATAAAGAGAAAATTTAGCTTAAAGAAATATGATATGATATTGATCTTTCATGATTTAGAGTGCAAAGGTCTGATATGATGTTATCGGGGTTAGGGGGGAATCTTTGTTATGAGAATGGTTTAATCCTTTGCAAACTGAAGTGATGGTCAGTGTCGTCAAGGCAGACATATGGTAGGGATGATTAATGGGCTGGTCAAACACTTACATAATTGGACGGGACGATACCGACGGATCCATCGGCTTTGCGAGCCTGCCACCAGTTACCGCGATTATCGTGGACATGCAAAACATCACCTTTGGCAAATGAGAGTTCATTGGGATCATCTGGGTTGGCATCATCTAGAAGGATCAAGGGGGCATGGGGGTGAGAGCAAGTTGTAAAGTTATTGGTGGACAATTCATTTCTCATATTTTTTCCATTTTTGAAGAATTGCAACATATCCACTCTGCTCACTTGGCCGATACTTACATGAATGTAACGCAACAACGTCAAGTGGATAGTCCGCATGTGGGCTAACCACCACTGTACTTTCGACATTGGGAGAACTGTGATTACTATTGGAAATATAAGATGCATGCTTGATACTTTGCTGCTGTGGAAGTGTAGTCTGGCTAGTATTGTATTGGGGTGGACTGTATGGAGATGAGGTGTATGTGTTGGTCTGGACCATAGCTGGAGCCGCGACTGTTGCCGTCGGCATAGGTTGTGCATGAAGTGTCAAATTATCGATAACACTGCCGAACCTTGAATCCTCTGTGCTTCCGAACACAAAGACCCACAAGAACTTGAATAGAAAGCATGAGTGAAAGTATGCCGTCTCAAATAAATTCTTCATAAAGTGCTATTCTCACCTGAACAATAGTGATAAAGATGTAGCCAGTGGTGATGGCGGCGGACGTAGACAATTCGGAATGTAAATACTTGGATATCTCCCCTGTGCAGTATGAAAGACTTAGCGATATAAATGCTAAAATCTAGTTACATGGAGACGAGTTGTTAATCAACATGTCACTATGTTTGTTTATCATGCTGTACCTACCACTAGGCGATATTGTGCAATGGAAGCGGTGATAATGACGGTAAAGACAAACATCATAATCATGAATTGATAGATAATGAACCACCATGATAAATTGAATACGAGCCCTTGCGAGACACATAGGCCACAAAATGCAACGACCCAACCAATCTACGCAAAAACAAGACAAAATTGTCAAAACACAGCATAAGCAGTAAGCATTCTCCAACACGATATTTACCGTCAGTAATAAGAAGGAACCGAGTAAGACCGGGTTAGTGGTCAAAAGTCTGTGATCAAACATCGTTGAAGGTGATATAATGAAAGTTAACGATTTCTTTTCGATGAAGTGATTGATGTGTTGGTTTTGGTCGAAAAAAGAAAAGCCAAACAATTAGTGATAACGAGAGAAAAAGATGAACGAACTAAAGGAATAGGGAGACGAGTGTGGTTAGAAATCTGGATAAAATTTGGATGCTATGCCAAAGCATGACATATACTAGATTGGGCAGACGGCGTACCACATATTGGCTAATACTAGGCAAAGTATCTGGAAAGAATATAATGCTAGATGCGCAAACAATTCCTTGCAATAATGCAAAATTATTTTGGTAAAACTTCATGCCGTCCGTGGTTTGGGTATGTGGACCAAATCTGTCACAATGGAGGAGATCGTCGTAAGCGAAGCGTTTAGGCAACCAGGCATGATGACCGATTTTGGCCAAATTAGTTGACACATCCTTGACAATGTCAGATAGCTCATTGTTAAGCGTCATATAAAAAGTACAAATAAGATGTAAAAAATGAATGAAATTAAAAATAAAAAAGAAAGTGGCTTTCCCTACATTTATGTGTCCCTACATTTTCAACAACGGTTTGTGGCCCCTACCTCATTCTTCCAAGTTAATTAAGCATGGCCAAAAAATGCTCTTCCCTCAAAAAGTTTCTTTTTTTAAAAAAAAACCATAAAGGTTACTATATAATCGGTAACAAGTGCGATGTGATGGTAAGAAAATAAACTGTTGAAGGTGGGTGTGTGTAGGCAGGCATTAACTTTTAAAATTGTAGGGTGAGTAAAGAGCTCATACGGGCAATAAAAAGAGGCGTCCGTATATGAGAAGGTCGGGAAAGGAGCCTTGATTTCTTTTCGTTAAATGTGGTGCAGCTCTTCCAGAATCTTCTTACCCATAACCACACTCATAGTCTTACTAGCCTTTCGAAGCAGTAGTTTTTCTGTTCGATAACCTTCATAGAACCGTTCGACAGTCTCTGTGATGAGCAGTTTGCGGTGTGTTGAGAGCAACAGAGTCTTCAGAATAGAAAAGTCGCTAAACTGAGGATTGAGACAATCCAGCGTAGCCCAAGGATATTGTCGACCAATGATATTGGTTTTCAGGGAACCTGGTTGAGGCGACATGGCGGTTTCCTCATCCAATCGTTGCTGGCTATTCTGATCTCCTTTGATGACAATTGGTCTACCAGTGTCAGGATTTTCTTCGTATGAGATGAGAACATAGGGACTTTTCCGAAGATACTCCACAAGACCTCGCGTTTCCTCGTCCAGAGTATCTAAGTCAGTCTCGTTACAAATTTCTTCATACAGGGAAGATTGCTGATCAACAGCATTCTCAGGTTTCTTTCCTTGACCATTGGGTAATCCGTGATTCTCCTCCTTGCCTTTGATTTTCTCCTCTTCGTTCTCATCTTCTTCCTGTACGGTATCCAGCACCTCAAATTCTTCTTCTTCTTCTTCATCCAAATCAGGGTACCCAAAAATAGGAATTTTGTATCGATCAAAGATTTCATGCATGATGGTTGGCTGAATAACTGCCTTTTGGGCAATAGTCAACGTATCGCCTTTACCGATGACCGGTATAACATTGACACGAGTGCTAAGTCGCTTCAAAATCTCCAAGTCGTTAGCACCTAGTGAGCGATCACTAGGATCCAAAAAGTAGAGGCAAGCGTGGACTCGGGTATCTACAGCTTTTGGATTTCGCTTCACTTTGAGTTCCTAGAAAGAGTATAATATGCAAAAACATCAGTCGAGTTAGTCTTTGGAATAGCTCTGGTTGCTTGCCTTACTCAATTTCCCCTGTCTATACTTCGGCACACTCCGCATAAACTTACCTCGGCTATGGCAAGGTCGAACTGCTGTTCGATATACTCTGTTATGTCCCTAAGACCCTTCTCTATCGACGTATTGACTTGAAATCCAGGAGTGTCGAGAACAGTCAGTGCGATTCTTTCACCTTCATAGTCAAAATCCAGAGACACAGGATAAGGTTTTTCTGTCTTTGACAGTGGGCCCGTCAATTCTGGAATTGGTTCGGCGTCCAAATCAGCTAAAGTCTCGCACAGAGTTCGAACAAAAGCTGTTTTGCCAACTCCAGAGAAGCCAGTGACCATAATGTTCAATGGAGTTGCATTTTTCTTTCGAGATTTTGGCGGCATGATGAAGACAAGTAGAAAGAAATGAAATTCCGCCCCGCTCCATTGCACAAGCCCACTTTCTTTGATTTTTTAAAACTCTGTGTATTACCATGTGTTTTTGCAATAGAAACCAACCTACTTAAAGGAGACACACATACTATAACAAAATACAATTGAGAGAGTGATGAAACAGGTGTCCATCTTTTGAACGGATGAAGATGACCTGCTGGACCTGAAAGGTACTGCTTAGTACAGTGTACCAACTATGCGCACTAAAACGACGGAGATATCTAACTGTGTGCATAACGGAGATGCCAGTAAAAATTTCAATTTCTCTTCAATGTCTGACAATGGGGAGGAGCTTGAATTGCCACGAGGTTCGCTTGCCAAGTAGCATGTAAGGCATGTCCTCTTTCAAGCTTGTATTCTATCATAAATTACATGTCTATACTGGGTAACGATGGACAACTGCTAAAAGTGGCTTTACAATACGTGGGGCCTTCGATCGCCAAACAGGTAGCCCGGATCTGTTAGCTGTGCAAACAAAGCAAAACAAAACAAACATAAACCATGCTTAACATGAAACTTTGGCGTTTACTTCAAATAAAATGTTTGCCAAGGAAATTGTTATTGCAATTTACAAACAAATCCAATCATAGATCATTCATCAACGAAGTAAGCAAATAGATCAGATGCAGAGCATTTGAAAGGCAATCGTTAACATACCGTATGTTGTAAGAATGTGTGTATGTAAAAGAGTCCGTAACCTTTGTGGAAGGATCATTTGTATCCTTGCCGGGCCGACATGCTCAGCATCGCAATGAGTTCTTAATAGCGTGCGGCCGACAGAGAAGCTTAACAGAAAAAAGATTAATGATGTGATAAACGTTAATAATGGGACAATTTGGAGACTTCAATTGATGAAAGTATTGGTGTTATTTGATATTGTTAGAGAAGAGTTAATTAATCGTTAAACAGTTAATACTAGATATAGATGACTACAAACATCTATGGTTGATCAACGATCACATCCGTAAGGTCATCTGTGGTGCTTTTGAGAAAAGCTAACGATGGCAGACTTCCTTCAACGACTGTCACACTACAGAAGCACAATAAAAACATAGTGGGTGAGGTATTTAATACTATTCATCTTGATGTGCCGTAAACTTGAAGGCCAGCGGAGGGGTTAGCTTGACCCCTTAGCCGTAGCAAATGCCACAAGTTTGGCTAGTGCGGTGCTCGTTGGTGATCGCTACCATACTGTGTGATGCGAGTGCCGCAATTGCAGCCATTTCCTACGCAACTTTTCGGTCAGTTTGTGGCAGCAAGATTATACTACAATCGCACATGCAATTTAGGATAGTGAACTCTGAGTCAGTCATTTCCTCGTTCTTGTTAATTAACTTTTGTTTACTTGCATGGGCTGGACTTTTACCAGAAGACAGATTTAGCATCTCCCTAAAGCGACTCATCCTCCTAATAGATATGTCCTGGTTTCGAAGCAGCTGAAGGACAACAATATCGTCACCGTTAATGCGACATTGTAAACCTCGAGCCTTTGCTATAGCATAGCTAAGCTATGGCACTTCGTTTCCTGCTAGTCCTTACTGTTGATGGCTACAACTTGCAAACATAAGTGCGCATTCAGGGCAATCCAAAAGAGATCATTCTCCAGTAAGATGGAAACCATCAACAGTATCTGTACAATTCCTCACAGTTGGATTTTGGTAACTTACGAATTGAATACTCTCTTTAAATATAACGCAGTACAATAATTACAAGGTGTTTGGCAGTAGCCAAATATCACCATTGTGTTGGACGATAACGAGAAGAGCGGGGCAATCCATACAGATTTTCGTGCCGAGGATCAAAAAATCCGGCGCTTACAAATTTATCCGCAGTCGCTTTCTCTGACACTCCAGTAGAGCTACGAACTGTAGCTTACTATACGGCTCCAAGGTAAATATCTTTTAAACTCCCAATAAAATCTCTAGAGTGTCGTACATTCCTATATTACTAAATGTCATTCGATCTTCTCAGATTGCAGCTGTGGTTTAACACTGCTTCTCTGATTGAATCAAGTAAAAGACATTGTATCAATATGGAGCAATATAGCAAAATAAAGATGCTGGTAGTGGTATAACAAGCAAGCTGCATGGCGTGGTGAGTTGCATGCCATAGGTCTAAGTGTCACGGTAAAATTATGACAAATACACAACGTTTTACAACAGATCAAGCAAAAAAAAATTACCCAACAGTCCTTTAATAATCAACCTGCCAGCTGCAGAAATTAAAAGTATATAAAAGGCTCAATTTGCCTTTGCCACACTTGATTATACAACATAGCACCATGGGTCGGAAATCATCTTGACTGGCGCCACTGGCAAACTTGGCTCAGTGGTATTGAAGAACCTGCTCACCCTTGTTCCTCCAGCTGACATAATTGTATCGGTTTACAATCTTGAAGGATATCAAGAGCTAACGTCCAAGGGAGTGGACGTCCGTGCTGGCGACTTCAATGATCCAGCATCTCTTGTGTCGACATTCAAAGGTGGCGAAGCGTTCTTTTTGGTGTCTTTACCGTCTCTAGACGACGAATACCGGATCCGAACTCAAGCTCAGGCTATTGACGCAGCAAAGAAAGCTGGTGTAAAGCATATTTACTACACATCGCTTGGATTTCCAGATGGTAGCGGAGCAAACGTCATGAGAGCCCATTATGCTACTGAGGACTATCTCAAAAAGTCGGGGCTGAAGTACACCATCATAAGAGAGGGGTCCTACATGGAGAGTTATCCTGTTTTCCTTGGCTTGTATGATACCTCGGCCGACAAGGTAGTGGTTCCTGGTGATGGAAAAATTGCATTTGCTGATCGAACAGAATTAGGCGAAGCCACAGCCAATATCATTGCGAGTGGCGAGCATATTAATGAGACAGTGCTTCTAACGGGGGGCAAGGCTTACTCACTTAAAGAAACCACTGAGATTCTTTCTTCAATCCTTCAAAAGGAGATTACATTCCACAAGGTTAGCGAAGTGGAATTCCTGGAACACAATGCAGACAAACTTGATGTTGCTAAATGGTGGGTCACTACATATCCGACCATAGAAAATGGGGGACTAGCAACAGTTGACCGGACGCTGGAAAAACTTTTGGGCAGAAAGCCGCGACTGTTCGAAGACATGCTCAAGGACACGCTCTCAAATCCAAATGCTGGTAACCAAGAACTCGCTGAATGGTCATCACATTAGCTTAAAGCCTCAACTATATAGCCGTGAAACTACCGCTGCTACCAGCATAATGTCTGTGCATGCAATAAAGGCTCTGAAATAGCTATATATTTGTTTTGGAAGAATATCCCTTCCGCTTGCCGGGTAGTTTAGTAGCAATGCATTGTTGTGTACATAAAATATGAATAAACCATAACATTGATGGGATCAAGTATGGTACGCTTGGTCATGTAACTAATGATCAAATTTTCAAATATGGATAGTTTACTTGATGGCTGAGGGCGTCGAAATGTGGCGACATACCGATGACAAATCTCAGCGAAACCTAGTGAAGGTAATGGAAGCCAGCACGCCAAAATTGTGGTTTTAATAATAGAACCAACTGCATGACGAAATTGTATATAAACGCAGGCGTGGTTATGGAATTACCTATATCATAAAATGGGAGCAAAAGTTATCCTCACCGGCACTACTGGCAAACTTGGATCCGAGGTCCTCAAACACTTACTACAACTTATACCTCCCACCGACATCATTGTATCTACTTTCAACCTTGCCGGCCATGATGATCTGAAGGCCAAGGGAGTCGATGTGCGAGCTGGCGATTTCAACGAACCCGAAAGTCTTACATTGTCATTTAAAGGCGGTGCAGAGCTGTTCTTAGTATCATTACCATCTCGAGACGACGAGTACCGGGTTCGAACGCAAATACAGACGATTGATGTCGCAAAGAAAGCTGGTGTGAAGCATATTTACTACACATCACTTGCGTTTGGCGATGAGAGCGACGCCCAGGTAATGATAGCCCATTATGCTACAGAACAATACCTCAAAAAGTCCGGTATAACGTACACCATCATCAGAGAGGGACCTTACATGAGCAGTTACCCACTTTACCTCGGGTTATATGAAACGTCGTCTGACAAGGTGGTGGTTCCAGGTGATGGAAAAGTTGCATTTGCTACGCGAGAGGATCTAGGCGAGGCTACGGCGAAAATCATAGCCTCAGGCGATTATTCAGGCAAAACAGTTACGTTAACTGGATCAAAAGCTTACTCGCTAACGGAGGTCACGCAACTACTTTCCAAGGTGCTTCAAAAGGACATTTCTTTTCACAAGGTTAGCGACAAGGATTTTTTGGAACACAACGCAGACAAACAGGATGTCGCTGAATGGTGGCTCAGAACTTATACAACGTTGGAAAAGGGAGGTCTGGCAGTCGTTGATCCTACGCTAGAACAGCTGTTGGGTAGAAAGCCACGGCAACTTGAAGATTTTCTACGGGACACACTCTCTAACAGAAAAGCTGGAGATAAAGAGCTGGCGCAATGGGTATCTCATTAGCTGTAAAATAATAGCGGGCCAAAGAATGTGTAAGGATAATAAAATGTTTAGTTTATAAGAAGAATAGGGAAGAAGGTAGGGATTCTTTACGCAGATGGTTTATGTGCGTGCTCGCTTGCTTGCGGTATGTTTGCGTACAAAGGGGAAAAAAGGACAATTTGTCAATGTAAAATTTAAAAAAAGCTAAAGAGATTAAGACGTAGTAGGAGGATGTCGAGGGGTGGATTGAGGGATTCTTGAGATGCGGCAGTGGAAGGAGGAAAAGGGGAAGAAAGATGTTGGCCTACTATGTGACCAAAATAATAAAAAAGAAAAAGAAAAGAGTAGTTTCTCAATAGATTTCTTAAGGGTTTCCGCAACAACCCTTGTGCTGTTGACGAAGAATAGTTAGCACCCATCATTGTTTCCTGTAAACACTCTGGAACGAGACTTACGTTGAATGCAAACCACCAAACCAGGATAGCAATGACAACGGCCAATATGATTGTGAGCACAAAACAACCCCATTTCTTGGCACGCACTGCTCTAGCTTTCTTGATAGCACTGTCGACATGCTTATTACCTCGTTCGAGTTCACCGACAGTGGTATCTGCATTCTCGACAATGGTATTGAGGTGCTCTCCCTGTTGCTCAACGAGTAATTGCATATCCATAAACAATTGTTGTAGTTCCTAAAGTAGTAACCCGCAAACATTAGCAAACCAGCCACACTCAAAGCCTGGCATTCGACTACCAAAATACTCACAATGATGGTCTTCTCAATCTTCTTCATGTCATCATGACGGTTCTGAACTTCGGCCAAAACAGCTCGGGCTTGACCAGATCGTTGCTGTTGCATGAGCTAATGGTAGAGCGAATGTTTAGACAATGTTAAATTTTCCACGGATGTTAAATTTGTCGATCTTTTCCCCCTTACCGATTGTGCAAAGATTGGAGATTGATCGTCAGCATCAATGATATCGTCAATCTCATCCTGAGTAGCATTTGGTTTGACTACAAAGAAGAAAAGGGTGAGAAAAGTGAGCAAGAATGATCCTATATCTTCCGTAATGAACTTAACCCACCAATCACTTACCAATCTTAATCTGTCGCTCCATTCTCTGGCGGTATTTTTGTTGGTATGTACGTTCAACATCCTGGTAACGCACAATAGAATCCATAAAGTTCTTCTTCAACTTTGCAACTTGGGATCTACGAATGTTGGCATCCGAGTTACTGGGCAAGCCGGCATTAGAAGCCTCGAGAGCTGGAAGGTGACGGGTATTGTCTTAGGTGTGTGCCATGTAGGAGACGAGACATGTAGTTACCAAAATCCCCTTTTTACTTACCCTTTATTCTAGTCTTGATGCTCAAATTCAACTTGTTGGTCTGGTTTATCAAAGCATCAAGTTCGGTGGAAGATTTGCCAGTTTGAGTTTCGTTCATAAGAGCTCTTCCATGAAGATCATTGATGGTGGAGATATTTTGGTTCAACTCTTGGATGAGGTGTTCGATATCGTCAACCTAAATAAAATAGAGCAAACCAAGTCAAAAAAAGGAAAGCTACATATAATATCGAGGGATGAAGTAGGAACTGACCTCAGCAAGGTATCCAGGCATAGAGTAAATGTCACCTGCGGCAGTGTTGGAGGCACCACCATTTGTTTGTCTGAGTTCGTATTCATCATTATAACCACCTCGTTGTTGTTGAGTGCGAGAAGGGGCATATCGGTTATCGGGAGCAGGTGAGTTATATCTATCATCATCATAATTATCACGATAGCCTCTTGGGCTCTGAGAGCGATAACCTGTAGGAACTCTGGGAGGGCCGAATTCGTCCTCACTAAAAATAATAAACGTTGCCAGCAATGGGTAAGTGGAAATTCAATTTAAGGAAAATCATAGCCACACTGTACATGGTCTGAATGGATCGGGAAATATGTAACTCACTCATAAACGTTATCGCGAGGTGATCTGGTGCCGTTATCCTATTTGGATGGAGAATGTTAATGGGAGTACAAAATGAGGCACATGGGTGAGTGGGATTTTTGATCCGCTAGTTGGATGACATCCCAACCCAGAATTAGACAAGTCTGGATCAAACGTACTCTGAGCTCGGCCATGCGGTCTCTGCTGATGGTGTATCTAGAATTATTATTCATGATGCGTTGGTTGTAGGTGGAGGCGTACGCAGAGAATTAAAAAGGAAAGAGAGATGACCAAAAAGTGAAATGTGGTAGGGAATGGAGCCGTAAAGTATAAGAGAACCAGCCAAGAGAAACTCCTCTCAGTGAGCCAATCAACCCTAAGCAAAAAAATTAAGCTGTGACTATTTAAAAAAAAAAAATGTGAAATTGCAGTGCGTGCAACCAACCAACAGTTCAAATAAAGTAGAGGAACTTGTATCTGGGCTCTCTGTTCAATGACAGTTTATTTGATTGTTATGAGACCATTTTAACCTCTATTTTAATAATATCTGTACTTTCTATTCTGTAGCATCCTGTAGATTGTAAGGTGAGGGTATATTAGCGGCAGTGCTTGATTTACCGTCTTAACGGCAAAGGGTTAACTTTTACTGCAGGTTACACTGGCAGAAAAGGGAATGCCCAAAGAGGGGCCGTTTATCCTGGTAAATCATGATGTCAGGGGAAGGATTGAACATTTGAGAAGCAGCACCGTGACTGCAGCATCTAATTCCAGAGGACAGACCATTGCCAAGGCCGGAAAACAAAGCGTGCAATAGAAATATATTATGGCGGGAAATAAACCACAGAGTGGGCCAGGGGATCAGCTGGGAACAAGCCTTTCTTTCATTGGAAACGGATTGCCAAGCAGCAGCTCAAAATAGTACTATAACATTACCATTACTAGACCACGTCCAGGAAAATTTCCACTATGATTAGCATATGTCAAACTTGGCAGTAAGCTACGAAACCCAGGAGTTCACCAGTCATTTGGTGTCATGTTTCAAACAAATTTCCTTCACAGTGAATGATTGTAATATGACAGTAGGATGGGATATAATATTTATTCCATGGGATTAAATCTGTGATTATTATTAATAGCATAGGTGGTAGTAAATGTAGTAGTATATACAAATTGTATGTGTGTTTGGTATGAAGGTGTGTACATGGAGCCCATAGGCATAGGTATTTTTGGCTGGGTTGTTGTAGCAGAGAAAAACTCAGTAGGCTAATTGCAAGCCTCCAACTGCGGGCTCAGTGGCCTTGGCATTGGGTATTGGGTGGCTAAAGAGAAGCGATTCTTCAATAATACCCTTTGCAGATGACATGGGAGTCTTCATTGACGATGTAAAGTGCCTTCCATCCATGCCTCGTCCAGTAGGGCGGGCATTGAGTTTGTCCATAACCTTGGTGAAACCAGGTCTTGCTTGACACAAGAATATCATTGGACATTCAAATAGTATTGGTGTTACCCAACGTTCACCGGACCTGACTTTGGTGAGTTCCTGAGGTGTCTTGGTAACGTTATAAACAAGGGATGTCTGTGTAGTTGCGACATTAGAGACCAAACGACGATAACTGGAAGTAATGCGATGTTGGCCAAGTTCCTTGAGTGGTAGTGACTGGCTTTTGGGAATTAAACTCTCTGGTAAATTCAGAGACAATCCATCAAAATCGGTGCCTATGATGCTGAGCTTGTGCATAGTAGGTGAGCGCAGCATCTTGGACTCAAACAATCTCATAGCCTTAGGTTGAATAGGAGCAAACTTGAAGCGACCAGATTCATCAATGGCAAGGAGTTGCATGTCTACAGAGAACTTCCATCTTGACTCTTGCTCAAAGTGGGCTCGAAGACGAAGAGTATCAGGGCGGGCGGCAAGTCTCAAGACAAGAGTCTTGGCAGCAAGATGATAGAAACGACGGTTAAGCTTAGCAGTATGTAGTAAGTCTGGGGTAGGTAGATGTGTCAAGACACGCAGTAATATTTCATTAGGTAAATTGTCTATTCCTGCTGTTGTTGATAGCTCGGAAGTGTGTTTGCGCTTGAAGAGCATTGTGAGGAGATAACCGGGTGTGACTAGATAAGATAGAGAATATGTATTGGGGGCAGATAAGATACGACTCAGTATATAAGAGACGCGGGAGTAATATCATCTTAGTTCTGTTTTTCACACACACCGCTGGCTGGTGAGCCTAATTACCATTTTTAGTCCATTTGTCAGCCAATGAAAACCATGATGTGAAATGGTGGAAGTTAGCGGATGTCCGGAGCATGAACGCTGAGGCTCAAAGTGACTGTTACAGTGTGCGGTTTCAGTTCATAAATTTATCCTGACTTTCTCCAGTGTATGGATGGAATCATATACATAGTAGTAAAATGTTAAGAACAGAATAGTATATGGAATTATATTATACACAAACCAAATGAATGAAAGATTGGGATAAAAAAGCTCTTACTTCATGACGCATGAGGACACTGGATGGGTCACTTGCCAGGTCATGTTCGCTGGCGGAGATGTATACATCGCTGACAAAATTATGTGATATAAAAAAAAGAACATGGCCGAGGCCGTATCTAATGTACAGCAATTCACTTCCCGCATAATGGGAGTCAAAGTTTAGACTAGTATGAAATATCCTACATTCAGGCTTGATGGGATAACAAAATTATCATGAACATTTCTTAACAACGTAGTATTTTGGGTTGGGAAGATGTTTGACAAAGATCAAACATTATTAATTAATTGCATAACGTGAGTATAAAGTTGTTTCAAATTAATTTTTTGAGCGCCCAAAAGGCTATTCGTCCACTCATCCACGGTCAGTCCTTGTCTCGGTCCAAAATAATCATCCTCTCATTTCACTGACGAATTAACCTAATTAAATAGAGCAGCAGAAAGCAACAGGGAACCTATGGAAGTGGCAAAAAGTTTATAATATAATACAGTTATGTTGAGTCAGTTCTATCGGGAATCATTTTCATATCAACGATTACAGATTAGCAAGTCAAAAAAAATTAAGAAACGAACTATTGGAAAATGGAAAACCTAGGGACAATTGCTTAGTTAGGCCAAAGCATAAGCGGATGGCGTGATCCTGGTTTTTTTTAATTTTCGGTCCCATCTGTGGTCAGTTCATCGTCTGTAGGCTCTACAGGAAGATACCACAAACCAGCTTCCTGAAGCGAGGTTTTCTTAGCATCACCAACACTGTATTAGCAACACAAGTTAGTTTACCCTGCCAAACTTTAACTCAACAAGGAAAAAAAATCTCAAATCTTACCGGTAGTTGGCATGGACCATCATAGGCTCAAATCCAAGTTTGGTAGGAAGCATGGCTCCAAAATAAATATTACCATTAGGGAACTGCATAAAGTCCAACATGAGCATGGGCGAAGTTCTATAGTCTTGATTCATATCAGCCAGGACAAGGTTCATAATACGTTGTTGAGTCATAGTACCATGACGATCTTGAAGATCAATGGTACGACCGAGTAATCGCTTAGTGACCAGTGTAGGGCGCATGAGATAGAACCCACTGTTGACGGTAGTCTGACGAGTCTCCTGTTGGAAAATCATATGAACGTCCTTACGGTTTTTCATATTCCACAGAATATGATCATAGATGGTTGGGTTCAGAAAAACAATATCGACATCGGAAAACCAGACGGTGACATCCATGTACAGCAAACGTTCAACGATGAGAGTTTTGGCATGCGTGATAGGTACATAGCTGGTTGATTTCCATTGAGCAAAGTCGCCTGAAATTGCTACATGCCGCCATTCATCAGGAATAAGTACCACATGCTCACCCAAACCTCTTTCTGCCAATGCATCTACTAGTTCTTGATCAATTGCAAATACAAGATACTTGTCGATCTGGGTTCTCTGGAGTGATTCGATCCAATTGAGTGTATATTCAAGCATACCGTGATTAACGACAGCAAGTAATAAAGTTCGTTGCGTTTCATCGATGAAATTGTTTTTAATAGCTTGGATGATATGCTCTGAAGGGAGGGTATATGCACGATCTTTCCAAATCAAGTCGCCGAATTCTTCGCTTTTGAAAATACAAGTGGGGTCGGATAGTTCCACGTCGATTGCAACTGCCTCTCCGTAAGGTATATTACAACTGGTTAATTCAATTTCCGAATCCGTCGAGGTCATTATTTCATCACCATGTTCATCCTTGATGTACGGTGACACGCTATCCCATGCAAGTGAGCGAAAATTGAAGTATACGGCTAGTGCGAGCAAACCAATGAATAGTAGTAAGATGATACTACTTGAGGCACGTTTTGAGCGGTCCATCAACATCTTGAATTAAGTAAATGAGTGAATTAGAATGATTGAGAGTAATTAGGCGAAGATGGTGTTGGGAAGGAAATTTGGATTGGATTATCCAAATAATAGCTGGGTAGAAGGAAAGGACTGAATAGAGGGAAAGAAAGGGGGTAAAAAAAAAAGATTACTTGATAATTCAGTCAGAGATAATTCATCGAGCAGCGCATGTTGAGCATATTAGCATGAGATTTGGGACACGATCTATTCTAAGATTCAGACAGAGCGGTAGGACGTCTCAGAACCTTACCAGGTTTTGTACAGTTGTCCAAAAGTATCATTGTACAACCCAAGACGGAGACAATTGTGCTGAGGCTAAGCAGGAGCCACTGCTCCAATTTTCAAAGAAAGATGGTACAGTGTGCTTTTTCTCCTTTTCTGCTCGTGTCACTGCACACACTTTCTACTACTTTTGGTGTTCCAGGTCATAGTGGCGGTAGATTCGGCCGTGGCGGGGGGTTTGAGTTCAGCACATAGTAATACTTTTCTCAAGAATAACATTGCGGAAACAAAGTATTGACAGTCAGCCCATCCATATCGGCAACCTACGTTACTATAGAGCTGTATGTACTATGAAATAAAAGGCAAGATTGTCAAAAACCGGGAGCAAAAACAAAATCATATTGCAAAGAATGGTAATTTCACGCAGACACTGTAACCACTTGATATTACAATATGCGTGAACATTGGGAGCGGCATATTCTTCAATTTTTATTTAATATAATGTCTCTTTGAAACGGCACTGCACCATCATCGAAAGTTTATTTCTCTCTTTAACAAGTGAAATTTTCCAGACAAAAGAAAATGTAGTTCATGGAAACAGATGAAGATTACAGACTCGCAAGATCTTTCTGGCGCGTGCCAAACTCCGCGGCCTGATAGGCAGAATCGTGTGCAACATGCAACCAAAAAAAACATGGGCATCGGCTATCCTACCGCGGACACCTGTATCATTAAGTTTGACACTGAGAGAAAAGTGCACACGACACCACAGTGCATGGTCCTGGCTCAGCCGTTAATTGCATTAGTGACTGAAAGGAGCGGCAGTCTGTAAGACTTGGAGCTTTTAATAGAAGACAGCAGCACCATGGCCTCTCTGACCAAGGCTGAATATCCAGACCAACATGCGGCTGAGGCGCCGAATACCTGACAAAGTACATACACCGCCATGTTGTTCGTTATCGATGCATAAGGGTCACACCCGGCTAAACCAAATAAATTGATAGTAGCTGAATGGAAGCTTGATTATGGTAAGCAATTACATTTATATTCATCTCAATGCATCCTGACTTACCTCCCTAGGATATTACTGTGCTCGAGGCTAGCATTCTAATTTCGAATTTGATTATAGTTGTCGCTTTTATCTAATATGATTCTATAGTCATCAACATATAATGCGTGAGATGACAGCATCCTACTACCGGTCTGGTGTTGTAATTAACATTACATCAATGATGCGTCTAACCAATAGTCCTGCAAGAGCTCGACGCCAGAAGCTAAGCCAAATGGAAGTGAAAAGTTCAATGGAGCCAAATCATTCAAACCACATGGATGATATCTTCAATTATGCACTTTCCAAGGTTCGATGTGAAGGGCTTGGTCTGTGGAAGATATTGGTCTGTGCACAATAATTGGATTGAGGGACGTCTGTAACATGATGCTGACCATACCGTTTGTAATTCAAAGTACCTCAGCTATATATTAGCGTAAGTCTCTTGTATCAGTAAGAAGCAACGGATCCTTGCTTCAGCTGGATACTAAAGGTGAGAAACTAGGGGTTGGAGCAGAAATACTGGCAATGACAGACTTCTAGAGGAATCACGTGACATTGATTTCCAATGGTCAAAAAATAGCTGGTACTGTCAGCTAGCGACACAACATTTCAAATACCCACAGAGATGCGAGCACCTCCTGTCCAGATCACACTGACGGCGTGTGTGGTTGTTTTTCTCACTATTGCATTTGTACTTATGCAGCCGTCCAAACCGAAACTATACTGGCAGCCGCAGGAGGCAGCCATTCAGCCAATTCACGAAGCTGACGTTGTTGGACATGTGATTATGGGCAAGTTAGGCAATGAGACGATAAAGTAAACTTCATTGGATGGATAGAATGTTTCTATCATGACGATAGATCAATATTGACAACAAAATGTACTCAACTTATTCACTTTTCCACAGAGCGGAGCTTGGTCGATCGACCTGGAAGGTAAGAATTGGACACGAATCAGACCCTTTTCATGACACCAGCCATTAATCACATACCATGTGCAGTTACTACATACAATGACAGCGAGGTTTCCTTTGGAACCAACAGTGGAAGAGAGAAGTGCACTTAAACAATGGATTACATTGTTATCAAGATTATACCCTTGTGGCGAATGTGCTGAACACTTTCAACACTTGTTGAAGCAATATCCTCCACAGACTTCATCAAGAGACGCTGCATCACAGTGGGCATGCTCCATACACAATAAGGTTAATGAACGGTTAGCGAAACCCATGTTCGACTGCAGCCTTGTTGCTGACATGTACCAATGTGGATGCGACGAAGAGGGAGAGGAAGGAAGTGACCAGACAGAGTGAATTGCTTTCATCGCTGAATACAGTAATACTTAGATTTATTAATATAATAAAGAAGGCAAAGGAGAATTAATAGAATGGCTTGTAAGGATGTTTTCTCTTTTTTTTGGGGCTATACATTGATTGCTAGAGAAATTTCTGGAGCCCGCCAGTTTCCCAGCTATCTGTAATAAGTGCATACGGACTTTCGGGTTTCCATTATCTAGTTCACAAGGTTTCATACAGCTTTTTCAGTATGCCCATGAATTACTCATTTGCACGAAATGAGGCATATCCCAAACCCAAGAAGCGGCCGCACCCTTTGGATAATGACCAGTACGAGCCAGCGCAAAAGATGTATATTTCTGAAAAGTTTGCCAATGAATTGGCCGCCATGTCGCTGAATCACAAAGACGACATTGTTCACACCGCCGTACCACCTGGTACAGGTGTTCCAAAACGAAAACAGTCGGTGGTAGTGATTGAAGATATAAATAACTTCTTATCCGACGAGGAAAGCGACGGTATGGAGACCGACTATTCACTACCAATGCAAAAGCGGCCCGGAGAACGGAAGTACCACATCCCGGACTTTGTATTGACGGATGCGCGCACGTAAGTCAAGCAAAAACAACAAAAAAATAATACATTGAGACTCCTGTTTTAGCCCATTGTATTGATCCTGTAAGATAGACCCAGGTTTGTGCGTGAGTTAGTTCTAGGGCCATCTTTCTATCAAAATGACAGCCAAGCTAAAAGTCATGCAAAGGTGAGGAATAAAGCTTGTGCAATAAGGATGGTGACGGGATCATATCAACATGCGACTGACACTTTGGTTCCAGCCAGCAAAGGAAAAGCAAATTGTTGTACTCAACAATGTGCCTACTGGTATCACCATGGACTTGGACCAATCCGATAAAGCTACTCCAGACTCTAACGTTGTTTCTATGGATGTCGACTAAGGCTACATTGCCTGCATACAGCAAGCTACCCGAAACAATCCTGTTATATATATTTTTCATTTCGTTTATTCGCGCACTTTTGGAGACGAGACGGGTGAGAACATTAACCACACACGCACACATACCAGACTGTACATTTTCTGCCACTTTCAAATTTTTTCATTTGAATTTTCACTGTTACATCTCACTCATTAAAAGAATCTGCTTAATGTTCTGCTTAAATGGACTTCAGTGCATATTATTTATTATATTATCTGTGAGAAGAAAGGAGTTGTGGGGGAACTATGATATTGAAAGAAATGGGCTAAGAAAATTGTATAGGGAAGGGAAAACGGATGTGCAAGTTCAATACAAACGCTGGGTTAAAATGCTGTTTGGCTCTAACCATGTAATAATTAGTATGGTGCATTGACGATATTAGAACGTGAGCGCAAGTTCTTGGAAGGTGTGGTCAAAATAGCTTTTGGTGATCCGAGCTGTTTCTTGGACAAGGTCATGACATCGTTGGGGAGCTAAGGAGAAGATAAGTTAGTAAGGTATAGTCAACCTCTGCTAGATAACACCAGCCACCGCCAGGGCTCATCCAAACAAAACTATTGATACTTACAGCTACAACAATGTTGTTATCATTTCCGTATACAAAATTGTCGGAAACGACAATGTCATCATATTTCTTGATCACATAATCATAAATCTTTCCAAGTCTGATCTTCTTCAAGTTCCAGCTAACGACGTAAGGACCAGTAGACTAAAATAATTTTTAACGCATGGTGAGTATTAGTTTCATCTAATAGCAATACAATGTTTATAGCCTTATGCAACTTACCGTGACAATGGTAGTTTCTTCATTGGGTCCAGAATTAAATCGAGCAGGAGTGAAGTTGATAGGTTCTTGCATATAAGCAACATGTTCAGGCTTGAGTTGCAGTCTGCGAGGAATAGGCTTGTCATCCTCAAAACCAAGACGTCTCTTTTGATCCTTGTTTTCCACATCAAGAAACAAAAGATATGTGCTGCAAGTAGCAACGATGAATCTACCACTAGCAGTAACATCCAAGCCATAGATAGGGTCACCAAGTGCAGGTAGCTTGGTCTTTGCATTCTTGCCAATTTCATTGAACAAGCGAATATCTCCCTTGTTTGAAGCGACTGCAACATGACCCTTCTGGGTAGTGGCGACGACAGAGAAATCATTTTTGGATATATATTGCTTGAATTGAGAGTCGACAAGTTTGTTTCCAGCCAGACGAGGATCAATACGATACAAAGCGTTGTGCGAGATACCAACAAGTGTTTGGGTATTTGTCATTTGAGCATACTTTGTTTCTGGCGAGATATAGTCCACTGTATGGAAGCGACGATGATGAGTGTGAGCGAATTGGTGCTGGGATATAGCTACTTGAATAGCATCACTATATTTAATCATTCTGGATAGAGTTCCAACTTACATGCTACATAGTCGTGTGCCTTCCACTCTTCAACAACAGCACCACGCTCCAAATCCATCTTGTATGCACGATGATTGTCTTTGGGATCCAAGAGAATCATGGAAGAATCTTCTTGATGCAACATAGCCTGCTTGGGGTTCAATGGCTTTCCGCTCAGATCGCTAACATTATTGATAGTGGTGTAAAATTGGAGCTTGTCGTCATCAGTATGTTTGAAGACGCCAATCTTGTCACCACGAAGAACAAAGGAGCGAGCATTCTTGTAACCAATTTGTAAATGCTTATTTTTCTCGCTGCCATCTGCAAAGTGATCTGCATTGCTCTCATTGTCCGAATCTTGTTCAACATCATGGAAAAGCTCTTCTTCATCTGCAAATGTGACAGTAGAAGTTGAAAATTACGTTAGTAAAATACAACCGGTTCATGTCTAGTAAGGGCATCATGTACTAACCTGTATCAGAGAGATCATCCTCATTCATTTCGCTATCTTCCTCAAATGCGTTGATAACGTAGTCCTGATCTCCTTTCTGTATATAAAGTCGCTCATGTTAGTGGGAATATTCCGGAATGCCATGGGGTATGTTGACACAAGACACTTACCTCAAATTTGGAAAATGGAGTCTGGTTAAGGGCCTCAAAGATACATCTTCCAAACATCTCCTTGAATTTGTCAAGATTGTCCTTCTCAGAAAACTGAAGAAGCCACGAATAGACATTCTTGCCTTCATAGTAATTCCAGATGAATGCTTTGTGGTCTTTGTTGAATACGGGGTTCATGGATGGTTCGACCATTTGCGCGATAAGGGGCTTACTGCCTTGCGATATTGACAGCCAATCTGTTTGTAAATGTGGTATTATTGTTTAGAAAGAGATAAAGAGAAGTATTATATCAGACACATTTGGAGCAACTATACTTACACTTGTAAGCACCAATTTTCACTATGAGGACATTGGTATTTTCGACCTTTGGAACAAAGGCATTGCTTTGTTGATCAAAGAGATGAAGATCTGCATTAGTGTGGATCATACGTTCGGCATCTCCAGAAGGCAACGCGCTATTGCGAGGCTGCAAACCAGCAGCTTCCTTTCCCTTTGATTCCTGAGTCTTGAGCTTGGACATGAGACCAGTCAAGTCATCGACAGATTGCTCTCTCGAAGAGACTGAAGAGGGTCGGGGAGTGAGTTGACTAGATAAGGAGAATGAAATCATGTTGTGAGTAACGATTAATATATACGAACATTTGTTACTTTGAAAACAAACTGATCATTACTTACGCCTTTTTGATGTCAGCAATATCATTTTCAGTCGCTTCGTCCCGTGACTTTTTAGTCTTGCGTTCATACATGCAATCATACACAGTTGCTTCAAAGGTTTCAAGAGCATATTCCTGGGTTGATTTGTCGCATACTAACTCAAACACTTCGCTGGACTAGAGATCAAAAGTTAGTATGTGAAACGCTTCCGCCGGGCCGAATTTCGCAGATTTCTTTACCTCAGTTACGTCGCTCCAAACAAACGACGTGATATCTCCGTCAGATCGTCTCTTGAACTGAATCCTCTCGTCGACCAAAAATATCTGCTCGTCCTCGACTGAAACAGTAGATAAAGATTAGTCATTAATGCACGAAACGAGTAAAAATGCCAAGCCTGATGGGTGAGTACTTACGATCATCTTCTGGAGGGTTATTTGAGTCAACTTTACGAGAAACAACGATCTGATATTGAAATTTTTGAGAGGTACGACGGAGGGCCATTTGGCATTCTGTGAATCTAAGAAATGGCAAAGCAATTAGAAAAAGAAAGCGAGAAAATAAGAGTTTCTACATGGTTGTCAACCCAGCTCAAACAACTTACAGTTTTTCGCGTGTGGACTTGTTGCCTTCGACGGTAGTAACATATAAGTCACCGTTAGGTAGGCTAATGAGCTCTGGATTCTTCTCGTCTCCAAAGATTAGCTTTCCTAGTCCTCGAACAGCAAACATGGTGGATGGTGGGCAGAATGAAAGTAGAAAACCGTCAAGTGCTAGTTGGAACCGTAGTTGTAGGAGTGGACACATCATGTGATCATTGCCAAGTTGGACAAATGGGCAAACCAACCAATTCATGAGCTGTACACCCATTTTTTTTGGGAATTACCCGATTTCAGGATGCAATCCAATGAGATAATTGTATTATTCTATTCTACGGATCAACTCTATGGATCAACGCATTACATGGAATATACTATCGGTCCGTCACAGTTTAACTTTAAGATATGGATCTACCAGCTACTCGAAATGCCACGTTGCATGAAACCATTCGATCTCACCTTTGCCAAAATTTTGGTAATCAAGTCTTGGCAAAACGAGAGATCGGCCTAGTCAATAGAAAAAGGTTATTTCGTATTGATGGCCATGGTGAGGTGCCAAGATTCTCCCCTCCCCTCGAGAAACTTTTATTTCGCTAAAAATGGTAATGTAATACTTGCAATGGTTACGTCATATAACTGTCATGTCATGCTGGTAAAAACAACAGTCTTCTTTAAAAGAGCTTCCTCAGTTTGAAAATCCAGTTTTTCTTTGCTTTCAATATATCATACATACAATGGTAAACTGGACTACACCTATCCCAACTGAACCCACTCCCACTCTGGTCCACGTCAAGAACTTGTCGTTAACCACATCACAGAAGACCGCCAAGGATTTCTTTGAGTTCTGCGGTAAGATCAAGTCATTTGAACTTCAGCCAAGCGCAGACGGTAAGCATCAAGAAGCGCTTATTCTCTTTGAACGCGAGTCTGCTGCCAAGACAGCTGTGTTGTTGTCCAACGCTTTGATCGATGAATCTCATATCACTGTCGAATCATACTTCCCGTCGAACACCGAACCACAAAAGGATCACACAGTTGATGACACCACACAAGAAGCGAAACCCAAGTCCAACATCATGGCGGAAATTTTGGCTTCTGGTTACGTATTGACTGACAATGTCGTTGCCAAGGGTATTGAGTTTGATTCAAAGTACGCCTTCACCAAGCGGATCCAAGATTATTTGGCCAAGTTGACTGCTACTGCTCAACAGTTGGACGAAAAGTACAAGGTGTCTGACAAGGCTAGTGAAGTCGATACCAAGTACGGCATTCAACAAAGAACCAAGACTACTGCTGAAACTGCTCAGAACAAGGCTCAAGAGCTTTTGCACACCGAGACTGGACAAAAGGTTCAAACCTTTGCTGATCACATCATGAAGCAAGTGGGTGCTGTGCACAGAGACGCTCTTCGCATTGCTGTAAGTTGAATTCTTAATTGTGATTGGAATTGAGTCTTTGACGAACGTTTGTCAACAAATGGGAACTTGACAAGCTCTTAAACATACCTGATTTCAATGGCTAACACGTCTTCTATCCAGGAGGAGAAGAAGGGATCACCTATCGCATTCGCCGGGTCTGCAAGCACCCCTACTAACCCGGAGACTACCGCCACCAACACAGAAAAACCTACTCTGTAATTTATTGTAGCATGGTAATCAGTCTGATCAGATGTATCTGAACTGTACATATGAATCACTTGTCTCATTTTCCCCTTCATCTGCGCTACACGCGCAAGTCAAGCTATGACAAAGAACCAAAAACAAAAAAATCCAATATAAATAATGCATCAATATCGTTTTCATAATTACAAAAAAAATCACATATAGTCTGTCTGTGGTTTAGCACTGTGTGCTGAAGGGGGTTCATTTCGTCAGTAGGCCCAAGCTTAAAATAGAAGCAGGATTTGTCAAAGTCAACCTTCGAAGTTTTCCTCTTGATCCATTCCATTCAACCTGTGTTACGGTGACCCGTAACTCAAAATGTTGCACAGTCATCGATTGCAAGAATATATTATATATTTTATTTTTGGGCATCCTCATTTACAATACTGCGCCTGAAATTTTCTTATTCGTTTGGTTGGGAGCCAGTGTTGCAGTCGCAGACTTACAAGCCAGGCTATGGATTTCTTTGTATGAAAATGAGAGAGACAAGAAACCCTCCACCCAAAAAAAGAAAAAAGTGTAGAGAGCGAATTTCGGCTTTCAGCAAAGAAAAACAAACAAAAAAGTATAACAAGAGAAAAAAGTGCAAACTTGAAAGATATGTATGTGGATGAATGATAGAGAAAGCCTGCTTCTTTAGGGTTGTTTCAACCATGATGATCAAATCATAAGTTGCTGTTGAATGTAATGTTTTGTTAAATGGTCTCTGTCTGATTTGGTTCCTCAAGAATCCCATAGGCGGAATTTTTTTTTTTTTTTTTTTGGTTTTGGTTGTAATGCTTGTTGTGTAGGTAGTAATAACTTGCGTAGTTATGTTGGCATATAAAATCGCGATCCAGCGCCGTAGTAAAGAATGTTGATCAAAAGTATTCTTTTCTGTCTTGTTAGGATTTGGAAAGATGATAGGCGAAGCGATATATGATTTCTTTTTTTTTGGGAGACATTTTTGACAAGAAATCACGATTAGATGTACATTAATAAGGGGATGATAGATGGTGAGGCGCGAGACGGCGTCGGACGGTTAAGAGGGTCCAACAATTATACCCCATGTTCCAGCTTAACCATAGAAGCATCAGATACTGAATTGGACGATGATATTAAGTTGGCTTGCATAGCATTCTGATAGAGCTGATGTTCGGGTAGAACAGGTACAATATGAGGTTGTGGTTGAACAGATGGAGGGAACGATGATGAAGCAGTAGGAACCCAGGTTCCAGTGACCCAATTGGGCATGGCTTCCATTGAACAATTGGCAGGAAGCATATCATGCGTGGCGGTTTTACTGCCGCGATAAGCTCCATAATAAGGATGGGAACGTCCAGGTGAAACAGTCGTTGAAGCTTGTTGTTCATGAGCTCGTTCGTGTTTTTTCAATGAGCGAGAATGGAAGTAAGCCTTTTTGCAGCCTTGATGTGGGCAAACATACGGTCTTTCATTTGAATGAGTCTTGATATGAGTGTTTAGAGAATCTGGACGAGAGAATCGTTTGCCACAGCCTAATTTCAAAAAAATAAGGGGGGAAATGATCCGTGTTGGTGAAAAACAATTTACCGTAAGCGACACCATGCGCAAGTCCGCATTTTTTTCAATTTATTATTTTTTGCCTTACCTTCGACAGTACAAAGGTACGGACGCTCTCCTGTATGTGTTCGGACATGGTTGTGCATCTTGTGGCGTTTGGTGAAAGGCTTTTGATTACGAGAGCAACCTTCCCATTCGCAGCTGTACATAGGCTAAAAGGGAGGTGAGCCAAGGGAGGGGAGGTTATTTCTCTATGTCAAAAATAAAAATAAATTTTTTTTTTCTACTTGTGAGCTTGCGTACCTTGCCGCATCCAATATGGTCATCGCGAACGTGAACGATGAGGTCGTCAAGTTTGTCAAATTCAGTGCCGCAATTTTTCCATCCACATCGTTGTCTTGAAGACTCTTCGTTATCATCAACGTCTTCCCGATCAGATAACTGAGGTGAGTGTTCTGAGGATGAAAGTGGTGAAGATACAGAAGGAGAAGTCGGTTCCATTTGAGCCGAGCCATCTCCGCCAAGAGTATATTGGGAAGTCAAATCATCCGTAACGGAGGAGTCTATGAGGTTCCCCCCCCCCAAAAAAAAAATAAAGCAAAGAAAAATGGAGAAAGGGATGAGTGTGATGTCCAGATAACAAAAAAAGAATTGACTTGTCATGGTAAAATTCCTTACCTGATCGTGATCGTTTCTGTTTTTCAAGTTGTACCAAGCGTTCGATGAGCTGTTCTCGTGTCATCTGCTCAAAGTTACCAGCCGGAGCCATTTCTTTAAGGTCAGTGTCGGACGGTAAAATAGGTGTAGCAAGATCACTTAGGGATTGTCGACGGCCATGTTTACTTGGCTTTTGTGATTGCACAACACGGCTGCTTTGGTGGACAGCAGTAACTCGTTGATGATACGGTGTGGATACGGTATGACGGCGAGGCATTCCTGGTTTATGGGATGCCACCTTTGGTTGAGGTGGAGAGGAAGACGGAACGTTCGGCATCTGTTGTGCAAATGAAGGTGTAATGGAATATTAGTGATATGTAGATAATATCTATATATATATTTTTTCTCAATTATATAGGAGGCGGATATTACCATGACTTCATGTTGACTTCGTCTCCTATCCAGTAAGGATATTAAGGCACTGTTGGTAACAATGGCGTGGTTCATACGGTGTTGATGTTCGGCTAAGCAAGTCGTAATATACTGATCAGATACAGCATTATTTACAGCTGCTTGTACACAATCCTGCAATACTTGTTGCTGGCGTTGTAGGACATTGGCAGCCTCGTTCAGTGTAGTATGAGCATGAATAATTTCCGGTTCTTGAATGGACGATAATGGATCCATTAATGTATGACTAGACGAAGCAAGTACAGCTTCGGCTTGTTGAAGTTGTTGACCAGCAACGTGAGGAAGGTGATTGGGAAAAGTATGGTTATCGCTTGCAATCACTGGTGTATAAATGGGTGGCTGGACAGCCGCAGCGGCGGCAGCGGCAGCAACGGCAGCAGCCATTTGTGCGGGGTTGACCATAGACGAATGTTGAGAGAGTGGATTATACATGATGCCTGTAGGACTGTGCATTGAGTATTCATATGATCCTGTAACTCCTGATTGAATTATGGCCGAAGACATGGAAGGGACTACAGGGGCAGTAATAGCAGTAGTAGAAGCCATAGTGGAATGAATAGAAACTGGATTCATTGTAGGTGTGGGTGTAGTAGTTGACGCGTAATCCATCATAGGCTCTGTTGTTAATAGCGTAGCTTCAAAGGGGGGTTCTGAAGACAGGACGACCATGGGGTCTAGAGTAGCAGTAAGAAAGGTTTGAAAGATAGAAGAAAAAGAAACCCAAAAAAAAGGTTAATAAGATATCAAGAAAAGTGACAGTGGCGCTTTCCACACACACACACAAAAAAAAATTGCACACCTGAGGTTAAAGTCGTTTCGCTGACAGACTTAGATTCTGAACCGGCAGAGGTGTACATGGATTGCATCAGCAATGGCAAAGATGAGTCAGACGTTTGTTGGTTCATGAGGCTGGCTCTAGCGTTTGGGGATGTGGGTGCGCAATATAATGGGTGGTCGGAGTGGAACTATTGATGTGAAGTTTCAGAATGGAGGTTGAACCCTAATATATGAACAATCTATTTTACGACGTTGAACGTAAAGAAATGAAAATAAAGGTTGAGAGAGAGAGGAGAGAGAAAGAAAGAGAAGAAAGAGGGAGAAGAAAAAATATTAAAAAAGAAAAAAAAGTGAGTGAGTGATTAAAAAATAGATATGAGTCTTTGTAACGACAAGTGGGCAGAGTAAAAGTGTGAAGCAAGCAGTTCAGGTCAGCCGAAGTAATCCACTCAGGTACAAGTTTCAATTCGAATTTAACGGAGATTTAGGTTGCCGGGTGAATGGGAGAGCTGGCCTCCCTGCTTTGATATGTCATCATAAGCACACATTCGCTGTGTATTACTATGTTAATGCTTAGCTGTCTCCCTTGGGCAAATACAGTTACATTAGCTCGTAGTTTGTGCGCAAATGTTCTGGACTCTCCTTACTGAGTATTGCCAGTCACGCATGGAGTTTTGCCATGTGAGGCACAAACTCCCCTCCTCTAAACCACGCACTGGCCCTCTCTCACATAATCTCCCATTTGCCCTCATATAGCTTAATTCCATATCATTCAGACGAAATTGAAAAAAATAAGAGCCATGTATGCTTCATTATTATAAAGGTATTGGTAAAGAGAGATCCTGCTCTGTTCAGAATTAGAGAAAAATCCCACATGTAACCATGGTAATAAAAAAGTAATAATTGAGCCTGTAAATTATGTTGATGTCGTCAGCAAACGAGGGTCCTTGAAAGGTTTAGTGCCATATGGGCTGTGTTTAGGATTTACTTTGGTGGTCTTTTTTTTTCATTTTCCGTCTTTGTTGTCCGATGGCGATCAACATGGCCCTTTGGCTGATCGGCTTCGGTATGCCAGAAAAGGTTGATTTCAGTGTATGTGGTGTTGTTCCATTTGGTTCGTAGAGTTCGACTTGGTACAATCTGCGCACAAAAATGCTTGTGAAACCTAAGTAAACGATGTGTTTTCCAAATACTGTCTCGGCACATCTGCTTTTTGCATGCTTTGGCCCTTTTTCGACATGTACGATATCGTATTCCATGATCGTCTATCGGGATGTTTAGAAAAGAGTCTAACTTTGTGTTAAAAAAAAAAAATTTCGTCGCAATCTAAAATAAAATAAAGCCAGTCTGTGACCAATTGATTTTGTCGAGTTCGAGACCTATTTCGTGCAGAAGAGGCCGACTGGTAAAGAGCTGGGGGCCATGATAAAAAAAAAAAAGAAAAAGAGCCACTTCGGTCATCATAACGTCGGCAAAGAATGAAAAAAAAATTCGATTAGTTTGGGATGAGCCGTTTTAGCCGATTCCATATCGGTGTCTATCAATGCTCTGTCAATCTTTATGTGGACGTATGCGGTCGGGTCGGATGAACAATGTGTGGCTAGACAGCCGATGGTGCATATTTACAAGAGCAAACAAAAAAGACATGGTAAGGGCTGGAATACCAGTGAGATAATGTTCAAATGACAATGTCAAAAGTGACATATGAAAATGTTTCATGGCACCAAATGGCATGCCAAAAAATGAGTGGGGACCAGTCCAGCCAGATGAAAGCATGCAACTATAAAATTGTGGGGGGGGGAGCATGCTGTGATAATAATAAGGGACAGGGAGAGAAAGCATGTACCGCGCAAAACAATTCAAGACTGGCTGGTTGGCGGGTTCCACTGGCTACGGCTTGTCCACAAACCCTTGAATAGAGTTACCGATGCGTGCCACGGTTATCCTTCGCAAAAGGGCAAAATGCCGAACTGGAAAGTCAAAACAAATAACGCCCCATGAAAGTCAAGTCGCATGCAATGGGGCTGATAGATAGGAGAGAGAGAGTGAGATGTAATGAAGTGGACAAGTGACGTAGGTATGCAAGGTCAAGTGTAATAAGTATAAGGTTTCTGTGTATTGGATTTAGAGTTCTGCTACGTATAAATATGGAGTCTCTAAAGAATCGATCAAAAAGAAAACGGAGTAATGTTAAAGAGAGAATGTACAGAGAGAGAATGGAAAAAAAATGGGGGTTGGCAGCGTAGGATAAAAAGGATCAAGGGTTTAGATAATTTGAACACGAATGGGTATTGCCTTTGCGTGAAAAATTTGATATATAAGAAGAGTATGTTATGTACATGGCTTGCTTTTTCTTTGGACTTGGGTTGCTGGTAGGGATTACTGAAGAATGACATGATTTTTTGGCTCCATGTTTGTCGCTAATTTGTATACACAAGTGATACCGGGTTATCAAAGATTAAAAAGCCTTTCCAACAGGATGGCCCTCCAAAGTAGATGTAAGAACGGAGGGAGTGCATGAGCTAGCACGCTTGGCGTGGCCAGTCGTCAAGGTGGCGAAGGTGGCATTGTTAGGTAGTGGGTTGTGACTTCGAGGTACTGGAGAGGCTGAAAGTAACCAACGAGAGGTGAGGTAGCGGAAGCCGAAGCCGGGCGGGGGCGGAAATAAAGAAAAAAGTAAAAAATAAAAATAATAACCCACAAATCAGTACACCTGGATTTAAGCGTATTATGGTAAAAATGAGATTGTTCTTACCTGGGACATGTTCACGAAGGGTCTGAACAAGCTTGGTGATCAATCCTAGGTTGCCTTGATGGCTATCTCGATGGGCACACCGAGAAGAGTGAATAATCTCTTGGAACTCGGTATAGGCAGATGTCTCAGAAGCATGAGAGTCATTTGGCCTGAGGAGAGATACGCTTTTAAGATCAGAAAAGAGGTACAAGAAATAAACATGGGTGGAATACTTTGCGTTGTGTTGCGTTGGCATATTACTTACCATGGTGTACCCTCAGAATCACAAACTACGGACCAAGGAGACGGTGTGTAACTATGGTCATCATCTCCCGGCGAATGCGAACATGTTACGGCACGGTGAAGTGATTCAGCTGGAGAGTTGGAAAAACGGAGAGGTTCAGGAGCCACTAGGGTGAAGTCAGTCATGATGTAGTGGTTATAAGTTGGTATTAAGGTATTAAGCAGAACGGGATGAGTGAAAAAGAACAAGAGAAAGAGAGAGAGAGAAATCGCTCAGTGCACAAAGCAGATCGGCTTTTTTTCCTTTGGGCACAGGATATTTTTTTTTTTGGCTTGTTGTGCTCGGAGGTTGGATGTTTTTGATCATGGGCACACTCCGCCGTGGCCTACTCGTCTTGCACTCCACTGATGTTTTCGCCCTCCTTTTGCCCTCTTGTCGCCCCGGAACGATTACGTTGTTTATATCACACTTTTATAAAAAGGTCATACGGCATAATTTTTTTCTTTTTATATAATAACAAAAATTCTAAACAGAAGAACCAATCAGGTATTTTTATAGCTTGTTCTTGCTCTAATTGTATTTAACCTTGAGATCGGAGAGATCTGCTTGTGAGCCAACAGAAATAGCATGAGGGCTGGCGCGTTCAAAGGCTCTATAATAGTCACAATCAGATTTAGGCATAAAGGCACAAATAGGCCCCAGAAGTAGGCCAAAAGAGAAACCTAGTGATGTTTCTTTTTCCCTTTCCCCTCCCCCCCCCTTTACAGCCCGCGTTGTCAACTTACTCTGGGTATCGCATGCGATAGATAGGAGCGCGCTTGGCTTCTTGGAACAAGAGCTTATCTTCAGCCTTGGCGAGGGCTTGGTCGAGATGTTCCGAAGCAACACGGTCATTTTCAGAAGCTGGAGTCATGTGGTATTCAACCCACTTGGTGATGGGATGTTTGTCCTGATAATTGTTACGCGTGATAATTAGCTATGAGCTCAATATTCGACGCGGCATTGCGTTTTCGAGATTTGAAACGTAAATATATATATGCAGGCTGTGATGTGCTATATATACATATCTATCAATATCTCGGTGTGTGCACTTACTTCGCCAGAGGTTGTAATTTGTTGATCAACTCTGTACCAGACCAAGCCAGCAATGACGACAAACATGGTGTTTCTCCACACATTGTTACCAAAGGCTATAGAGCGATTCAATTAGTATAATGTATAATATGCCGTACATGGGTTATTGATTTGAAGGGTAGACCGATGAATGTCAAATTCTACATACTCTCTGCTTGAAATTTGGGTTCTTCTCCAGCATGCTTCACATGCTCAGATGCATAACCACGTTGACTAATGATTTGGCGAGTCGATGGGAGAAGACGAGATCGTGCAAGAATTCTCGAGGCCATCTTGTTGTAATAAAGGAATCGGCTGATTGCTGTTTTGGCTGTAGAATTGACCATCCCAAAAATTGGATGACGTCGACTCACCAAAATTTTTGACCGCAAAGGCTTCTCAGTTGAACGGTTTATTCCTAACCTGTAAAATAAAAGCTCTTTTCGCCATAGACATAATTTGGATTTTTGATCATTTTTGTTTCATAGACCAATATTTATTACATTATCATTTAATATATATCAATAGCGTCAATCTATCGTATCAGGTACAGCAACATTAACGTTCCGGAGGGCCCTCATGTCAATAATACTTTTGTTCTTGTTGATATTCTGGAGGTTGTTGGGCTGGATGTGGTTGTGCGTACATGGGTGGATACATGGGTGAATATCCTGTAGGGTATGCTGATGGATCCGTCGTTGCGTATGCCTGTAGATACGCCTCCAGTGGAATCGGATTACGGATAATCATTTGGGATTGGCTCGTTTCAGCTTCGGTATGGTACACTACATAATGAGTCTCATATATTACAGTTCGTTTTTTGCCTCCCAGTCTTTGATACATTCGATTTCCCCATGGATCTAACCATCCTCGTCGACCGAGAGCGTATAGAATAATAATTACTTTCTGTATAACCAATTCATCAGCAACAAGGTCATCATACAAAACAATCAAGCAAAATAAAATAACACTTGCCATTAGAATAATAAAAATAATTATTGGAAAAAACCATAATGGAAAGGGTGATGAGTATGCTAATACATTTGATGATGGTGACGTTGCTGTTGACGTTGATGTTGACAGTGGTGTCGGTGCTGCTGGGGCTGCGATGGAGTTGGTGAAATAGTACGGACCTCCAACAGCATTACCTTCAGCGATATTGGTCTCGTTCAAGTAGATATAGTATGCGCCTGGTTGGAGTGATGATGGGATGTAGACATATGTTCCCGACACACTGTCTGAATTTGCAGACGATAAAGTAGCCACAACAGATGATTGCGTTCTATCAGCCGTTAGATATACGGTTATGTAACCTTGGACTGATCTATTACCCGCTCGATTCCACATGAGTTGGATAGGCTTTCCAATGGGCAAACTGTGGTATGGTGGCGGCCATGTTACTATAAGAGCGTGGCATGCAGCAGCCCATACTGTCAAGAGTAAATGCTTAAGCCACGAACAGTTCACCGACTATTGAGAAGGAAAGGAAGGGAAGGTAATGAGAACGGAAGATAAAATGGTGATACTTCAATTACCTAGGATACTGCTGAAAAAAGAAAAAAGAAAAAAGTTAATTTGTTTTCGTGTTGGTGCCGGTTTAGCGTTCGTATAGAGATTACATGTTGGAACTTGGATGCCTTAACAAGACATGCCTTATCAAGAGAATTAATTGCGCTCAACAACCTGATAATGTCAAAATTAAATGTAATTTCATTGAATCAATATGTGTATTGATGCTTGAATATAGAATAAAGGGATAAAGCAATGAAGCAAGTGTAAGGCAGAGTGCTTTAAATTGACCGAATAAGGGTTTTGTCACACTATGAACCAGACTGCGATGCTGGCTCTGCAGGAGAGGATCACACAAATGGGTTTTGGTAATAGCCTCACACAGACGATCGTATATTGGATTATATGCAGGCTGCCTGCAGTAATGAGAAGCATTCTTGTTAAAACCATTTATAGTCATGTCAACGGATATTGTGGCTCCACTACCACTAGGGATAGTACTATGCACAGGTAAAATGGTGCACATTCAGAGAAGAGTATATAAAAACAACCGAATAAGACATTACTGGGAGGTCGGGTAATCGTAACCTAGAGTACAAGAACAGATTACACGTGTAAGTACTTTAGGAAAGTAGTGTTTGTAAATGTATTTTGTGTGTATAGTCCCCCATAGTCTACCCACAAGACCGAAAAGGTATCCAAATTGATTTCCATTATACATTATATTCACACATTCGCCTACTTATTTTCTCATCTTTTGTTTGGATAACAATCAAAACGGTTGGGTAAACCCATCACCTTCCGTTGATTTCAGAAACTTTACTGTGTAAGTCATTGATACTTTTTGTGAAAAAAATTAACAAACTGATAGAAAAAATGTACATGAGAGGGGGAAAGAGAAGGAAAGAAGAAACAGTATTGTTGTGATGAGAGAAAGAAAAATTCTTTGCGAGTAAAAAAAAAAGGGTTGGGCGCATAGGGAAAAAATAACCTCTTCTAATTAGAAAACCTTTCTTCTTCTTGTAATATCTTGTTTATAATGGCTTTAGTCAACCTCCTCCATCTTTGAAGCCTCAGCAGTCTCCAATGGGGGGACATCGGAAGTCTCTTCAGCAGGGGTCTCTTCATCAGCATCAATGTTAAGACCAAGGGAGATCATACGGTGAATGCGGTTAGCAAAGTTGTTGGGGTCATCAAGGGAGAAACCAGATGTGAGAAGAGCAGTCTCGTACAAGAGGGTGGTGAGATCCTTGACGGTGCGGTCAGAGGAGTCAGCAGCAACCTTCTCCTTAAGAGTCTTGACGATGGCGTGGTTGGGGTTGAGTTCAAGAGTCTTCTTGGAAGCCATGTAAGAGGACATGGAAGAGTCACGGAGAGCTTGAGCCTTCATGATACGTTCCATGTTGGCAGACCAACCGAATTGACCAGTGGTAAGAACACATGGGGAGTCAGTAAGCTTGTTGGAGACAACAACCTTCTCAACCTTATCACCGAGGATTTCCTTGACGGACTTGCAGAGGTCATCATACTTCTTCTCTTCCTCCTCACGAGCCTTCTTCTCCTCCTCATCTTCCTCAAGTTCAAGACCTTCCTTGGTAACGCAGACGAGCTTCTTGCCATCATACTCCTTGAGTTGGGTAGTGGCGTACTCATCAATGGGGTCGGTCATCAACAAGACTTCAAAGTTCTTCTTCTTGAGAGCCTCAAGGAAGGGAGAGTGTTCAATGGCAGCACGGGACTCGCCAGTGATGTAGTAGATGTTTTGTTGCTTCTCGGGCATACGGGTGACATAGTCCTTAAGGGAGGTCATCTCATCACCAGACTTGGTAGAGTAGTAACGCAAGAGTTCAGCAAGCTTGCCACGGTTTTGGGCATCTTCGTGAATACCGAGCTTAATGTTCTTGGAGAAAGCCTCGTAGAACTTGCCAAAGTTCTCCTTGTCTTCAGAGACTTCAGCGAACATTTCCAAGCACTTCTTGACAAGGTTCTTGCGGATAACCTTGAGAATCTTGTTTTGTTGAAGAGTTTCACGAGAAATGTTGAGAGGAAGATCTTCAGAGTCGACAACACCCTTGATGAAGTTGAGCCATTCAGGAATGAGTTCCTCACAGTCATCCATGATGAAGACACGACGGACGTACAACTTGATGTTGTTACGCTTCTTCTTGGTCTCGAACATGTCGAAAGGAGCACGCTTGGGAAGGAAGAGGATAGCACGGAATTCGAGCTGACCTTCAACAGAGAAGTGCTTGACAGCAAGGGGTTCCTCCCAGTCGTTGGTGAGGGCCTTGTAGAAAGCACCGTATTCATCTTGAGAAATATCCTCAGGGTTGCGGGTCCAAAGAGGCTTAGTCTTGTTAAGCTCCTCATTCTCGGTGGTCTTCTCCTTGATGGTCTTCTTCTTCTTCTCCTTGTTCTCTTCCTCTTCATCGATTTCCTCGATCTTAGGCTTGTCCTCAGATTCTTCAACTTCCTCCTCATCGTCAGAGACTTCCTTCTCAACTTCCTTCTCGACAACGAGCTGGATGGGGTAAGAAATGAACTCGGAGTGCTTCTTGACAATATCCTTGATCTTCTTCTCTTCGAGGTATTCAAGTTGGTCCTCCTTCATGAAGAGACGGATCTCTGTACCACGGCCAAGGGGAGGGTTGACCTCATCACGAGTGATGGTGAAAGAACCGCCAGCGGCAGATTCCCAAATGTATTGTTCATCATCGTTGTGCTTGGTGATGAGTTGAACCTTGTCAGCAACGAGGTAGGCAGAGTAGAAACCGACACCGAATTGACCAATCATGGAAATGTCAGCACCAGAAGAGAGAGCCTCCATGAAGGTCTTGGTACCAGACTTGGCGATAGTACCCAAGTTGTTAACCAAATCAGCCTTGGTCAAACCAATACCGGTATCACGGATGGTGAGGATGTTGTTCTCCCTGTCGGGGATAATGCGGATATAGAGCTCCTTCTCAGAATCGAGCTTAGAGGGATCAGTCAAAGCTTGATAACGGATTTTGTCCAAAGCATCAGAAGCGTTAGAGATAAGTTCACGAAGGAAAATTTCCTATAAAAAAGAATTGAGAACAACGATCAATAAAAGAAGTTGCGTTGTCCAATGATTAATACCCTTGCGCCATGAAGATAAACCACTCATAATAGGGTGCTTCTGAGCCACCAAAATGCTAGAGATTCAAAAACTTACCTTGTTAGAATAGAAGGTGTTGATGATCAAGCTCATCAACTGAGAAATCTCAGCCTGGAAAGTGAAAGTCTCGGTCTCGCTAGACATTTTTATGAGATGAGAAAAAGGTAAAAGAAAAAGTAACTGGTAAAAGTTGACCGCGCGTTGTTTGCTTTTATTCACGACCCAGAGAAAAATCTTAAGCTGCCTTTGAAAACAAATTTTACAATACATTTATACTGATGTTTCCAGCAAGTTCCATTCTATGGCCATGTAGCCAATGAGCGCAGTAAATTTACAACTCAAGTAGCCAATCCCATGGAAGAAGTTTTTATGATAGATTTATTTCAATATTGCGAGAAAGTTCGAGCAAACGGGGTTTATGAGAGGAGAGGTGGCTGACATTAATTTCTTACAAGTAGATGTGATCGATGTAATTATAATTGGTACCAACGTCGTAAGCCCACGCTGCTTCTTCTTTCCATAAAAGTCGTTCGACATTGAGTCGATCCATAGCTTCTTGAACGACCTCACCATATTCTACGTAGCCAGGTACACGTCGGTTGAAGGCATCAGTTTGTTGGAAAAGCCACAAGGCCTTTGCAAGCGCATCTCGTGCGTCGCTAATACACTGTGCATCGCAATGGTTGGTTTTATCGGCAAACATGGCAATCATGTCGATGAGTGTGCCGCACACTTGTTGCCATGTTCGAATATGTGGTCGGCAATAATGCTTGATATGTAGTATATGTAATAGATCGGTGATGAGTACGCAAGATTGAGTACAATTTACTAGTGCGGTATGAGGATTCATTTCTGTTGTTTTTGGAATAAGGTCTTGTTCTTCATGATGTTGAATGAATAGACGGTTGAGGGACATTTTGGTGAGATTATGTCGAATATTGATCTCTACAGCCCACATGGATGGCACAACATTTTCTGAATCAGGGATACGTAGAAAGTCGGGTTGAGAATTGTGCCATTCGCTCAATTGGGTTTCAAAGAAAGTCACCTCTTCTTGTGATAGTGCTTCTTCCGGGTTGGCCTCAATAGTGTCAGCCAGCTTGCGTTCGATGTTTCGTAATACCATCTTGCTGTGAAAGTGGAATTCGATATTGGCCCAGTCCTCAATTTTTTCATCAGGTACTCGTTGCGGCATCATCAAATTGTTGAAATCATTGAAATCAACCCATGGCATTAGCTTGCAGCAGTCATTATTGTGATACCAGTCCCACCAAGCTCTTCGATTCATTTCCAAAATAAATCGTTCTTCAGGATCCGTAGTTTGTTCATGTAATTTGCGATCATGAACTGTTTCGTACAAGTTCATTTCATTGATGAACCGGACACCAAGATAATGGTACATGACATGACGTTCAGATGTGCATCCAAGCATAAAGATGGAGAGAATCCAAAGAGCTTCATATGATGTTTCGTCAAAAACTTCACTAAAAAGCTCCCAAGCCTTTTGCCGAAAGTACATTTCTAAAGGTTGAATGTTGTCAACTGTCTGAATGCCTCTATTCGGCATATGAATCATCAAGGTGTGTCGAATCCATCCTGTAACAGAATAGTGTAGTGTTACGATTGGGCAGTTAATACTCCACATCTTCTAAATTTTTTTTAAATTTCGCGTGAGATATGGCCAATTTTACTAACCTGCTACAATAGCACAAATTAGAGCATCTTCTAGAGGATCTTGCAGATTCTCCAATTTCTCAATGACAGTTGGTCGATAGAGAAGAGGGTGGTATCCATTTCCACATATCATGTATTGACGAACAACCGCATCGACCAGCATATTAAGGGCTACATCGCTCTCCATGGTGCTTGAACTCATTATTGGGTACACAAAGGGTAGGACAGTCAAGCTGATGGAATACCACTCTGGAACCCAAGAGACTTGTTCCCTTGGACCATTTAGGCCACTGTCGTAAGCATCCTCTTTGTAGGCACGAATAGTATATTTATGAAGAATGTCCTTGTTTATGAGAATGATGGGTTGTCGTGACAACGTAGATGGTCGGGTGATATTTTCATCAATATCCCACGCTTTATCATAGATTAAACGTGGTGACACAGAGGACGGCTCACAGTTCACTTGGAATACCGCTAGGCCATCCCAACCCTCTTGTAAAAAGCAAAGTAGAGATGTCATGGTAGCCTTGATGTCGCTAATCCTTGCTACGTTGATCATCAGTCGATATTCGTTTGCTTTTGTCGTGCATGTCCATAATGCGGCGCCGCCTGGATTCCGTATATAGGCATGTGTGACAGGATCTATTAACGATGTGACTGTGAAGGGTCCCGATTGCGGTATAAGACTAGTGAGATTTTCAGATTTAATTTGTTGAGTTTCGATGCCACAAGGAGGTGCGAAACGAAGCTTTTGTGATGAGCTGCTTTGTGGTGGTTGTGGTTTTGAAGATTTGTTGGTTTTGGGCTGAGTGCGAAGATCCAAAATGGAGGTGGATTGCCTGGGTAATTTCGTTTTGGGTGGGCGGCCCATAAATTTTGGTTGCTTTCCGGATCGGTACTCCTCTGCAGCAAAAGGTATGCCGTCCCACGACCCAGAAATATCACTTGAAGTTGTTACCCTCCAGTTATTGTCTGCCGTTCGCATAGCATCATACTCTCCAGGAGTGAAGACGCGGAACATGTAGTTTTCATCAGGCTGATCATGTGGATGCCTGGGTCTTCTGAGATGGCGTTTGTTGTTAGGTGGGGAATCCGTTTTTGCAACTTCTGTCGGTGAAGAACTTTTTGGTGGTGATGATGAGCGGCTGTTACGTTGGCATTTAGGGTCCAACGATATTTTGAAATAAGAAGAGGATGGGCGACTAGGAAATTGTACGGTTTGGAAAGAAGAGAAACTAGATGACGAAGGTTTGTGCAAGGATGATGATGATTGTAGTTGTTCTATCATATATCAAGGAGAATTCAGGAGAATAATAATATCTGTGGTCGGGGAAAAAAAAGTTTTTAAAAGCAAAGGAGAGGTGGTGGAAGTTCTCTCAGGTTTAAAGTCGGGAAGAGAAGGTTTGAGAATCGCCCGTGATTTGGCACTGTACTCAGTTTTCCCCACACTTTTGTGTGAGGCAGGGTGTGATTGACGTTCTCCACACACACGTCTATTTTCTGTTGATCAGACCACAAATTTACTCAGTTTTCTCATCAACTGAATAAGTAACCATCATATTACATTCATTTTTATCATTGGAAAGTAGTCTAGAAATGATTTTTGCAACAAATATATCTTTCATATACCATAATTCATCATCAAATCATATATATGTAATTTTACGTCGAAAACCTAGGTCCCGGGGTAACATGTAAAACAGAGTTTGCAAAATCGCGATCACCTTCCGATCCATAAAGTAACACGATCCTAAAAGAGCACTTGTACCAAAAGTTAACAAGTCCACATGTACCTTACCAAACAACGAAAGAGCCTAATGTGGAGAGTATAAATTCTTGGGATCAATTTTCTCTCTTCGCCACATCCCCACTCCATTCGGCTGACTTCTAATATGATGTCTGAAAAGGCAGAGACTCAATCAAACCGCTCTGACATGGATGCAAAGGAATCTTATCAACTCGAGGAGGTTTTATCCGCCAGTGATAAGAAAAGTGGCATGAACTATGATCGTGTGGATCCAGAAATTGCAAAGTATGCAAGCGAAAAAGTCGTTCACATTGATGAGGAGACAAACAAGCGACTTAAACGTTTAATCGATCGACGAGTGCTGGTCATCATGGTCTTTACATACTTTTTACAAGCTTTGGATAAGGGAACATTGTCCTTCTCTTCCATCATGAACCTACCAAAGGATACTGGTCTTGTGGGACAGCAGGTAAACTTCCAACTCTTACGACGTGTAGAAGTCGAAGTGTGATAGTCTTTTAGGCTGACTTAACCTATTTCCTTTCTTTTCCGCGGGATTTCAGTATGCCTGGTTGACGACTTGTATCTATATTGCTATCTTGATTGTGGAATATCCTTTGAACTGGACCATTCAGAGAGTTCCCATTGGCAAGTTTTTAGCCTTCAACATTATATGCTGGTCCATAATCCTTGCTCTACACTCTGTGTGCAAGAACTTCGCCAGTCTTGTGGTGGTTCGTACGTTGCTTGGCATCTTTGAGGCAAGTTGTCAACCCATATTCATCGCCCTATCCAGCATGTGGTATAAGAGAGAAGAGCAAGCTCAGATCGTCACCTACTGGTATATTATGAACGGATTCCAACAGATCGTCGGAGGTCTTCTCGCCTATGCCTTTACAAATATTACGTCTGGTCCGTTGAAGTCTTGGCAGGCACTCTTCTTAACTTATGGATGCTTTTCGTTCCTTTGGGGAATTGCCGTTCTTATCATCATGCCCGACAGTCCTATGAGAGCCAAATGCTATTCTGAAGAGGACAAGAAATTGATGGTTGAACGAGTTCGAACTAATCAAACTGGTTTGCAAAACAAGACTTATCGAAAAGAACAAATCATCGAGGCTCTCCGTGACCCTCAGGTCTGGGCATATGGTCTCATCTCCTTCCTTACAACAGTTCCAACATCTGGTCTTGGAGCATTCGCCAACATCATTATTGCTGGGTTTGGATTCACCGTCTTGCAAACGCAATTGCTGGCCATGGTGTTGGGTACATATATTATGATTGTAGGTCTTTCCGCTACATATCTTGCGAAGAGATACGGTCAAAATCTTATTATCATGTCAGCATACTGTATTCCGTAAGTAATCTATTGATCAGTATTTTGTTGGTGATGCAACATATATTGATTATTATATTTTATACCTCGTAGGAGCGTGATATGCACAATTGTTTTGATGACGGTTGAGAACACCAGTATGTCTACCAAAGTTGGCTTGCTTCTAAGCTACTACTTAACCTTGTCATTCTGGGCTACCGCTACTCTTTCCATGTCCTTGCTGACCCGTAATGTTGGTGGACAAACCAAGAAGGCTGCAGCGACAGCCATCAACTTTATTCTATGGGCTACTGGAAACGCCATTGGTAAGTAGTAAAGGGGGGACTGTGTTTTTTTATGTGAAACCTTTAGATAATATTCATTTGTTAACGACTCAATTCAAACAGGGCCCCAGGTGTTCCAGTCGACCGATGCTCCTAGATACATCAAGGGATTTGGTGTACATTTGGCTTGTTATGGTGTATTGTTTGCTGTCATGTTTGGACTTCGCTGGTACTTCGTCCGTCAAAACACTCTCAAAGCTAAATTGCTAGAAGCTCAAGGCGATAAGCAAGACGCCGAACTCACTCACTCGTTCGAAGACTTGACCGATATTCAAAACCCTAATTTTGTTTATATATATTAAGTACTTTATCGTTATTTGAATTCATGAGATGGGGTGAAACAATGATGGTATGTAGTCAGACCTAATTCAATTCAGGATAATAAACCATGTGTAATGAGCAGTTACCCATACCGCAGCCAATCAATTAGTATCAATGGGGTCGGGAGAGCGGGGTTATGATGAATGCCGAATTCGTCAGCATTTTACCGAGCTTGGAAAGCACTTACGTTGCGATATGTATATCATTCATGGCTCAGGAGGGCTTAAAGTCACAACAGCAAATTCCAAAGATGTTGATCTATCGTGATCCCAAACATTTATATTTCAAAGTAAACAAGATGAATAATGGCTGTGCTGTAGTTGTAGTGGATGTAATAGCGGATGGTATTGATAAGACAATGAAAAAAGAATTAGTAATAAATTATACGACAATTTTTTTTTTTCACTTTCTTACGGGTGCGAGGTGTGTGTCCCTGGGCATAAGGAGGTATAAATTTTTTTTTTTACTCACTCACATGAAACGGCCTTTTAAGAGCCGAGAACGGATGAAATATTGCGTCTCTTAATTGCTTGCATCAGCGTTAAATTAGAGCCATGACTTTCATTTTGGGCTGCAAAAAAAAAAGGATCACCAACGAAATTTACCATATGAATATGAGGTTCTATCCTAACCTACACAACATCTGTACATACATTTGATGTAGTCCATGTTATCTTGAAGAACAGCGTTAAAGAGATAAAGCAGTTAGTAAAAGGACATGAGCCGATACCGATAATATTACTTACTTTGGCCCAATCAAAATGGGACTCATTTACAGAAACATTTTTTTCCGTTTGTGATTGAAAGGCAGTCAATACGCAGCGACCACACCATTTTTTTTTTTTTTTTAATGGGGGGTTCGGTGAAACCGATGCTTAGTTTCTTTTCATCGTTTTATCAAATTGATTTTATTTTCTTTTTCTCTAAGGTCATTATACTAGAAATACGCGAAATTATAAGCGAATCTTTTTCTTTCATAATTGTCAATTAGGACCGACTATCCGTTCATCATGGATGCGTCCAAACGAAACTCTGTAACCGATATAGACGTTGACCAACTGGAGGAGTTGTCTGAGCTTCGCTTGACAGTCAGTCGACGACATTCGGACGTCGATCTTCCAGATTCACCAACGGACGATGAACATTCGGCGCCTACTACACCTGTCAGCTCTGAAGTACCATATCAAATGTCTTTAACGGCTGCCGATATACAAAACAAGCTTGGCTCAGAAGGACAGTCCAAATTCAAGCGTGCGTCGACCTGTCTAACCGTATCATCATCACCTCCTACATCATCAGACAACCCATTACGAAGCAACTCTAGCGGTAACTCGAACACACCTCACTCGAGGCTTTGCCGTTATTTTTGCTCTGAAGAGAATAGCTCGCTTTGTCCAAGCAAACAGAAGCATCATATCGAAACGCCAATTTCACTCAATAGTAGTACTCTTTCAACTGCTACACCCAAGAATAAATGTTTCAATCGCTCACTCTTTACATCCAAAAAACGTCGACCTGTATCAGCAATTATGACTCCACCAAAGAATTTGGATGATATTCCTCGTCATAACAGAACACAAAGTGGCGGTGACGATAGTATCTTAGCACCGACCCCATCGCTTGATCGGAGTAGTTCAACCTCATCGACAGTATCGTCGCACGGATCTTTCCATTCTGATCGCTTTTCAAATGTTCTCACGTCAGAATTATCGCAAGTGGCAGATACAGACTCTGGTTCGGAAAGTACTGCTTGGAGTGAAAATAATGTGTTTGCAACACTGACCTATTCCGCTCCCGTATCTGCGGCGTCGTCCCCCAAATTGAACCCTGCCGAAAGCCAACGAAAAGGGTTCTTTTCCAAAAGAGCAAATACGCAGCCTGTCATGACCATCGATGTAAAGCCAAGCAAAGGTATCAAAGCTGCTATTCGTAACAAACGAGAGACTGCTGTACTCAAACGGGAGGCCAAAGCCATTCACATTTGGAAGACTAGTACACTATCTTTACTCGAAGCTGGACCTGACGAACCCACCATTGCGGAAGTGAACAAGGTATGAAACTCTAAAAAATATGTATTTGTCCTTGGCATGGCTCACTTTGAACTAACAAAATGGCACCAAAAAATAATAATAATTTAGCCATCGGAAAAAGTTGAAAAAGACGCTCTCATGCGGCGGTTCATCATAAATGAAATATACACCACGGAGAAGTCTTATTTGAAAAATCTTCTTATCGTGAAAACGGTACGTGCTTTCTATATCAGAGAAACGAGGAGATGGGGGGAGAGGGGGGTTTTTTTTTCTTTCTGTGGGCTGCCGCTTCCTGTGGTCTCCTTGATTATCTTGATATCGATATTCATATAATGCACCATTCTATAATTATAGAAATTTATGGATCCTTTGGTGGAAGCTGCTAAACTTGGAAGTCCTCTTTTACGATCACAAGACCTACGCATATTGTTTGCACACCTGGCTGATGCTATCATGATATCAAATCAAATCATTGATCGGTTTGAGCAATGCAAGGAAGCAAGCGGTATGCTTTGGCGCGAATGCCCCTTACGAGTTGGTCGCATCTTTAAGGACCTGAATGACGACATGGTATGCTATGTAAAGTATGCTCTGGATTACCATACATTGGAGAAAGTCCTAAAACGTGCTGTCCGCAACGTGGAATACCGGAAGTTCAATCAGGTAAGTACCTACATAAAAAGAAAAAAAGGAATTTGATGACATGAGGAGGCTTTGCTACTGCTTGCTTGTCGTCACACCATACTTACTTGAACGCTAATACTCCCTTTGCCTCGTATCTACCTCAAAATTATAGAATTCCATCAATAATTTGGAAACCAATCGCATGGGCCCAGCAGATTTTCTGATTATGCCGATTCAAAGAATTACCCGCTACGGACTATTACTAAAAGGTATTGTTATTATCCAGGGCCTACAGGGCATCCTGCAGAAAGATTGTCAGCACTGTGTGCTTTCTTTTGTTTGTTTTTTCTTACTAATGCGAGGGGTGTGGCCCCGGTTTGCATTGGCAGATTTGAGGAAGCATACGCCAGTTTCGAATCCAGATTATAATGACTTGGACAGTGCCATCAAGATGATAACTGGTTTAGCGATCGCGATGAATCATGCACAGAAACGAAATTAAGTCGAATCAAACAATATCGACTGGCTAGCCTGGCATTGTACATAAATGAATCTCAAATCTACCAAAGAAGAACAGCTCCCCAAAAAAAATTAGCATAACATACTCTTACTCTCCCTTCATCCGAACACTCGCGCCGCTGTAATAATGTTCCATTTTTTTTACGCTCACTCCTAGCTCATACATACCATTATTCTTCTTAAGACCTTATGCTCATAATTCTTCTTATCTGTTTCCCGCCATTAAAAAAACTCTACAATTCGGAGATGATTGTGCAAAAAAGCTATATTATGCCCTGATGTTGTTGGCTATATTTATTGTTTGAGTGCTTACACTTATATAGAATAGAAAAGACGAAGGTATAATATGAGAGAGTTCATAGTGCTCTTGATTTTTTTTTTGTTTTTCCTGGAAAGAAAAATGAAACATTCAACCATCTTTGAGAGCTTGGGGTTTTTTTACTTGATACATAGTTGGGTCATATCCCAGAAAATAAGAAATAAAATGGAGGCTTAACGGTATCGCGCGGTAAAAGTGAAGTAGCGGAAGAGTATCACATTTGTGTGACTGAGACGAAACTGCGACCGTCTAGTTTACATTTGGCCAAAGTTTGAGCTCCTTGTATCCATTGATAATCTCCTCCAACTTCTCCTTGGTCATGTAAGGCACTTCATAGGTAAACCCAGTCTCACGTTCAATCAGTGTACCATCGACAAAGACAGGGTTAGATTGAAGTAACTCCTCATCGATATAAGGGGAAAGTGGCGATATAGCGATTCCTGATTCCTTGAGCAGGTCAGCCCAAGGTCCAAGATGTTTCTCATTCACATCCTCAGTTACAGTTCCCAAGTTGAGCTAAATGAAATTAACATGCGTTGTTAGTGCGCCCAAGTCATAATGACATTATCTCACACAATTTTTTTTTTTTTTTAATATTGTACAGATCGATCTAAAAGGATGGATGTTCCCTTTAGTCATATTTGCCTTGCCCTACGTACCTTTACAAAGCTCGATATCACTGAGCTATGATAACCAGTTTTAATACCAAAGATAGTTTCTAAATGTTGATTAATAGTTGCTTGATCTAAAATAAAAATGGATATAGCTCTTAATAAGCGACTTTGATGCCAGCCAAAGGTCTATCATTCACAACCCTTACTAACCTGTGTCTTGCTTATCGGCAAGATTAAACACAATTTTTCGGTCCTTTCTAGGAGTGATTCCGTTTACATCGTACCATTTCGCCAGATGCCAGCAAGCGCGAACAACATCATGTATATGTACAGTATTTAATTTGAGGTCCTTGTTCCAAAGCAATTTCATTTCTTCATCCAGTTTCTTGTACACCCTTCCGGTCACCAATCGAGTGGCTAAAAAAAAAAGTAATATTGGTTACATACAGGTTACCATGTGCATACTTTCCCATTGTTATCCACTTACTAATACCAGCCGTTGCTCCAGGACCGTAAATGACAGCAGGTCTGACAATGACCAGATTGAGACTAAAATTAAAAATTCGGAGTGGAAGATTAGTGCGTCAGCTAACCTACAAGGTTTATTGACCAGCGTCTCCGATCGTACGGCATGACATGATGGCGGTAAACCAAAATATCACGCTTTGTACCAACGTAGACCAAACCCAGATTTCATTTTCGTTTTCCATGAAGTCTTACCCTTCGATGCCCTGCAATGTTTTGCAGACCTCCACTTTCTGCTTTGCAATTAGGGTCCAAGGTTTAAGTGGCGCGTCTTCGGTTGCCGCCGCCTGTGGCATCGACATAGCAAAAAAATTAAATTAGCTCTATCTTCGGAGATACGATACCAAAGAACAGCATTGCGCAGAAACTCCATTTATGGATGTAGAAGGCGTGCGTTCAAACATCGTGTCATAAGGTAAAGATAACTTTTTTTTTCCTTACCTTGGTGGATTCATAGACTTCGGAGGTGGATATTTCCACAAACACTTTGATTTTGCGTTTAGCGGCTTCCTTTGCACAGTTTACAGATAGATTATAGATACGCTCTCGGTAGACCTATGACATTTTCGTTACAAACAGAAACAGGAAGGGCGTGGGGGGGGGGGCCAGGACATATTGAGTTGCAATATGCGAAACCAGCACAGGCATGATTCTCTTACCTCCGGGACTTGAGAATACTTGGTCTCAGCAGCAAAATTAAATACATAATCAAATTCTGACCCATCTGAACGCGTATAACATTTTTCGATCGAGACTGGGTAGATGAAATCAAATTGTTGTTTACGTTACGTCAGTCAGGAATGTGGCGAATATAAATTATATATGTCTCAATTCGCCATAGATTGCATACCAGGATTAATCAAGTTTGCTTGCATTATTTCAACACTTGGATGATCGAATGCAGCTTTAACAACAGGCGACAAATAGGCTGTTTGTGGCAATGCTTTATCGATACCACGAATACTGGATGCTAGCTTATTTTCCACCAGGTACTGAACAAAATTACGGCCTACAAAGCCTAATGCTCCGAGAACCAATACTTTTGGCGCTGTCTCTACGGTCATTTGGAGAGGAGCTAAAGCCGATAAAAAGAAAAGAAGAGGGAATCCAAAAAAAAAAAATAATAATATAAAGAGAGAGAGATGTAAAAAGCGCTGACAAAACTTTGTGGGCTTCAGCTGCCTTCGAAACACGTGCCATGAGCATGCTGGAGCTGGAAATATTTTCAAATACCCTCTTTTAAGATTTAACTCCGGTAATGTGTATGATTGGCCCGCCCCTTGATTGTCACCAACGAAGCTTAGAGATTACACGAATCAATTTTCAATTGCATAATGGGGTAAGGCACACAAACAACCAAGAGACAAAAAATAGAATTAGGCTGGTAATTTGCAGAAAGAAAAAAAATAAGATATGGTATTATTTCATAACGATAAAATGGCCTTAACATCGTTCGCTGGCCACAAAATACTTGACACCCGCTCCTGCTTGACCCCTCTTTAAATATAGATAGATGGCCAATGATTTGCCTTTCACTTTGTCTTTATTATTATTATTTTTTTTTTTTGGGTCCGTGGATCTCACAAAGTTCCGCTCTTTTATTGTGTGTTGCCACACAAAAAAATTCCCCTCAGTCCCGCTTGCCTCTCTTCTGCTTCTTCTTTTATCATCACTTCTCTTGTAATTCTCTGGTCGTATTAGACCATTTCCTTACGTTGAAGAGAGAAGAGAGAAAAAAAGTCCCAGTTTACTAGTGGTAATAGAATCCGATCGCCGTCTTACCCAGCTTTGGACTATTCATCACTGTGACGCGCTTCCCCTCTTTGGATTGAATGGTACGGTACCTTTCCATTTTTTATTTATATTGCAAGAACGAACCCCATTTCTTTACTTTCCATCTTGCATTACCTGTGACCATCTCATAACTCATCTTTGTCATCTTGACTTGCTGTACAGAAGCTTGAAGTGTCTCTTAATACTGTTCACTGCTAGAGAGTCAAGACTATCCCCCTTCCGCTCTACCCAGGTTTTCCGCCACTATTCCTATTCCAACTTTTTTGACCTGGTTATACATAATATTTCTTCCTTTTCTTCTTTTCCCCTTTCTTACAGTTTTGTCTCTGAAGACGCCTTTAGCCAAAACTTTTATCCTATCCACTTTATTATTTTTCCTTTCCACCGTCTCGTCCACACTTGTCGGATTGAAGATAAAAACAAGACAACCGCCCCACGACACTCATAATACCAGCTCAAACCTAAAAACCTACACAAACTTTGATGGATCCAACCACCGCTGCATCATATCAGCCACAGATCAACCGTACTCGCTCATCTACTTCCAGACTTGGCGATGATGGATTGACGACAGGTGTAAGACCTCGAAGGCAAAAATCATTGGTTAGACCTGAAAGAGAACGTATTGATCCAAACCATCGACAATTTCATTATCGACAACGTGCTACGGAACATCTTGGTGTGGAACAAGTGGCTGCAAGTACAACCGGTAATATACCTTTGCATTATCAAGAAGTTCCAGAACGAAGAGCACAAAGACTTCCCTCATTTCGACGTCAAGTTCCACCTGTCAGACGTGGAAAAAGTATCTTGGGACGAGAAGAACCTAGCAAGGAAAAGTCTAACGTCAAGTCTGCTAGACAAACACAGAATTCACCGTCTGCAGGAGGCTCTGACAGTTCCGAAACAATCACTGGAATAGACAGCGCAGCACCTGCCAATGCTGTTATTTTGGATGACCAATCCAAAAATCGATTACCAGATATGTGGAATATCTACGTTCGTGCCCTGACATGTTGTTTTCCAGGCAGCGTTCTTCGTTCTTTCGGTAAGTTACCAAAACTTTTACCTTTTACAGAGAAAAGCATGTGGATATGGGCTTTTGTGTATATGTGTGTTATTTTCTCGGGGAAACAATCCAAGGGGGGTTGGGAGGGTCAATTAAGGGCTTGTTTTTGGCCTTGCCCTTTGCCCATATTTTGATCTTGCAGTTATTCAATACAAAGTGCCCAACCAACCAACCAAAAATTTCTTTCTTATATCTGAGATTCATACACTAACCCGTCCTTGGTCTCCAACTAATAGGACTCAAGGATGAACGTGCTCAGTATGCATGGCGTGAAAAAATTGGCCTGTTATCCATTATTGCAATCATCATGGCCTTTGTCGGTTTCCTTACTTTTGGTTTTACGGAGGCTGTTTGCCCGACCCCTCCCTTGAGTTTTCATGCTGGATCCATCAATAATGGTTATCTTTTAATCAATGGATGGGCTTACCAATTATCTTCATGGCAAAATCACCCTGCCATTCCCGGTGTCACCAACCAAAGTACCAATCCGCTTTATCCTCCTATCAATGCCGGTGGCATGGATGCCACCTTTCTCTTCCAAAATGTGAACCAACGTTGTCTCAACATTATTGTTCCTAAATCAGGTGTGCAAATTCACCAGAACGGAAATGAAGTACCGACCTATTTCCCTTGTCGCATGTTCGATCCAAATAATACCATTGCTCCTGATGCAAATACTTATTTGAACTACTCGGGATGTCATTTGACTTCTACCGCACGTACAATGTACTATGACTTTTCAACACAAGGTGTACCAAACAACAAGAATGGTTTTGACAAAGCCGGACGTGTCTATTATGATTGGGAAGATGTCACTCCGGAAAAGGGGCTAATGGTTTACAATAGGTAAGGGAGATAGTGACAGACAGAAAAAAAAAAAGCAACATATGACAAATTCAAAACAATCTGACACATCGGGCCATGCCCCACTTCTTTACAGTGATGTGCTTAATCTCAACTTGTTGCAATCACTCCCTCAAGCTTACTTCAATGTCCCTGCCGGAGGTTTAATCGCAACTCTCTTGGCGAATTCGACTGCCTATGCCGGAAAAGATATGACCCGACATATCTCTGCTTATAGAGGACCAACCATAGATTGGAAGCAAGAAGCAGATTGTCTAGCAGATATTATTACAGTGGGAATGTTGGATACAGAAAGTATCGGTTGTATTGCGTCCGACATTGTCCTCTACGTTTCTTTGGTGGTCATTCTCGGAGTTATCATTGTCAAGTTTGGTTTAGCCGTTATCTTTGGCTGGTTCCTCTCATGGAAGCTTGGCAACTTTAACGAAGGCACATCTTACAAAGAGAGGATGAAACGAGCTGCGGAAATTGAAAATTGGACAGAAGGCATCTATCAACCTGCTGATGCCATTAAGCCAAAGAGCCCTTACGCCTCTTCCACAGCCCTTTCTCCATATGGTGGATTGAATGCTCGTCGAAAAACCTTTTTGCCGCAGACGTCTCGTTTCACTCAACCAGAATTCGGCTCCAATCGATTTAATGCTATGGATCGCCCTACAAGCACCTTTTGGAATTCTGGACCGGGTTCTTCCAGGTAAGTACAGTAGATCTTTGATTGTCATAACGGAATCTGAATCGGTTTTTTGGTCTAATTTCCATCTGCACAGCCCTGGCCTCGGACCACTTTCTGGCTCTCGCAATTCTATGTTTGGATCGAATTTTGGAACTCCTCCTGCATCTCCTTCATTGCGAGGCTTCAATGATACATCTTCATTCCACCGACAAAGTCAGATATATTCTCCATCACGCCGATCGTCCATCTCATCGTCGGGCATGGGAAGTGTTTCGCAACAATCTACCTGTCCTTTCCCGCTTTCAAAGCATGTCGTTCCTCAACCCAAGCTAGATTACATGCCTTTTAATTTTGCCTTGGCTCACACAATTTGTTTGGTTACATGTTATTCTGAAGGTGAAGAAGGTATCCGTACCACTTTGGACTCTATTGCCACCACCGATTATCCAAATTCGCACAAGCTTATCTTGGTCGTCTGTGATGGTATTATTACTGGTCATGGAAACGCAATGTCTACACCTGATATTTGTGTGTCCATGTTGCGCGATTGTATTGTTCCCAAGAATCAAGTGCAACCTTATTCGTACATTGCCATTGCCGATGGCTCCAAACGTCATAACATGGCCAAGATTTATGGTGGTTTCTATAAATACGATAATAATACTGTCGACCCTGCTCAACAACAGCGTGTGCCCATGGTTGTCGTCGTCAAATGCGGTACACCCGAAGAGGCCAAGGAAAAGAAACCTGGTAACCGTGGCAAACGTGACTCTCAAATTGTTCTCATGTCATTTATGCAAAAGGTTATGTTTGATGAACGTATGACATTGATGGAGTATGAGTTCTTCAATACTATTTGGCGAATCACTGGTGTTAGTCCTGACAAATACGAGATCTGTCTCATGGTGGACGCTGATACAAAGGTTTACCCGGATGCACTATCTAGATTAGTATCGTGTATGGTCAAAGATCCCGAAATTGCTGGTCTGTGCGGTGAGACGAAGATTGGTAACAAGACTGACAGTTGGGTCACTATGATTCAAGGTAAAGACAGAATAGGCTGACACTCATGTAATGTTCAAGGCATCAGATAATTAACCCTTATCTATTCCCATTATCTTTTAGTTTTTGAATACTATATCTCCCACCATCAATCCAAGGCTTTCGAATCCATCTTTGGTGGTGTGACATGTTTGCCTGGTTGTTTCTGTATGTACCGTATCAAAGCTCCCAAGGGTCCTAATGGTTACTGGGTTCCTATCTTAGCCAACCCTGATATTGTTGAGCATTACTCTGAAAACGTTGTGGACACACTCCACAAGAAGAATTTGTTGCTACTCGGTGAGGATCGTTACTTGTCCACTCTCATGTTGCGTACATTCCCCAAACGTAAGATGGTGTTCGTCCCTCAGGCGGTCTGCAAAACCGTCGTTCCCGATACTTTTGCTGTTCTTTTGTCACAACGTCGTCGGTGGATCAATTCTACCATTCACAATTTGATGGAACTGGTTCTTGTGCGAGATCTTTGCGGTACCTTCTGTTTCTCTATGCAATTCGTTGTCTTTATGGAGTTGGTTGGAACAGTAGCTCTTCCTGCTGCCATCTCTTTCACACTTTATCTTATCATTCTTGCTATTATTGGACAACCGGCAATCATCCCACTAATTCTCTTGGCTATCATTCTTGGTTTACCTGCAGTCTTGATTGTCATGACTAGTCGCAAGGTTGTTTACGTTGGTTGGATGTTGGGTAAGTGGCAAAAAAAATATTTATTAAGTTTTTGTGGGACGATTGACATGCTATCAAATTGGTTTGTAACACGTTGAACTATTTCAATTTACGGGCTTTATTGTTTTTCATTCACAGTATACTTATTCTCATTGCCAATTTGGAACTTTGTTCTACCCGCTTACGCTTTCTGGCACTTTGACGATTTCTCCTGGGGAGAAACACGTAAGGTGGCTGGTAACGCAAAGGAGACAAATCATGGTGACAAGGAAGGAGAATTTGATAGTAGCAAGATCACCATGAAACGCTGGGGCGATTACGAAAAGGATCGTAAAATCCGACTGGCAACCGAAGCCGGATTGCCACCTCCTAAATTCGTTGACCGCTCCTCACGCCTAGACATCTTTAGAGACTCATCATCTGCATCCAATACATATCACAAAGCTGGATCTACTGGTTCTAGCGATAGTGACTTACCATTTAATCAGAGCGAGTACATTCCTGCTGGGTACTCTGGTAGACGCCATAACCGAAATGGTTCAGTGGAACTACTTCGATTACCATCACCCGGCCCTAATGCTCCAACACAAACCAAAAAACCATTCCCAGATGATTCATATGTGTAATAAAACCTCTCCCAAAGCTGTATCTTTGTCTTATATATCTCCATTAAACCAATTTCATTAAAACCCTATACTCTTTTTTCAACTTATCAAAACGTGGGAATAGTCAGTGAGCGTGTTTGCCATTGTTTGGGTCGATTATCCTACCCCGCGCCATGACTGACATGTTGGGATCAAGTCCCTGCAAGCCCTATGACATCAGCTGAGGGGTGCAAAGAGATTGCCACCCGCCAAAGTTACCTGCAGCAACATAGCGCACGTAAGCCATTTGAATAAGGTTGTATATTTTCCTCCAAATTCCTCCAGAATACAAATATCAGTGGAAAACGGCACTTGGAACCCGCCTAAATAGAATACTTCCATACTTTTACTCTAGCAAAGGCTATTTTTCTTTTTATTTCTGTTGTTTAAGTTCACTTGAATCAAAAATGAAATATTGACCACGCGATATGTATGGTGGAAAAATAAAGCTCCGCCAACCTTTCCCATTCCACTTGAACACTTGATATTCAACCATTTGCCAATCGTCACCTTACGAATCCTCAATCTGGGGTAGATAATTGCCGTCTATTACAGTATAACACCCTTAATCGACTACTAAACGTATCGTAATCGACATTTCCCTGCTGTTAACAGTACTGTATATATCATCTACTCTCAAGGTAAACAGCATGAGCATCCATTACATGGAATGATAATGACATGCAGGAACCACAAGATTAAACACAAGCTCTTCCATTATTTTTTGAATACTAGGGATAGTGTGGATCTCCTCTCCCCCCTCCGCAGAAGACAACAACAGTCCGTCAAAAGTATAGACAACTAAAAAAAATCCTACTGATAATTTACGAATTTCTGCTTCAAATTTGTACATACCTCTCCAAATAATATCCATCCATACGCGTGGCTTATGGTAAGTCCTCTCAGTGGTGATAATAGTACAGGATCAACGGATTAAACAAATTTGGATTTAATGATAGAAGGTGGAAAAACGAGTCAAAGTCTCTTCATCGAACGTGGCTCTCAAGACAAAGAAAAAGCCATCACCCACTGATCCTGCATGGCGAAAGTGGAAAGTGGAAATTGTATCAGAAGATCAGCAACCGTTATCCAATATTGTCGATCATGTTGAATATATCTTGCACGAATCATTCGAAACTCCTCGCATAGGTAAGCAAGAAACCATTTTGATTTGGTGTGGATGATCCCCAAGAGATGAAACAAGAGAAAAGAAATAGGAAGAAGAGATATGGGCTTTTCAGGGCCACGAGCGTAAACTAACTTTTTGGCGATATGCGGCTGCGCTGATGGTAGTACGTACAAGAGAGCCTTACACACTCCAGGAGAAAGGATGGGGCGCGTTTGATCTTCGCATTATTTTCCACTTTGTCGACAATCTGGTTGCACCGCAATTAATGTGGTTTGATCTTAACTTTGCTCAGGAAGCTTATTCTATATCAGACACTTTGGTAAGTGATTTTTCTTTTTTGTTGGTGTTTTGTGTCGGGTGCTGCCCTCGGTATCGACCAAAAACGAATTTGGGACCCTATTTTTTAAAGCCTTGTCGGTATATACCAGCCGATCCTTGGGGGGGGAGGTTTCCATGGTATGCATTAAAACCAAAGCGTACATATGCAACATCTAACTTTAAATACTGTTTTTATAGACATTCGAGAGTCCACCAGAGGAATTTCTGGCCCTGCTAAATATCACATCCAATGGAGTTGACTCGGCAATATCACAACCGGTTATGAAAAGAAAACGACAGGATTCAAGTGATGATAGCAGTATTACTAGTAGCGAAGACGCAAAACGAAGATCATCGAGCTCTTCATCGGTTATCGACTGGGATATGGCTATTGCTTCACCATCTTCTGCTGCTGACAGTGACGGTGCGGATGAATATCAACCCAAACGAATAGCGGCGGGTAAAACAACCAAGAAAGTCCCCAAGAACAACAAGAAGCCAGTCAAACAAGTTGTTGAAGATGATGTCTATACGGCTCAGGATACCATTGCCTTACACAATGTACATCGAATGGTGGACGTGTCCCCCGAGACTCGGAAGGAATGGGGCGTTCCAGAGGTTAGTTTTATGTGTGTGTGTGTGCAGTATGATTTTGGTTTAATTTTGATTTAGTGTGGTGTAGTGTAGTGTTTTGGGCTGTCCTTTGGGGGACGGAAGGATGGGACGTTCCATATTTAGGGAAACTGAAAGCTTTGTCCTTTGGCGTTGGGTTTCTCTCTGTCTCGAGAAAAAAAAAATACAAGGATTACTAATCATGAGCATATAACTCTATAGGATGTGGACATGTGCGAACTAGCACGAGCGCTGACCATGCTGGATACCAACGAACTTCAAAAGTGTTATAGCATACTTCAAAAGAGACAATCGTTGCATGAGCACGTGAAGGGTGGTGAGTAAAAGGATCCCAGGATGGGGGAGAGGTTTCATCGCATGATGGATGAAAACAGAAAGTGTTACTGATTCGGCATACCGTTTAGATGAATTTGTGTTTGACCTTTACGATGTAGGACCCGATGCACTTTCAAAATTATGGATACTAACGACCAAGCATCGACGAACGTCAAGCTAAGCATAAATATCTGGATCAATGTGTTTGAAGGCTTTCGTTGGACTGCGATCTATCAATAATTGGCAAAAAAAAAGGAGAGAGAGGCGAAGCAGGGCTTTGACAGTCCATGCAAGTTGATGGATTAGAAAGAAAGAAAAATCAACAAAACATATACAAAAAGTGGGAACATGTTTCTCTTTTTCAGAATCAAAGCATGGTCTGTTACCAAAAGGTTCATTGTTGCCATTGCAAAGAATCATATAACTATTAACCTAGCATATTAAAAACCAAAAAAATGTGCAAATGAAAGACATATTATATTGCTTTTACCGTCGGTCTTATGCTTTCACTACTTCTTGCAATATGGGCCCAAGTCAAGTAAATAAGCACGTGTACTGCTATAAGACCTGGTATGGTGTGGCACAGTGTCTTGATATGGTAATGGTAGGCAACGCCCAAAGTTGATGACTCTTTTTCAATAAAGGGGGGAAGAAGTTCTCTCCAACCCAATAAATAGAGGTACCAGATCATGCCAAGGACAACCCACTTCCCTTTTTTCTTCTTGTCGAACAATACCTCCTTCCTGTCCCTGTCGCTTTGACAGTATATAACCTCTTTGCTGGTTGCCTTCCCTAGTGATGTGAAGTGGGGAAAATTCATTCCACCTAAATAAGTCGCAACTCCGCGCGTTATCGCCTTTTATCAAAGGTAGGCGATATCGCCACTCCGTCAAGGTTTTTTACAAGTTGACAAAAAACTGAGGTTGAAAACTTTTCTCCACTTTGTTGCCGATGCCCCGCTCATCATCGTCAATGCTTATTTTCAATCCCCGGGAACGACTTTTATATTTTTCTTCTAATGTTGAAGTCAAATAGAAAGCTCTTTCGTTTTTTCTCACTTGGGATGAGAACATGAGTAACCTCAAAGCACATGCTATCCCCCCGCCGTCCTCCATCCCGCAGTTCGACAAATATGGGCAGGTAACGCCAATTTAGAGAAAATTAGGCAGCCCACCAAAGATTTTCTCATGCACTGCTCCTTTCCTCGCCTTCCATTGGAAACTGCCGCTCCTTTTACCAATTTCAGTCAAATCCACCAACCTCTTTAAGGTGTCTGCTCAATCTGATGATCAACCCTTGTTTGGTTCATCACGCGCAATGCTCACTTCATTTGACTCCTGATTGGGCGTTCCATGTTACAACCACTTTGCTCAAACAAGCATGGAGAAGTGATCACATTTCTTTTATTTCCTTGTGTGCTTCTTCAACCGGTCATCGTTTGTCACTTAAAAAAAAAAAATCAAAATTCGTGGGAACTCGCTGCACATAACGCCAAAATAGCTGCACTACGTTCATCATCAGAAAAATTTACTTTGTGTGAGTGTACCTAGGAAATTGGAGACTTGGGACAAAAACATGTCCAGAGAAAAAATTTGAGGATATTGGATCCTCGTCTATTAACAGCATGAAACAAAAGAAAACCGCACACAAAATAACGCAAATAACAACAACTAATGTATATCTTTCATTTAGCTCAAACTGAACATTCGTTTTTTCAATGTCTTAATTACCATAGCCAAAAAAAACAAAAAAGCTCTTAGTTAGTCTATTTCACATCACGATCTGTTTTTTTCCTTCCCTTCCCACTTTTGTCCTTTCTTAACCTTGTTTGTGTGATCCCCCAAGGCGTCCAGGCCAGGCAGCTAAAAGTTTTGGCCGTTGCCCGTTGATTCGGATGGCCGTTTAGCCAGTCAAACTCCTTTCCAATACCACGGATTTCAATTAAAAAAATCAAACATTGGGCAGACAGATCCGTAGGAGAGATGCTGACGTGAAAGGAGGCCAGATATTTCAGTTTCAATATGATGCGGGGTAAACGATGATGATCGGCTTGTAAGTTTTGCCAGGCAAGGCACGGCATCCACCGAGAAGTGGTTGTGTGTATAATGATTTCCTGATCTGTACAGCAATTTTGGCTAAACAGGTACCTGATCCCCCCCACATACATCCTTGATCTTGAAGCTTTAAGCCTCACTACGGCATTTTTGCCACTAGCTGCCAAAACTAATTATCCATTAGTCCCCCCCCCGGAATGGGTGTTATTCACTTGATTGGGATAATCTAGCGTGCAAACTTTGTGATGAGCAATAAAAACCGTAACGACTGTTCCGTCTTCCAAATCTTGCTGGAGATTTTATCATTTCTTTTTCGCTTTTAACTCCTTTTTATTCGTCTTTCTTCCATAGACAAGTCAAAAGCCATTGATTTGTAGACCTATTGGGTATCCTGATTTTAAAAGGAACAAGCAAGCGCCTTTAGAAAAACACCAAAGAGTAGAAACTATTCCCCCCTGTTTTCTTTTTAGAAAAGAAAAAAGGTGAGTAGTGTTGCAAATCCCCATCTGCTGAAAAGGAGTTCAGTCGAAAACCCAACCCCAAATGCTAATTTAATGCGCATTCCTCCTTTTACGTTTCATTTTTATAGAGCTAAATCTGATCCTAACCCATTCACTTACTGGTTAATCTTCAATGGGTAACGAAGTGGAGGAAAAATCCAAGCAACCTCAGGACGAGGAAAAGGTCGGAAACGTTGAGTTTGAAGAACAAGCTCATCATGAACATGAGGATGAAATCTCCCCTGAGCTTGAGGCTCTTATCCAAACGGACCCTTCCAAAGGTCTCACTTCAAGTGAGGTTGAAGAACGATTGGCTCGCTTTGGCAAGAACGAGCTACCAGAAAAGAAGAAGAATCCACTCTGGAAGTTCTTGGGTTACTTTACTGGTCCTATCTCTTACTTGATTGAAATCGCCTGTATCATTGCTGCCGTTGTCGGTGACTGGATTGACTTTGGTATCATTTTGGCCCTTCTGTTCATCAACGCATTCATTGGTTTCTTCGAAGAGGCTAAGGCTGAGTCAGCTTTGGATGCTCTGAGACAAACTTTGGCTCTTAAGACTCGCTCATGGCGTGATGGCCAACTGGTCGAACTTGATGTCACTGAGTTGGTTCCTGGTGATGTCATTGTCCTTCGTCTTGGTGATATTATCCCTGCTGACGCTCGTCTACTTGGTATCGGTGTGACTGGTGAAGCCACTGAAGGTGACCTTCAAATCGATCAGTCCGCTTTGACTGGTGAATCTTTGCCTGTTAGCAAGAAGAAGGGCAATACTGTTTATTCTTCATCGATTGTTAAGCAAGGTCAACAACTTGCTGTGGTCACCAAGACTGGCGCCAATACATTTATTGGTCGTGCTGCCAACTTGATTGCCATTACTGCTGATGAAGGTCACTTCCAAAAGATCATTGCCAAGATTGGTAACGTTCTCATCTGGTCCACCGTTCTTCTTGTCGTCATTGTGTTGATTTACCAATTGGTCAAGTTCCGTGGTACTGATGCTGGTAACTGGAAGGTTGTCTTGGAAAACTGCTTGGTCTTAACCGTTGCTGCTATCCCTGTCGGTCTTCCTACTGTCATGTCCGTTACTATGGCTATTGGAGCTAAGCAACTGGCTGCCAAGAAGGTCATTGTCAAGCGTTTGACTGCCGTCGAAGAACTTGCCTCCGTCTCTGTTCTCTGCTCTGATAAGACTGGTACTCTCACTTTGAACGAATTGACTTTTGATGAACCTTACCTCAACGAAGGATTTACTGCTGATGATATCTTGCTCTACTCTTACCTTGCTGCTGAACCTGGTGCCAATGATCCTATTGAATTGGCTGTCCGTCGTGCTGCTGAAGGCTCTTTGGAAGTTCTCAAGAACAGACAAAGCCAACATGACGTACCTGGATACAAGGTCACAAGTTTCTTGCCATTCAATCCCACTACCAAGATGACTCAAGCCACCGTTGCCAATTTGGAAACCAAGGATGTCTTCAAGGTCGCCAAGGGTGCTCCTCAAGTTATCATCAAGCTCGTTGGTGGTGATGATGATGCCGTCCGTGCTGTCAATGCTCTTGCTCGTCGTGGTCTTCGTGCCCTTGGTGTTGCCCGTACTATCCCTGGTCAACTCGAAAAGTACCAATTGGTCGGTATGATCTCACTTTTGGATCCTCCTCGTCCCGATTCCGGAAATACTATTCGCGAATGTAACGCTTTTGGCGTTGATGTCAAGATGGTCACCGGTGATCAGCTGATTATTGCCAAGGAAGTCGCTGCCCGTCTAGGTATGGGTCGTGTTATCTTAGATGCCAACCATCTTGTTGATCCCACCAAGAGTGAAGCCGAAGTCACTGAACACTGTGAACGTGCTGATGGATTTGCTCAAGTCATTCCCGAACACAAGTATCGTGTGGTTGAATTGCTCCAGAAGAAGGGTCTCCTTATTGGTATGACTGGTGATGGTGTCAATGATGCTCCTGCCCTCAAGAAAGCCAACGTTGGTATTGCTGTCCACGGTTGTACTGATGCTGCTCGTTCCGCTGCCGATATTGTCTTGCTTGCACCTGGATTGTCTACTATTATTGATGGTATCAAGACCTCTCGTGCCATCTTCCAACGTCTTCGTTCATATGCCTTGTATCGAATTACCTCTACCATCCACTTTTTGATGTTCATGTTCATCATTACTTTGGCTGAAGACTGGAACATGCCAGCTGTCCTTCTTATTATGATCTGTGTCTTGGTAAGAAATCTTGATCTCATTATTTGCCTTATTTTTTTGTTTTATTTATGCATATTCACATGTGTTTTCTTTTATTCTATCATAGAACGATGCCGCTACCTTGGTTATTTCGGTCGACAATACCCAAATTTCTGATCGCCCAGACAAATGGAGAATTGGTCAACTGTTGACTCTTTCTGTTATTCTTGCCATTCTTTTGGCTGGTCTATCGTTTGCTCACTGGTTCATCGGTAACAATGTGTTCAAGGTTGACACTGACGTTCTCCACTCCATCATGTACTTGCACATCAGTTCAGCTCCCCACTTTGTCATCTTCTCTACTCGTGTTCCTGGCTACTGGTGGGAAAACATGCCGCACTGGATCTTTGCTACTTGCATTATTGCAACTCAGATTGTCGCTCTGTTCTTCTCTGTCTATGGTATCTTTGGTTCTTCTGAGCATGTCGCACCTTGCGGTTGGCCATGGGGTATTTCTGTATTGGCCATCTCCCTTGTCTACTTTATGATTTTGGATGTGGTATGATATATATATATATTTTTTATTATGGAAAACATGTGGAGAGACTGGGGAGAAATGGAAAACCTTTTTTTATTTCTGGAGTAACCATGGACTAATCTGCTTATATTTTAGGTCAAGGTCTGGTTATTCCGCAGATGGAACTTTGCTTTGACAGCTCGCCTCTTTCCTACACCTGCTCGCAAGAGAAAGCTTGCTGCCCGTATTGAAGAAAGAGAGAAGTATCTTGCTATCAAGTCTTCATGGCATAAGGTATATAAAGTTGCTGAAGCTTACCGTATCGCCACCGCCTTCCAGAAACTCGGAAAGGAGCAGCACTTGCCTCAAGCCGCCACTACTGCCGAGGTTTAGATACCGAGGTTAATTTCCTACCTTTTTTTTTTTTTCCTTCATCACCTTCTGTCTTAACCCCTCGTAAGCCTCTCTTGTATACGATGCCTCTATTAGCTGATATTTGGAAATAAACCACCCAATTTATTGAGTATGTATCTCCCCATAGCGAAGCTTGATTTTCACATGCTTAGTTAGCATGGCACAGTAAGGTGCAAGTTTTCCTATTACCGTAAAAACAAACGCTTTGGCTTTGATATCGCTCTATCAGCGATGCGGCCTGTCAAAACATTTATTATTGATCCATGTGACAGATACGAAAAAAAGCTGATGACATTTTTACTTACGTTTAATCAGTTGTGAAATATTTTGATCATTCGAACAAGTACACTCGCTCGCTTGGTTGCAAATGGGCAAGTACTGTGCCGGAGTGTAAAGGACGGTGTAGTGTTGGATTTTGGAATAAGCTATGAGCTGGTTGCCATATGAGAAAGCAGGATAAGGAAATGATAATGGAATAACAATCATGCTGCTGTCAAAATGTTCACTATTCAAACATGTGAATCAATGTTGCTGAAAAACCTATGCTTTATGCTTTATGCATTGTGTTAGGGTTATCGGCACGCACGGATGACTACGTAGCACGAGCTCAAAAGACATTGAGACTGGCGGCGTTGAATCTGCCATTCAATTGGCTTTTCTATTAAAGTGCCACATCGATAAGAGTTGCTATTTTCAAACCGCAAACTGGCGAGTTTTCCTTTATGATTTGGAAGATATACCAGATTGGAAACCCAACTAATATATCCATTTCAACCTGGCTAACCCCAAAAATTTTCTTAAAAAAAATTTATGACGTTCTAAACAGGAAGGATGGCGATCATTGACGATTTTCACATGCTTGTAGCCCATCAACAGAAACTACCCTTTTTTTTTTTGTTGCTTATCGCGCAAACCATTATATAAAACCGCATGGCTCTTTGGTTGGGCCCCGTTTTATATCTACTGTTTGGCTTGTTTATATTTCACAGGCTTTCTCTTTTTTTTTTCCCTTTCCGTTAAATAGGAGCACTTTTGCCTTTTGACAACATCTGCTTTTCTTTCTTCTCTCTTTTACTCGTCAAGTAGATCAACCGTTTAGTGCAAGCACCTTTCATGACTCAACGTAAGAAGCATCATCATCATCAAAATGGTAAGTCATTCAATAGACCTGGTGGACGTTCTAGACACCTCCACCTACCCATTGATTGGATAATTGATAACAGCTCATGTACATTATATTTAATCTTTTTAAAAAATATTGTATAGGCAATGGCCATGCTCATAAGAACGAGGTTGTTGAACAACAAGCTAATGGCCACATTGATGAATCGGAAAAGGCTCCTATCAGTTTTGTGACGCGTGTGACATCCCTCCCTATTCTCAAGGACTCAATTTCCACCGTTCATGATTATGCCAACAAGAGTAGCATCGGAAGATATGCCATCAGTACAGCTGAGTCAACTTATGAATCCGCCAAGAAGTACTCAACCCAACAACCTTATGTTCAATCTGCTTATCAGACTTATGTTCAACCTCAATTGGAAAAAGCCGATGCACTAGGCTGCAAGTCACTCGATTATCTCGAAACAAAAGTCCCCTTAGTGACCAAGCCGACCAATGAAATTGTTGACACCATTAAAAAGCCTTCTTATGCCTATATCGACGGTGTCAAGGTTAAAATTGACACTACCATTACCAATGTCACCGCTCCAGCCACTAGTGCTGCCAAGGGCGTCAATCGACATCTTAGCCTTATCATGGACAATGTTGCAGCTACTGTTGACAAATATTTGCCACCTTCAGAGCCAGTCGGCGTTACCGAGGGCAATGCTACCTCCGTTGAAGACGAGAATCAAGCTGTTCGTGCTTACAAGTTAGCTGGTAGCGTTTCAACTCGACTTCGCGAACGTGTTAATACCACCATCACCACTGCCAGTTCTCATATACCTCGTACACGCCAAGATCTTGTTAACGAAACCAATCTTGTTTTGCAGAGTGCTCAAGATCAGGTCAGCAATTTGAATGCTACTCTTATCCAATGGATCCAACTATCAACTCAGGCTGCTCAACAGCGCATTCCTTCGTCCATTACTGAAGGCGTTCACAGTGTCAGCGTTACTACTAACCAACGTTTGAATGATATCACACATCAATTGGCTACTCAGCTCAGCGGACTTGTTTCATTTGTTCAAACTCATACTCCCAATCTTCCCCCTTTTCTACAACAACGCCTTCAACCTTTCTTTGATATGGCCAGTAATGAGTACGAAATTGTCCGTGCTGAATATGAAAAGCCTGATATCACCAATGTCCAAAAAGCAAAGAATATTGTCCAGGTCCTTCAAAACCAAATCCTCCCAATCCTTCAAGATTTACAATCTCACTTACAACAGTATGCTGACTTGACCAGAAAGAAGATTGCCAATGACCTTAGAACTCGTCTTGAGACCATTGGCGTCATCCATACACAATAACCTTTCTGTTCTTTTTTCCTTCCTTTCAGCCGGCTTGATATCCCCCTATTCCATTATTATTACACTTCTGCCCACACGTGCTCATCTTTCTCCCTTTTTCGTTTCACTACAACAGCGGTGATACCTCCTTTTCCTTTCTTCACAATTTTCTTTCTACACATATCATCCCGCACCCCACTCTTACTCGGTATCTGTCATTCCATGTGATTTCTTGTGCTCTAAAGGTTTGAATGAAATGCCTATCCCCCATTTTAAAACCCTTATCACCACAATCTTGTATCCTTGTTTGACAAAACACATACACAAAACACAAAATTTATTCGTATTGATAAAAGACGAAATTAAAGTATATTTGAATTCTTATCGTATGAAACACCCTCTGCCTCTCATGTGAATATTTAATTATCCTTGTCAAGGCAATTAGGAGAAAGGAACATTACATTGTAGGTGACGTACGTTGGTGGCAAACAAATAACCCATCAACAGAATACAGTTGAGAACAAATTCAGATTTTTTTTATTTTATTTTATGTGCTCGGCGAACTCTATTGATCTTTTTTGGAAAATTCATCCTCTTGACATTAGCCTCAGCAGATGAAACAAAAAAGACCGATTCTTTCACAAACTAACAAGCGATATAAGGAGGGAAGCGTTTAAAGGGCAGAAGCACCAGTAATGATATCAATCAAATCATTGGTAATCTGTGCTTGACGACCACGGTTGAATGAAAGGGTGAGCTTTTGAATCATCTCACCAGCGTTCTTGGTGGCGTTCTCCATAGCAGTGCGCTTAGCAGACATCTCAGCGGCGTGACCTTCAACAAGAGCCCAGTAGATGCTGTTGGCAAAGTTGAATTCTTGAAGATCCTCAAGAACATCATCTTCCATCTCATAGGAAGCGAACTTGGGGGAAGCCTTGATGGCCTCCTCAGAGTAGACAGGGATGGTGGCAGCTTCGTAAGAGATGACAGAGTTGAAACGGTTGTAAACAACTTGGGCATCATCATACTGAATGTTGGCGCGCTTGATGGCATCAACAACTGCAGATGCTTCAGCAAAAGTGGGAATATCCTTGCCAATCTGGTTGAAGGACAATTGGATGTTCTTGGCGTGTTGACGCTGCAATTGAGCCTTGGGCTTGTCACCGAGGATAACAAGCTCGGAGGTAGGGTGCTCTTCCAAAGCTCTGCGGGTAGCCTTGGAAACACTGGAGTGGATACCACCACACAAACCACGGTCAGAAGAGGCAGTGACGTACAAAGTCTTTGCGTCCTCGCCAACCTTGGTCTCAGCGTTCTCGAAAAGAGCTGATTATTTGGAAAATTTAGTAAAGGTGTTTTTGCCTTATGGTGTTTGTAATAAATCCTGTACTAACCGCTAGAAGAGGCACCGAAAGCACGAGCATTCTCCATAGCTCTTTGAGCCTTGGTAACCTTGGTTGAAGCAATCATCTTCATAGACTTGGTGATCTTTTCAATGTTTTGGACAGACTTCAAACGCTGTTGAACTAAATGGTGAAGGTCAGTAAAATGAGAACCTGACAAAATGTCGAGGGACTAATGAATGTAAGTAGATTTACTTACTTTCTTTAAGAGTAGCCATGTTACGGGCCTGGGTAGCATTGCTGAGAGGAGAGAAGAGAGGTTGCAACAACGTTAGTGACAGGTTACTTTTTTGTACGTACAAGTGATGGTCCATGTTGAATGGTGTTGGTAGTAAGTACACCTTGTTATCGAGTGTACATCTGATGTCCACAGCCATTGGCTTAACTAGTCGTCATACGCGAATATTATAGCTCGCAATGTTGGTAGGTGAATGGTATGAGTTGCCATAGCATAGGGAGGCGGGTGTAAACGGTCCGTGAAGACCTTGTTTACACATTTGAAAATGGTGCATGAATGTTGATTTTTGCTATATCGCGCTGCCCTTCTCGAGAAGTCGTCTCAGAAACTATAACAGTAACGTCGAAACTCACCTCAAAGGAGCTACAGCTGGGCGAACAGCGACGCGAGTAGCAGCGAACATGTTGATGACTTCAAGAAGGAAAATCCAACACACCAACAAAATTTCTTGTTTGCACTACGGCCCCTCGCAGCGCAAAAATTTTGATGATGTCACACTATTTTTTTGTCTGCCGTTCTTCTCTGAGCTTCAATTTGCCAGAAAGAAGAAAGAGTCAAATCGTTTCGATTTTTTTGGCTGCCAATTCACTCGGATACCAATGACATCAAAAGACCCTAACGAACCATCGATCACGGAAGCTCTCAAGGTATGATACCCTAAATGGTATAGACTTTTTAGAAAGAATGAGATTTATAACGCTCCACCACCTTGAACCACACTTTAGACTGTCAAGCTCGAGGATCTAAAGAATGTACCTCAAATTCCTTGTGCTAGAAATAGTTTGTTATATGGTATTGGTAAGTAACGTGCAACGATGGAATGCATAATATGAAATATACAGTATACATTCATCTTATCTCATGGATTTGGTTTTAGGCGGAGGAGCAGGATTTGGCGCTATAAGATTTCTTGCGAGGCGTTCAGTACCTTCAGCCGCCAATTGGGCTGTTGGTTCCTTCTGTGCTATCGCTTTAATAAGTTTTGAGATGTGCCAGATGGACCGTAGAAATACAGTTACCAAATTGAGAACCAAAATCAACGAGATCAAGACTAGAGAAAGATCGCAGATCGTTGAGGAGCGAGATAGGTCTGGCGCTCTCAGTGCGGTCATTGAGTTACCAGAGCATTTGAAAGAAAAGAAAGATAGAGAAGAAAAATGATATTTTCTCAGTTCCTGTATAACCTCTCATGTAAATAGAACAATTAGAGATCGTAATAAATTCAATGCTATAGACAATACAGAATGATGAACCACATTTCATTATGAAACTTTGCTTGGTCGGACACTGGAATTCACAGGCAAAATTTCTTAGATGGCAGGTGCAGTACTTCAAATTGGTTGTTCAATTCACTGCTACCACTATAGAGCGTCTTGAAGTAACTGTCTTGTTTGAACATTACCTGACGAATCATGATAGGCCATTGCATGTTACAAAGTGCTGCCAAGAATGACATCAATTCGAATATGACAAAGAAAGGTAAATCTATATTGTGTAGGGGTTGTCTGTTGAATGAATGCAGTGAATATCACTGACTTCAACCGAGATAGCAAGAAAATCAGCGGGTTATACGCAACCTGTCTCTTCTAAGCCTGCTTCAACCGCCAATGGCATATCGTATGTCAGGGAACACACAACAGGTAGCGATTTTTCCGAGTCAAACCTAGATGAATTACAATCAGAGAGTTCAGCCTCGTCCAATTCCGCATCTATGGAAAACGTCAGCACAAGTTCATTTGAAATGATGCTAGTAGCTGCAATACAGTCTACTAGCACCAACAATGCCAAAGCACGAGCAAAAGCTCTGAAGTTACTATACAAGACTGTAACTCACTACCAAACAGCTTTGCCACACGTCATGGTATTCTATTGTGGTTGTGAACGCGAGCGAAACCAAATTCAAACTTTTAATATTTAATTTAGGATTCCTTCTACAAGATTTGTTCCCATCGGTGTCATGATACGTCGATCCTTATACGCGAAAGCGTATTGAGTCTACTGATAGACGCGTCTTTGCCTACAAGTTTAAACATGTCTACTATCCTTGAGATAGCGCTTGACCGTTCAAAGGTACATTCTATAAATTTCCCTTTTCTGTTAACTGGTGAACTCAATTCATATTGTGAACCATCAGGATGTTAGTTCTATTGTCCGAAAGAAATCTATTCGATTGCTGGCCAAACTGTTCAAATGTACCAAAGAACCATTATCCAGAGTCAAAATCCTCAACGCAATCATCCTAGCGACCTCAACCCATAATCAGGCAGTCAGAGAAAATGCAATCAGATCTGGCAAAGATATTCTATTTGGAGAAGACTATTACCAAATGACAATTAGGGAAAGGGCTGGCTTATTACTGTTAACAGCCAAATCTTTACATGATGATGGTTATATTGAAATCTTGGATGAATTTATTGTAAAGGTAATGTGGTATAAATGTGTAAAGTGTGTTTCAAGACGATCGATTCCATACTAATACATAGAAATAAAGTGCAAGGAAGCTTTGATATCTTCACCTGGCAAGATTTCTCCTGCTCGAGATTTAATTGAGCATTTGCTGGATCGATATATATGCACCGATACAGATGTCGATTTGGACAGACCTTCATATAATATTCTCAGCGTCGTCATTTGTTCTCTCATCAAAATACATCCTGATAATATCATCATCGCATATGTTGGTTCGATGTCTTCAAGTGTAGACCGGCGTGAGGAGGTGGGTAAGCACCTTACTGAGCGTCATACAAATTATCACAATCAAATTCACTATCCACTGTAGACTAAGACATTCTGCATACTGACGATATTGGAGATTCTAAATTGGAAGAAACTATTGCAGTACAAGTGCATAGTGGGGGAACTGAGAAAAATACTACCTAATATCATCCTGAAGCCTCCTTCGCATAGGGTAATATCAAATGATTATCGAACGCACATTGGAATGAACCTGAATTTCGTTATTTAATCAAGGTTCTGGAAAAATCTATTTATTGCTTATGCTTGATTAAAACACGCGACGAATTGAACAAGATTTCAAAAGCTACATTAGGTAAGCTGCAAGTTTGTCTCAAACAATCAATAGCCTAATAATGATTCCTTTCAGAAAAATTGAGGCACCACATAAATGGAGAAGAAACATTGCCGAATCCTCTAGATGTTATAGTTCTCTCCGTTACTTCAACAGTATGTGTCTGCCAAACATATAGTAAAGAATGCGGATCCGATGGGAAGAGTATGTGGAATATTCGTATTACTATATTTTTATGAGTTGGTATCTAACCGTTTATCAGCAAAACCAACAGTGAGAACACCGTAACATCTCAACATTAGGGCTTAAGAACTTGCCTAATTTCTCACTTTGTCGTAAGATGTACTTTCGAAATACTTTCAAGGTTATTTTTTATCTTGTTCACTGGTCCATTCGAAATGAACAAATCATTACAAGCCATTCCGATTTCAACATGATTGGCATATCTGCAATTCGCTGTCTAGGTTCAATTTCTCATACATTCAGATAGTAGTACAGCAACTTACTGACAAATCTTTGTAGGAATCTTTCTTTCCACTAGTCCTGATTTACTGACAAGTCGGTTCATCATACAGTTATTCGATACCATATTTACCAACTGCGGTACAACTTTAAAGGTGGAGCTGCTATACGTATTAAAGAAACTCCTAGGGAGTGAATATCGTAAAGAGGACAGCGAATGGAGGACGATGCCCTCAAACCAATGGAATGCAGGAAGAGAATGTCAGGGCCATGGCAGGTAGGAATCATAACTTTATTTGAGCCAACAAATTGTTAAAGCTTTCATAAATATCATCAATAGCTCGGTTTACGCCATAGTACAGAAATATTTCCAAAAGATTACGGATTTCGTCTTTGTCAGGGATATCCAGATGCAAAAAGCGGTAGTGAGCATCATGACTGATATTGTAAAGCAAGGATTAATTCCACCGTCAATGGCAAGTGTTCAGTTGGCTAGATCATGTATCTCCTCCAGCCCAATGAAGCTAAAATTTGAGTTGCTTTCTGAAGTGTATCCCAACTGTTGTAACTCTCAGCACAAGCCCAGTAGCTCCAATTTCAAGAAGGTCCTCATGTTTATTAGAGTCTATTCTAATGCGGCACCCAAACTTGTTACAAAACCGAGAGATCGAAATAATGAAACTGGTATTGAACTATCATACCGATATTAAAGACTTGTGTTTGCAGTCAGGTAAGCATCAAAGTTCGAGGATGTTGGTTACTAGGATTTCAACTAATATGTAACTTCTGTTACCACATGTAGGAAAACTTGGAACGAGTGGCTCTCACTTTGACAGTATCCTGAGTAATTTCCGAAAGATCAAAACTGGATTTTATAGGATTGTGAATGCGATGATACGATGTTTTCAATGGAAGGGAGATTATGATATTGACAATATACCAGCCCTGGTACGTATGTTAGTAGCTCATAGATGAAAGCCACTGGTAGGCTCAATTACAATTTGCTATCTTAACAGGAGCGGCATGTTCAACAGTGCATTTATCTAGCTAATAACATTGCCACGATTAACTATATACGTGCTGAGGAGATACGAACCGTCATTACTCTAACCGACCAAACGATTTATGAACTTGACGCTGATATGCCTTTCGAGGAAGGAGGTTCATTTGATGAAAGTGCTTCTATCAAAGCTTTCAACATCGCAGTCATAAACCTTTTGCTGCTGGCTCTCCGGGACTTCCTGCAAATCAATCCACTTATGGAACCAAAGAGTACCGCGAACAAATTGAATCAGTCCCATAGCCTGGCCACTACTTCACTATCGCCCCAAGACTTGATAAATTTCGTAAACACCATTATTGAAAATGTCCACGAAGGGAGATGGTCTCAAGAACACTTTGAACAAGTGATGTCTGCATACACAAAAATCACTTCTGGAGAAGTCATCAGAGAAATCAAACGTCGTTCGATGGTGAAAACGAGTGAGTTACATAGGTACATAGGTCCTGTCAGAGGTTCCCGAAAAGTACACAAAGGAAACTAGTTACAGATTGTCGTATGGCTTAACATTATCCTATCCACAGTAAAAGTCTCTACTAGCGTCTCTTCATGGTAGTAAATACTTAAAAGATTGCATGATGTATTAAAGTATGAGATGAGTGAAGAACTAGCCTCCAATAAATAGTATGAATAATGAATGCTAAAATGAAGTTTTGTCTGCAATTATCCAGCAAAAGCCAGGACATTCTTAAATGGCAGGTCGTTAAATTTAAAGACTGTTGACATTTTCAATATATCCTTGGTGCCTCTGTTTTCCAAGTCTGAGTAAAGCTGTTCTATGTCGGAATATGTTCCCTTTGACAAAAGACTGGCAGCAATTCCAGCGACATGTGGGTTAGCCATGCTTGTTCCATCCAATTTCATCGTAGAGTTGTTTCCGCCCATCCAGGCACTGATGATGCCTGATCCAGGAGCGTACATGCGAACGCACTGACCAACAGCAGAGTAATAGGCGACAATATCCTTTTCATCTGTTGCTCCGACGGTGAATACATGGCTACTGGCAGCTGGGAGGTACTTGCATGCATCGTCTGCAGTGTTTCCCGCAGATACGAACATTGGTACATTGTGTCTTTTGGCTGTTTCTTCAATTGCTTGTTCGACTATTTTTGATCTTGGTCCACTAAGAGATAAATTGATGATAGATTTACCAGGGGTAGCATTGGAAGTAACGTAAGCCAGAGCTTTCAATAATCCTGCCGTGGTTCCATCTCCGTTCTTGTCCAAAATTTTGACTGACTTGATAGTAGCTTTCTTGGCTACTCCGTATTGCTTACCGGCAATGGTGCCGGCAACGTGTGTACCTTTGAAAATTGGATAAGTGAGAAAATTGATATCATGAATCGGTGGGCTACAAGTGCAAGGTCTACAATACCATGTCCAGCGTAATCAGTATCATCCTCATTAGTAATAAAGTTAGCGGCACTAGATGCTCTTCCTTCAAAATCGTCATGACCAGTGTAAATTCCGGAATCGAGAACATATACCGTGACTCCCTCGCTATTTGCTAGACAGTTAATTTCGAGTGTGAGAGTGATCATCTTACAAGATACCACCACTTACCCATTGCCATTTTCAACCTCATAGTTATTCAAGTCCGTATTCTCACGATGGAAGATACGAGCCAAACCCCAGCTTGGGGTCTGATACTTTTCTACACTACGCTTTTGTAGTCCAGGGGATTGTGCTGGTGGTAGCACTCGCACAGCCTTGTAGATTTCATTCTTTTCAATGTATTCAATGTCACCACGTTTTTTAAGAAATTGAGCAAATCGTTCATGGAAAACGCCGGAAACAGCATGGAAATCTTCATTTAAGCTGATCGTCGTGAGAGAGGCCGTATCGAAGCTAGAGCTTAAAATGTGATCCTCCAAAACCGCCCCAGCAACAAACTCCTTGAACTGAGAGGTCAGGAATTGAGCAGCTAAATAACACATCATTACCGTTTCGATGAGTAGGATTATATAGCACTCAATAATTAAATGAAGAAGTAATTTACCAGATTCATTATTCAGATTTACTTGTCCTTTGAATTTGATGATGTGGGTTGGCTCCCGGGTGATGGACAGAGCCTGGACGAACATGGCAGCCGCTGACAATAATCCAAGTGCACCGATGAATTTCATTACTGTAAAGACAATAAAAGAGAGTGGAGGAAAGAGAGATGTTTGAAATTTCAAGGAACAAGTGGGCCCTCTTAATACTGTTTCTTCTTTATGGTGAAACAAGCGTAAAGTCGCAGCGGGAGATTAACTCGACGAATTCAACGCGCAAGCCTATGAGACTGTCTCACAGCTAAACGCAAACCACCTATAGTTCCTGAGACGTACCTTACAGGAACCATCAATCATAACATAAAATACAACATGCAGTGTAAATAGAATAATATGATCAATGAAGTATGCCTCGCCTTTCAACAACTGTGTTGGAGAATCGAGTAGCATGAAGTCGGACTTTGAACATTTAGGCCACTTTTCTTTTTTTTTTTTCGTTTAGGGTATTGCATTTTTAACCATCTCGCTGAAAAGATACGGTGCAATTTATATAATCATCGAGGAAGTTGTTGCCAATAGGATGTATTTCTTGAGAGTATAATTATAAAATAATCTATATTCTGTATCGTGCTTGGTACGCCCCAAGTGTATTTAACGAGAAATACCTTACAAAGATTCACACCTCCAACAGGAGCACAAACGTTCCTGTGAGAAATTAAAGTGGGGAAGAAATTCGCCGTGACAAAAGAAGAAAATAAAAAGAAAGGTACGACTCCCAAGTCCAGATTAGAATTACGGTGTTTCGTCAAGACTTTTCTCGTCAAGACTTATCAGAAACAATCCTAAAGTGTGAGGTCATACTCCACTCCAGTACAAAGTTAAGTTGCAGATCGGTAGATTATTTATATCGTAGAATTTTTCGTTTGAGCTGTTGAGATCCCAGCCTCCACCCGCATTCAATTACTACCGTGTAAGATATGTCATATGGATAACTTGCTTTATACAGTTTATTCGGGTCAGAACTATTGCCTGTCTTTCACAGGTAGCCTTTCTCAGGAAATTATAACACACAGTCTTGGATTATTTTGAATATTAGTGCTCTGGTAACACTGGGTTGGTAGGGTTGGATGTTCTTTCGATTTTCGTGGTCTGGTGCACGATGGAAGTATGGGCGCAGTTAAGGTTGTTCAAGTCAGTGTAAAGGTAGCAAATAAAATAAAATTAGAAGTTGGGTTAACACGTCAGAAAAGCGTGTTTCGATACATTACCTCGCGATATTTGGCAAGATATATCTTCAGTGCTTCAGCATAGTTCTCAAAGCCAAGAGACTGCATAGCCCAAAGAATATCCTCTCCATTGATCGTCTTTCGTTTTTCCTGCTGGCATCGATCACTTGCTTCGCTGGTGATAAATGAAATGAACTCTGACACGCACTCTTGAACGCATTCTTTCGCTTCTTTGGCGATTTTGGCGTTTTCTGGTAGCGTCTTCTTCATGATACGCGCAACACTATAGAGAGAAAGAAAGAAAGATAGAGCATGGAACACATGTTTAATATAGTATAACCGTATCGTATGACCATTCCATTCCACTCTCGCTAGTGCCGTTCGTTGATCAGATACCCTGCTCGATACCCATCCTAGGAAGTATTGATGTTCATCCCAGCATACTCACTTTGCAATAGGGAGGAAGCGGTCTTGCTCTTTGAGATCTAGATCATTCTCATCTCCAGAGGGATTTCCAGAACCAGACATGATCACTGCAACAAAACTGCGTCCAACTTCAGACTGACCGCATAAATGTAGATTCTGTGCCAAGTACAAATTATATGAAGTCACCGAATCTGACAAAAGTTAAATTTTATCATCAAATTTCTCTGCTGCGAGATCCATGGTACCACATTGCCAGCTATGAATTGTCGCAAACATAGCAGTTATTAATACTTCTCGACATCACGGCCAACATTTTCAAAGGAAATATAAAACTAAAATACATCGTTTTTTGCTCTTTATATATGCTCTTTATTGATTATATTTTTGAAGTTTGGGAAACCAAATATTCATTTGGTTGTGGTCTAGATTCAATTTCCATTTTCTACTGTCGTGTTAAATACTCTTTGATATATTGAATCATGTCAGTTCGCTTAACAGTTGCACCACCAGATTGTGATGGGTCTTTGGATCTCATGTCCTTGATCTTGACTTCACCGTTAGCAAGTTCATCCTCGCCAATAATGACGCAAAGGGGTATTTGATCCTTGTCACACATTTCAAATTGCTTGATAAGCTTGGGTTTGACCTTGAACATGTACGATGCCTTGATATCGGCGTCCCAGAGCTCTCTTGCAATTTGCATACGTTCAGGGAGGAGACCTGACATGGAGGCAACCAAAACTTGAACCTCGTTACTCTTGACATCTTCCAACTTTTGCTTTGCAAGAATAAGGGAGAAGACTCTTTCAACACCAATGGAAACACCGACACATGGAATCTTCAAGTTTGGTTCGCCTTTCTTGTTGGTACCTGAGAACATGCCGACGAGTTCATCATATCGTCCACCGGCAGCAATAGATCCAACACCGACTGTAGTTTCATCGAATTCATCACTTCCTGCCTTCTTAGCAGTTGGTTGACCGTCAGCAAGTTCTAGTAAAAAATCATGTTAAATTTCACTTGATACACGAAAAAAACGGTAATATACAATTACATACTTGGTGGAGCGGACTTTTCGGTAACTGCTTCATAGATAATACCAGTATAGTAATCTAAACCTCTTGCCAAGCTCAAATCGAAAGACATCTAAAAGCACCCAGTACCAGTTAGCAGTTATTCCAACTATGATTTGACCAACACCAAATAGCTTACTTTGTGGTCCACCTGGAAAGCTTCCAAATAGGTGTACAAAAGCTTCATATCATCCAAGCCCTTCAGAGCGCTGGCGTTTTGTGTAAGCTTTTCATTCTTGTAAAGAACATCCAAGAGTTCCTTGCCGCCCTTAAGCTTCACAAATTCACCTATTTGGTCGGCGGATTCGGGAGCAAGACCCTTGTCTTGAACCATCTCCTTGCGGACATCTTCCCAAGGGAGCTATTCAGAAGTAGCGATGTTAGACCATGCTCCATTTTCTAAACAAATTGTCCAAATTTACAAACCTTGTCAAGCTTGTCAACAGCAGATGAGATTGGTCGGATCTTTTCAGGTGGAACTCCGCAGACTTCGAAGATGCCATCAAGAATCTTTCTGTGGTTTAACTGTTATTGAAAATAAAACTGGTTAACTGCTGAACACTGTGAGTAAAAATAAACAGAGTAGTACATACCTTGACAGTAAATTCACCAACATCGAGAGCAGTCAAGGCTTCAACCACGATACGAAGAATTTCGGCATCGGGAACCATAGGATCGTAGGTACCAGCAATGTCAAAATCCTAATTTTGCCGTTAATACAATGGACAAAAGATTACAAGGTTCTTGGAGATAATAAAAAAGAACTTACGCATTGATAGAATTCACGCATTCTTCCCTTGGTCATAGCAGGCTGATCGCGACGGTAAACCTTGGCAATGTGGTATCGCTTAAAGTTTTGATATTCCTTGCCGTTCATAGCCAAAAAGCGAGCGAAAGGAACCTATAGATACATATATATCAGAATATTTAAGCATAATGCACCCTATTATCCATAACAGACAAAAAAGTGGAAAACGTACAGTCAAATCGTAACGAAGTGAGCATTCTTCACCACCTTGGTCCTTAAGATCATAGATCAACTTGCTGTCTTCACCATATTTTCCAGTGAGAACTTCTTTAAGTTCGAAAACAGGAGTATCGATTGTGACAGCACCGTGTTTCTTGAAAACTGAAGTGATGGTGGAGAACACCTTTTCTCGGATAGCCATCTCTTTGTCATTGTAATCTTTGGTACCCTGGTAAACGTATGCTACGGTGAGTCATAAGTGCAAACATTCATTATTAAAGTGTATTTTCTGCATACCTTGGCGACTTTAAGGGTGAAAGCATTCTTCGCAACCTTCTCCTTGGGCTTCTTAGAAGTGTCGGCAGCAGCAGCAGGTGTCCCGTCAATGGCAGCTTGCTGGGCTTTCAAATCTTTGAGGATGGCGACTTCAGCATCAATGACTGGTTTTTCAGCCTTGTTCTCTTTCAATTGACGAATCTTGTCGCCCTGTTCTTTCACTGCATTTGCTAAAACGTCTCTTGGATCAGCCATAATGAATGGTTCAGTAATTCGAGGAAATCAATTTGAAGGAACCACCTAAATTTTATACGATTTTGCCAAAAATTGCAACTCAGCAAACATAATTGACACATCTCGGTGGCTTAGTTACCCTTTCGTTCCTTGACTCAGAAATGCTCAGAATTGTTACTCGATCCTCGATTAGCTTGGCCGCAGCTCGCTCTAGACAGGTTGTAGCCGGGTCATTCACTGCTGGAAGCATCAAGGTATAGTATAAACTATGTACATTACATTGACTTTAAATAATTGACTGAGACTTTCTTTTATGTGTGACCTCAGAGTGCTTCAGCTTTGTTTCAAAAGTCTTTGGTTGAAGCTACAACTATCCCAGTTGCATCAAAATTTGGATGGCAAAGAGCAGGATATTCAACCGAAACCACGACCGTTAGTATTCACATATTCATCTTGGTTCGGCAGCAGCCTTATTGATTGCCCGCTCAATTATAGGAGAAGGAAGAGCTCATTGAGGAAAATGAGGTCGTAACTGGAAAGGAAGAAGTACATGAATTCAAGACTGAAACCAAGAAACTGCTTAACATCGTCGCCAACTCTTTATATTCTGAAAAAGAGGTGAGTTGTGACCCATTCACTAGTTGATATTTGTTGACATACAAACTAATAAAGTCTCATGTACCGGTAGATCTTCGTTCGGTAAGCGATGCAAATGCAATCTGGAGGATTTAGACTATAATAGATAGGAGTCTGACATTATATTCATCTAGTGAGCTTGTATCTAACGCTGCCGATGCTTTGGAGAAGCTTCGTCACAGTCAGATGTTGGACCAAGGCTTGGATTCTGGAAAGCCCTTGGAAATCCATATCTCTGTCGACCAAAACAAGAAGCAATTCATCATTCAGGTATGTAGTGTTGATATGATGGGGCGATTATCATTACACCTGTAATAACTTTGCCGTTAGGATTATGGTATTGGTATGACGGAAGAGGAAATTAACGACAATTTGGGAACAATTGCTCGCTCTGGATCTAAAGCTTTCCTCGAAAAGCTTGATAAGGATGGAAACGGATCCAAGGAAAACATCATCGGTCAATTTGGTGTTGGTTTCTATTCTACTGTGAGTGATTATTTTTTATTGGTAACGGCACGTGTTACAGATAGTTTGTTAACTTTTGTACGCCAGTTCATGGTTGGCAACAAGATCAAGGTTTACACTCGCTCTGCCAAACCTGGCTCTAAAGGCTATTGCTGGACCACCGATGGACAAGGTTCTTACTCGCTAGCTGAGGCTGACAATGTATCTGTTGGTACTAAGATTGTCATTGAACTTCGTGATGACTGCAAGCAGTTTGCTTCCAAGATTGAGGTGGATTCCATCATCAAGAAATATTCTAAGTATGTAATTTGACTGGTTTTTCCTCATCTTCTGTGACCAATGGACTGACGCACACTATTTGATATAGCTTTGTCGGCTTCCCTATTTATCTCAATGGCGGAAAGGTGAACACAGTCGAGCCTTTGTGGACAAAAGAAAAGAATAGTGTGACAGATGAACAACACAAGGAGTTTTATCGATTCATTTCCAACGCTTGGGATGAGCCACAGTACACCCTTCATTACAAGACTGATGCTCCTATCACCATCTCTTCCATTCTCTACGTTCCTGAGAGACACATGGAAATCATTGGTCAGCGTCAGGAACCTGGTGTGTCACTTTACTCTCGCAAGGTGTTGATTCAACCAAAGTCCAAGGGCCTTTTGCCTGACTGGCTTCGATTCGTCAAGGGTGTGGTCGACTCTGAAGATATTCCCTTGAACGTATCTCGTGAATTGCTCCAAGATAATATTCTCTCCCGACTTCGTACTGTTATGACTTCTCGTGTCATCAAGTGGTTGGAAGGCGAATCCAAGCGTGATACCAAGCGCTATAACGATTTCTTCTTAGACTTTGGTCAATTTATCAAGGAAGGTGTATGCACTGACGCCATGTACAAGAAAGATATTGCCAAACTTCTCCGATTCGAATCATCTGCTACAAAGGACAACGAAATGATCAGTTTGAAAGAGTATGCTGATCGTAAGAAGGAAAATCAGAAGCGCATTTACTACTTGCTTACACCTAAGCGCAAGTTTGCCGAAGAAAGCCCTTACTTTGAAGCCTTCAAGAAAAATGGAATTGAAGTGCTCTACTTGTATGATACCGTTGATGAGTTTGTTGTAAACCATCTTCGCGAATTCCAAGGTCTTGATTTGGTGGCCGCTGACTCTCCCGAAGCTGCTGACGATCCTCTACTTCGCCTGAATACCGATGAAGGTTCTAGTAGTAAACAACTGTCTGAAGCGGACGCTAAGGAATTGGCCAAGTACATTCAAGAAACACTTGGAAGCAACGTTGTTAAACAAGTTGATGTTTCGCGCCGACTTGTGAACTATCCTGCTGTTGGTAAGAATAATCACGTCAAGTTGATTGAGGTAATATTTGAGAGCATACATGACATGACATGTCTGACTGACAACCATTCCAGTTTTGGAGCATGAAAGCCCCGCCATGCGTCGTATGATGCAAATGATGCAAGGATCAGCCAAGATGGAGGAACCTGAAGCACAACCTACTCGTCTAGAGATCAATCCTGATCACGCCGTCTTGAAGGGACTGTTCAAGGTTCGTAACGAACAACCAGAATTGGCCAAGATGGTGACCGAGCAAATCTACGATAATGCTCTTTGTGCAGCTGGTGTTCTAGATGACCCACGATCTATGATCACCCGTCTCAACAAACTCCTCGAGTTTAGCGTTGACAATGTGGTTCGTCAAGACAAGAAAGTCAAATTAGATTAATTCAGAGATATCTTGTTTCGATTTCATTAACACAATGAAGGACAAAATATCTGCCTTAGAAGCTTTGGTAGAGTAATGTACAAAATAAAACTATATTGAATTTTAAACGTAAAGATAATGGAAACCATGGAAACATCCTGACTTCGTAACCAATACCTGGTCCTGTTGTGGTTTCGGCCGGGTTCTGGAGAGTCCAATTTTTTTATAGTGACTGCTTTATGACCACCAATTTTGGGAATGCCAATTTTTTCCACAAGCCACCGAAAGCAAAAAGAAAGAGACTGGGGAAAAAGTGTTTTTGGCAAGATTTCGCTTGTGGTCCAACAAGAAAATTTAGTGCATTTTCCACATTCTACTTTTCAAAAAATCACCTTTCAAAGTTCGTAATTTCATTGTCTTCACTTGAACCAAGTCCCAGGCATCGAGATTTACAAGCTTTTTTTCCAACCAGTTCATTCGTATCGACTTTTATAGTAACACACCTTAACTGTCCGTAATGTCCACCAGCTCTACAGAGGTGACGCCCGAGCAGCAGAACCAGAACGTCGACAAGGTAGAAGCTGGCGCCGCCTCCAATGATGTTGTCAAGCCTGAAGATACTTCCGCCGAGAAGCAAAAGGTTCTTGCACCCATTCCTTCCGTCAATGTTTGGCAGGTTAGAAAATCCAGCTCTCCAAGCAACGAAGAAGTAGCACCAAATACAACCGAAAAAGTCGAGCAATCTCAAGAAGGTAAATAACTTGGAGAGACTGACTCCCACCTCTTATTTGTGGGTCCAAAAGTTTTCTCAAGACCATGTGTCACCTTGTTATGCTGTGTCCCTAATGACTTCGACCCAATTTTTTTCTCGTTTTGAATAGAGACCACATCCAAGAAATCAAAAAAGTCAAAGAAGTCCAATGATATTCCATCCTTACAAGATTCCACTTCCTGGCCTGCTCCAAGTGAGGCCAAGGAGTTGCCAGTTGAAACAACCGAAAAGAAGGAAAAACGTCCTCCAAGAGGTAAATATCGGCACAGCCTACCTTGACTCATATACACCAATCCTTTCTTTCTTGCTGAATGCTACATATATTGACTAATTTATTCATATAGGCAAGGGACAATGGACCTCTATCACTCCTACTATCACTCATACCACTCCGGTTCCCGGAAGCCGTTCATCTCGGTCAAACCGTCGTCGTAGTGATAGTGAGAACAAGAAGAAGTCACATCGTGCTCACAAGGACAATACATCAATAGAATCCAAGTCTAGTGCTCAAGACAAGTCAAATGCTGTAGCTGCCGAAGGCAAGTCATCGCAGCAATCTGTTAACAAGGCTGCTGGTGAAAGCACAGGATCATCAGAGACGAGCGGTCATTCTCAGCGTGGTTCTTACCGAGGTCGTGGTGCTACTCGTGGTCGTGGTCGTGGCCGCGGCGGCTATGGACAGACATCTACTGGCGCTCCCTATGTCAATGGACGTGCTAAGCCTGGATATGTCAATGTGGATGCTGAAACTCTCAAAGCTTTCCTTCTTCAGCAACTGTAAGTAAATAGTAAAGCATGTTCTCTAGCCATTTGATGAATATCGACATTGACTCTGTTCCATTTCCAGTGAATATTACTTCAGCATTGATAATCTTTGCAAAGATATCTTTTTACGCAAACAGGTACGGATTTTCACAATAAGGTATTTCAGGAATTTTGAGAGATCATACTAATTTTGATACTTTTTACCCATTATAGATGAACGACCAAGGTTATGTCGATATAACACTACTTGCAAACTTCAACCGGGTCAAGAACCTCACCACCGATATGGAACTCATCAAAGAAGCTCTTAGCCAGAGTGAGTTGTTAGAAGTTTTGGACGATAAGGTTCGCAAGAGGGAAGGCTGGGACTTCTGGCTATTGGCTTCTGACAAGCCACAGGAACAAGAAACCGCCACAACCGCCGCCCCTTCCTCTACTACCAATGCTCCAGCTGAGCCAGCCACTGAGCAACCAAAGCCTACCATTGCTGAAATAGCATCCAAGGCAGCTGCCAAGCCTACCCCATCGCTTGCTGCCTTGGCTGGCAACTCCCATCACTCTCCCTCCCTGAAGAAATCACAGCCTCAGTTGAATGGTAACTTCAATGGCCGCTCACCAAACTCAGCAGCCGCAAAGCCTCAACCTTCTGGAGGCGAGGACGATGAGTTATTTGAATTCGAAGAGGATTGGGGTGACAATGCTCGTGAAGGTACCGTCAAGAAGTACTATCTTTCTGACGAAGAATCTGAGGACGAAGATGACTCCATCGAGATTGATGATGACATGGTCGCTCGTATTATGATTGTTACTCAACGCAAGCGTGACAAGAGCCACGTTTCGTTCGAACGATCCAAGATGAATGACGAGATCTCCGATATGATTAATGAAGGCTTGTACCACTATGAGGATGATCTCCAGAAAAAGAAGAGTAAATCAAGCACCACCAATGCCGCCAGCAACGTGAAGATCGAAACTGTCGATTCCGATCAATTTGCTGAGCTCAGTGCTAGCGCCAAGGTTGCCGCCCATGCTGGCCAGACCCTCGTTGGAAACAACTTGTCTTCTACCAAGATCACTCAAGCACCTATCAGCACCGGAAAGAAGGCACCTCGATTCTATCCTGTTCGTGCTGAATCACTTCCTCAAAGTGCTATATATGGTTCCAGCACTGGATCACTTCCTCGTTCTAATGCTGTTACTACTACTGGTAACAAGAAGGACTCTAGACAATATCATGCTCAAACTGCTGTCGGTTGGGTTCTCGGCGATCAACCTTACCACTACAATCCCAATGATCTCTTGTCTACCAGCTACACTGGTACATCTCCAATGTACACCACTGGCGAGTCAATCCTCTCTACCTCTGTCGATATGGCTCAATCATTCCCCAACTTCCAACATCCCAGTCATGACCTTTTGCGTGAAAACGGTTTCATGCAGCATAAGTACTACAAATACCATGCCAAGGCTCTTAAGGAGCGCAAGAAGACTGGCGTTGGTCAGTCACAAGAGATGAACACCTTGTTCCGTTTCTGGTCTCACTTTTTGCGTGATCACTTTAACAAGCGTATGTATGGAGAATTCAAGCGTTTGGCGGTTGAGGATGCCAATCAGAACTATAGGTGAGTTGAAAACTTGGACGACGACTTGATCAATTGCGCATATCTGTTAAGATGTTAATTGATTTCGTCTATTTCTCTTTTTTTTTTTTTCCAGATATGGTTTGGAGTGCTTGTTCCGATTCTTCTCATATGGTTTGGAGAAGAAGTATCGTCTTGAGATATTCGAGGACTTTATGGAATTGACGCTCAAGGATTATGAAAATGGATATTTGTACGGTCTTGAGAAGTTCTGGGCTTACTTGTATTACCGCAAGGATAAGAACAAGCGCAAGTTGCCTGTTACTGAGCGTTTGAATGGCATTCTTGCAAACTACAAGACTCTAGAAGACTTTAGGAAAGCAGAGCCTTCCAAAGTTCATACCGAAACCTATACTGTGCCTCACCATGGTGTAAGTGTACATGACCATTTTTGATTAGAAAACCAAAAAATCTTGTCCGGTAACTAACTCAACCGGAACCTATTGCAGAAACCAAGGGGTAGCGTTAGCGGGCCATCTGCCACAGCTCAGTAGAATGCCTACACTACACCATATCAAAAGAATTGATTCAATATCTCAATTTCCCAATAATTCGACAAATACGATATATTTGCCACAAATTGCAATAACATAGACAATTTTTTTTTGTTCCCAAGAAAAGCCAAAAACAAACATCATCTGGACTTCTTTTCACTATCTTGAAACGATGTTCCCATTCGACGAAATTCAATTTTCAAAAACCTTCAAAAAAACAAAAAACAAGAAGAAGAAAAGAAGAAAAATTTGGTTTGGTGTGAACTACTTTCACGAAACCTGTCTTTTTTCCACGTTTTTTTTTTTTTAATACTTTTTCTGTTCGGCCTTCATTTCTGTAGAATCTCTCAGTTTATATATATGTGTTTTTGCCTTTTTTTTTTTTTTTTTTTAACTCAAAATCTACCTCATTATTTTTTTTTTACTATGCGTGTTCTGTATTTTGAGTGTGAGTGTGTATGGTGGGTGATATATCTTCTTATTCAAAGGTATGACTTGTGTTAGGGTGGTAGAATGAGCAGTAATTCACACATATAAACTGGGACATGTTTTTACAAAAAAAGGCTGCTATCATGTGCCGTTCGATCTCAGCAATTGCCAAAAAATCGTTCTCTTCAGACGGATTCTTCCTTTCTTCCTTTTAACAATTGGTGCTAAATCATGGCAAGCAAAGCCGCTTATAAACGCTTAACAAAAGAATACCTTGCCATTCAGAAAAGGTATGGTTGTCATGCAACTTTCTTCGGTCACTCGAAATTCGCACATTGCAGTCCACTGACAATACCACTTCCTTTTTTTTTTTTGGTGATTTTCCAATTGGAATTTAATCTTGATCGATTGTCCAACAGTCCGCCTCCATTCATTACAGCCCGACCTTTGGAAAGTAATATTCTCGAATGGTACGATCTCGAATCCTTGAACATGCTCAAACATGCCTAATTCTACGACCTTAGTAATACTAATCTGTATATACGATCGCCATGTTCATTTGCAGGCATTATGTAATACGTGGACCGCCAGATACACCATACCATAATGGCTGGTATTGGGGAAAGCTTGTTTTCCCATCAGATTACCCCTTCAAGCCACCTAGTATTCGCATGTCCACACCGTCTGGCCGGTTCCAGACAGATACAAGGTTATGTCTTACCATGAGTGACTTTCATCCTAGTTCATGGAATCCTAGCTGGTCTGTCGCTACAATTCTCAATGGTCTGCTCAGCTTTATGGTAACGGACGAAACAACGACAGGAAGTATCAAGACGACAGATGCGGAAAAGAGGATATACGCAGCTCGATCACACAAATTCAATACGAGCAATTCGAAATTTCGAGGTACAGTGACTTAACTTCACTCCACTATACATGACGTTGTGTGTTGTCACTCCTTCCATTCTAACTTGAGTCCTTGTCCTTTTTTCTCAATAGATATCTTTCCTGAATTCTGTCAACCAGAAATCTTTGCACGACCACAAAATGATAATGCAACTAGTAACAATATGACCCAACGACGCAGTCGAACTATAGCAAATGCTAACCCTGTGGCTTTAGCGACGGCACAAATTGTAGCAGATACAGGAGCAAGTACCACTGCAGCAGTACAGCAGAACCGACAATCTCGGTTCAGTCAATGGAGGCGATGGCTACTCGTCCTTGTTGTTTGTGTATACCTTATTCTAGCCAAGATATCATCGAGGTCCAATATTGACTCTAGTACCAATGGCAGTTCATAATATGAATCTTTTTGTTTTTCTGTTCACTCATACAATCTTCCATTTGTATCAATGTTAAAATATTTTGAAACTTATTTTTGGGAAAGCATACCGTAATAGTTCGTGATTATTCGTGTCGTGTGGGCAAGCCAGTAAAATTGAAAAACGTCAAAAAATCCTCTCCCCGCTTGCTTGTACACTTTTAGCAACAATGCAATCTGTTGGTCCTGCAGGTGAATTGAGAGTACTAAATCATGAAACAATGACGCGGACACTTCTCTAACGTCCAATGGAATAAAACAACTAACAGGGTTTTACAATGCTCCCATCAGCAAGGTCATTGCTCAGAGTGTCGGTGCCTCTAGTCTGCTGGCCTCGGTGTTGAACATCAAGCCCTACTTTCATCTACAGCTGTCACCTCATCTCACCACACATCACCAGGTAAGAATCGTTACAATCGACACAAGAAACCAGTGGGCGGCTTTTTAATCGCATAGAGTTGAATAGTTTTGGCGACTTTTCCTATCGCACCTGGCCTTCGCTAATTCAAGTGATCTGCTTTTTGGCGGCATCATGATATACCATATGAGAGTCATTGAGCGTCATTTTGGGACAGCAAAATATGCGGTAAGTAACAGTATGGTCATTATGGAGAGGTTGTGGGTCCGGTTACCTAACTCCGGATATACAGGCTTTTATTGCAGTTGTATGGTTACTCTCCACGTTATTAGAAGTCGCTGCGCTAGTCATGCTTTCTAAATTAGGTCTACGAAGCATACCAGCTGGCCCGTAAGTCTATCGTCTCTTGTGACAACTAGAATCAACTCAAAGACTGATGTACCTGACACTATTTCATATTATAGATTTGCCATCCTGTTTGCAATGTTGTATCAGTATCATCGCATCATCCCCGTCACTTATAGATTCAAAATATTTGGAGCGACATTAAGCGACAAGATGTATATTTATGTCATCGCAGCTCACGTAAGTATAGGAGACTTGGCGGATTTACTAGAAAGGAAGAGTTAACTAACCGTGTAGCTGAATTCCCTGGTCTCAGATGATGCTTTCCCAGTCCCTCGCTACAATGGCACCAGCCGTCTGTGGATTGTTTGCAGGAGCTTTGTATAGATCGGATATCATGGGCATAAAGAGGTGGCGTTTCCCAAAGGCGGTAAATAGCTTTGCATCTCGAATCCTTTTACCAGTTGTAGCTTCAGCTCCTGCCGCTAGGTCCACTGCCACTACTCCAGAACAAAGGGCACAATCCACTGCTCTTCCTATGGAAGCGATGATGGCTTCAGGCATCCGAAACCGTCGACAACCTGGACGTGGAGGACAGACTCGTGGTGGTGTAGACGGCACTATGAGAGTAAGTATTTACCTACACCTTGTTCTGGCGACATTATGAAATGGATCATAATCTTTGTAACCCACTCCAAAACATTAGGAATACATTGGAACGCTCGCAGGACGAGCCCCAGAAGCAGGTACATCATCAAGACCTCCATCAGAAGAACACATTGCAATTTTGATGACCATGTTCCCTGGGCAAACTCGTGAAACCGTAATCCATGCTTTGGCTACAGCTCATAATGACTTGAATCGAGCTGTTGAAATTATGCTCAGTAGCCCATGAATTTGTTTTTCAACTTGCACTTATACACCTTCTCTCAAAAATGTATTTTAACCTTCATTCTACTACAGACCTTAGCAACAAAAATAACCTAGAAAACTTTCGCAATTGCACATCTGATATTAACATGATTGGAAAACAAATAAAACAGACCAAGTAAATCACAGCGCGCAAGAGAAATTGAAATTCTCCCCACTGACTGTGTATGGTGAAGAAACATAAAACTTCTATGTTATTTTGTGTACGTCTTTCCTTTTTACTACATGTCTACAAAACCTTGGCTTCATTCTTCAGCTTGTCAATAAGTTCGTCAACACTCTCGACCTTCTTGCCTCCCTGTCGCTTTGGTGGTTCCTCAACCTTGATAGTCTCTAGTCGTGGGGTAATGTCAACCTTGAGTTGATCGGGTGTGCTCTTAGTCAAAGGCTTCTTCTTAGCCTTCATGATATTAGGAAGTGATGCGTAACGGGGTTCGTTCAAGCTGCATGCGTGAGAAAAAAATAAAATAAATGGCAACACAGATGAGTCTACCTTGTAAAGCTTAAAACAATACAACTCTAAAGTATAAAATACGTTACCGAAGATCAGTGGTAATAATGGCAGGAAGCTTGGAAGAGATGGTCTCAAGACCACCATCGACTTCACGAGTGACCTTTGCCAAAGTGTCGTTGATCTCGACCTTGGAAGCGAAGGTAGCCTATAAATGAGTAGGTTGTAATTATACGGCTGGATGGGGGGTTTTAAGGTATATGAAGAGCTTCTCTTACTTGAGGCCAATTGAGGAGACCAGCAAGCATCTGACCAGTTTGGTTGGAGTCATCATCAATGGCTTGCTTTCCGAGGATGATCAAGTCAGGCTTTTGCTCGTCAGCAATAGCCTTCAAGAGCTTAGCAACACCAAGAGGTTGAAGCTTGGCATCGTCTGCTACTTCAACGTGAATAGCCTTGTCGGCACCCATTGCCAAAGCAGTTCGCAAAGTCTCCTGAGACTTTGCAGATCCGCAAGAGACAGCAATGATCTCGGTAGAAGGCAACTTTTCCTTGATGCGCACAGCTTCCTCCACAGCAATCTCATCAAAAGGGTTCATGCTGTGCTTGACATTGCGATCGACGTCGGTTTTGGTAGGATTCACACGAACCTTGACAGCTGAAGGTAGACAAAGGCAAAGTTTGCGTGCGGCAGGAGGTGTTGTTAGGCAAGATTGGAAGCATTGTTTGGGGGGGGGGAATTGGATCAAACAAACTAACCATAGTCAATAACACGCTTAACGGGAACAATAATGCGGAGTGATTTGGACATTGGGTGTTTAGGTACGGGGGTGGAGTGGAGGACAAAAGTGGGGAAATAATCCAGGCAGTATTCACGAATAATGTGACGTCGGGTCCGATCGCTTCCAGGCACGTGAAGATGACATTGAAAATACTCTTATGAAAAATTGATATTTTCCACAGTTGCTGCTATTCATATCAAATAACACTAATACAGATGGAAAGAGCTTCAAAGAATGTAATGGTAATCGCAAATTTTGTACATGGCTTAATTGTTGGTATTACTGAAGGCTGTGCTGTGTTTTATCAATGTAGAAGGCACTTAATTCTGGTGTGTCAGCAACTTGTGTGGAAATTTTTCATGATGTGAAATCAAGATAACAATAGTAAAAAAAATATAACTCCCTTCAACGAGCTGGTATCAACGTTTACACTGGTTCTCTTTCCAAGCAGTACCAATGCACACAAAAGGTGTTCCCCTATAGTGCGATTGTAAATATCAGGCATGCTGGGGATCATCCTTTCAAATTTCAGGAACACCATCCCTTTTCAGTGTGTTATTGTTCTAATCCACTCAGCACTCCTGCGATCCCCATGGAGTATTATTCGCCGCGCATGTGTGATCATACCTACGTCCCTTATATGAACTACACGCTACCTTGATTACTTGCAAAATACTGTCAAACTAGAAAGGTAATACGGTGTCTGCAGCATTAAGCTCCCAAGAGCGTACCAGAAAATCGAGATCAACCTGAAGAACTGCGAGTTCACGATCAACGGCATGTCGCTGCGCAATTACATGATAGGCATCCCGCCGATGTCGATCATGAGTATTTTCGAGGTCATCCAGCATTATTTTGCGATGATGGATATCTACCATGAGATGTCCCTTTTTATTTGTGTTAAATATGCACACTTTAAATGTGCACACTTTACCTCTATCCACAACCCAGTATCATCGCCACATATCATATCACGGCTACGCCTGTCGTATATACTGAAAATATCCTTGATTATTCGCAAATACTGGCGCGTCCAACCGGCCAACATTGTGAATCCCTTGATGGCGGTTATCAATGTGTATGTGACAACACAGTTGGTATGTCAAACTAGAAAGGTAATCCGCCATGCGTTGGCCATTTTATTGGGTTTAGAACGTGCTATTGGTGAAATTCCAAAAATATGTGACACATTGGGCACGAAATCTTGGCTGATATGACTTCTGCGTATTTGCACCCTGGCCAGCGATGTATTAGGGTCGATTGCCAGAGGCCGTTGTAATTCTTGAGCGTTGGCTAATTGGTTGCAGTCGTGATGAACATTATATGTATTTGAAATAGTCACAGTTGTAGCATATACATTGTCTCTGTGTGCGACAGCATAATAGTTTTCTATGGCCACATCTTGGGCAAATGACGGCAATTGAAGGTTCTAGCAAACATAGAAAGCACATTGGAGGAAAAGCCGGTGGAACTGGACGCGTTGCTTGTCGACCATTCTGCTTAGTACCCGGCATTTATTCGTATTGCTGTTTTGAAGGTTACAAAATGACAATACGCTGTTGACGAAAATCCTGTGACTATATATATTTCCATAAAAAATATATGTTTGTATCATTCCAAATCGGAGTGATGCAGCAGAGGTTTTCCACAATGGAGCCAATCATTTGTCATATCAGAAACTTCCAAAAACCTGTCTCTTTGTCCAATATCACGAGCTGTACTCCACTCGTTAACACATATCCGGTCCCGCAGATCTTACCGAATGTGATCACGTCGTCGATCTCTTTTTATTATTGGTATCATGATCACACGACCCAGTAAACTACCGAATGGCTTACTATGTTGGGCTCAACCAGTCGAGGAGGATAAAATCGTACCCTAAAACAATTAATGGCATTGACTTCTCGTTTTCAATAACCCGTCTCAACAAAGTAATCAATAATCATCTCGGTTGGTAATTCAGCAAATGCTTCATACAGGTTTCTATAATCGTAAGCACGATGTCTAATGATATATGAGAGCTGATCCCAACATGTAAAGGTGGATCTGACCATCGAGTGCTTGCATCGCAAATGTTTAAGGGCTCTTTAAACAGATAGTTTTAACTCCTCACACCTTTATTGAGACAGTTGTATGGTGTACATATGACATGGAAAATATACAAACTTCAAATCAAGTAAATCTAATCTGAATTTACCTAGCGCCGACAATTACGTCCCATCCTCTCCTCTAGGGTCTGTTGCCACATTTGCCACATCAGTGGCTGCGCCCCAAAACGGACGCCTGGTCGAACGAGCTATACAGTACAGACTTTCTTCATCTCATTTTTCTGACTTACAGTTAACTTGAAGTTATCTATTAACTTGAAGTTGTATATAATACTCCAATTATCTAGCCCTTCCACTCTAACTTTATTCTCAATTTCCCAGGTACGGTTCAGGCGTCGTTCCATACTCTCTGTTGCTGATTATTACTATTCCTCAATATAAGATCTTGACGAGTTTTTCTGTGTATATCAATTAATTAGCCGATGTTTATTCTTTATAGCATATCTATGATATCAAATACTTGGCAGATCAATGTTGGACTAGCGTTGGGTCGCATTATCCAACTACAGTTTGAAATTTTTATGAGTAAAAATATTTCTGTTAGGTCTCCTACGTCACCGAACATTGCATTCGCCGCGCAAGCTAGACGTTAAGCGCCTTTCGATTGCGCGTCACTTACGAAGGGGACTTTTCCGAACTACTTCACTTTGAAACCATGGTAAGTTTAGACGTATTGCCTTCAACATGAGCATTCATATATTGCCAATCAGAGAGCGTTCTGGATTTCATTCAACAATGCAAAGCAAGCATTCCCGAGAATATTTTGAAACGCATTTCCTGACGAGCGTTTTCATTTCTTAGTTTCGCAATCAATATGACAATGACGTTTCCACATGGTCACCACAAGGCCGTATCCATCAGTTAGAATATGCACTCGAAGCTGTCAAACAGGGATCAGCAGCTGTTGGTCTTCGCAGTAAGGATTACGCCGTCCTTCTTGTGCTCAAGGTACGTGTACTTACTGAGTTACGGTTATCGTGTACTTTTCATTGTCTATTGCTAAATGACGAAATAACTGTTTACAGCGCTCATCAGGTGAGCTTGCATCATATCAGAAGAAGTTAATTAAAGTGGATGACCATATGGGAATCGCCATTGCTGGTCTGACGTCCGACGCTCGCGACATTAGGTATGTTTTCAGAAACAATAGACATCTGGTAATCTCGTCCAAAGCATCAAGGAAATTAAAGCGGTTTTATTTACAGCAATTTCATGAGAACAGAAGCTATGAGATCAAAAATGTTGTTTGATCAGCCTCTTCCAGTTGGACGAATTGTTTCAGCAATTGGTGAAAGTAAGATAGCCAATAACATAGCTGCGTGTCGAACCTTCCTAGTACCGTCAAACTCTAACCACTGCTCAACGTTGACAGAGGCACAAAAGAGAACTGTAATGTATGGTGAAAGACCATTTGGAGTTGGACTACTTGTTATTGGATACGACGTAAGTACTGAATGTCATTTTTTGTGACATAATTCACTCAACTCATTTCATTGGCGCTTTGTAGGAAACAGGCCCGCATTTGTACGAGTGTTCACCATCAGGGAACAACCTTGAATACTATGCCATGTCAATAGGAGCACGATCGCAATCTGCAAAAACATATCTTGAAAGTAAATACGCTGAGTTTGACGGTGGTAAGACTAGAAGCTTTTGTGACAGAATGAAAGAATCGGTCACGGTGCGGTACTGACATATTTGCTTCCTCAATTAATAGAATCTCTAGATGATCTTGTGAAGCACGGTTTGCAAGCTCTCCGTGACACATTGCAGCAGGACAATGAATTGACAACAGAAAACACGTCCATAGGCATTGTTGGAAAGGATCGAGAGTTTGAAATTATTGAAGGAGAAGATTTGAAGCGATACCTTGATCTGATCGGCGATACTGGCAGACCGAGACGCGGACAAGGCACTGCACCTTCGGCTGCTGATGCGCATTTAACTGAAGATATTGCACCCATGGATACCGATTCCGCGTAAATGGAAGAGACAGATTCGATGTGTACACATCCACCGCTAAATAAATCCCAAAAGAAATCCAATATTTTGTCTGTTATTATGGTGTTGATTGGCTTAAATCTATAACGGTAAATTTCCTAAAATGAATGAAGATATATGGCATTATTGACGTTGTCGACACGCGAACGCCAATAAAAGTTGGAATTGAACACTTGCGACCAAAACAAGTTGGTCAATCAGCCGCGCATCCAAACCCAGGACGTACTTGTTTGACCGATGGCATAAAGTGTATATAATTGCGAAAGAAGAAATGATTCTGAAATTCTGTATGAAATTATATCATTCAACGATGCATAGATCTGTTCTACCGAAATTGCATTTGACGTTAGAAATGTTTTTAGCGACCATCTGACGCTGCCCCTTTCTGTCTTTAGCATTGAAATACTCCCCAGTTATCACACGCCAGGTCCATTCAGTGTTCATCATGCATCTTAACGCCGTTTTTTCTATGTTTAACCTGTCGTCATTTTCTGAATTCTGGATCTCGGTTTGCTCGAAAGCATCGTTATTCCTGCTTGGTATATTTACAATCGGCATATAACGATAAGCCAGCAGGCCCATATTACCAATTCATGTGTAATAAAGCAAAGGCAACGCTACATATGTTCCATATGACCATGTGGTGATTGAACAAAATTTGACACTCAAAAGGAACACCAACAAAAGGTTTTGCCTGCACTGTTATAGATGATTGGTTGTTAATACGTATGATGAGAGAATGTGATCGCCTGAAGGCAGTAGCTGTCAGGCTTGTGTCGATGTTATGCTCTTCCTGTAAAAGTAATTTCGACTGTTAAAGTACCCGTATGGAATGAAACATGTTAACAAAGCTAGCATCGAAAGAAATCTGTAGGTTTTCAATGTAATATTGATTACGGTGCAAATATGAAGCCATAATAACATGTCACCTTCATAGCAGCATCAAAAAAACAAAAGAGCCACCACGACGCCTGGTTCCTTAAATGATACGACCTTACATATTAAGCTTCTACGTACATATACAAGTAATTTTGCTATATGAGCAGGTCACTTCTTTATCACAATATATAATGTCATTGTGGACGAACGTGCTTAAATATGACTGACATTTTTATATGTATTCATAAAGGAATTAAACAAGACTTTTGATATGTATGTGGCTATTCCCCTCAGGGATGTAGGAAAAGAAGTATAGATAGTGCAGTTATATAAAGTTGTGATGTGAAATTTCATTAACCAGAGATCGCTTACGTTCAACATAGAACGACTTGGTTTGAAAGATAATAAACGAAACAAGTAGTACGAATGGATGCTGTTTGGTGCGCGGGTTTCCTACCCATCAAATGATAAGGTCCGTCTACATGATCTGGCACTGACAGCCGGCGGCTTGGTGCTCCAGCCAAAGTGTTTCCATCTCCCTTCCCCATACCGATGGAATCATTGCATCCTTAGTATTGTTACAGTAGTTGATCAGACTATGACAACAAGGTTACGATTAACAAATGCACATGAAATAACTCTAGTTGAAGATATACTAACTCGCGCGAAGCATCCGAAACAGGTATACAGTCCATCTGTAACTGCTGCTTGAGTTTGTCGCTCTGTTCTTGTAACTTTGCCAGTCTCTTCTCTCCTGCTGTGGTCTTCGGTTCAGACGCTCCTTTTGGTTGCAGTAAAACCATGATGTGATGAAGTGGAAAGTAGTCAGAAAAAGAATGTGAGGAGAGAACAACAAGAGAAACAGGATAAAGACTGGGTTTAGATTGATAATGTAAGCTTTCTCCCATTTTAAAAATTATGCGGGCGGACGTTTGTCGATCCTTTCTCCCTTTGAATGATCAACGTAAGGAGGATATCAACCCTGTTGCTATTGTCCAGTATGTTGTATTTATTAAATTGCTTGTTGTATGCAATGATGCACACAGTGCCCATAATATCGACTATAAAATCGATTCATATCTTTTGTCATATGCCATAGTCAAGTTAAGAGGGAAGAAGAAAAATAAAAGGTAAAGAGGACGAAATTAATATATAAGCGGTGAATGGGACAAATGAACAAAAAAAAAAAATAATTTTATATTGCGAAAAAGTTATTTTTGGGGTTGTGTTGCGCGAACCATTATATGAAAAACTGGCTTCAAACGTGGGGACGATTACTTGTGAGATTGCTTGACCTTCTCAATCAATAAGTCGACCACGGAGGGATCGGCCAAGGTAGATGTGTCACCTAGTTGATCAGCTTCGTTGTTAACAATCTTGCGTAGGATACGGCGCATGATCTTGCCGGAACGTGTCTTGGGCAAATCTGAGACACAATAAATAGCTTTGGGTGTGGCAAAAGGTCCAATAACCTTGCGGACTTGAAGTGCCAACTCCTTTTCTAAGCCTTCGCTGTCTTCAATGTTTGGCTTGAGGGTAGTGAATGCATGGATACATTGACCAGTCAAGTCGTCATGACCTCCAATAACAGCTGCTTCAGCAACAGAGTGGTGTAAGATAAGGGCAGATTCAATTTCGGCAGTGGATAGACGATGGCCAGAGACATTGATAACGTCTAATTTTTGACGATAAAAAGAAATGAAGTTAAGAACACAAGCATTTTTTTTTTCTTCCTATTTTCCCAAGAAACGTTTACGTACCATCAACACGTCCACGAATCCAAATATAGCCATCCTTGTCACGAGATGCTCCGTCTCCCGTGAAATAATAGCCCTTGTAAGGACGAAGGTAGGTGTCCAAGTAACGATGATGGTTGTTGTACACTGTACGAGCCATAGATGGCCATGGTTGAGCAATGGCAAGGACACCAGTGACATCGTTGCCCTCAAGTTCCGCTCCAGATGTGGGGTCAAGAATAACAGGCTTGATACCAAAGAAGGGGAATGTAGCGGAACCAGGCTTGGTGGCGGTAGCGCCAGGTAGAGGAGTGACGATGATGGAACCAGTCTCGGTTTGCCAATAAGTGTCAACAACAGCGCAGTTCTTTTTACCGACCATCTCATTGTACCACTCCCAAGCTTCAGGGTTGATAGGTTCACCGACGGAACCAATGACTCTCAAGGTGGAGAGGTCATAACCATCCAACCACTTATCACCCAAACGGCGCAACGCACGGATAGCAGTAGGAGCAGTGTAAAACTGGGTGACCTTGTGTTGTTGAACAACCTCCCAGAAACGGGATGGGGTGGGATAGGTAGGGGTGGATTCAAACAATAAAGTAGTTGCACCTAGTGTCAAGGGGCCATATACAATGTAAGTATGTCCAGTGATCCAACCAATATCAGCCATGCAGGCAAAGATGTCGTCAGGATGGTAGTCAAAGATGTACTTCACAGTAGCACCCGCACCAAGAAGGTAACCACCAGTAGTGTGCATAACACCTTTGGGAGTTCCAGTGGAACCTGAGGTGTAAAGTAAGAAGAGAGGATCTTCGGCGTTCATGGGTTCAGGGGCACAGTAAGGGCGGGCCTTGGCCATTTCCTCATGCCACCATAAATCACGTCCACCGGTCCAGGGAACGTCAGCACCAGTGCGACGGAAAACAAGGACACTTTCGACAGTTGGGGCAGTCAACAAAGCTTGGTCAACGATACGCTTTGTTGCAATAGCCTTGCCACCACGTTTGCCTTCATCTGCTGTAAGAACAACCTTGGCGCTAGCATCAACAATACGGTCACGAAGAGAATCTGAAGAGAATCCAGCAAACACAACGGAATGGACAGCACCAATACGAGCACAAGCCAAGAGAGATACAACAGCTTCGGGAATCATAGGCATGTAAATGGCAATGTTGTCACCTTTGCGGACACCGAGAGACTTAAGGACATTAGCGAGACGACTAACTTCTTGCAAAAGCTCACGGTAAGTGATCTTGCGAACAGAGTTTGGCTCATCGCCTTCATGAATGATGGCAATCTATAAATAATTATATCAAAGCAAACATTGTTAGTATCGAAGGACATTGTATATTAACATTTAAGCATATATCAAGGAGTTAGGGGTCAGCTAGGTATAGGCCCCGAGATATCGGGCTCCCATGTCAATGTGGGAAGGATCCCCAAGCATAGGTGAATGCCTGCCCAACCTATTTACATGACCGTAACCATTCCCCGTTCATTCAACGTGTGCGCCTTTCTGAGCGTTTCTTTGCATAAACTCATTGCATTCCATACCTTATCAGGGGTTGCCAATGCATGACGATCAACGCAGTTGTAAGAAGCATTAAGTTCACCTTCCAAAAACCATGCCACGTCACCTTGCGCGAAACCTCCACTGCGAACGGTCTTGAAGGGCTTAGACCATGTCAAGAGTTCGTTGGAGAGCTACAAATTCGAGTATTTCGTTAGTAAAGCCAAACCAAGTAAACTAAGACATTAAACCCTTATAGCTGTTAACTTACGTTAGTGAAAAAGGTATCAGGGTCTTCGACACTTTGCTTCCAGAGCTCTTGGTACTTCTCAAACGAATCAACGTATGGAGTAGGAGCAGACTTATCGTCCAGCAAGCGCTTGGGAACCTGATAGACAGGGTCAGTAGAAACGGTTGCAGATTCAATGGTCATTATAATAAAAAGGTAGAGAAAGGTAAAGAAGAAGAAGAAGGTGGGGTTAACCGAGGGTTTGCTAGGGGAAATATACCAGAGCTAAGAGACTTTGAGGGGAGGAAGATGGCGCGGGTGAGAAAAAATGGTAGTCCGCCTCGTGTCACACACAAATGTGGAACCCAACCAAAAAGTAAGGTAGATTTCTTTATGGATCTTCGTTTCATATCGTTTTATTTTTCTGAGTGTTCTGTACGCTACAAATTTCCCCACCTGACGGGATCCATGTATGAATTTAAAAAACGTTCATATAGATAGTACCTGGTTTCGTTACAAATGCCATAGGCAACTGAGAGCATCAACTGCCTATAGGTCAAACGTATCAGCAGGTAACACTTATTTTATTTTTTTTGGGTAGGACTGGACATAACTCTGCAAACTAACGTGCTTGCTATGGGTAAAAGTAAATAACAAAGCATATAGATTGGTTGTGTGGCGCCTTAAGACTTAAGAAGCAAATTGAAGGTCTCCCTAAATTATACACCATTGCCTCCTACCAGGTAATCTTGAAATTAGTTGACGATGTTACCTGACCTGACCTTCACTGTATGTAAGGATGATAACGAATGTAATGCAAAGGTGGACTAAACTAAACAGAATAGGCGAGAAAAAAATCAAATAAAAAAAAATCAAGTGGACCCTGTACTTGGTGCAACGTAACATGATGTCCACAATATCGATGGGTGTGGCCGATTACGCTGCTGACCCAGCAGATAATCGATGGACCCTGTTGCGATGTGGACACAGCATATTATCATTGATAATTTGTAGGGTGTACGGTTCATTTAACATATCAAAAATGTCTTAAATGTCTAACAAAAAGTATACGGTATTACGCCCAAGTGACTTCAATTCGACGTGATTTTTCGGTCAGCCAAACTAAAATCTCGTAAAGTGACAAGACCACCTATACACTAGTTTTCAATTTGCTTTTTTATACATTTCATTTTGCAATGTCACTCAAGGTATGTACTCGTGCAACTCTTGTTCGTCCGAAAAGCAGAACTTTCCTCTCTGCTACGGTAAACTTTACTTATTTCTGACATGATGCAGTTCATTACTCAAAAAGTTGCTCAGGCAATTGACGTAGAGCTCATGTCAGCAGCTGGCGGATTCTCGGTCGATCAACTTATGGAACTGGGTAGGTGTGGGGAAGTTTGGCTGGATGTAGTAGGCGGACTCTACCTGCCCGAATTGTAGCTCAGCATCATCTCATTAAACAAATATGTTCCACCATCATACGCAGCTGGACTGAGTGTAGCTCAAGCCGTTCAAAAGACTTATCCTAATCAGAAGTACCCGCGTGTACTTGTTTGCTGTGGTCCCGGTAACAATGGTGGAGATGGCCTTGTTGCTGCTCGCCACTTGTTCCATTTCGGTTACAAGCCTAGTATTTACTATCCAAAACAGACAAGCAAGGATTTGTATAAGGTAAAGAGATTAAATATAATTGTAATATAAAGTATGCAGCCGCAAACATTGATATCATCTTGTTTCAGCGTCTCGTCATCCAGTGCAACAACCTTGAGATTCCATTCGTGGAGAAGGCTTCGCTGGATGACTCGGATGTCATTATCGATGCTGTCTTTGGGTTCAGCTTTTCCGGAGATGTGCGTGACCCTTTCAAAGATGTGGTTGCAGGTCTCACGAGAACGAGCGTTCCCATTGTAGCGGTTGATATTCCAACTGGATGGGATGTGGAAAAAGGCGATCCAGAAAAACAATTCTTCTCTCCCGACACCTTGGTGTCTCTGACAGCGCCGAAGCTATGTGCACAGACATTCAAAGGTCGTCATTTCATCGGTGGGCGATTCGTGCCTCCAAGTTTGGCCAAAAAATTTGACCTACAGATACCACAGTACCCAGAAGGAGATCAAGTTGTGCAAGTGCAATAAGCAACCATTGTGCAATAGACTGTGATAAGAAAAGTACACCTTTCCTTTTAACCTTGCGCATCTATATGTTTTGTTGATAGTTCCCTGAGAATTAAGACAAAACCACTTTGGATTTATTACAAGACGAAGAAATCAAAATAAAGGAAAGTACTATTAAATGGAAGTGTTGAACGTGAGGTATCGATTAGTGTTGAAACTGTACAAAGTGTGTGTTAAATAGGGTTTGTGTGTATGGATTGCGTCTTATTTCTGTTATTTCTTTTCTCAGGCATTTTCCACATATTCTTCTACGCTGGAAACCCAAAAACCTTGTATCAATATGCGTCCGCTGATTGGTGAACTCTAGAAATGCAAACTTACCTAGGAGCCACGCTTTTGGTCTTAAGTAGGACCTCGTGCCATTCGTTCTCAGGGTCAGAAAGGAAAGTGATAGCGCCTCCAGCACCAATAGATAATTCAACATGAGAGGGCTTGGTGGAAGCGATAGCAGTGCGAATCACTACTGAGAACTCGGCAGTAACTTTACCAGTAGCAGACCTAGCATCTCCAGCCGAAAAGTAACCTAAACAACCTGAGTAAACATTGCGTGGAATATGACACTCTAATTTGTCGAGGATTTGGACAGAACGCAGCTTAGGAGCTCCGGTCATGGAACCAGGAGGAAAGCTGTCTTGAACTGCACGGACACTGTCAATGTCTTGGCGGAGTTGCGCACAGACAGTAGAAACGAGGTGATGGACTTTCTCGTATGTCTCAACGTGGATAAACTTGGGAACAGATACGGTCTTGGGTTCACAAAATTGAGCCATATCATTACGAATAAGATCGACAATCTATATTACCGTCATAGATCATAACGTAAATTAATATCCGGTGCTTCTTTCAAGAAAAAAAAAAAAAAGTGTGTTCCACTCACCATCAGATTTTCTGCTCGTTCCTTGACATCACTCCAGAGAGCCTGCATACGTTTCTGATCTTCCAGAGCAGTTCGACGAGCACATTCCTCATCCATGTCGCATTCAATTCCAGGATATTGATCACATACACATGTGAGGCAACGTTTGACCGTTCCTTTGATTGGCTTCATTTCAACAATGCCGTTATCATCGATCTTGAGGAAGCGTTCTGGACTGGATCCCATAAGGCTCATCTGGAATGTGGGAAAGCAAAGTGCAGCAGAGAACGGTGCTGGATTGTTGAGTCTCAGATGCTTTGTATAGAGCTTGGTCAATTGAGGGTCACAAGCATTGGCAGCAATATCTTTGTCCAAGGCGTGTCGAAATTGTGTAGTCAAGCAGAGTTCATAGGATTCTCCTTCCCTAATTTGCTCGATGCACTTTGTGATAGAATCAATATAGTTTGAATGTGTGGTATCTGGTTCAAAGATGCTATCTTCCAAGATGGGCTTGCTATCAGGTGGTGTTGGCAATCTCGAGCTTGCTGGGGTTTGCGAAATGCAATTGGTTTCCTTCTGATGCTGACTTAACTTTTCAGCAATAGAAAGAACAAGCTCTTTGCTGCTTCTCATCCAAGATAGAGCTGCCTGTTCGGAAAGACCAACATGTGGAATATTTGATTGACCATGTTGAACTAAGCAACAAACATAGATACAGCGCTCCTTGACATCAAAAGCAAAATACTTGTCAACAAAATGAAAAGCTGCATCCGGAACCTCTTGACAAGGACAGCAGTTATGTTTTGATGTCGATCCTGGTCCATGCATTTGGCATTGGCATTCTTGTTCTTTTGGTACATGATATCCGGCTAAACTTTCTCTCTTCATCTCGTAGCCAAAGTAACCAACAAGTCCACCTCTGAAAGGTAGAGAATCCAGAGCACTATCACCACCTTCATCGATCACTTTTTGGGGTAGAGAGTTGAAGTTGGACATAATGCTGGAAACACGATCGTAAAATGTCTCGTTGCCTCTCAAGTACTCTCGTACGCTAGAAGTGCCCATGGTTATGGTAACTTCTCTATGCAAAGTTGAATAACCAATGGTAAAAGCAGGGTCAACCGATAAGGTACTAAATTTGGAATAGGGAGATTTTTTCTGTGGAAGAGTTGTCGTCAGACTACCGAAGTCATTCCATTGCAGAAGTAACAAGCACTTACCATGGCACTATCAAGCCAAGTGATAGGTATCTGTTTAATTTGGTTACGAGCTATGATTTCTTCAAATAAATCACCAGAATTCACCAAAAGATGTTCAATGTCGACTGGCAAGATCTGAAGTTCGTGGCTGTTGTGGATACCATTGGTGGCTTCTTTATCCATTTTTGCATCTGCTATGACAGACAACTTGAGAATATTGCTAGGTATGGCCACGTTCCTTATTTCCCTCCCAATCTATCAACTTGCGTTAGCATAAAATTGGTAGATACAATACAGACAATGATGGGTAATGTATATATGCGAACCTTTGCCATCCAATCCAATGTCAGACTTGAAAAGTTGGCTACCATGCGGGTACCATACTCTGTACAAATCGATTCAGGGTGGAATTGAACTCCCCAAATGGGGAGACTTTCATGTCGAAATGCCATCACTGTCTTATTGCGAGAGTCCTTGGTTTCATCATTTCTCAGTGGCGGATGGGGAATAACGTTAGCAGGATCGTTGCACAAGCCGTGGACCAGTTCTCCTTGATCGCCAACATAATGTGCATTTTCTAAAGCTTCAATATCGGCATCATATTCATAGCAGTATGCTGTCACTTTCAAGCAAGAGGGAAGGCCTAATTGTGTACGGTTAGAGCAAACTTTAAAGCTTTTTAACTTGGTTCCCATTAACAACTTACTTTCTGCATCAGCCACAAGAGAATGATATCTCACAGCCCAGAACGGAACAGGCAAATGGTCCAGTACGTCGCCTGAAGGTTCTTGTTCGGTTCGTATGATTTGTGACATACGTCCATGCATAATGCGATGTGCATACTCGATCTGGTAAAAAAATCTTAATTGTAGGTTCCCAATCCTAACCAATCGGCATAACCTCGATCTCTACCTTGCCACCAAAAATATGTGCAATTCCTTGATACCCAAGACAGACACCGAATATTGGGATTTTCAAATGATCAGGGCCATGCCTTTGAGCCTGTAGTAATGGAATACAGAGCCCAAAGTCCTAGAATGACAAGGTTAAATATTAGCACCGAACGTAGAGACAAAATTAATTCGAGCAAGCTTACATTAGGATGCTCCGGGCGACCTGGACCTGGGGATATAACAACATTATCGAAATGAGGCAAGACAGTGGAAACAAACTGTGGCCTACACATGCAGTAATGATTAAAATGTATGTGAGTAATGGATCTTGACAATATTTGACTCACCATGTGAATTGGTCATTGCGAATGATCACTACATAAGAAGGATCTGGAAATAGGCGGATCAGGTTGAAAGTGTAAGAGTCATAATTATCGATAATTAACGTTCGAATTGGCATTGAGTTCCTTGACAAGGCACCGCCATTCATGACAGCTGAAGTTTAATTTTTAATTATTATATATATATATTTTTTTTTTTTCTTTTCGAAGCCTTTGCGCCCGAGACGGTCTGTGTCTTGAGGAACCGGGTTAGGGTTTAAATGATCCAATCGAATTTGTCACGTGTATTGCCACGTTGGGCCAATTCACTTGGAATTTCTGGCACAACATTTTTGGATTGCGATTTTTTTGACACTTGGTTGTGTCTCGTGTTTATTATTCTTGTTCCCCAATCCCCAATTTATACGTCATGACGACTCCACAGGACTCCACTCTGGAGACATCATATACGTCGGCATCGCCAATAAATGCACAATCTCCAATGTCGGAAGTCGATACTCCTTTCCTGGAGAAGGACATTCAGCAACTGCAGCAAGAGCCAAATCCAGCTGTTGAAGCTGTCCGTAAGTAAAACCCCTCGAGAAGTGGCCTTCACATTCACAATACCCAATAGTGATTCCTGTTAACCCTGGACAACTAGTTCGACCAAGAACCTTGACTGCCTTGACTATACTTTTGCTTTGCTTACTTTATGTGGCCGTCTCACCAGACATTGATTCAACTGAAACAAACGTTAAACTTGGCATAACAGCTGCTGTGGCTTGCTTTGTATTCATAGGAATGCTCCAGTTTCGAGATGGTCCATTTGTGCGTCCTCATGTTGCTTTCTGGCGAGCTGTCCTTAGTCTGAGCGTGTTATATCAAATGGCTCTTGTCTTTTTCTTGTTTTTGGTAAGTCACACCTTTAGCAATGACGACTTAGTGATCTATTATGGAAACACCAACCGAGAAACACCCCCTTATGACTTTGCAGAACAAGGATCAAGCTAGACAAATGCTCAAGTTTGTGTATCCAGGGTTAGGTGTACCTCTTCCAGATCGATCATATGCTGACGAATGTGATTTAACCATGGACAATTTGAAGGTAAGAAATAATTATTATAATGCGTGATGCTTGCTGGAGGTTAGAAAGCTAACCGACATTGGATTATCAGAATCAAGTTGATATTTTTGTTTTGGCCCATGTTTTGGGCTGGTACGGCAAGTCACTCATTCTTCGTGACTATTGGTTCTGCTGGATATTATCCATCATGTTTGAAGTCATGGAGTATTCGTTACAGCACCAATTGGCGAACTTTGCTGAATGTTGGTGGGATCATGTACGCAACTTGTTGGATTGTGTGATGGGGAGCCTATCATCCGTGTTTCTTACCACCATGTCTTACTTTACCATGTTTTTAATAGTGGATCCTGGATGTTTTGGTTTGCAACTGGCTCGGTATTTATCTTGGTATGAAGACCTGCCAGTATTTTGAAGTAAAGCACTATTCATGGGCAGGTCATTTCCGAGATATCAAAGGCATCAAAGGAAAGGCTAAACGGGCGGTTCAGCAATTTACCCCTCATGATTGGACTCGCTTCGAGTGGAGAACAACCAGCAGTTTCAAGCACTGGGTGGCAGTCATTGCACTTCTTGTCGTGGTAAGCTGGTTTATAATATGTTTGTTCGCGCATCCACATCCTTCTTGATGTTAGTGGACAAAGCCCCATCCAAAAGTCTTTGTTTTTCTTAAAAAAACCCCCCGCTATTCTACCTTTTCTAGTTTTTGCAATGCGAGCTTAACTGCTTTTATCTCAAATATCTCGTATGGATCCCACCGGAGCATCCTCTACTCACCTATAGACTATTACTCATTTTCTTATTTGCTCTACCTGCCACGAGGGAGGCCTATCAGTATTTAATAGACAAGTGAGTTCTCTATTATAATATTGCGCAGTATTTTTTACCGATCACATGTACTCATCGTCCTGCAGAAATACCAAGCGCTTCGGACCTCATGCATGGACTATCCTTGCAAATATTTTCACAGAAACTCTTATATGTATCAAGTATGGACGTGGCGAGTTCCCTGAACCTGCACCTCTACATGTGGTGGTTTTCTGGATCATCTTCTCCAGCTCTCTCGTTCTTTACACTATTTGGAAATTTTGGTGGCTACCTAAGACGAGAAGTCAGAAAACGGACGGTGCGAAGAAGGTTGAATAAACTCATACTGGGTAATCTTGGTTCATCAAAATTAGCTATAGTAACTCCAAAATTTATTCATATATTTTATTTTAATTATGAAAAGTAGTATGTTTGTACGTCGGAGCGGCACTTTTGTGTAATGTTAAAATTGTTCAGTTGACAATCGGTACAAACTTTTTATATCAGCCGACACGGATATTGTGCAGTCGAATGATCTTCTTGACTGTTACATGGAATATGGGCGACAATAGTTCTGTTACTTAATTTAAATGTGCACCAAATTTCTGATGCTTCTAGGCCAATATCTCGCAGACACGGATAGGTAATGTATCAAAACGTCGCCTTATGTTACAATCTACCAATCATGGCTTTGTACTGGAGAGAACAGCACTTTCTTCATCAATTCTAAGTGATTGATATATAAAAAGGTGGTATGACTTGAACCAGCAAGAAATAATCTTTGGGGTTCCTCGCACTATTCTAGGTACTCCGAGTACGAAGGTGGGAACCAGCGTGATGGACGTATCGGTTCAGCCACATCCAAACATACTGTATATTGTAAGTAGAAGAACACATGATACAACTATGTAAGGTTTGTTACTTAGCAACGGCAATTCTATTCAACTTCTTATAAGATCTCATTGTACACTGTTAATAATCTAGTAGATGAGATTTGAATTTTCGGCTTAAATATGGATTGCTATGCTGCGTACCAATTGGGGTTTTTCCAAATTCTGCTCAGTAATGTAAACACTGGCTGGCCATACTGCACTATAATAATAATAACCTTAATTCACTGACTGAACGAAATGCTCGTTTCAACCCTACCAATGATTAAATATTCTAGATATCTATAACTATTTTCCACCCATTTCATTGAGTTATTGGTAGTCAACATGTAACACGAAGATAAAACAATGAGGAAATAAAGAAGGGCTCTCAATTCGACCTTTTTATTTTTGCTTGGAATGCGGTTACGGCAATGATGGCTTGCCATATTTGGTACTCAAACGTGCCATCGCCCCCATTCATTTCCTGTTTACTAAGTGCGTTCTGTCGTTACTAGTTCCTAATCTCTCTCTTATTTTTCATTCTCATTGTGCTTTTGGGTTTTCTCGACTTGTGAAGGTTGTTGAAGAGTTGTAAAGTATAAACTCCAGAATGGATTTGAGAATTGGCGACAAATACCGGATTGGCCGCAAAGTCGGTTCGGGATCTTTTGGAGAAATCTACCTTGGTAAGTCTTTCTACCTTACCTTCCACTTCTGCGGAGCGACTGGGTAATACCACCAAGAGTACTGTGTTATATACCTTTTTCAAACGGCACGAGACGCAACAATGATACCTCAGCTCAGGCACATGGCAACTGCAAAAACGAAGGGACTTACCACAGTTAGCTCCTATACACAAAAAGGGGTGATTGGGGGTGGTGGGAGAAAGTCCAACATATACAATAGATATGACTTAATCTGAGTATGGTATCGGTCAGTGAGGGATCGAATGAAAGAAATTAGAAAGGAGATACAAACCAAAGCATTTGAAGCCAGTCACTGATACATTGTCAAAAATTTTACAGGTACCAATGTTATGACAGGAGAAGAGGTAGCCATCAAGCTTGAATCCGTCAAGGCTAAACATAAACAATTGGAGTATGAAGCCAAAGTATATAAAGCATTGGCTGGAGGCTATGGTATACCTATGATTCGTTGGTATGGTCAAGAATGTGATTACAATGCTCTCGTTATGGATCTTCTAGGACCGTGAGTACATCACATTTTCCATTGCTGAATTCACTCAAATAATTTTGAAGGTGTATGTGGATTCAAAGCTGATCATTTGTTTATTCCTTGAAACAGGTCGCTTGAAGATCTCTTCAATTTCTGCAATCGTAAATTCTCTCTGAAAACTGTCATTATGCTTGCGGATCAAATGGTACCCATTTTTGACCAACTTTGATAAAAACGGACCTATGATCATGTTCTAATATATATTGCTTTCACTTAGATTCAAAGGGTGGAATTTATTCATTCCAATAACTTTATACATCGTGACATCAAACCAGACAATTTTTTGATGAACGTTGGTAAGAAAGGGTATCAGGTTAATATGATTGATTTTGGTCTGGCCAAAAAATACCGCGACCCAAAGACAAGTCTTCATATACCCTATCGAGATAACAAAAATTTGACCGGAACGGCTCGATATGCAAGCATTAATACTCATGCCGGTTGTGGTAAGTTTATACAATATCTGTATACTATGTGTGTGAATGACAGCTGACGTCTTCAACAGAACAATCCCGACGCGACGATTTGATTTCACTGGGTTATGTTCTTTTATATCTTTATCGAGGGTCATTACCATGGCAAGGATTAAAAGCAGCCACTAAATCTCAGAAATATGACCGAATCATGGAGAAGAAAATGAGTACATCCGCGCAGTCTTTATGTTATGGTTTACCTTCAGAGTTTGCAGCATACATGACATATACTATGTCCCTTCGGTTCGAGGATAAACCTGATTATAGATATCTGCGAAAGCTCTTCAGGGACCTATTTGGTCGGGAGCGCTATGTTTGGGATTATATATTTGACTGGACTCTTGTGAAGATGGTATAGTGCATTTTACAACCCTGGAAACGAATAACTCCAAATACCTTATAACTTAATGGAATGTGATCTCAGGAAAAAACGCCTAGAACAGAACCTATTGTGAAACAACCAGCAATAACTGCAACGGAACAAAATAGATATGGACAACAATTTGTGCGAATAGGCACTAATGCTGTGTTTACAGTTGTGAGGCAGCCTCCACCCACAGGAACAAGTAATACACATGCAGACCTTGCATCAGCAACAGCAGCTAGGAATTTAGCAACTCGAGCATCAGCTACCAAGAGACGTAGCGCTTCAACTCAGGCAGTATCAGCATATGCCAGGAAGTGATTATCGTTGGAGTTCATTTAACAGCTATCCTGGTCTTGTTTCAATTTGCTACATTCATTTACATTATGTTGCACTTTATATCCTCTTCTTCTCTACTCAATATTTCCCAAGCTGCGTACATTGTCACTACCTCCTTCTATCGCATCTGCTACATTCCTTATATTATGTTCAAACTTTTAGTCCTTCGCATGCAAATTTACACTCCACTAGTCAGCACACTCTTTCTGTTCATAAGTACGTTTCTTTACACACAACCATTAAAATCTGGACTTTTTGATCCGACGGCCAATTTTTTTTTTCCAATAACGGGTTAAGGTTACTTTAATTTGAGCATAACACATAAAGGTATCGCGGCCGGGTTGGATGAAACAAAAACTCTAGAATAAAGGACAGGCAGAAAATAAAGCGCTATAGTTCATCAGCATCATCGTCCAAGTTGGACACTTCATAGTCGTCCATTAGAACGCCAGCGTGTTCGTCCTGACTGAGTCGACTGTATTGACTACGACCAAACCTGGGCAAGCGGATGTTGCTTATAAATTCAGGAACTGACGTTGGCCAAGGGATTCGAGAAATCAAGTTGAATAGCGCTACGGGAATGACGACAGCAGCTGATACAATTTTGGTCAGCAATGGGCCAGATACTATATTACCAGCCTCTGTAGCATCAGACAACCTGATGTTGCCAAATCCACGCTTCTTGCGGTACCTAAGTATACCAAAGATAGCAGCAGCCGCTCCAAATGGCATAAGAATATATACAGCCCAAATGCCCTTTGAGTATGATTTGCCAGGACACCAGATCTGAGACCCTTTGTCCAATTCAGTGCCGCCTTGACACGTGGAGGCTGCAATCTTTCGATATCTATAGACGCAGGGTCAGTTTTAGCAAAGATCACTAGATATTTTCCATCAACATATATATTAACTTACGCAGTTGGCTCATAGTAGAAGTCCATATCTCCATCGCATTGAGGAACCAGTGGCGACAGTCCTTCAACGAGGACACATTCTCCGTTTTCGTTTCGGATATGGTTGAAATTACTAGAGAAAAGAGCTTGTCAATATTCATGTCAAATCACCGTACAGCAAAGACCGATCACTGAACTTACCACTCAAAGTCTTCCTTGGTACAGGCACAGTTACGAGTAACTTCATGAGGTTGTGTCAATTTAGTGCCGATATAGCAATCGCGATCAGGAATACGACGATAGTATCTGGTCTCGCGACCAAATAGACATTTTTCACCTCGGGTATCTTCTGGACTCCAAAGATCGAAATCATCATCAGTAGGGTGCTCCAGGTCCAGCTTACATCGTCTGGGATGAATAGTGCTGAAATCGACATGGTAAGCAACAGTCTTGCCGGTGCTTCGTTCTTTGCCCCAGATAGTGAACTTCTGGCTAGTGCCATCTGGTTGTGTGATAATATCAGAAACACGGATTTTCTTGTCATCCTTGACAAATTGATATGACTTCCATGTTTTGCCTTCGTCAGTAGTGTATCTATAAAATATCTGTTAGCTACCATTACAAATGAAACCTGCTAGAGATGAGTACTTACTTGAGGTTATCTGTCACTTCTTCATCATCAACAAGTACCAGAAGAGCACCTTGGTCAGCAAATTCCCACAAGTGAGCTCCCTTATAGATCTCAGTCCAAGTCTTGCCAGCATCTCTGGTCAAGAACATATCTCCATCCAAGTACGGAGATAGAGTCTTGCCAACGTTTCCAACACCAACCATTAATCCTACAGCCGATGACAAACTGATGAGATCTCTTGGATTGCGTCGCTCAGAATAGCTATGCAGATTTAGTGTACAATCCTTCACCAAAAGGTTAGTGATACATATAACAAAACTTTTATCGATCACGTAATTAAACTTACTGAACAATCGTATTTCTTGCCATTTGCATCATGAGAAGGTGGATTAATCGGTTTCCAGTCGGCGCCAGCATTGAATGTGATCATGCTAAGAAGCTTCTTGCTATCTCCGATATTGGCTTGGTTGGGGTTGGTGACCATATTGGCAAGCGCTATACCGTCAATACCTTGCATTTTTTCAAAGTCGACAATACCGAATTCATTGCGATTAGCATTTTGAAGCGACATGACATAATAGGTACCATTGGAATTGGAGGTGAAAATATGGCCGAATTCACCGTTTTTATGTGTGTTAGTCGAAACATGTAACCAGACGTTGTACTTGGACTCCATGATGGTATACGCTTCTTTGTGAAGATCCAACGAAGTTGGAAAGTGTGCGTCAGCAAATGTTTTGCCATCAAGACTGACGGAAAACTGTAAATTAGCTCCACCGTGTCCAGCCTGAAGAGATGATACAAGGTAAATTAACGTGGCTGTTAGACTTGAAGACTCTCGCTAGGTTACATTACTTACCGAAGCTACAACCATGTAGTGATTAAAGATAGCAACGCCAATAATGTCATCAAACAGGTAATCCTTGGAATTAAAGTAATCATTGGATGAAACGAATTCAAGTGGGTTGGCGTAAGCAGTTCTTTGATTGCCAGACTTTTCGTGATGTTGCTCACAGAAGATAGAGTCCTCATCAGTAGCCGTGATAGTACCATCACGACCCCAAAGACATTGTCGAACATAGGTTCCAATGCTGTCCCAATTTTGACCACCGTTGCGAGAATAGTAACCTTCAGTGTGGCAATCGACGGATGCAAAAGTATCACAGCCAGTTTCACCAACGTAGATTAAATTTTCTGCAGATCCTGAGTGGAAATTCATAATGGGAGCTAGAAGGACTTGTGATGGAGCCATTGGAACGTCAAACTTTTGGAAATTGCTACCGCTGTCGGTTGTCATGTAGTGTGTCTTTCCTTCTGTGATAAAGTATGCCTATTAAGAAATTATTAGTTTGGTATTACAATGCCAACACCCAAATGTTGCGTAGGATATTTACCCGCTGCTCAAAGTGTGGGTTCTGGAGCATGCGTATAATAGGTGTATCCTTGAATAGCTGAGTCCAACTATAACCGTCGTTTTCGCTCAAATACACCTTTTGATCGTTGGTGCGAACAATAACGCGCTACAATGAATGCGCCAATCAGTAACAAGTCAATCTTCCTTGTGATTTAGTTCTAGCTTGAAATACTTACATCAGTGTTGTTAAAGAAGATATAATTCACCATTTCATCACCAAATTCGTTCTGTCAAAACAATGGTAGTGAGTACACGCTTAACTCTCAAAGATGCCATACGCATTGAATCTTACCTTATTAGATGTAACAGATCCACCTATGCCAAAAAAGCAAGTCGTTAAAATATATCCTCGTGTAAACGTTACAATTTCCAATGCCTACCTTCACCGCATTCCCATTCTTTGTCTTTGGAAAGATCTTCACCACCTTCACAGACTGATTTGCTAATCTTTTTATAACCAGATCGACCAGTAAACTTGTCTTTACAATCGCGGGGTCTATCAGGATGAACGCCATGAGCAACACAATGACCATTCTCGTCTCGCCAGAATCCAAAATCACTAATGAAAGGGAAACGAAGAAAGGTATTAGTGCTAACAGATCCAAGGAGTTACATGGTCACGCTATCGTGTCAAGGTCTTACCATTCAAAATCAATACCTCGGCATTGACAAGGTTGTTGAGTGATCTTTGGAGATTGGTATCTGTCGCCAACTGCGCATTTTCGATCCTTCTTGCGTCTGATGTACGTGATTTTACTTCCCAACAAGCAACTGTTGTCACCTTCATCGTCCTTAGGAGTCCAATTCTCGAAGTCGCTGGAATCAATTGAGCTTGAAGAATTCTCACACTCACGCATACCGACAGGAAGAAAATCAACCAAGATGTACACTTGTTGTGGAGCTTCACCTGAAGAGGATGTCGTGTGTCCAATGACGACGAATTTTTGAGTTGTGGAGGTTGGCTCGGTGGTAAGAGCTGTGACTCTAATTGGTTTCTCACTGAACTTGATGAACTCCCAAGTTTCACCTTGGTCCCAAGTGTATACTAGCTCGTTGGTCGGACCTTCGTTACTGACAATAACAATAATAGATCCATGGTCGCCAAATTCATACAGATGTTCTCCTTTACGAACTTCCACCCAAGTGTGTCCACCATCACGAGTCAGAAAAGTGTCTCCCTGTTCATAAGGTCTCAATTGCGCGCCGACATTACCGACCCCCATGGCGATACCTGGTGCTCCAGAAACAGAGAAGATGGCACCAGGACCATTGATATCAGTACGACTGTGAAGGTTGAGATAACAATCTGTTCCGGAGCAATCATAGTTATGAGGTGGTTGTAGCGGCTGCCATGTACTTCCATCATCCCAACTAATCATGGTTCGGACCTTCTTTGAAACATCGTTACTTCCGCGCAACTCGTCAGTGTTCATGACTTGGTTCGCGAAGATAATGCCATCGACGCTCTGCATCTTTTCAAAGTCAACTAGGCCTCTGGAATCTCCATTGGTATTGGTGAGTGAGAGATGATAGAAAGTACCGTTGCCATTCGATTTATATAGATCGCCATATTCCTTGCCACTGATAGTAGACTTGAAGACATCCAGCAGTATAGAGTGTGTTGTTGATTGTAAAACAGTAAAGGTGTTTCTGTCGATGTAGTGATCTGGTGGGAATTGAGCAGGCGCGAATGTATCGCCATCGATACTGACAAATAGTTGAAGACTACCCTTGTTTTCAGTAGCAACTGCCATGAAATCTTCAATAACGAAGAATTCAACCACATTCTCGAAGAGATATTCCTTGTTGGCACCCCAATCAGTAGTACGGAACAACTGCAAGGGATTGTTGCGATCGCTGCTTTCAAGTTTGTGAGCAGAGCAATAGATTGTTTGCTTCTCAATCTTGAAATTGGAGTCGCGGCCAAAGATACATTTTTGCACAGACTTTACTTGTTGGATTTGTTCCCAGTTGCCTCCATTATCCCTGGAGACATAGGCAACAGTATGTGATGGCGATGGGTTGTCCGAGATCAATATGAGCCAATCCTTTTCACCAGGATGGAAATCGATGGGTTGGCCGACGACCTTGCTAACAGGAAGAGGAATCTTAATGTTTTCCCAGCTTTCACCTTGATTATTGGTAAAATACATAGTCTCTCCTACAAAAGCATAAGCTCTCGTATCATCAAATTCGTGCATCACAAACGAGTTGACCTTTCCAGCATCTTCTAATACACGCTTCCAAGTAGCACCGGCATCTCCAGTTCTAAACAAATCACCGTTCTGCAGGCGAATGAGGACTGCAGGCGAGTTTCTGAAGTAAACAAATTGCTCGATTTCGTGTTGGAAATAGTAAGGCGTGACTTTAATGCGTTCGTCACCAGGAGTAGCGAGACCATAATTTTTGGCAGGTCCGTTTTCAGGTTTACCATATTCGAGACCGCCCTTATTTTCAGAACATGGCCGATCCACCGGTTCATCAATTGGCGTTTCCGATTCAGGCATTTCGCATGTATTGCCCGGAATTTTGCGATACCCACTTGATGAGGGGTAAAGGTCGCTGTCAGACTTGCACAAACCGGCAGGAATCGGGTCAGGACCAGCTCGAACACATTTGCCATCTTCAGAACGGACAAAGTTATAATCGCATTCATAGTCAGCAATGGTACACTTGCAAGGTTTATCCTCCAACTTGGGATCTTGGAAGTCCATGCCAACATAGCAATCCCGATCTTGCTTTCGACGATAGAAAATCTGAACAAGCATGTTTAGTAAAGAATCATTATCTTAGTTCTAATCACATCAACTTACTTGTTCGTGACCCATAAGACAATCAGGTCCATCGGTAAGATCTCGGGCTGCCCATGTCTCAAAATCACTCTTGTCTTTATCATTTTCATCCAATTGACACTGCCTTGGGTGTGCTTTGGAAAGGTCAAGTTGAAAAACTTTAAATTTTTGGCCATTTTCTGATTTGGAATCGACAGCAAAAAGGTTGAAAACACGCGAAGTTGATTCAGGGTCCGTTGTCAAAATATGAGCTCGTACAGTCATGTCAAGCTTGGCATCGTTCCTGTAAATCAACAATGATAGAGTCAGCTCATCAAAAAACTGCGAACATTATTATCTCTACGCAACAAGGAAAGGGTGCTTACCAAGTTGTACCTTGATCTTTGCTCCAACGGAGATGATCTACTGGTTTTTCATCGTCCACCATCACAATGAGGTTGCCCATATCTCCAAATTCGTATTTATGAGCTCCTTCGGCTACCATTTTCCAAGTCAATCCACCATCTCTGGACAAAAATGTGTCGCATTCATCATATGGAAGAAGATATTCTCCATAATGCCCAACACCCATAATAAACCCAACAGCAGTCTTGGAAGAGTATACCACACCGGAATTTTGGTTGCCAGTAATGGAGTGCAAACTCAAAACACACTGGCATTACAATACTTGTGAGTAAACGGCAGAAATGAATTTTATATTCGTACTCATGCATTACTTACGTTGTTACATGTCATATCCTTGCCGTCTAGATTCTTGACCTTGTTCAGGGAAGACCAAGTAGCACCATCGTCAAAACTAATACGAGTTTGAATCTTCTTGTCTTTTCCAGAGAGCATATCAGAAGGACTAGATTGGACATTGGCCAACATTACGCCTTCTAAGCCCTGAATACGTTCAAAGTCTACAAAGCCATCAAAGTTGCGATTGACGTATTCCAGACTTTTAGCGAAGAAAGTACCATTTGAATTGGATCGAAACAAGTCACCATACAATGCGATAGGGTTGCTGAGTACATCCACCATCAATGCGTGATCAGTGGATTCCAATAAGGTGTAAGCCCTTTCCACCATTTTCTGGCCATTCGGGAAAACTGCTTCATGCCAATTGATCCCATCCTTGGATATGTATAAATCCAATTCTTCGGTCGAGGCAGGCGATCGAGCAGCAGCAACAATGAACTTGTTGATTGTCCTGACGTCAATAATACCATTTATATCTTTGTCTTGGCTGAAATTAATTCTCTGCAGGCCAGATTCAAAAAAGCTATCTGACTGAACAAGACGTGTATTGCGCGTGGGATTGCTGCCATTGTCGAATAATTCGATACACATTATTTCTTTGGTTGCCGCATTCTTGAATTGTTCAGAGGACACTGTCCACAAGCAGCTTTGAATATTCGATCTCAATTTGTGGATGGTAGCAAAGTTGTCTAGTGTATAAAAGCTCTATAAGAGACATGAATTAACACTACGTCAGTTTCTAACACCCAAGATATTACGCAATATAAGTTAAGGATCTTACATCCGTTTGACACGCTCCATATGAGGTCTCACATTGTTGTCCAGCGAAGATTAAGTAATCAGAGCGCTCAGCATGGAAGTTCAGAGCATAGGGCACAGGTCGCAAAGGTGTGGTGAATTGCGTCCATGTTGCACCTTGATCGTCTGTTTTCCAATGAGTAGTATCTGCTCCGAGTATATAGGCCTATCGCAACAAGAAGTTAGAAGCATACAAGGGGAGCAAACTGAGTCAATGACGGTGAATCATCAAACCTTGTTCTTATCAAATGGATGCTCAAACACGGCTCGAGCTTCCTTAGGTACGCCTTCTACAAGGGACCATGTTTTACCTTGATTGCTTGACCTCCATACGGACTGGAAGTCTGCATCGAGCAAAAGCATTACCTGTAAATTGAAACGTCTTGGTATTTTGGCTTGGCAATCGCATAGTCTATACCGTTAGGACCGAAGACATACCTCGGAATCTTTAAAGTAAAAATATGACGTTGGTGGATTGTCAAAGGATGTCTGAGAAACGTCTTGTGCCAGAGCAGGCCCAATGCTAGACAAGCTCGCAAGCAGGGACAGCCCTGTCAAGGTCGCAGTGAGCAGTCGCATGGTCTGCTAATTGTATATTTACAAGGGATGAATGAAATTAAGTGTTCAAATGTGTACTGAAGAGGGAAAAACTGAATAGTTCCAGGGTTAGTTGTCTGTGAGTTTGTTGTCAGACGAGACAGCAATTACGCATGGAACCTGGACTCGTAGCACATAATACCCCATACGTGTCATGGAGCCGTTGTGACCACCTTTTTTTGCATCGCCGCACCACGATATGTTGGCCGTCAGTAATTTACAATATCATTTTCAGATCACTGTTGCTTTTAACCAATTACTAAACCACAGTATAGATTTTATGTTATACAGGAACAGCAGTTTCCATCGCTGTCATCGATAATTTTTTTTGAAGCCGTAAGACCTCTCTTGGATTTTCAACAGGAAGAAGAATAAGAACAAAATTACAACGAATCTATGGAACACGTTCCAGAATTAAGCAGAAGGCTTGAGTTTGCTTGCTGCAGCACCACCAGCAGGCTTCTTTTGATTGACTTTAGCTTTTCTGTCCTTTTTCTTCAATGCGTCCATATAGGCCTTGATTATATTACTGTATGCCTGCTGGAACTTTTCATACTCTGCGCCGTTTACCTAAAAATCAAACCAAATTGGTTGGTTTAATCTGCCCATAGCAAATCACTGCCTGCTGTTGAGCCAATCACTCACCCTTGTGCTAATACTCTCATTTTTGAACTTTGCTCTTATGAGGCACACATACTCCTTGTCGTCATCCGTTGATGGTTGTGTTGCGTCCGTCATAATGGTATCTTCCAACTTGCGCTTTCGTTGGCCATGTGATGGTTCTCTGGTTACTTTTTAACAAAGCTATTAGAATACCTTTGGCGACATACACTTTCTCTATCTGTTAGCTGCTTACGTCGCTTCATCGTGACATTGACAGTGCCTGACGTTCTAGCACGTTCGTAAAACTGGCCCAATTCTACCGTGAACTACAGATGACAGATCCAAATCAGCGATCGTAGAACGATCTGATTAATGCCTGTTTATAAGAGAAGTTGTTTCATCTTTAACACTGTTTCATACCGGTATAGCATCTAATTCCTTCATGGTCGATGGCGATCTTGTCATTCTGTCACTATTGAATTTCAGGCTCGAAATGATTGGAAAAAGCAGAGCGTCACTGTTTATATGATAAAAACTAAATTTTATTGTGAAAAAAGTGATGGGGTTTTTAATGGTTTTTTTTTTAAATGACTAACGGGGGCGGATGGTATCCTATTTATTTCCATGGCATATCAATAATAATTGTTCCATTTTTCTTTTCGTGTAATCTGAATTGTGAGGTTTCTGGTTTACCCTCCTGTGCCGCCCAAACTATCTCACGATCGTCGTCGGCGGATCTCAGCACGAAACTCAAAGAGTTGTATGCTGGTTTAAAGTTTTGGTGAACGACATTGATATCCAAAGTGATGGTCTTCTCCGTGCAACACATTGAAATTTCCAGCTCTGCATACTCCTTTGCTTCCGTATGCTTAGTGCTAATACCATCATCCTCGATGAGGATTTGCTTGTGTTCGACCGTGCCAGATGATGGGTGAGCGGGCCAAACTTCGATTACGCGGACATCATCGGCGCTGAAGCCAACATGCTGCATAGGCTTACCCGTTGGAATAAGGGATGATTCACGAACGAAAGCTGGAGCTGCCTCAGCATCAAGGGGAGCATCGACATCGACCTTCTGGCCACCAGTGTAATATTTGCCGGTCTGAAGGTGATACCAGTTAAATGTCTTGGGTAGGTAGACTGTGCGCTTAGTAAGATTGGCTTCGTACACAGGTGCCACCATAAGAGACTCGCCAACCATAAACTCAAAGCTTTGTTGATGAGTTTCAGGATCATCTTGACAGTGATAAACAATAGGTCTAAGGACAGGTTGGCCTGTTCGGTGGAAGTTTACGAGTAGATAGTAAAGGAACGGAATCAATCGGTATCGATAATGGATGGAGGAGCGGATGACTGGAAGAACCTCAGGGTACTATGTAATTGAAGAAATTGTTAATAAACAGAATTACCCTTGATTTGCACGTATCAGATCACGACTTACAGTCCATGGTTCTGTCACAGAATCATCGTAGTTCCACGAATGAATGGAAAATCTTGGCATATAGATGGCTTGCTGCACCCATCGCACAAACAATTCTGGATCAGGCTTTGGTCCGGCAAATCCACCAACATCATGGCCATATCCTGATGGGAAGATAGACAAAGCTGCACTTGATCCCATAGGAACATTATATTTGATTGTCTTCCAAGCTGTATAGTTATCGCCACTCCAAGTTTGGGGAACAAGTTGATGAATGAATGGTGTTGCTGAACGTGTGATCACGAAAGGTCGTTTTTCTGGCCAGAATTCTCGGATAGCTTCATAAGATGACTGAGCCATCAACATCGTCAAGAGTGGTGTACCAACGTATCCAATAGCAGTTCGCTTAGTGGGTAGTTTGTGCAGAACGTCCACCCAAGGTTGTTTCTCACAAGCAACAGAGAAATCATCATCTGTCATTGTAAATTCGTTATTGTCGTTCCAGCATCCTTCGATACCGAATTCCAAAAGCTGCTCCTTGACCTTTTCCTTCCAATAGTTGAATCCGACTGGATTTGTGAAATCGATGTATGCACTAGCACCCATAGTTCCTCTTCCACCTTTCCACTGCATGACTCGACCAGGGTTGCCTTCATCATCCAGTACATATCCGCCTTGTTTCTTCATCATTTGATAGTCTGGATGATTCTCGAGTAGCCATGGCTTAATGTTTGCGAACAACTGAATGCCTGCCTTGCGGAGATTGTCGCTGAAACCCTTGGGATTGGGAAATCTATTGTAGTTCCATGTGAAGACACATCGTTCTCCAGCTTCATTGACAGTATAACCAGAAGAAAGATGCATTCCGTCACAAGGGATGTCATGTTTACTACAGTTCTTCGCAAATTCCTCGAGTGCTTCTTGAGCATTGTCCACTTCAGCATATACCATGGATGACGCAAGGTAGCCAAGGGAGTAGCGAGGGGGTAGCTCCTTCGGTCTTCCCATCAAATCAGAAAACTCTTGAACAACATCCTTAATTTGTGGACCCCAAAACAAGTAGTAATCCAATGGACCACAATCCGCGTTGTAATACTTGTATATACCCCACATCTTAAGTTCGCACGCTTCATTAGTACAGCTCTCTGCTATAAACAAAACATAAGAGGCCAACTTACTGCATCATGCTCGTCGCCTAGATCAAAGCTGGATCGTGAGAAATTGTTATAGTATATTCCATGAGCCTTCTTGGAAGTTCCAGACAGGGTAATATAGAAGGGGCAAAATTTGTAAAGAGGATCCATATTCTCAGCATCATATCCCATGCAGTCAAGTCTCTCCAACCGGAAGCGTCTTCCATGTAAATCCAGTTCACCAGATCGTTCTCCTAAACCATAGTAATGATCATTCGCGTTTCGCCGGGTATAGTGCCAGATGGCTCCGGTCTTTGGATCATAAGGATACGCTCGGCATGCTAAGTCTTCGGCAAAGGGAGTTTCCAGATCGTCGTTGGAGTACCAAGTCAAGTAGAAGTCTGGGCTATAGTTGACCTTCACAGTGATCTTACTCGTTTTTATAGTAAGCGATGACTGATTATGGTCCGAAACCTGGAAGTCTTTGAACGGGAACGACAGGGGTTCATGCAAACAGCCTTCATGAGGAAAATGGTGCTGCACACGGATTACACAGTCACTAACAACATGAACTTGGATGATATTGTCACCACTGTCAAATTTGACAGGGTTTGACGTGGATTTATCAAGGGTAAAATTTGAAGGATTTTTCTGCTTCATGAGAGAAAGGATCAACTACCTTGATCAAAATTTTGAACAGCGAAGTTTTATAGCATGCGGCTGGAGTTTTACTACGTAAATCCCGACAATAGTTGACTGCTAGACGGGGCAATGTCAAAGCTTAATTGATGTCGAGCTGGAAATGAAGTAAGGAACCAATCTAGTCGTCGAATATTGGTTTCATATTGCGAAAATGAGGGATTTTAGTGTCATGCGCAATGATCAATCTTGTTTTCAGTGTTCAACATTTTGACAATGGATGGGACTGTTTATGGCACAATAACTTTCCAGGGCAACACATCAAAACTGAAAAACTGTATTTGTCGGAGGTGATCAACAGGCCTTTACTGGAAGATTTCCAAATACACTAAAATCCTGGAGATGGATAACATCTCCACCACAAGTTACTGTCAATTGGTATCATTGTCAATTTAAAGCTTATGGATTGCAGTTTGTGTCTATACAGGTATGTGAACATCTTATGCATTTCTTCAAGTATATTTACAGTCTGCCAGATCTTCGTATTTCATTCCACGAGTGTGAATCTAGATTAAACGGGGTTTTAGTCGCGATGGCTGACCACAAATGGTAAATGAACTATAATAGGAGGAACGGAAGAAGCAAAAGAGTCGGAATTAGTCAGTGTAAGCTATCTGTATTGATACAATATAATTCAGATCCCATCGAATACCTACTGTCAAAGATACCTTGAATGAACTAAATGTAATTAATTTCACATTTTCCAGCAGATATTTTTTTGCACTAATTGCAGAACGTGAACCATAAATTTACATACCGCTTATTCCCAGGCGGAAACATGTTAATCGTCATAATCAGGAGGAGAGAAAATATATTCGATATGACGTTTGTATTATTATTGTTGTCGTGGAGGAGAGCCTGAAAGTGCGATTGGTGTGAAAATTCGATTGGTCGTTCGTCACCGACCCCAGATGGATCGAACGATTTTGGAACATATTCGTGTTGGTGTTGACTTACTCTTTGCCAAGATACCTTAGAGCATTACATAAAACAATACTCTGGGAGATGTCGGTAGTTGTTACCACCTTGAGGTTCCGTTTGTCATATGTGTTACAAATCTATTGAAAATATTTTGGGAAAAGAACCTAAAGAACCCATTGCTTCATTACAATCAGCAAAATTACCGTCAGGACTGCAACCAGCTTTTCCAGTCTCTTTTTCTGACTTTCAGCATTATCCTTAGAATGCCGACTAGCTCCAATGAGTTGCTCCTGAGAAAAACATGGTTTTACGACCAAACATACCATCATCGAAATTGATATTAAGTGATTTGGAGGACAACTCGAAGTATAGCAGTATCCAGTACCTTAGAATCCCTGCATACATGTTTGAAATAAGCTCTTTCGATATCTAGCAACAAATAAATAAATATATCCATTACCTTTTACTTGCGGGCAGTATTTGTGTTGGATGTTCTTCATTGTTGCTGTTATCCATTTTGCGACCATAGCGGCTCTTGCAGATGTTCTTACGTTTTCAGAGTTGTACTTCCTGCCCCATTGATGAATACAATTCCTATATTCCATACATTCACTCAGTCTCATTTAGTAATTTTGTAACCGCGTTTTGCCGCAATAGTAACCTTTAAAAGATAAGGTTATTTCAGGATAGTGATGTATGTACCTCGCATCGTATCATGTTGGTGGATATGGTAATTTGCGATATAATGAAGATAAGCTTCGATTTTTCCATGTCTTTTCCCTTCTTTTTTTTTGGGGCTCGACGTTTCTACGATGAGATCCAACCACAGTATAAAACTCTTTACATTTTTCTTTTAAATCCTCTCGCTATCTTCGACTTGATATGTCGGCTTTGGGATGTGATGTTCCGCTTCAGAAAACATGTTGTCAATAGATACAAGAATAGGGAAATCATGCAACTGTTTTTGACCTTCCTCTGGTGACACAACAACTCCAGGAAACTTACATTCAACATTGATAAATTTAACCTGTATTGACAGCGACTATCGGAGAACAATGGTTGTGTATGCTATGAGCAAAATTCCATTCGTAGTGTTATGGACAAATGTTTGATATCTTGAAAAGCAGATAAGATACGACAATGTTTGAAAAGGTTCAGCATAACTATGATTTGAGTAGCAAGTCTCCAATGGCAAGCATGCTTCGTATAGAAGATAACCGGTCCGAGTTACTTGTGTTGAATAAACCAAGATAATGAAGGTTGGCTCATTTTCTTTGTAATGTATGAAATTTTTCACCTGGTGATTTAGATTCTGGGGATAGTGAGAGAACTGCGTGGTGAAGTAATGGATGTAATGCGACAATCATTGTTAACTATGTTGTTGAAAGGGTGTATCGGAGTGTATTAAGTTGAAAAAGATAATGACAGGGTTACAAAATTATCAATGAAAGAAAATATCAGAGAAATAGAAAAGTGAGGGAGAGTCATTGAAACGCATTGATCTAATCAATAGCTATGTCAGCGAAAGCCAGGTTGCAATGCCATACTCTTTGTGTAGTGTCTTCTGTCTAACACATTATCTTGATTGTCGCAATCTGATGAATAGGGTGACAAGTCATTTTATTTGGTTCCAGAACTTCATGTTAAAAAGAGTCAGAAATTCCACGTCAGACCGTCTTTCGACTAGTTTCTTTTAAAAAAAGAAGGAAACAAAGGCAAAGAAGGGTTGTCAGCACAAGTAAAGCAATTAAAGGTCATCCCTTGACTTGAGCGATGAATGAGTAATGAAGCTGTAGGAAAAAGACTGTGGAGTAGGTATGAATGCCTTTAATTGTTTTTCATCACCACTAACCATTAAATTTACGGTAAGCATTCTCAGAAATGAGAGGCAAGTTCCCACTTTTTCATTTCTATTTTCCTGTTCAAAGCAAAGGAGAGAGAGTCACTATATAATTGGTTTACCATCATATCCCCCCCCCAGCAAAAGGTTTAAATACAGCACATCACATTGGTTCAACTATTCACTTACCGTTTACCGAGATTTTGTTTTTCCAGCCACACCCTTGGATCAAGAAACTCGCTTTCCTTAATGAGATGTTCGATTATTCCAATTGCTGGAAATAACGCGTTACGACTGAAATGGTTACACAATTCCTTTGCTGGAGCCTTGCCAAGCGAGATCACGAGCATTTATGTCTTTTATTTTTAAGTGAAACTGATTTAAAACAGTCTATGCTTTCCCTCTTTCAGTTGCCTAATACGTCGACATCATGGCCGAAAAAAGGGATATCAAATACCTACCGCTGCCGTCAAATTACTACAGATTTGATAAAAACAACAGCAACAGAACGTTAATTTTGATTAAACGTTTCTGCATCATGCGCCCCAGGGAAGAAATTAAGCTCACCGAAGAGAATGAAGATGCGATATTCACAGAAGTCAAGGGAAAATTAGATATAGCACTGGGAAATCATGTTTCAAAGGTTCTTCTAGGGGTCAATGTTAGCAGAGTACACAAAAAGAAAACCACGTTTGAACGAACGTTGGTTATTGAAAATAATCAAGACAAACCAATGTCTCTCTATACAATACAGGTTGCGATCGTGCAGGACCATGGAAGGAACAAAGTCTCCTTGTGTATGCCTCTGGAATATAAACTGATGGACTATCACGTTGACGGCATTATATTGCATTTGGACATACCGATACGAACTCAAAGTTCAGATCCTGTGGAAATTTGGAACTATTTGAAAGCCAATGATGTAATCCATGTTGGTGATGATCAAGTACTGATAAACCAGTACAAATGTCTCGATTTGAACATTTCAGGCACTTCATTGTATCATGGTGATATTGCTAAATTCAAAAAACCAAAAGTGTTAGACATGTTCCAATAACAATAAAAGTGAAATGTTGAATGACTCATTTTTGGGTTGATGAACATTCTGAAATGGTTTAATACACTTTTCACCTTGTAGGATGTTGGATACCATGATGTTAGGTTATTTGTTTTGTGTGGTGCGCCACTTTGACTGATGCGGCTTAGCTTTTACCTTGCAAAGGGTTGGTGGCACTCATGATGGTGATACCTCAGAGAAGCAGGTTCTCAGGTTATTTAATCCACCAAGCCATGTTATCTCCAATACATATTCGGATTGTTCTATTGGAAAATACTTTAAATAGATCTGTGTAGATGATATGGAATTTATATTTCTTTCTGTTAACGACTTTTTCAGCAATCCATTAACTGGTTCTACCCGATAGATTCAATATAACCATGACAATATTGCCGGGAGACGCGGACTATGCTGTATTTCTTTGTGGAAATTCTGGTGCAGGTAAAAGCACTTTATGCAATCTACTTGGTGCCGAGTTCGAAAGCGGATTTTCTGTTGGAGTGGGCCTGACGGAAAAAACGCAGTATGCTATCGTAAGGCTCTCTAACGGCGACAATATCTGCCTGATAGACGCTCCTGGTTTATACGAAGCAAACTTTGAGAACGTGAAAAAAAACGCGAAAGAAATTCAACAAGCTTTAGGTATGAATCTGGCATACAAAATATGCTTTGTCCTCCAAGACAACAGCGGAAGATGGAGATCTGAGGACGTAGCAATGATCGACAGAGTGACAGAGAGCATTGCGACTGGATCAGAAATAGAATACGTTCTTATCATTAACCAGATCCGAGCAAGGAATTGGAAGGAATATCAAAAGCCTGACGTACGAGCCCATTTAATGGAAGTTTTGAAAAATGTCACAAAAAAGCAAATTGACATCAAAAAGCTTTGCCTATGCCCATTGAAGGATGACATTGAGGAAAACCTTGAAACAAAAAGGCACATTGAAAGTTGTTTAGAAATCGTTTCGGCACAGGTACTCGGTTCAATCAATTCGCTCCAAGTCGAAGAGAACGACCTCAAATTGTACCAAAAGATTCTCATAGGCATTGGAGCCACACTCTTGTCGCCCATTTGGGCACCTCTCCTTGGAATTGCTGCAGCTGGCTCATCCATCAAGAACAAAATTAGTCTTGACACATGGGAGCCATTCATTTAATGAACAAACTAAGGATTCTATTTAGCCAGTACATAGGATATAATTGCGTTCCTGTATAAGCCGGTTTACTGGAGACCTCATCAATATTTGTAATCAGTATATGCATTTCTAGCCATTAAACTACAAATTTAATGTTAACGATGGATAGTTGAGAACTTTTGATATAGGCAATGCATCATAACCTTAAATGATAGGCTCTCCTTGTCTCTCTTCCTCTCTTTCAATTGTTATGTTATGAACAAATGGTCGGTCAATCAATGGGTATACCATTTGCTATTGTACTGTTTATCGATTATAAATGTTAGGCTACTAAGTACAATTTCATATGTCGGAATAATGGGTATTATAGTTCCATTCACTTTGCGTTACTTCTACCTTTCTGCATTCTTCACCTTGTTTGGAGAAGCCAAAGCCGGAGTTGCGTAATTAATTGTTCATATTCAACTCCGCAATGTCAATAGTAAATCGAATCTTTCGGTCTTGAGTTGACCTTACTTTACTCTTCTCTCTCTAACAAAATGAATCCTTTACGACAAACACAAGAAAGCGGCTTTCAAAAAAGCAAAAATGTAGAGCTACACTCACTACCTGACTCTGAGCCACGAAAGAGCGTATCTGATAGCCCCATCGAACCAATACCTGTTGGACCAAATCGAATATCAGCGTTGAAACACCTTGGCGCTACATTCGAGGAGGGAAATCATGAAGTTACAAAGATAGCAACACCTATAGAGGATAAGCTAGTACCCAGCTTTGTAGATACAGAAGAGGTGAACGTAAGTAGTCATCATGGCAGTGCGAGGCAACTGAATGACACATTGTTAACCAACATGACATCATAGCGCCTGGCCCGAGATCAGAAACCCAAAGACATGAACGAGATTGCAAATGAAGCAATAGCAGAATAAATAAATTGAAGCTTCTATTGTACAATTTCACTATTTCAAGGATTATTAGTATGCAGAGATGTAGTCTACAGATTCAGGTTTTGAAGCTGATGTACTCTGTCTATAAATAGTCTAATTTTGTTCAAAATCACAACTGTGACATTTGATGAATCCTTCGCATTTTCTGTATCAAATATTGTTTGGATGAGAGGGATCCAATGGCATTCAATAATATTCACAATGTTCACACAAGCGTCCAGGCATGGTTGAGCTATGGACTGAAGTTGGGTGCTGTCATGAAGATGCATTGAGTTCATGCTCTTGTTGATATTAGCATTGTCATCATTGTCACTGAATTCTTCAATGGCCACTTGTTGTCCTTCATTGACTACCTTTGGGTTTGTTTCTTCCAAAAGTACATCAATGCAAGTTTCAGCAATCTGCCAACTGGCAAAAAAGATTGACATTTTGTTGCCGTTCTGATTGATATCAGGTGTACCATTCACGATACTAGGGGTGGAGAATAAGTTCTTGTCAAGCCATTCTAAATATATATCAGCCTCTTCGAATCCTTTTTCTAGCATACCAAGTTGCTTTGCCAAACCTCTACCAAAATAAGCAGAAAATAGCTGCAAATGGTAGGCAGACAGTAAGTAATGGAAGTACGCGAATGTCCAATGGTTTCTTGGTATTGGTGGGACTGGATCTTTGAGCTCTCCATCGCTGTCATATGGGTCGGTTGACGGATCGAGCAAAGACAATAAATAAGGCTCCATCATGCGAATCATGCTTTGTTTGGGCGAGCCTTTAACATCGGTTCCGAAAGCGATGGCTACCTGCTGAACATTATTCTCTCTTCCCGAAGCAATGAACTCGATATCGTTCGAATTGAATTTTGCATTGCAGTCGAGACAGATCCATAGCCGCTGTTCATCAGGGCTATCTCCACCTTCTCTAAAACAACGATCACCGCTACATTGCTGACATTGAACACCTCTAGCCCAGTCAAAATCTATGCATCGCTCACAATTGCAGGAAAAGAATTTGAAGTTCCAGGTTTTGTGTCGTCGAGATTGAGTGGTACCACATAGCAGGCCGCCAAGACTGGAATCATCTTCAGGAAGGTAAGAAAATGATAATATCTCACCAGGCTTCACATCACGTATCAAAGTGAAGATCATTGTGCCTGCGGTTGGATCGTATCGTAGAAACAAGTTTGGTGAACATGAATGAGCAAACTTTGAGCCCCAAGGAAGAAGTACAATTTTGGACAGCATTCTTGAACCAGGTTCAGAGGGCCAAAAGGTTGGTTTCAGTGGCGATCCATTGACAGCTATCTTTCTTTGGTAGGCTTCCCGGCGTTGTTTACGCTTACTGTGGGTCAGAAGTGTGCGATTGTTCTCGAAAGCAATTGTGTGAGCATTGGAATAAATTTTGAGCACAAAGGAGATGAGATCGGTTGGCTGAATGTGGCCAAATGCAGGTATGCTGAGAATAGCTTTTTCGACAGCATTGCGAACCAGGATTACAGTGGGATGATCGGCCCATTCATTAGTGTTAGGGTAATAATAAAAGTTTAATTTTGAGGCATCGCACATATGAGGACTTTTGCGGTGATTGGAAGTTGGAGGTGGAGATATAGATAAATAAGCAATCATAGCAGCAGGAACACCAGGACAGTATGCTGAAGCTGGCTTGTGCGAGTCCTCATCATCCACATCGCTGTCATATTCAGAGTCGTCTTCACTATCACTTGCGGATGAGGTTTTGATGCCAGGGGTCTGCTCTTGCTCAATTTCTAGCACAATAGCACACAGTTCCTTCCAAAGCTTCTTTGAATAGTGTGGCGAAACAGACGATCGGCATTTTGGATCCAGTGCGTAAGAGAGAATGGGCTTCTCAACCAGTACGTTTGTGCCTGCCTTCAGAGCGGCTTTGGCAATCAGAGAATGACCAACATTTAGACAATCCTTGAAATCCATGGACTCGATGAACACTTTGCGATTGAGTACAGTGTCGACATCGTAATCCTTGAGATCGCTCGAGTGGTACATGAGGTTTAAATGGTCGTGATCGGGACCAATGTTCGAGACAGATCAAAAAAAAAAAAAATTACTTGTCACAATTTGAGGCACAATATCCAACTTTTATTTGGTTTCCATTATCATTTACTGTACAACTTCGCCGAGGCCAACCACACACCAAAACGAATATGTCTTTGTTCTCTCTTCAGGCTGACGATCAAGTGTTTGCGATTGTTTATGTCCAGCTTCATCGGCATCATCGGCATCATCATCATCATCGTAACCTGTATCCAACTGATCTTCATCCGACTTGTAGCTATAATTGACAAGTAGCGGGAACTAATTATCATATGTCAGTTTGGTAGTTATGTAGACCTTTTCCAGTATAGTTATCACAATCATACCTTAAATTCCCCTTCATACTCTGGGACAACTTCGATTAAGATACTGGTATAATTGTTCTTCTTCTCGTACACTCCATTCTCCCATGCTGCGGCAGCGGGTGTAGATAGTGCACTCGGTTTACCATAGAGTAGCTCATCATCGTATTCAATCGTTTCATTGTATGCTCCTACAGTGAAATGGGGGGACAATAATGTAACTCTTCCCCATGGCTTTCGAAGGTCATTTTGAGTGCCTGATTGATCGCCTTTTGTCTGATGTTGCTGTGGCGTTGCGAGGGTAACGCTGATCTCTTCATATAGTGGATTTGTAAACTTGAGAATTAATTGCGTAGGTACGTTTTGTCGCAAAGGTAAGGTTTTTCGAGGAAGCATTTGCATAGTGATGTTGGGTATATAGTTCATTGCTACTAGTTTAATCTTGAACCTGGTAGCCTGAGCCTTTTGTTCGGGCTTAATTAAGATATGTCTGCAGGTTCGGCATCGCTTAGATCGTTTGATTCGCAAATGAATCCGCTGAGGCTTTAGCTTATTAGTATCATACGGTTGATCATACACTTGATTGAATCGCTGCTCCAGACTCGAAACTAACACATGCTTTCAAAGTTAGATTTCAAGCCATCCTCGTAACAACCATGGTTCCAAAAAGTGTTTACAATACCTGTGGTGTCTTCTTGAATGTTGATAAGATTATCCATCACTGCCATATCGCCATGTGGAATGTATTCGGAAGCCTTATACTCTCCAACATCATCCATTTTCGCATTGTTGCTTTTTCTATTTTGCATCGAAGTATTATATCCCATCTTGCTAAATGATCCGGAACTGGAAAGCGACAGGAAACTGGTAGGAAGCGACTGTGGAGTGTTGTATCTTAAAAACTTTTCAAAGTGTTCTTTCAAATGGTCAAACTCCTTGATATCGGGAGATGCGTCCTCTGACTTCTGCAACTGCACTATAAAAGAAAATCGATTATCAATACGTGGATGTTACAACTAATATGTGTTGAATATAAAGTCGTACTGGCTAAGCTGGTAGGCTTTTCAAATGTTATTCCTACTTCTTGCGAGTCCCATCGACATACTCCACAGAAAAGATGGTAAGGATTAACAGCAGGCTTTGTTACATCTTCTGATGCTGCTGGGTCTCTAGGAGGGATGTCGGGATTGGCAACGGCGGTTAATGTGTTCTGGCAGATGGGACATTGAAAACAATTTCGAGCGCATCTACGGTCATAGTGAACATGTAAATTATATAGGCAAAATTTCAAATTCATTTAGAAGATCAGTTCAGTATGAGATTTACCTGTTCTTTTCGCTTTTGACGCTGGCTGTTGGCACCTATTGAGTCGAATCATTATCAGTACATAGTTACCAATGTGAACATTGTTTGGAACAGTTATATACCTCAAACAAGCAATTAGGGCAGTAATATGATATCACTTCGTCTTGAACACATGAAGGGCATCTTATTTGATGGCAGTCTTCACAGAAATACAAGCGTGATAACGGGAATAGAGAAAAATCGGAATCAGTCGCGCTAGAGGTCGCAAAAGGCACATAAGGTTGTCTGCTGTCGGTTGATGATGGGTCATTTGCAGCATCCCTCGAGCCACTGGCGTCTAGAGATCTACCAGAGGTCTGATAAAAGTCTGGGCACGTACAGTGATAATATACAAATGGATTAGCTGGCTGCATCTGATTCAAGTACCTGGCAAGATCAACTTGGCTGTTGAAATTTTCAACTTGCTGGAGTGTGCTGAGTTTTAATTGGCTAAGCTAAGACTTCAGTATCGTGCCAGTTTTCAGCAATCAAACTACTTTCCGTTTTACGTCTAAAATATCTATCAGATGAAAGAAATTATATTAACCTTATCGTAAGTACACCGCTTGCGACTTACTGTAACATGAAATACTTGTTTGGAATTGTTAGAACCAGATAATTTACGACATTGTATCTAGCGTTGATCACGACAAATGTTTTATACTTGATCAAGCCGCCCAGTCAAGTCTCGCAGGATTGGAAGAAATCGTCATAATTGTAACTCACTGATGGGTGTTGCCAATTACTCAAATATCTTTAATCTCACGTAATGACAGAGGTATCTGATTTAATTAATTGCAAATTCTCTGCAAACTCGGACAGGACATATATCGCGGTGATGCAGAAAGACTGGGGTACTTGTAACGAGCTTGTCATTCAACACTATGCAAATCCGCGAGCAAGAAAACAACTGTTCAACATATTGCACTAAAGCAACTGGAGTGTATAAGTAACGTGAATGAAGAATATGGCTTCTATCATTTTGTAGATCACTTCATGTGTGCATCTCTCGCAATTTTATTGAGATGATATCTCCATGGTATAATAAAGCACAAGAATAAGCAAAGTTCAAGAACTGAAAAAAGATATTATCTCTAGCTAAAACGCTATAAGGTATGCGCGCGTATTCATTACTTAAATACCTTGGTATTTATTATTAAGATATGATAATTTTCTTCAGATGCAAGCATTACCATAAAGTTCAGTCAGTTTCTGCTTGCCGCTTTAGTGCCGCTCTTATCTGTGCTTGAAAAAGTATTACTCGACTATCCCCAACGAATTTCTTTGTACTGGTTAACCATCGAGATACCCAGATCTTTCCCCTTTCAAGGATAACTTTTACACTGCCACATGCAGTGAGGCTGTCACTACTTCATTTAGACGCATTACACCCACGAACCAGCCGGGCCGACCACCCATACTTGCATAAAGCACCATTTCTACAAGAGATGTTATTATAAAAATGGGGTTCTTCATATATTACGCCTTTTTTTTTAAAGCAGCGGAAGCTTTTCCAGCAAGATCTCATAAGAGTTTCTGTGAACGTTCTTCAAGGCGTTGGAAGTGTTTGCTGACAATCAGACACACGTGCCACCCTTGATAGAAACAAACCCCAATCAAAATAAAGCATTCAGCAGTCACGTAAAAAAAATCCAGTAAGAATAAATAGTGGCTATTTATCACGTACTACCCATTTGCTCGTTTCCCAATCAATTTATATGACTTACGCTCTCCTTGCTCTCGAGAACCCATTGCTCGATATCCAAGCTGTTGTCAAGCAAGAGCTTATGGACAAGTATGGCTTCGTTAACAACGGTGCTATGCTTGCTTCTGAGAAGGAGCAAGGTTTGTACGAGGAGATCGTCCGCGACTATCCTGTCGTTTATGTTGCCGGAGGTGCTGCCCAGAACACTGCTCGTGGTGCCCAATACCTTCTTCCTCCCAACTCTACCGTCTACATGGGTTGTGTCTCCAACGACCACTATGCTGATCAAATGAAGAAGGCTGCCGCTGCTGATGGTCTTGAGACCAAGTACCAGATCGTTGATGATGTTCCTACTGGTACATGCGCTGTCTTGATCACTGGCCAGGACAGGTAAGATCATTTCTATATGGATATATTTTTGATACCAAACAGCACGCAGGTAGAGAGGTGTGTGTAAGTGATGATGAAGTTTTTGGATGAGGATGCTCCCAAATACGCAACTACAGGGACTCTAATAGTGAAATTATATGTACTTGCCCTCTCTGATATGCAACGTCTTTCTTGCCTCTGCTGTTGGTATTTGAAATGTCTGTTCAATCGCCACTGTTTTACTAACTGAATGCCTTATAGATTCCTCTGTGCCAACCTTTCTGCTTCTGAGAAGTTCTCTGTTGAGACTCTCCAAAAGCCTGAGAACTGGCAAGTTGTTGAGAGCGCCAAGAACTATTACATTGGTGCTTTCTTCATCTCCCATGATGGTGGCTATGCATCCAGCTTGGCTGTTGGTAAGCACGCTGCTGAAAACAACAAGGCCTTCACTATGAACCTTTCTGCTCCTTGGGTTGCCCTTGCCTTCAGAGAACGTCTTGATGCTGTTCTCAACTATGCAGACATCGTCTTTGGTAACGAAGATGAGGCTCGTAGCTATTCCAAGGTTGCTGGTTGGGAAACTGATGACCTCAAGGAAATTGCTGTCAAGTTCACTCAACTTCCCAAGGCCAACACTCAACGTCCCCGTATTGTTGTCTTCACTCAAGGTTCTGAAGAGACCATTGTTGCTGTCGGTGACAAGGTTTCCGTTCACCCTGTTGACAAGGTTGAGAGCAGCGAGATCGTCGATACCAACGGTGCTGGTGATGGTTTCTGTGGTGGTTTCCTTGGTCTCTACACCCAAGGTGTTGAGGACATCCACAAGTGTGTCAATGCTGGACATTACATCGCTGGCCTCGTCATTCGTCGCACTGGCCCTACTTACCCTCCCATGGCCGAACGCACCAATATCCCAGAGTTCTAAGCTTTACTCTTACCCTTGAATCCAAACATTTTTCTACGCTTCTTTGATGATAGCTCTTGTGATTATCCTAGATTGGTTTCAACATACCAATGATTTCCCTTGTCCTTGAACTTCTCGTCTCCGTGTATCATATCGTCTCAACACATCGCCTATACACTTATTATTAACTTTAAAGACATCCCCAGTAAAAAGACATTGTTTTTTGTATTGTAAACTTGAGTACAGTGTGATTGACTGCCTTGTTCTCCTGAACCATGTTGTCTGAAGGCACCTCCTTAACTTGTGCCATTTGGAACATCAGGTCTACTGCTGGATGATATCATTTTAAGGACCATGTTTTATTTTCATTACAAATTGATTAAGTGGCCATGAGTTGTGAGAATTGTGTTATAAATTGTATAAATATGCACATGAGTAGGGGGGGGGGGACAAGATAGAGATAAAAGGAAAAAGAAAGAAGATTACGAGCGGTGGACTCAAATTTAGATGTCTACAGTTGAGGCAGCATGATTACAAATTCGTAGAGTCAGTGGAGTGAGGATTTACCGATTGGAAGGTGCGATTAGTTGGACCGTATCATTATCTTCGTTATCCGAACCAATTTCGAAGGCGGCTTCTTCTTCATCTAAGGAATTTTCAATTGTATTGGAAGGCACTGCTTCGTAACCTTGAGATCGTTTGAAGAAAGATTTGATACGATCAACAAGTTGATCAGAAGGTCGAGTAAGCTTGAATGTGGTGGTGTCGTTCGGCATATCAAGAACCAAACCTGACTCGTCAACTTGAACCATTGCAGGCTTCTTCCACCACTTGAGCATAAGGCTGCTCATAACAACACTCACTGAACTGGCCGCCATAGCAAATCCAGCCATCATGGGATGAAGATGGAACCCCCAAGGAAGGAATATACCCATAGCTAAGGGAATGCCGACAACATTGTATATACAAGCCCACAACAGATTAATACGAACGCGGCGGAAGATAGTTCTTGAAAGATGAAGGGCGCCAACAACGTCGGTAAGATCGTTACGCATCAGCACAACGTCAGCCGCTTCCATTGCAATATCCGTGCCACTGCACAATGCGATACCGAGGTCCGCTGCAACCAGTGCTGGTGAGTCATTGATACCATCTCCAACCATAGCAATGACTGTGCTTTTTGAAAGTTGGCCTTTCCTGCCAGTCAATTTGTTCCATGCATGTCGAACGAATGATTTATTCTTAGTGATGGCCACATCTTGCATTCTTTGGACAATAAGCGTTTTTCCATTTGGAGACACTCCTGCATAGACTTCTCTTATGCCCACTTGTTTGGCGATCGATCTTGCGGTCAGTTCGTTATCTCCTGTAACCATTGCTGCTTGAATACCCATGGCGGCCAAGGTTGCCACTACACTACTTGCTTCTGGCTTGACATGATCAGATAGGGATATGTATCCAGCAAGTCGATAATCAATACCGACAAGAATGCACGTTTCACCCTTGGACTCCAATGCTTGCATATCTGCGACTTGATCTTCAGAAATTTGAACAGCGTTTTCTTGAAGCCATGATCGTTTGCCAACGATAACGGTTGCTGCTGTTGTAGACAAGATTTCTCCATGATAGTTTAGTTGATTCAAAGAAGATGGGTCCAATTTAACGTTACATATGATTCCTTGCCCAGTACTTGATCGGAAACTATCGACTTCAGCAACAGTATCAAAGACCTGAACACCAAGTATTTCTTTGCCCTTGTTTGCGATAGCCCTAGCAAGAGGATGTTCACTTTGACTCTCAGCAACAGCGGTATACACCAACATACTGGTAGCGTTCACAGGAGAGTCCTTGCATACAATGTATGAAGAGACATCCAGTTTGCCAGCAGTAAGGGTACCGGTCTTGTCAAACACAACTTTTTGAACTCTCTGGCCGTTTTCCAAGACAGCTCCACCTTTGATTAAGACACCATGTTCAGCTCCAACACCAGTTCCAACCATGACAGCAGTAGGAGTCGCCAGTCCAAGAGCACAAGGGCAAGCGACAACAATGACACTGATGCAGAGCTTGATACAGACAAAGAACCAATCACCGTTGCCTTCTTTCTGGATTTCTTCCCGTAACATGGTGGGAACGTGATCAACACCAAAGATGTTGACAATGACTATCCATGCAATGAGAGTGCTTGCACCAAGAGCGATAACAGTAGGAACAAAGTATCCAGCAACAACATCTGCGAATCCTTGAATGGGAGCCTTTGTGATTTGAGCATCTTCGACGAGTTTGACAATTTGAGAGAGTGCAGTGTCAGAGCCGACACGAGTAGCCTTGAGGATAAATGTACCTAATCCATTGACAGTACCACCGATGACCATATCGCCAGTCTTCTTCATAACAGCATCAACTTCACCAGTCACCATGCTTTCATCAACGCTAGAGTTACCAGAGTGAACAATACCATCGGCAGGGATTTTGTCACCAGGAACAATCTTGACCAGATCTCCCAATTGAATAAGTTCGGTGGGAATGCGCTTTTCGCCAGTCACTTGACCGGTTTCATCCGTAATAAGCATCAAAGCAGTAGATGGGGTTAGAGACATGAGTTTGGATAACGCTGCAGAACTTTGACCTTTAGCCATGTTTTCCAAATATCGACCAAGAACAATGAAGGTAATCAACATGGTGGACGTATCATAGAAAACCGAGGGGTGATTTTCAGAAGCCGTAAAAAGTGCACGAAGCAAAGAAACTGATGAAAAGAAGAAAGCGGAGGCGGTTGATAATGAAACTAAGACATCCATAGTAGGCGTTCCGTGGCGAAGAGATTTGAAAGCAGACACAAAGAAGCGCTTGCCAATTCCAAATTGTACGGGTATAGTAAGAACAAGCTGAATAATATCAAAGAGATATAATCCAGGGAGCAACCGAATATCAAGCAGGAACCGACCAAAAGAAAATTCAGGAAGAATCATGGCGATAATAAATACAGGGACAGCAAACATCAAAGACAATAAAAATGCACGACGCCATTCCTTGATTTCTCGAATCTTTCCTAGACTTTCAATCTGTGCGTTGGCAGTCTTGTCTGATACCAAAGCGTTGAAACCAAGATCTTCAATAGTCTCGACAATAGCTCGGACGCCGGTGATATGACGATCAAATTGAACTTTGGCGGATTCCGTCATTAGATTGACCGATACTGATATTATACCGGGTGAGTTACGAAGACCGCGCTCAATGCTATTAACACAACTTGCGCATGTCATTCCAAAAACCTTGAGGTCGACAGTGTCATCTTGTTTTTGCTCAATGACATCGGCTTCAAATCCAACATCTCGTATAGCGTCGGCAATTTTTTCAGAGTCGATTACTAATGGGTCGTATTCAACAGTTGCACGTTCTGCAAGCAATGATACTTTGATAGACTGAATTCCTGACTTGTTGCTCACTGCCTTTTCAATGCTGTTGACACAAGAGGCACAAGTCATGCCCCTGACCTCAAAGCTTGCTACGGTTCCGGCCATTGAATTATCTTTTGAGTGTTTCCTAGAGCTTGTGATAACGTCCATTGCGATTCCATCGTCAAACTCGTCTTGCAACTGTTGTGACTGGAAAGGATGTTGCTTTGAAGGCTGCAGTGGAACATCAAAGCCACAATCCTCAATAGCTTCAATGATATCACTTTGGCTGACTAATGACTCGTCAAAGGTGACGGTGGCGGTGTTCTCCTCGAGACTAACATTGACCGTTGTCACTCCAGTTTTGTTAGATAGGGAGTTTTCAATGGAACGAACACAGGAGTGGCATGTCATGCCTTCTACCGGCAAGATGATAGTAGTGGTACCCGGAGAAGCATCCTTGGGTACATCGAAACCACAGTCTTCTATGTATTCAATAATTTCAGCCTGGCTGACAACCTTTGGATTGAAAGTTACAGTAGCTTCTTCGTTTTCGAGACTGACATCCACACTTGAAATGCCTTCCTTTGGACCAAGTGCTGACTTTATAGACTTTACACAAGACTGGCAAGTCATTCCATGTACGGCGGTGCGAAGGGTAATGTTGGACGGCTTATCAGGAACATCGAAGCCGCAATCTTCAATAGCTTCAGCAAGCTGGTCAACCGTTATGTTAGCTAAGTCGAATTCGAATTGAGCACTTGCATTTTCTAAGTTGACTTGAATCGCGTACACATGAGGGTTTTGTCGTAATGCACTTTGAATGGATTTGACACAGGATTGGCAAGTCATACCCACCACTGGTAGTAGAACCTCGGCAATTTGATTTGGCATTTATGAGAGATTCATACAGTAGCGAAAAGAACCCACAAAGTCAAAGCCGTATGAACCAAGTTAAGAATGAATAATAACGAATAATAAAATAATGTATAAAAAAAACTAGGGCTGAGGTGCTGTTCGGAAAAATTGCAATACGTTGAACCGGTAATGAGCCACCCTTTATCTCGGAATTTGTCATGAAGCAAAAATCTTTCCAAGCTATAACATAAGCCAATTGTATTTTTCACAACCGCACAATTTTCTCTCTTTATTTTAATTCTACTATAACCAAACTAATACAATGAACATGGCTAACAAGAACCAGAAAAATCTGATAACGCACAAATGATGACCCCGTTCTCAGGGCTCCATTGTCGGAATGGGTAGCTTTGGAAAAGATCTGATTACGAGCTGTCTGAAAAGTCCGAGGCCAACTTCTGCAGACTATGGAAGCTGACCAGCCAGCAAAATTGTAGGTACTATCCAACGATAAGCAAAATTAATGTTAAGCAGTTGAGGAGAATATGCAGGGTCATATCCACCACTATGCTGCCTACGGCAACAACTTGGTGGCAAAAAAATGTAGAAGGTTTAAATCATGCACTAGAAATAGCGCCAGGTATATCCGAACTCTCACACGTTCATCCGCTTTCTCATCCACTAATTTACGTTTATTCTACATATCATTTACTAACATCTCTAAGACGTTGCCGTTTATGGATACATTATCAGCGTCAGTTCAGGTCAGCCATATCTGCGAAGCTGGATTACTCGATTTCCTCCAAGGAAATTCATTTACAACCCTCCCTCTACCGAGCTCACGCCCCACCAAATGGTAATTCTTCCTAAATGAAAAAAAATTGCCAAGCTGTTGCAGTATAATGGTGCTAAACATAGGAAGGCGTTTGTACATGTAGCAAATTTTGCAGAGTTCGAAAGCCTTTTAAATTGCCATGAAAGAATGTTAGACTGAAATAATGCGAATGGGACATCTATAGTCTTCAAATTACAGAATACGGATATGTACATATTAATTGCCGCGTGATCTATGTGAGAGAGTCGACAGCTTGGAACACGGTGTAGTGTTTGAAAGTAATGAATATAGTGACCATGCCGCTCAATCCATCTGTCGCACTCTACTATGTTCAGATTACAGCTATAGGTAATTTTCGTCGAAGTGATGGAGCTTAATCAGCAACCCTGACGCGTTTTTGAGGCACTCCAGACGTCATCCTGTATGTAATATGGACAAGATGAGATTGCCGTTCATGTTTAAGATAGGATGGATATTTTGACATTACCCATCAGTATCTTCAAAAATTGGTTCTCCATCAGCATAATCAAAGTCGGCTTCTGCGAGCTGTTCCAGAAAAGAATTATCGTCTTCGTCTATCAAATATGGAATAAGTACAAGCATTGTTAATATCGGGGTATCAATAGAGCCAATACCTACAGCCGATAAAGCTATCTTCTTGCCATGGAGGTTTAGTTTCGTTCACTTCGGCAATTGTTTCTGGCTGAGGTTTGGAGGTCGTTTGCGCCGCTTTATGACCACTCGCATGACCATTGCTTTGATTAGGTGCCGCGGCATTTGTAGTGGGAATCTTTTGATGATTATATTGGTGACTATGGTTAGGAGTATTATTATAGTTTGAAGTTGTCGGTGTTATAGAACTATTTAACGTAGTAGGAGCCGTTGTTGTTGTTGTTGTTGCCGCATTGGTAGGTACAGGTATGAGAGTAGCGGGAGTATCACGAAAAAGTTGGTTTGCATCTAATCTTCTCTACATGGGCCAGGCATATTTAGTATTGACAGTGGAAACATATTTTCACTTTGTTGAAAATACATACAATTGGAGTAGGAAGTCGCATAATGTCTCTCATGTACACTTTGTCATGAATACAATTACCCAAGACACTTCCAAAATATCGAATGGCACGTTTCGTAGCATCAGTGACCGCTTCTTTCTTAGCCTTTGAGGACAAACTCATTAGTTACAGTCTCGACTTAATCATGTCTGTAGAATACATACCTTTTGAATACCTATAGCCTTGCTTTTACAATTCTCCATAGATCCAACTCCAATATCCTGTAAGAAATATGTAAGTCAGAGTTTAATACTTGACATTGCACTTGTTGTGCCATTAGCTTTAACTCACCTCGTGAAAAGTCCCATCTTTCAGAGTGACTCTCATGACTACAGATATGCAAATATTCATCCTACCGTTTTCCAAGACGTCAATCTTCGTAATAAAATCTGTTAGTCCGAGTCTTGATCTAACTTCAGCCACACTACAGCACCTACATAATCTGTTGTCATGCTCTTGATTTCGGAAGACCAGCCATTGAAGCCAAATAGCTTGTTTGCAAGATTGATGATCGTATGACCTTCAACATAAACCATTGTGCCAGCTGGAACATAAATACATATAAGCTTCCGCTTTCACATTTCGCAAGTCTTCACATGAAATACATACCTCCGGCAGGTCCGGGTCGTTGTTTGACCCATTCTGGGCCAAGCTGCTTTGCTAATACGTGCTGCAAATATGCATACTCGTCTGGTGTGAAACAGCTAGTCCCAAATTGCTGGACCCCACTTGTTTCTTTGTCGGTTGACATGCAATGTGTTTTGAAAATCGTTGAAGAAATCGCCTTGCTGAATGGTGTCGCGAAATGGATTTTTGGAACTGGATCCAAGTTTGTGACGCGGTATTGGTCTCCATGGTAACGAAAATTTGAGGTTGGAAGCTTTTTGGGTAGGAACTAAACACAATGATCAGTTCAGTGGCTCTTGGCACTTGAATATCAATCGTTTGAATAATAATAAATAATTGTTATACAGTTTAATGAGTGGAAGAAACAAAAACCCATTCTCTATATATTCTATCTCGTCGATTAGGCTATCAAAGCCATCCCAGGAACTTCCACCACATGATGCCCACAGTAAAATATATAAATAAATGCAAAACAGCTACACGAGCGCCTATTGAGAACCAGCGCCCTCTACTGATGAAACCTTGAGAAAAGTACATTGCGACAGTTCCGGTTGAAAAGTTTGTCTAATCGATGCGTTAGAAGGTATACTGTATCTGTTGCTGAATAGGAAGGCTACTTGACTTACCATGCAACCACCAAGGGAAGAAAAGTAGGCAATACAAGGAACGATCACCATAGGGTTGACATTCAGGTGCTTTCCAGCTTCCATAAATGTCACATTCAATGCAACAATGTGAGTGCTCAATGAGGAAAACATAAAACAAGTTGCAAAGTATAATAATGGCAGAGTAGGGATAGCAGGCATGTTAAGAGAGATGATACCAGAAGATATATGTTTGCCAAGGTAGTTCGAGGCACCAGCGTCACTTAGTTGTTGTGCGATGGTAACGAAACCTCCAAGCCAAAATAGAGTATCCCACTTGAAAATGTCAAGAACAATGATACACAAATATGGATCAACAATTGTCAAAAATTAAATTAGTTAGTTTAGTCGGAAAAAACCAGATGCTCTTGTATTCAGTGAAAATAGACTTACAGCATTCGTATTTGTGACAATATCTTTCCAAGTTAAAGTATCGGAGATCAATAATAGTGATATACCTAGTAATGCTACCAGTCCAGAGTCGAAATCTGATCCTACCCAGAGCATCAAGCAAAGTATCAAAACAGCGCAAAGTCGCTAATAGCGTGTTCAGCAAAAGTTGTCAAAAACATAGAATCATAAGAAAATATAAAAATTTACAGGCATATACCTTTTCACATATTGCCATAGCTCCTAATTCCGAAAATTGCTCCTGGACTAGTAGTTTCACTTGCTCTCGAGATCCAACGTGACTTTTAACGTTGCACCACCACATGAACAAAATAGGCATTAAGATCATAGTCGTCAAAGCTGGAACCGAGGCTCCCAACGTCCAACGAACAAAATTAAATTCTATGCCAGGAAACACTGTCTTAGCTTTGCTGACCACTAAAGGATTGGCAGCCATTCCTGTCATGAAAAGCGATGCTGATACCAAATTTGAATGCGAGCCGACCAAACTGAGGAGAGCTCCGAGCTCCGGGTCACTGTCGATGGTTGATCCGACTGATGCGGTTAAAGAAGATACAACAGGTAAGACGATTCCTCCACCACGCGCTGTGTTGCTGGGAACAAAAGGTGCCAACAGTAATTCAGATAATTCAACAGCATATGCTAATCCTAAGCTGCTGTTTCCAAAGGTTTGAATGAGCATTACGGCAGCTCTTTTACCCAGTTTGGTGACCTGAACCGCCCGACCCAAATGGAATGCAGCAAAAATTAGCCACACAACTGGTGTGGAAAAACCATCCAGGCTATGCTGAAATGATTGAGCATGTGCATCGCAATGATAAATATCTTGCGTGTCTGGTTCTATGGTTTGGCATAGTCGACATTCTACACTCTCTCCAGTCACAGTGTCGATACATTGAAATGATTTTGTAATTGAGAGTAGAACGAGTGCAAGTAGAACGATAACTGAAATGTCGATTGGTGTAGATAATAATGCGACAATAGTGCTATTAATATCAATCAGTCAGTACATACATAGTAATGTGATAAATGCCTCGGCCAATGCCTACCTTACAAATACTGCCAGTATGTGAATAGCAGTCGGTGACAGGTCTACCTGTGGAGGTAGGCAAAACCAAATCAATGATCCTATGACCAGCGACGGAAGTAGCTGTAAGATTTTGTTACTTCTGTATCTTTCTAAAGAATGAACAAAAACGCATGTCAGTCTTCAGCTATGGCCACAAGGTTCGATGACGGTGATGACTAACCGAATATTTCATATTTTCTGGGAGACACAAACGAAGACGATGATCCAAGGAGTGGACTGGACTCTCCCAGCGTTGACGAAGAATTTTCCAAATTGTAACCGTCCGTTTTCATTTACAGAGTAGGGAGAGGGGTATAAAGGAAATTCTATAATACAAGTAGTGAAAGAGAAGGGCAACGGAGGGGAACATCCAAAAGCTAAAAATTATGAAGCGTACGAACCGATAAATTTGGGAATAATACAGTGAGAAAACCCTGCATATGGCAAGTGGTCAGACTGAAGGTATAAGAGTCATTTAAAGCTGATTTTCTATTCAGTCAGCAGGCGTACATAAGCAGCTTAAGTTGCGGTTTAGTGTCAGGGGATGTCATGGAAGGATGCTGTATTTACAAGTGCCTGAAAACTTTTCAGTCGTAAGGAATGTGAGTGGTTAACTTTCATACCATGTGAGTCCGGGGTCTAAATCACCTGCCAATTGCGGATGAGCTTTCCGCTAATAGAGTACAACGGCCACAAGTTGAATCGCAACCCTGATTATCGTCAGACAAGATGTTATGATTGGTAGAAAACAGTACGCCTATTGATATAATGCCAGAAAGATTTGTGGTAAGTATCATACAGCGCATATTTTTTTAATGGAAGTCAACATGTCCCCACCATAACCTCAGCATCGCCGTACCCTGCATCACTGTATCCTGTTTAAAGAGAGCACTAATGCACCGCAGTACGTCATAGATGACTGATGAGCCATAACCGCACATACATTTTTATTGATATGTAATAAAAAAATATGTGAGCATGATGCCTTTTAACTCATACGAATGCCTACAGCTCTTACTTATGCCATTCATACATATTCAATATATGGCAAAGAGTCGGTTTATTGCAGATATATGTACACATAATATGTAAGTATATGGTTATAGCGAAGAAAGAGATATTACAAAATTGATATGTCCAGTTTTCAGCTTGTTTCGTATGTCTTCAACTGCTGCAGGTCTTCTCCATAGCATGGAGTTTGCTGACCTGGCTATCAGTTCCATGGTTCTCAATCTCCCGTATTAAATGCGGATAACAATCCCAGTGATTTCCATTTGTCTGTTTTATAGGCTCTTGAGGTGATTTGGAAGTAGAATTTGAGCTTGACGTCTTCTGATTTTTTAAGGTATCGTCTTTGGTGAGCGATTTTCCAGCATTTACAGATTGTCTGTATAATAATGGGTGGCTGTTTATGTCTTGTCGGTCACTCTGCATAATTGTTAATAGTATAAGATAAAAGTATGTATGGGAGAAAAATTGTCGGCAGAGCCATTCATTTTATTGCAAGGGAAATGCAAAACATAGGTTTCAGATCCACCTTTCCGATTACCAGTCCACCAGGTGACTGCAAAAAGGCACAGCCAAAGCCATATAATGTGGCAAGTTAATCAAACAGTCCACGGGCCATCCTGAGAAAGTAGGATTTTCATATAATGACTTACTCCTTAAAGGTTACAGTGGCAGATATTGTCTCTCTTCTTTCTTGTGGGGTATTGGGAGGGATAAGATCAAAAAAATTTCCCGTGTTGATGACAAGAAATCATTCGACCTTTATGAATCATAACCGAAATAATTTGTAGAGTTTGTTGGGATGGATTTCCATACCATGCCGAAAGACTCTCAACTACAAGGGAATGACAGTACTGACACCAGCAAACATTTACAACCAAATATCTTGTTTTCAGGGCCATACCCAAACCTCGTTTCCAGTTTAACCATGTTGCACATACTGTGCCCTCAGATGGTACTGATTAGGATGCTTTATATGCGGTACCCTACTACGTTGCAGTGTTGTCCGACAAGGTAGCTGATATTATAGGGATGGCCCAAATATTTGTAATATACAACCAACTTTAATCGCAGTAGCAATCCTAGTACCATAGAAATTACTCCATATACAATGAGTTTGTCCGCAGTTTTCTAGCCATGCTCGTAATGTAGAATATTCTTTTGCTTTATTCCATGGTACAACATGTAAGCTGTGAGCACTTTTGCGGCCTGGGTACACCCCATCTTTCCTAGTGCATATACAAAAACGAGACTAGCTATGGCGTTCCCATCCTTTTGGTAGGGACTAGCGCCTCATCTGACAGACGCTATCATTTCTCCTTAAACACGGTATGTATGTATTGGTTTCATGGTCTTCAGCGTAAAATTTCTGTCTCTGTCTCTACCTCTGCTGTAATGCGTGATGCCCCGATATGTCGTAGGCAATTAATCGACCGTTACACGAAACCAAGCAAAGGTGTTATTTAGCTAACCTCGCAACACTGAAACTTTTGGCCCAGCTTTCATTCGTTACCCATTCCTTTCCTTAAGCACAGTCCTTCCCTTTTCCCTCTTTCTTATATTGAACGTTAACTACATGTTATGCCAACCATACAGGCCGGTACTGTTTTTGGCACTGTCGGCCATTGTTCACCTATCCGAATGCTCATTGGTAACCGAATATTTTCTGTTTGTTTGCTATCGTTCACATAGACTCTAAATAATAATAATAATAATCTCGCGATACAAAGGCTCCGAGCCCGCGATGGGGTCAAGCCGCTGCTGTTGTGGTAAGTGATCTTCTCACATAATATTTATATATTACCTTTATCCTTAAATCAAAGCTGTTCAGAATAATAGGTAAGCCAGTTACAACACCACATAACTGGCATCTGTACCCATGTTGACCGCCTCCTCTCGCCATAGATTTTGTTTCCAGGGTGGCAAAACTGGGGCAATCGGTGTAAATGAAACCACAGCTACGAATACCAACGATTTGTTACTTTTAAACTTTATCCATAATATATCGACACAATCAGCTCCTTGGGCTCTAGGTTCTTTGGATGGACCGACTACTGCATATCAGAGTGCGGTTCCTGGAGGTCAAAGTAATTCGTACTTGATTGTATACGGTGGACAAACAGCCGATGGCGCGGTCAACAACACGTCGAACTCTACTTTACATTATTATAACACTATCACAGACTCATGGTTCCAGCCTAATATGGATAGCCCTCCCCGACGAATAGAACATAGTATGACAACGAGTTTAGATACGGGAATTGCCTATTTGTTTGGAGGATACCCTCTTACAAATGACCTTTGGACTTTGGACACGATAGGCATGGAATGGCAGCAAATTTCCAACCAATCTCTCACTCCTTCTCCTCGATATCACCATACCGCAACACTACTAGCGGACGGTCGCATGATAGTGGTTGGTGGTTTTGACGGCAATGATACCGTAGACATGTCCGATATATATGTATTTGATACCAACTCATTATTATGGTCATATATTAAATCAACTGGTACCATACCAGCGTCACGTCGAGATCATGCTGCAGCGGCTTTACCTGACGGTAATAGCGTTTTCATCCATGGCGGTACCAACAAACAATATACATCGTTCATGTCTGATATCGCCATCTTAAATTGCACTACCGATAACTCATGTAGCTGGCAGACTCCTCCAAACTCTAGCCCTCCCGCTGGCCGCTATGCTCATACCGCCACATTAATAGGTACACATACTACTATTTTGCTGCGTTGTCGTCGCATCCACTGATCTGACTTCTCCGTGTTACAGATAATTTTATAATCATCGCATTTGGTAAAAGTCATGCTATGGCAAGTAATCTGGTAAATGAATAATTGTACTGACTATTATTTTAACCAAATAGGCTTCACCGCGAAAGAAACTGGCGATTCGAATATTTACATTTATAATCTCAAGATTCTATCTTGGGTCAAAAGTTACCAACCTGCTACATCCGAGTCACCTGGTCCTGCTAGTTGGAGTTCCGCATCCACAACAGCTTCAAGCAGCTCTCCTACAGCAACTTCTACAGCACCTCCTGAGGTAACATCACCGCCTACATCTACGCCTTCACCAGGTGCAACTGCTGGAGCTACCATTGGAAGCATCGCGGGAGCAGCTGCTGTAGGAGCATTAGTATTTGTCTTTTATAAAAGACGCAAAGATCACCGAGAAACCACAGATAGTTCCAGCAAATACGGGAAGAACGATCCTTCAATTGCACCATCGTCCTCTTCAGAAAACGACACTACACCACCACCACAAAATCGCTTCTCCATGTTATTTTCTTCGCGTGATGCAATGGAGTCCCAGCGCTATAGTTGGCATCCAGGTCAAGATTCACGTCCATCTACAATGGTTAGCAGCTATTCCAGAATCAACCGGGCGTCTGCTTTATCTCATCCAAGTGCAACTTACAACCATCAGAGATACAGCCTTAATAATATCAGCAACTTATTCGAGACCCCAGAGGATTTACGTGGAGTTGATGTAGGCAATAGTTACTTTATGCCTAAGAGGGAACTCTTTGTTGTAAATGCTGACTCTGATAGTAATAAATCTGTAACGCTTAAATAAATATTTGTAGACTGAATAAAATCTTGAATGTAATGAATTTGATCTTTCACGAGGTTAGAGTTAGGGAAGTGAAGATAATGCCAATCAGGAAAGCAGCTGGGTGCTTGTTTACGATTTGTGTTTTCTATTAGACAATGTGCTTTATTCTATTAGTATGAACGTTGCGATGAGGGTTGAACACCTTCTGGTAAATTGGCCAAACATACATAGCGATCTATTATTTTACTCTAATGGTATATTCAATTAGCTTACAATACAATGTACAAAGTGAGTAATAGCCCATCACGGTGTAATGTGCATTTGTGAAATTTATAGTCCTGCATGGAGAGAAATGGGAGATCATGTCGAAAACTTCAGTCGCTAAAGCTCTCGTACACTTTTAGGCTCTTCCTCTTGTACATCCTTGTTGCCTGCAACTCTCCTGCACTCGTCAATGATCCATATAATGTCGTCCCACTTGAAGGATTGAAGTGACACCGGAGCAACATCGCCATTAGATGACATATAAATGAAGTATTCTTGAGCTTCTCCTCCAAGATGTACAATAGTCTGCTGCAGATTTTGCATATTGTTGTACTCGCTTTGACATCGCTTATATGCAAAATCAATTGTGGGCCATCGACTTGAGCTCAAAATTCGCAATGCTCGTTGAATGCTGGCGTGAGCAAGATGCAACACAAGTTTGTCATTCGCTTTTGGTTCCGCTTCAAAATATTTCAAAAATGTCGTAGCCATATATCTGCAAGTTGGGAATGCATTAGACGACTAAAATGTAGTGATGAGGGGTATTGATGTATCACAGTCGTTACCTCCAAGGCTTATAGTCAAGGTGCCTATTCTTGTTGTATTCAACAAAGCATGATATCGCATCGGCATAATGTTCTCCATGCATGTAGATGATGCCTCTGGTTTGCAAGGAACCTAATTCTCTTGAGTTCTGATGTGGCATTAGTAGTGGTCGAGAGGCTGAAAACGGTATAATCAACACATACCAGTTTGTCTACACACTCCACAGCTGTTTTCATATCACCAATCTTCCAAGCACTCAGTGCAGCAGTTTCAATGATCTCCTTGGGATTGGTGATCTTACAATCGATCGAATCATCCTCAACAGCTGCAATGTAAGCCAGCGCAGATTGTAGAGCCCGATGGTAGTTTTTATGGAGATAGTCGTGCTCAATTGACATCTTAATTTGATTTGGTCCCAGTTTGGTTTGCATTAGTTGTGCCACTGGATCTCCAGTATGGAACCACTATGTGCGATAATTAGGTTAATGAGATCCCAGGGATTGCAACGATGGTTTGTAGAGACTTACGCCATGATTGTCATGCTTTGCAACATATTTTGCCTTCTGCTCTTGCAAGGATTCAATGGGATTTCTCACTTTCTCCGAGACAAAGATGTCATCGTCAAATGCAGCGCCGAAAGTATCTTCGTCTGCCATTGAGAAAGAATAATGTCTACGCCAGCGAACAATGGAAAACGATAATTTAAAATTTTTTGTCTGAAATTTTTTTTAGTGAGGAGTGAGGAGTGGTGTGTGTGTGAGAGGAGAGAAAGAGGAGGGGAGGGCTAAAAATTACAATTCATTATCGTTTCCTTTGTTGCTATCCTTGCCGTTACTATCGGAACGGTTCATCATATAGGAATAAATAGCATCTGCCATGCCAGATTCCAGTCCAAGGTCACCTAGAAAATGTTCTGGTTTGCTTGGAGATTGAGCTTTGCTGCCTGTGGAGGAAGAAGCGGTAGGTGCAGATATGGATGGTGCCATGATCGGTGCATCAAAACCCGTTTTGCCTGCAAGAAGGGTTCCAGATCCTCCTGATCTTGAGTTATTATCTGAATTAGTTGTGTGTACCTGCGCCGGAACCTTGTTGTTGGATTTAGCCAACGGATTCATGAGCGAACGTAAAGTCGATGCAGTAGAAGGGGAGCTGATTGCAGACCCAGCTGCGGCGTTCATAGAGGACTCCTTTGGTGAGGTAGGAAGGTCTTTGTGTTGATGTAGACTAGATGATAGAGATGTAGTGGGTTTTGGGACAGCCCGAGAAGGTGAGAACGAATTAGGATTAGACATGCTTGTTGCCGCTTTATAGGATTGTGATCTTCCCAAGACTCCTGGTGGTGGTGATACATTTGGGCTCGTAAGTACAGACGAATTATTATCACCAGGAGGTGTCAAAGGCTTTGAATCTTTGATATGCTTCAATGTAAACATTGGATTTTGTTTTTGATCCTTCAGCTTTTGAAGAACCCTAAGGGGTTTTTCATCGTACCCTAGTACTCGTTCTATTTGTAATGAGATGATTAGCGGGTAGAAATGATGGTTTTCAGTCATTGCATATGTCGCATACCTTGGAGATCATCTTCTGGTCCCCATTGTATACATAGCGCATAGTTGTACCAGTCGTCCGTTACATTATACTTTCTTAGAGCCACAGGAATCACCTTAGAGCATGGGTCGTCTAGCAACAACCGAACATTCTTGGATGCCTCCAGTTCTACTTTCGAGTTATTCGCAATTCGGCCGCCATACACTTTGATTGCCCCTCCATCATTGACTGTTACAGGTTGTTGACCTCTATTAATCTAGATCAATGCAAAAAAAAAAAAAAAAATAGATCATAGTCAGATATGAGCTCACAAGCAACTTGTCATGCTCTTTTTGCCGTAAATGTCCTTACATCGTCAAGAGTAGATCCATCATGTTGATACATTTTTCTGATTGAATTAGAGGCTTCCAAGGGAGAATTCGGTGAGTTTCCTATATCCTGGCTCAATTCATATTGACCTCCTCGCATGTTGTATGGTGACCATTGATTAGGGTACTTTGTTTGTGCAGACCTTGCTTTTTCAAAATCTGGTACTGGCAAAGGCTGATGGTGGGATCGTGCAAAGTTAGCACATCATGTAACGCACACTTTGGCTTGTTCAACTAAACTTTTAGTACCTTTTTGTCTTTAATCACCTTCCACATACTCATCATCTCATCTCTTAGACGTGCCATATCACTGTTCATTTTAGATAATTCGTCCGACAATTGCTTTACTGTCGCATCTGATAACGTAAGATAATGTGGTCAGCCAAATCCTCACGGAAACAGACATTCTCAATATGATTTCCTACCTCTTTCCTGAAATGCAGCTTCTATCTTTCGATAATCCAACATGCCATTGTGACCTAGCCATTCCTAAAAATATAGAGCATTAAACTCACATAACCATACTGCAAATAATCCCCAAAAAAAATAACTTACTATATCATAGGTAATAGCTATTTGGGAGGTCGTGGACAGGTATGTTAGTTAATAAAGTCTGTACATGCAATTGCGGAATTATCCTGGTTGCTACGTACTTGGTGGTATGTAATCCCAATCATTGATCGGTATCCGATGCTGTACTTTAAGATGATAAATATTCTTGAGCAGAGCGGTTCTTGTACCTGCTGACTGTATTGACAGGTCCTTCAAAGCCTCACTATCCAAGTTCACAAGCACGTCGCCTGTTATGCCGTTGTCTATTAAACGATATAAGTAAAGGTAGCGGTGTGAACGAGATGGATGATTCAAATTACCTTTGAATTTCTTCTCATAACCGGTATACCCTATGCCAGAGAGCCATTTGCAAACCTTGGCCTCGTCCCAATTGAGCACGCTGTCCATGTCAGGTCGACAGATGTTTGGGATTTAGACGGTGGGTTTGAGGTTTAGTTGGAGGAGGACTCCGAAATTTTGTTCGTCCAATAGTTGCTTCAGACTGCTGGTTTTACAATTTCAGACCACTTCATTCTTTTTCTTTCCACCTTGTTTCTCCCTCTCCTTTTTTTTTTATTTTCACGCAAAAAAAACATTTTCATTCCGCATCATTTAACTCACTATCGCCATGAATGCTTCTTTACTCAACAGCGCCCCCTTTACCATTCATGATGGTGATCTCAGTGACGGATTTGGCTCCAGCGCCAGCCCAGAAGAACAGCCTGTAGCTAGCCCGGGCCAGTATGACGACCATGATAAACGCAAATTCGACCAGGTTGATTCAAACGGAAAATCACCAGCCAGTAAACACTCACGTAAGTTACCTTATATATATCATGAAGGTTATGTTGGAGATCTCATCTAACCAATGTGCAAACCATGTAGACACTACGCCATACCAAGATAGTTATGATGGTAAGTCATCTGATACATAGCTCCAACAATCTAGAACCATCACAGTTATCTTATCAAAACCCTTGTCTAATTTTTTTTTCACTTTAAAGAAGACGATGATATTGACCGTCCAAGGAAACCAGGTAGAAAACCGATGGCGAACACACTTGCTGTAAGCTAATTTTTTTATTTTTAACAAAAAAAAGCTTGTAACAAGTGCGCACATTTTTTCATTTTCTAATTTGAAATGCCGATTCCGGTTCTTTTTTTGGTGCCCAGCCTACATCCGTTGATCCTAAGCAAAAACGCAAGGCACAAAATCGAGCAGCTCAGCGTGCATTTCGCGAAAGAAAGGAGAAGTACGTCAAAGAACTGGAAGACCGAATAGCTGAACTCGAAGCTACGCAGAAAAATTCGCAAGATAACGCTTCTGCGGTGCTGGAAAAAGAAAATCAGCAGCTGAAAGAACTGGTTCAAAAATTGGAAGCTGAAAATTACTTGCTGAAAGGCACAGCCTTCACATTTGATTTTCCTATTTCCAAAGCCAATATCAGCAAAAACACGTCTGCTCTTGTTCCAGACGCTGGTGTACAGCCTTCGACCCTACTTCGAAATGACGGGGTCGTTCCTTCCACCACAGATGCATGGACTCCACCGTCCTCTGCCCATGACGACAGTGGAAGTGAACCTTCTTCTCCCTCCGGATTAACGAACTCTCCGAACACAAACAAAACTACCGATCCGTCTCCAGCTTCGGACTCCCTGAACGGTGTTCCTGGCTTCTCGAGCAACAATAGCCTGACAAGCTTTGGAGATTTGTCTACCGGAAATCTCGACAGCTTCTTTGACAATTCTGCTGCTTTCGATACTACGGCTGCAGACCGCTTCATGGCTAATCATGTTCCTCATAAGAGCAGCGATGAAATTTCAAACTCAAGTTTGTTCAATCAATATCGAACTCCAGCCAATGCGATTGAAAATTCTACCTTCTCAGAAACGCCAATGCCACCATTGTTTGAGAATGAGTTTGATGATTATAACTCTTTCGCTCCCCTTTTGACACCAAAGGAAGAGTCCCTTCGAGAAACTGAATTCTTTGACGTTGATAATATTGGTAAAGTTCACCAGGCTCCAGATCTCAAGAATCCTGATGCGCATCTCAACCCTATGCAAGCGTGGGAACTGTTACAACAGCACCCCCAATTTGAAGAACTCGAAATTGATGACCTTTGCAATGAGATGAAGAATAAAGCAACCTGTACCGAACATACTCTCACTGGAGAGGAGCTTCAAAAAGTACTTGAGAAAAAACTCTACAAGAATTAAATCGCGCCAACCCCGCCCTCCACTCGTCATTAACACCATCCTCTCATATATTGGCCTACACTTTACATATCAATCCTCATGAATACTCTACCTGATGCCGCGAAAGAATCGTCAACCAAGTGTGCTTACAACTGGGCATTTGACATGCTACCTAACGTTTCATGTTTGAAGCACAGAGTTATTCTTGTCCTCTGTCATTTTAGAGTTTGTCATAATTTCGATATCTACATTTTCTTCGATACTTCTGTTAAATTCACTTTCTTTCCTTTTTGCTGGTCGGCCGTATGTATGCCAACAGGCGATGCAATTGCCTCGCTTTTCTCTCTCTCCTTTTGTCTTAGCCTTTACTGCCTGAGTTTTTTTTGTAAATACCAAATCATTCGTCAATAACAGTTACTCAATGGAATTAGTATCGCTTTCTGCTGGGGACGTAGTGTGGCACGAATTGTACAAAAAGGTTTGTGTATTATTAATGGCATAGTGAACGTCAGTCATTTAAACATGAGAAATGTAAAAAAGAGTTCCAAGTCTGAAATTTCAACGGTAACATATCCCTTTTATTTCTGCCCGACAGAAAACCTAGAAGTCACGACGATATTATTAGATGCATAATTCAGAGTCTGCACACTCGAAATAACACAACGTACCACATTGCTCTGCAATCTACTGCGGCTTGACGCACCTTCCTCTTTCGATCATCTAAAGCAGAAGAGAGTTCTTTGATAACAGTACTGGTAAACGGCATCAAAACTTGTGCTTGCAGTCCATCCGTTAACCGTCCCAAACAATCTAATGCATCTATTCGAACAGCAATGGTGTTGCCTGGATTGGCGTGGCTCAGTTCCAATAGAGAAGGTATTACAGATTGGATGTGTTGCTTTACCACCAGTGGTAATTGATCTAATGTCAGCACCACCAGATGTATTGCCGTCAACTTTACAAATGTCTGGCATATTCGCAGAGATCGCACCAAAAATGGGAATAACTAGATAGAACGGTGATTAGCAAATGTAGCTAAAGCTAACAACCAAGTCTCGTAGAATGATACTTACGTTTGTAAGATTAGCTATGTATACTTGTTTTGGTACATTTCCAAGAACATGGCATAATGCGATGAGGTGATTTTGTTGTATTACTGCTCACGGATAAAACGATTGCGTTAGACTTCGTTAAGCAAACGGCATTAATGTGGACTTGAACTTACTTTCAGAAGATTGATCATTGATGCCCTTAATAAGTCCATGGATTAAAGTGCTGTATAGACGTTGTTTATACAATATCTGCAAATGCCGTGACAATGATTAGATTACGTCTACCATTCGAGTGTCTATGAATACTTACAGAGTATTTAGCAAAAGATTGCTTATTTAGCAAGATGTCGCTGTCCCCAGCAATCACCTCAAAGGCGATTGCTGCTTCGTATCCAATATCTTCGTTTTGAAGTTCATTGACGATGTAGTCAACCGATAATAAAGGTTTTCCCGTTATCACCATGGCCTTGGTAAGCTAGGATTCAAGGTTAACAACTGATCCGTAATGGTGATCTGAACCTAATCATATGCTTACCCAAGCTAAAACGACAATTGCATTCTTGCGCTGACTCAGTGAACCTGCACCATTCAACGTAGGCTGAACATACGTATTGAGAGCCTCATTCAGGAATTGATTTAAGGTGCTTGTATCTTGAAAATCCCATTGTCAGTAGTGAACACTATATGCATATGTTCATCATCATCATCTTAGATATAATACCTTTTACCCATTGATTAGCATATACTGCTGCCAGTTGTGCACACGCTGTGAGTCGAACAGCATTAGTTGACTCGATCCCAGTGCGTACCCAAAACAAGGGAGTCTCCATAGACGGTATATGTTGGGAGATGACCTCTTTACGGCAATTACATACAATGGCAACGAAGACGACCGAAAGATCGGTAATGCCATTTGTAACATTAGATGCTAGAACGTCGACATGTTGATGTGGGCTAATTGAACTAGAGTTTGCGGGATGGTCCCCAATGTAGGTATCAAATGCTAATTGAGCCAGAATGGTTTGTGTCCTAGCCACAGAACGTTTAGGCATATTCATAGGGGAACAAAGATTCAACATTGTTAATGATGCTTACCTTGAGCTTAGCTTTCGCACAATATTGGCTATCCAGTCAGCAAGAAGGTTAAGGGTAGTGGTAGACAATGGTTTCCCATCTTGGTAACAAGTGACGGTAGATAAAAGGATCGTTCTGATTCCTTCTGCCCATCTGCTTTCTTCTGCTATTTCCTTTTGCCTTTCCAGCCCAGCCTCAGTAGCTTGCACGACGTTTCTCATAATGAAATCACCATATTGTTGATCTTGGACACATGCTTGAACAAACTCTTCCAATAATGTCGGTATGACTACATCATAGATGGCGGGAACACTTCCCAATTGACTCAACAATCCTATGATGTATTGTTTCTGATCTTTGACTTGTAGCCTTGAAAGAAGGAATGGAATGGCAACTTTGATTACGGGAGGTGAAGAAAACAAGCCTATCTTCTTTATTGAAGCCAAAGAGTTATCTCTGAAGGACCATACGTTAATTACCAACCATTGCCCGTATTTTTATATACAATAACATACCTTAACATGCTCGAATGGCTGTCACAAGATATTTGCGTAAGGATTTTCACCACTCCAGAAGTCTGTTTGTACGAAAATTATTAACCAATGAAGATTATAACTTAGTAATAAAGACTCTATTTACCTGCTCCTCATTGAGAAAATGTCTGGAAGCGGCCATAACATAAAGACCATGACAGCCTTTATATTGCAGTAAATCGATGGATGATTGAGCAGCACTGGCGTAGAGATCTAGAAGTGGCTCTTTGAATGAAAGTAATGGCGTCATAAAGTCACGATCAACTGCACTAGGTGATTTAGTATTGTTTGATCAACAATGAATAATATCCGAAAACAAAGCTAACCTTTCTGGCCATCCATAGAGCCATAAAGTGTCCTGCTGGCTTCCATAATCTCAATGATTAACTCCAATATGGCAATTCGTTCGCTATCGTTGTATGCGTTCCGGTATGATGAAAGCAAGGATGGGACTGTCCTCTCCACAATGGAAGTGCATGCAGGGTCTGGAGATAACCAGAATGAATAAGTAAAAATATTGACAAAAGATTGAGTGAAATATCTATAGCGTATAATACGTACCAGAAGCAGATGCTGCTGACCGCAAAAGTGCAATGGCTGATCTGGCATTTTTGTGTTTAGGCTGCTTCATAGCTACTATGCATTCGTCTATTAATGGATCGAGCGATCGCTGAATTGGATCTGATATTGCAACTATGCTGATTCCAGTTGCAAGTGTAGCTGTAATTATGTGAATAGCATTGAGAGCCAGTGACCGCATAGAGCTATCTTTTGCGTAAAAGATTTGCGTAGAAAGGACGTTCAATATATCAGATATTCCAGGAAGTAGAGCATGTGCACCATATACAGGCGCGCACACACTGATCGTTGCAATTGCCTCTTTCTTAACAGTAATCAATTTGTTAGCTCGGGTTGATATTCATTCATATGGAAAATAAAATAAAAGGGAGTGAGAGAAGTGTAGATTACACTACCTTGACTATATCTGATGGATGTTCGAGCTTCTCTTGTAGAGATGGCATAGCGAACTTCGCAAAATAAGGAGTGGCGGCAATACATTCACGAAGATGCTGTTTCAGCTCCTCAGAAGTGATGGCAAATGGGTCGTTTGGGGGAGGTTTGAACGTGATTGGAAAGTAGCACCATAGCAGCTCAAATAAGTCTTCAATATATTTTGAGACATCCAAAACTCTCATCATTAATTTGAATATCTTGAACGTCATTAACAAATTTCTTGGATCTTTTTCGCCATCCATGGCTTGTATAAACTGTGGTATTAATTCGTCACTTGAAGGCACTAGAGCTTTAAGATCAAAATATTTGTGTGTCAGATTGATACTATATGTCTTCGAACATCAATCTGAAAGATGACTACCTGCTGTGTTGCTTTGTAACAGTGAATATGTGATCCCAAAGATTAATTGACGTTGTGGCTGAGTTTGCTTTTGTACAGGAAGGTCATATAATATACTACAATCACAAAGTTAGGATTGATGTAGTTTTCAATATTCCGAATGTTACCATAAATACCTTTTAATTATCAATGGAACCGTTTCGTCATTCATCGGCCCGCAAGAACATAGTGTGAGAAGCCCTTGCAAAGCGTCTGAAAGTAGTCGTTGGTGTTGTAGAAGTCGACAGCAAGCTAAGCTAAGTACAAAAACTGCAGCCTTGAGGTGAGTACACGTATTCAGATCAACGTAATATTTCATTTCACGAACCTATTCCATTATTATGTATATTTAACTCTTCATACCGAGATATCATCTCGTTCAACAGATACACAACTGATATTTGAAAGGTCAATAATGCAGACATCGTAAAGTGGGCCATGTCCAAATGTTACAATAACCAACCTTTTCTCCCTATTGTTGAATCTGAACTATCGGCTCTGTTCAGTTCATCGACAACAGTACTGATAGTTTCTTCCTTCCAGTCTGTCAAATACAAGAAAGAACAAAGGTTAAGAAACGCTGGAAGGCTGATAACTAGTCTGTAATATGCATACCTCGTAGAACTTGTGATATTATAGCCTGAGAAGAATCATTATTGTGCTGCAATGTCAGAAATTCCCTAACATTTGAGGCTATGGTTGTCATTGCTAAAGATGAAGGACCCAGGAAACTGTCAGCAAAGTAACGCTGGGGAGAAGGCTGTTTTCTCCCAAATTTTTTATCAGATTTGAAATTTGAATTTCCGCACCCTTTAATCAGATCTTAACCGTCCAGCAGTTCGCTGAGGACGGTTGTAGTAGGATGTAACGCGTAAAGAGGTGAGGTCCTAGATGTTATATTGGCAGGACAGAACACCCCAGGTCATTGACGTAAATAAGAGTTTTGAGGGTAATATAATAATTTAGCTCTCGCTAACTACGTGTATTGATGGCTGTAGTGGAGACGAAGAAGGCAAAATAGTGTTGTTTAATAATCCACTTATTACCCGGTTACCGTCCGTGTCAATATCTTCAAAATTCCTTTTTGCTGTTGATAACTGTTTTGTTAGCCTGTGGTCCAAGAATCAAAGTCGGTGAGCGGAAAATAGCAGTCACTGTCAAGGGTCGGCATTTATCTGCGGCGGACAAACCGCATTGCCACTGTTCTTCATGGCTGCTCAGCTATATAAAACAGATTCAGGAAGGCTCTTCCACGCAGGCGCCATTGCCATTGTGACTGTTGGGTAAGATGTACTTACTTGGAATGCTCTACCTAGTGCCTTATATAAACCATTTCTTGGTTAATATTATATAGATTGCCAGCAAGAGGCAAAACTCATGTTTCACGATCGCTTTGTCGTTACATGCGATGGCTAGGTGTTACTACCAAAGTATTCAGCGTTGGCAACTACCGCAGAGACCGACTTGGAAGTATGCCCAATTCCTGGTTCGATCCCAATAACAAAGCTGCCAAAGCAAAAAGAGTGAAGATTGCCAACGACTGCCTAGAAGATCTCATCAAGTGGATTACAGTGGACGGTGGCCAAGTAGCGGTATATGACGCAAATAGTGAGAGCGTGGAAAGAAGGCAACACATATTTGATCGACTGACTGAAGAACAGATTCATCCTATCTTTATTGGTAATGAACACTTCAATTCCATTTTCGTCAAATTGCCGCCACTCATTGGTGTCACCATATTGACTCTCGTTATTTGTAGAATCTATCTGCAACAAGCCAGAAGTTATACAGGCAAACATAAGGAGTGTGAAAATATCTTCACCGGATGTACGTATACCATACTGTGTACCTTATCATGCAAAGAACGTAAGAAGCGTGTCTGTTTAACTGTTTGGTTTCCTTGCAGTATATTGGTTGGGATCCAGAAGAAGCAGTCAAAGATTTTGAGGTATGTTGACGGTGAATAAGAGAAAGATTAAGGGTATTTGATTCTTATTTTTATTTTATTATAGAAACGTATCGAACAGCATATGGCTACATATGAAACCATAACCGATCTAAGTCAACCGTTTGTAAAGATGATGAATGTTGGGGAGCAAATCATCGTCAACAATGTCCATGGATATTTACAGGTTAGAATTCAAGTGATTCAGTGATTACTTTACGTGATAGGCTCGCTAAATTCCGTACAGTCTAGATTGGTGTTCTATTTAATGAATTTGCACATTCAACCAAGGACCATTTATTTTGCAAGGGTAAACGCGAATGATATGCAAACAACTATATCCTTACTTGATGACTAACGCACCACTGCATACATAGCCTGGTCCTTCTATGAATGATCAACGGTACAAGGAAGATCCCGATTTGGCTCCGGAAGGGCATGAATATGCTGAAGTGCTCAAAGATTTCCTGCTTTCTTACCGTGCTCGACAACGGCAACTCAATGCTAAAGAAGAAGACAAAAGACCACTGAATGTAAGCTCGAATGATGGTCATCAACGGGAATGCTTAATATATGATGTTGACTAGATGCTTAATTTCAGGTTTGGACGTCGGCAAGAAAACGCTCAAAACAAACAGCGTTACATTTTGCTGAAGATGGGATCATCATCCGGCAACAAACTACGTTGACTCAGATAAACCCTGGAGAATGCGATGGCTTGACACCCGAGCAAATCAAGGTAACTTTGCAAATGTACTGAAAATTTGGGTTTGATCATGAATCTAATATTATGGTGCAGGAAAAATTCCCTGACGAGGTTATCAAAGCTCAAAAGCATCCATACACCCACAGGTATCCTCGAGCAGAGGTAGGTATTTGCGGAATACTGCTAAATGTGAACTTTGGTGTACTAACCGTTCACTATAGTCATATCATGATTTAGCTGTTCGATTGGAACCGGTCATTATGGAATTAGAACGAGAAAAGAACGATGTTTTGATCATCGCTCACGATTCAGTCTTAAGATGTCTGTATGCCTATCTCTTTGATAGAACGGAAGATGAAATTCCTCGAATCCCTATTCCTAGAAATACCTTGATCGAGGTGATGCCCACAGCGTATGGCGCAAAGGAATCAAGAATGCAATTCATTGAGTCCGACTATTCGCCACACTATGGACTTGAGCATTAGATACTTTACGCTCAATCGAGGCAGCTAGAGCCCATTGTAATTTATTACCTTCCTCCATATATTAAAGTCAAATTATTTTTTCATACACTTCGCCAGATCCAAATTTATGAAGACATCTGACATGCTTATGAACCTGGCTATTGTGCACAATATCCTTTACCTCGTCACATTATGTCAAATGACGCAAATACTATATGCAAACATGTATTTCATCTTGACACGTATTATATACATTTTGGGGTTGAGTGGTGGTCAAAGGCAACCCTAGAAGTTTAGCCATTTGTGAAAGTACTCGCAATTGGAGGGCGAGATAGGACCGTCTGCAGTACAAAATTTGAAAACCTAACACACACAGATTAGTAAACGAGTTATCGTCCACATTATGGGAAGCAGACATTGATGAACAACTTACTGGACATTTGCCACAGGGTACTTCCGATAAAGCGTCAATGCCACCATCGCTAGTGGTTGTAGAAGTAACATTCCTATTGACAGCCTTGTATACCCACTCAACACCACCCTTGTCATTTTCCATGTCGGAATCGCCGCCGTCCTCATCCATGAAGCCTGCAAACGGCATTTTCTTCTCAATCATATCGTCATGTATCAACAGATCCAAAAGGCAAATGATATCTGTAGTTGATAATTCAACAGAAGAGATTCTTTTTTCATGTATAAATCGTTTGACTTCCGCCGCAGTAGGGTAGTGTTCATAATCTGCTTTGTATATAATATTCCTATCTCCCCTTGGAAAACTCTATAATTGTAACATTAGCTGTCTTTATCCAACGACAGTCAAAACCTTCATGTTAGTACGTACTCTGGAATAGATATATTTGTAGCATGCAGAGGCAAGAGTATCAATGAAATCGGTATCCAGTTCTTGATCAGTGTACCAGGCTCCACCAGTGACCTCGCTGGATGGAGTAAGTTCATATAACATGTAAAATCTACGCGTGGGCCACTATTGCCATTGTGAGATAATTAGACGCAGTTTTTGGCAGTAGTTGAGGTTCGCAACTTGAACTAACCTTAACATGCTTGACAGCTTTAACAAGCTGCTTTTGTTCCAGTATTTTTAGGCAACGGTTGACAACGTTAAGGTGTAGGTTTGTATGTTTCTTCAAATCCTTGGTCCATATTCCTTCGTTTCCAGATTCTTTGATGTGACTATAAATCAACTTTGATTCACTGTCCAGCCCGCTGGTTCTATATACGAGAATAAAGCGATCCGTTTAGTCTCAATTTGAACGTACGTTTTTCTGGTTCTATCGACACATTACACCTACTTTGCGTAATCTTTCATCTGGACTACTCGAACATATGGTGTATCCCCCATCATTTGAAACTCTAAAAGACTCTGAAATTCTAGTCAGTAACTATGTTGTCAATGTAGTGTTTAAGATCAACCGAGGAACACCTACTTTCTTAGATAAAGAGTTTATACCATCCATGACATCTTTAGCTGGAACGGATCCAATCTTGACGGTTATATCACCAACAGAAACACCCTGTTACGAATACGGTCAGCTCTTTTCGTGTTTACATTGTGGAATCATAGTATAGTTACTTACAGCTGGATATTCTGCTGCGGTCATGTAAACTTGTCTCTCGGTTTCGCTCAATCCCGCAGGTACCACTACATTAGGCGACGTGCCAAGACCATTTGCCATATGGACGTCCATATCCGGTTCTGTCTTGATAGCAGACATTGCGAATAGGTTAGGCTGAACGTAAATTGTGAAAGCAACGTTATGAATTTTTTTCCATAGCCATTTTTTTCTTCAAAAGAAACCGTCACGACACTTTGGAAAGATTTGACCTCTTCAATCGTTTTCAATCATCATGGCAGAGACGTGGGACCCCGCCAAGTTTGATAGGGATATGCAAGCACTTATGGAAGCCAAACTTCCTATATCAGAATCTAAGATCAAAGGACTCAAGAATAGCGCTATGTCCCATCCCAAAGTAAGTTTACCAATCTCCAAAACATGCACTCCTAATGATGATCTCTCTGGTTAATTTACGTCGCATTATTGCAGCAATATCAAGACTTTGTCAGATCCATTGAACAGTTCTTAAGAAACTCATCTTCTGATTACAAGTTGGCAGGAATGTATGTAATTGACGCCATTGCGAGAAGCGCGCACGCAATTTGGCGGAAAAAAGATGATTCAGAAGACGGAATGACATCGAAGCAAATTCTAGAGAGATTCGAATCCATGTTTAATAGTATTGATCCAACCGCGATCTTTCACAGCTGCTCTGAAAAGGATAAGGTAGGCAATATTGATACAGAAGCCTGGTTAAGTGATAGTGTAGATGTGGTGACAATTGGCATCCAACGACTGAGTTGTCTTACAACTTTGGTCAACCGCACGCCAGCGGATTTCTTGAAAAAACACTCATATAAAATATGCTGCCATTGTTTTCCTTCTTCTTCAACATACTGATTTCGCATCTTTTTTGCCTTGCGATACTATTTGATAATAGGGGAAGCTGATTAAGACAGCCGACATTTGGGGTAGAGGCGGAATATTTTCACCAAAGGTTGTGAGCTACCTGTCAAAGGGATTGTCTGCCGTATCATCGCCTAAGAAAGATAGTCGAAATATCCCCAAGCTCGACTCTCAACCAGCAGGTGCATATCATTTTTATTCTTGCCATGATTTTGGCTCTCAACTAAAACATATCTGCATGCAGCTCCAACAAATGATGCAACCGCGCTATTAGCTACTCTAGCAAACATAGCCAAAGGTCAATACCCTAATGCTGGTACCCCAACTATTCCACAACAATCAGAGGATGTAAAAGAAGCTCCAGGCAACTTTGATGATTTCGATTACGGGGATGAAGATGATGATTCCAGCCCAAAGAAGACGACTGCAAGCACAGGTCCTGAGTTACCTGCTGCTCTAGCAAATTTGCTTGATACCTTGAAACAAAATAGCTCGTCTGTGTCTCATAACAATGTTCCTGACAATATATCGCATTCTGTTGTCCCACCATCCCTTGATAAGCCTATGCCTATGGGCAACATTCAAACCTCTAAGTCACCAACTGATCCCAATTTTACAAATTCATCATACCAAGCTGAAGATGGCCCCTGGAGCGAAAATTCTCAAGCAGTGGGTACATCTCAATATCAGAACCAAGTAGTGCCGCCTCCAATGGCGAAGACCAACACTTATGGTCCTCCGAGTAATTACCAGGAGCCTAGTCGATCACCCCATAGTACCATACCACGCCCGCCAAATCCACCAGTATCTTTGCTTGACCATCCTGCAAAGATGAATTCAATAGAAAACAAACAAGACCCAGAAATTCGTTCATTTGGAAATAGTCTTGTATTTGACGACCCCACGCTTCCAGAAAGCTCCATTAGAGGTATAGTATGATCTTTTAATATTTCATCATGTCTGTCACCTGTCTATTAATCCAAATACATGCTGTTTATTAGTTCTTACTAGGACATTGTTTGTTGGACCGCTTCCAGACACGATGACTAAACAACAAATTCGCGATCGATTCTCAGAATACGGCAACGTCTCCAGTGTAGTAGTAAGTATCCAATTTGATATCCATGCACTTAATGGACTTGGCTGTTAATAAGTCAACATAAATCGTAGGTACATAAAACAAGAAATAATATGGTCAATGCATTTTTAAAATTTGATCGAAGGCAGGCCTTAGATCATATAAAAAGCACAATGAATACATTTCAATTGGACAAACTCATTGTGAAAGTCAATTGGGCATCTGGGTTCGGACCCAAGATGTATTTCAACTATGAACTTGGGGAGGCAATTGTACCACTCTCGGCATACACCGAAATTGAGAAAGGTTATCTGAAGACGGGGTATTATGGAGGGTTCCAAGGCTCACCATTCCGAGATAGAGTGACCATAGAAGAACCTGATGTTGAATACCGACCTCCACAAGCACTTGAGCCTGTTGGGGAACAAACTGCAACCGCTGCACCTAAAGGCCCAAACTTTGGGCGTCCTCCAGTAACTCAAGGTCTGAAACGAGAACTGAATTCTGGTAATTCTCCTGCTCGTGGGCCTAAACGTCAACGTGATAATGATAGCAATCAGCCATGGCCTCCCGTAGGGATGTCACAGCATATGAGACCTCCGCCAATGGTCAACACACCAAACGGACCTACGGCGATGCTTTGGCCTCCTCCACCACCACCCGGATATCAATTTCCTAGTGCCCATGGTTTCCGACCTGCTCCTAACTTTTCTGCAAAAGGAATGATGAATGAGAAGGCAACAAAGAAATATTAAATCTGTATATAATCCAACCCTCCACCTCCATACCGCCACCTCCAACTCACTAGCACATGCTTGCCCACAACGCAATATGTGGTGTTTGTGTATTTTCTGCTCCTTTTTGATCAAGATAGAAACGAAATAAAATTGGAAGACAAAAATAAAAAAAGGAAAAAGAAAGTTTGATAAATTTGAGCGTACAACTACTGCAGTTTTTAGTCGGAATGGTCCATATTTAGGATTTGATGATTGGCTTTGACAAATCTGGGCCGTTGCTGACGGGAACAACACCGGTGGGATTAATCTGAAGATGGCTTCTGTAATAATGGCCTTTGATGTGGTCCATATGCACAGTACTAGCAACTAAATAATACATACAGTTATTTGACATTGGTCTATTTTGACATCAAGAAAGACTTTTGCTACGTACCACCTGGAATTTGATAAATTTGGCGAGCCCATCGAAGAATATTCGGGTAGTCCTTTTCGATAGTCTTGAGGTTACACTTGAAGTGGCCAACATACACGGGATCAAATCTGATGATGATGATAATACCAAGTACGTGAATAGACTGAAATTTTTTGACAATCTGGTACCTATTTGGATCTTTTTACCTCACAATGGTTGTCCAAAGTCTGATATCTGCTTCAGTTAGCACACCACCAACCAAGTATTCATTATGAGATAGGATGTTCTCAATTCTATCCAATGATTCAAACAAAGGATAAACATTTTTCTCGTCTAAATAACAAGCCCCAGTGAATCTTTGACATAAAAGTATTTCGGCCACATATTACGTTAGAACTTACATGCGGACTGGGTGGTTGCAAACCCAGATTTGTATACACCGTTGTTGACAGTGTCATATATCCATGTGTTAATTTCATCAATTTCGCCTCTCAAGTTCTCAGGGTAGTAATTGCGTTTTTTCTGTTCTTCATTGTCGATAAAGTCATTGAATTCGGTGTTGAGCATTCGAATAATTTCTGAACTTTCATTGTTGACTATTACAATTTCCTATGAGCATTCTGTAATCATAGTCACTTGGTCTATCATACACCAAACGTCCACTTACCTATGGTACCAAGCTTTTTGTCCCACAAAACTGGAACGGTGAAGCGAGCATCATAATTAGGGTTGGCCTTGAAATAAATCTCGCGAATATATTGGGCATTGTTGACAGTATCAGGGATGGCGCCTGGCGTCTCGTCACTTGATGAGAATTTCCTGTACAAGTTGCATGATGATAAATATCGGTCCTACACAACACCATCTTAAACAAATCCAATAGGTCAGCCAAAACCTATGGATGTAACAAAAGTAGCATTTACCATCCTTTATCCAACATCAAGAAGTCGACAACAGAAAGGCCGATAATTTTATCCAATCCCTTCAACTGTCGAACAATGGCGGTACGATGAGCCTATGATGCAAATCAGTATCAGTATTTCGCATTTCCCTGCCTATAGCGGACACTCAATTTCTCGGTCAGCTCTGACAAATTGCTGATCAAGCACCGCAAACTTACCCAAGGACAAGCCCAAGAGATGTATAAGTGGTAACGGTTGCTTTAAATAACCAATTTGTTAGTAATTATGATAATCCACACAACCATGTATCGATAGTATACACATACGGCTCTGCGGCGAATCGCGCGTTTGGGTCTCTGCTAACACAGTCACGGAAAGAAGATACTTGACGACGAAACTCTCCATCACCGGAAGCCCATTGTCTAATCTTTGGCTGAGCTGTGGAGCTGGTAGACATTTTAATAAGTTGGAAAGTAAACGGTTTGTGAAAGGGAAAAGGCGAGTTTTTGAAAAAGAAGCGGTATAAAAACATACTCCAAAAATTTATGGGTGTGATGTCCGCTCCAGTCAGTGCTTGATGACCGATCTGATATTTCTCACGTCACAGAACCAATGTGAACGTTTTCGGGCTATTTTCGTCCATTGCCTACACCATGTCAAACAATCAACAAGAAACAGAAACATTTAATCAAGACGAACCACAATCATCACAAATACTAAAACGCAATAGTAGTAATGAACCATCTTCGGAACCATTGGAAGAAAATTCCGTACATAATTCACAAGAGGATGGACAACGAAATCACAATTGGCAACCTCCAGCACTGTTCCGGACTTTGACCGAACAGCAGCGGGTTGAAGCTCATAGAAAGTTTGAAGAACAGCAGTCTAAACCTACTCGTACTGTTTGGCATGGCTTGTACCGTAGTTACTCCAAAGTATCCACATCAAAGATGTTGGAAAATAAATCTAGTGTAGCTCGGGATCATTTAGGTAAGTGTGAGATCCGGATAATGAGACGGTTGGCCGATACCATGTGTCTGTCTTTTAGAAAATTACAGCTAAACAGTTGATTTCCAGCGAATGAAAGGACATTCTTAGCTTGGTTACGAACTTCCCTTTCCTTGATTACAGTCGGCGTTGGTAAGCAGGTTTGCCTAAATATTACTGTTACAGGTAGTAAACACATCTAATATCCTATCCTGCCGTACCATTAGCTATCACGCAATTGTTTCAACTTAATTCAACACAAGCCAATGCACATCAAATTGGAAGAGCTTTTGGAGCAACTTTCGTCTTGTTCAGTATACTGTTTTTATATTTTGCAAATGCTCGATATTTTCACTCTCAACATGCTATGATTATGGGACAATTTCCTGCTAGTAGAGGAGCTGTCGTTCTAGGTTCATCTCTGTTATTTGTTGCCCTTGTTGCCATGTTTGCAATTATCTTAGCCACCTGAAACTGTTTCCCACATCTCCTCCCATACAATCTATCTCATTGTACACTACGATATTTTACCCTCTCTACAGTCTACCTAATGATACTTTCCACATCATGTCACTGCATAAAGTGATCATGGCATTAAATTGTCCTGATTAAGAAATTCGATAGGGCATGCTTATGCTCAGCCTTGCACAAATAGCTCAGCAACTTTTTAGGCAAAAATTTTCCATATATAATGTGGTGCTAGCTTTTATGGAATTCAAATGATATAATAGTGGCGATATCAGCACACTCACGCCTACACACATTAAAATATAAGCTACCTCGCCACGCCCACCACACTCACAAACATACGGTAAATAAAATGACATAGAAGCCATTTCCTAGTTGGAGAGAAGTAGCGAAGTCCACTTCGGCGTAATGAATCCAATATAGTAACGGTTTCTTTCCTTCTCGGAGCAATAAACAGTTCTGGCCTAAGTGGGATCGACTATACGACATATTTACGCCACCAGTATTATCTGAAAGGAATGAGAAAAGCGACTGTTTACTTTGTGCAGCACCATATGGTATCGATTGCACACGGTCATTCACTAGCTTTACTTCTACTATTATTATTAATATTGCAGTACTGGATATGACAGGTGTCCAAAAGCCACGCGTACTTATGGGTGCATTTCACTGACAGGTCCTTCTTGTAGATACGAGCAAGTAAATTGAAAGGTCATTTTCAAAGGCACCCATGGAGCTTCAATGGGATGTTGGTTCAATTGCCGATTACAAAAATACAACCTTGTCAAAAAGTGAGCACTTTCTAAAAAAGCAAGTTTTGGGCCAAAGGAATTAGTGATAGAATAAAAACAGGAGGAAGAAAAGTCTCGTATTTGGCATGTCGCACACTATGTGCAACCCATGTCTTTGACCTCGCACAGATGTAGCTAAACAGCAATGGCAGTTCCGAGATTCCGGCTGAGTAGAAACAAGGAAGGTTAAGACAAGGCAAAGAACAGGGCAAGGGCAGGGCAAGACAAGGCATTGCATGGCATGACATGACTTAATCAGCTAGAATCGAAGCAAGTCATGACAGATGCAGCAAAGACAGTAGACCAGGTCAAGCAAATGTCACTGTAAAATGAAAACTATCATATATATTATTAAAGTTCTTATATGCCGCTCATTTGTAATTCTTGCAGTTTTTGTTGGACGTGTGTAGCCGTCAAGCAATCATTTAGATGGTTACTACCTGAACGATCGCTGAGTGAATGGACCATTCGGACGCTATGTGAGCGTCAAGTTACCGCTTGGGTACGTCGGTGTTAGGTCCTTGATAAGTTTTACGAATAACCTCTCCTTTCTGTTTTGTTTTTATTTTAAACCTCCTCGGAACCGTATAGCCGCCTTACTACCGGTATAGCTTCTAGTACACTCCAAAATAAAAATGCCTCTAACTCAGCTCCTACTCCATACGATCTGCTCTGTGTGCGCCCAGATATTCTACAGTCTTTTTAACCTCACCCCTTTCACTTGGCACTGTTTCTATTGTCGTTGCATTATCCTTCAGTCTGTGCCCTACCATCGGATTTTCCTTAACAGGTTTGTGCTCTACGTACAAGAACCCATAGAATTTATTTATTATTATTTACATGGCGTGATGTGTGGGTGTGTCTCTCTCCAAATATCAACAACCTGCTCGGAAAATCTCTCTCGCTCTCTCCCTTTCAATTTTTTTTTTTAAACTAATGTACTTCTGCACCATTTTCTCACCAAAGTTGATCTTTGGGTCTGAAACATTACACTGCATCATTATTTGGGTATTTGACAGATCAATCGATAATATTGCTTAGGTGGCCATTATAAAGTTAGAAAACGTAAAATTATTCGGCGCTTTTTGTTACAAGTCTAGATGCATGTATGAAAGTTTCTTTTTTACACTTTCGATATCTGGAGACGTAGAAGAAAAATATTAAATGTATATACTTTTTGGGGGATGATGATGCAACGCCAGTACAGTGGAGAAATGCCATTCACTTGTGGCAAAGATCGCCCTACCTTTTTGTGCTTTGCAAATTACCAACTTTAAAAAAAAATTAGATTTATATAAAGGCGGTTCTCGATGAACCATTTCCTCTATCATTCTCCAGTCAAGCCTTTCTCCCAACGTGAACTCGAAAATTTTTTTTCTTCCACAAACACATTCATAATGGCTGTTTCAAGTATTCTATGTAAGACAAACTCATGCCGCAAGACATCCACTTCTACAGGACCAAAGGACTCTATTAAGGATATTAATCTCTCCGGCGGACAATGGTGAGTCCATGGTGCGAAAACAGTCGATCGCAAAAAGTTAATCAGACTCATTTGTGCCTAGCTCTTGGTGTGGCAAATATGGTCATATCAGACAAACTTGCCCGTTACTAAAGTGATCCGCATCAGCTCAGCTTTGAGCTCGTGCCCCACCCAAGCCCCACTGCTCATGAATACTGTATATATCATACCGACGCTATCTATCTTCTTCAAATCCCCATGCAATTCAATCCATCCCATCGCGAAACAATGCAAAACAAAATCGAACTGAATTTCTTGCACCCTTGGAAACGAATCAAAAGCAAAACAGCCTGCATTTCTCTCACATCTTCTCTCTCCACTATATCCCCACGTAGATCTTTTCTTCCTTATGCTGGGTAGTTATGCTATTTATCAGCCAACTCAGCTGGCTACACCCTCGATTTTATCATTTTCAATAACTCACAGGTATAACCACAAAAAGCATTCATAAAACCAGACCATTTAAAATAAGGGCTTCACGTTTTCATTTTAGTATCTTTTTGATTTTGAGTTGGCGGAGATTAGCTAAGTCTGATAAAAGCGGCAAGGAAAATCGAGGTGAGCAGCAATGTAACATGTAGCTTTACATGGTTCTCGACGTAGGAGATTATGGGAAAGGGAATAGACTGGAGCAGAGACGGAAGTTCTGGATATCGATATCTACATACGGTTTTGAATTGTGGTGGTGCGGTATTCTGTATAACATGTTATCGATCTGCCTTTATCTTTTTGTTTTGATGCAACCTACGGCGTCGTTCACACATGAATATTCCAATTCACACCCCTCTCTTCTGCACGACATGTATTGCAATTGGGGGTCATTGCCCACCAGCACAGTGACTAATCAAATAAAGCGATCGTCCTAGCTGCATTTTCGGGCAGGATGAAGTACATTTCTGCTTACGCTTTGACACTGATCTGCAACCCCCGTATACCAAAAATTGCCGTAAATAACTGTTATCTTGTCAAAGTTAAGGCAAGTTATTTTTGAAATATGTCCTCCACATGCATTGTAACCCCTTATTACATTGGTTCCACTGGTGGCTGATTGAAACTAGACGCAAGAAGTACACTATCAAATCCAAGCGTAGCAATAGTAGCAGTAGACTGATTCTCACGTATCATATTATGATTCTAAAACTTTTCGCCCGCGAAAAAATAACGTAAATATTTGCCATCGTTACTTATCCCCTAGGTACCCGATTTCTCCACGATGTTTGGCATCAGGTCAACCAAGTTAACCTAAATCGTTTTATTATCGATTAGACTTAAAATTGTGTATGTACATGCATACATTGGATTTTATTTTCACGCGTTGAACAGATTCTGCAAAGTAGTTTGAAACCTCATTGTAATGAGGAGCAAAGTTTTATTGCTCTCAAAAGTTGTTTTGCACGCCAATTGAGACTAGGAACCAAGCATAGCTGTAATAAAACCTAATCAACATAACCCTCGCTTACAAACACAGAAATAGTGAAATGAAGGAATCCGATATCTAGTACGCAAACGTCACTGTCCGTTACTGTATTTTGCTGCTAGGTAGGCAAAAAATACCTGTTAGATGTTTTCCCTTAACAAATAATCCGTACTTACTAAGCACTCCGTCGAAGTCTTTTAACCAGCAAAGTTATTAAAGACGTATCGTTGATGAGCATGAAAGTACGGTATCGTGAAAGCGAAAAGGAAAGCTGAAAACATTCTCAAACTAATACAAGTGTTGTCGAAGCAAATCAAAAATGTCCCGGTGTTAAAAAAATCGGAGCTCTTACCCTCCACACCGCCTCGCTAGCTCATTCCACTGCCAAATTGAGCAAATGCGAACATCCCCATTATACACATTACTACAAGAATCAAGAGATTACTTTCGACAGCAAAACGTTACTGGAATCGACATAACGTCGTCTAAAACTAGTCATGCTTCTTTTGATCCCGAGCGTGGTTGTGATCGCTTCAATGTCCGTATAGAGTACTGTGGACAAAATATTGACTGTAAGGACTCCCAAGCAATGCACCGATACGCTGTCAAATGATAGTTAAACAATATCAAACGTTTGTTAGGTCAGATAATCTTTGATCCAGTAGACTGGCAATTTCCTCCTGACATTATCTTGCCACCCCCACTGGAAACGGCCTTTACCGTGGACCAAGTAGCGTCAGATGACTGGGATATTAGAGACCGAACATGCTTGTTCAAATACATGATGCAACTACGTGAGCTGTTCATTGTGAGTACTTCTAGAATTCAATCAAACTTTTATTTATCATTATTTTTTGGTCTGGTCAGCACTAAAAACACAGTTTGTTTGCTGTACACCTATATAGCAGGAGGAAACAAAGCGCCTTTCCACGGAACATCCAGATCAAGTTAACGATACGGTAAGTCCCAACAACTCGTCTCGTATTGTCTCCCGCCATTGCCCGAATTTTAATATATTCCGTAAACCTTAAACCTTCATTATATGTTGATCAAACAACAGGCGTACTCTATATCGTCTTCTCCAGATACCCCTCAGTTGCAACCCTCCTACAACCTGATATCGGACTATAATACTCCTGCACCAGTATCCAAACGTCGTCAAGAGTTAGTGACAGCGCTCATCTCTGCATTTCGAAAGTAAGTAATGCGGTTATTATTGTGCATCATAATGCCTTTTCTCACTGAACCTTCTAAACTTATCTATTGGTACGTTTTAGTCAATTATTGGAATGTGATACTGCTCAGTACAGATTCATCTCCCTGTACGTCAATGTTCGGATTCCTGAGCATATATGGAAAACACTGAAAACAGAAATCCATAAACTAGCGGAAAAGAAGGGCGTTCAAGTAGATAAGAGAATGGGTCAAGTTGCTACGGCAGTAGTCCATATTCACCTTTCAGATGAGGACACACAATCCGTCGATCTTACCTTATTATCTGCCCTCAACTTTCAGTCTTCAGCATCGGTAGAACCAAAATCAACGCAAATAAATTGTACGTTTGCTGCAAACATATCTGTACAGGAGAAAGTGGCGCATATGAAGTAAGGAAAATCACAAACAATTACACATTGGTCAACAACTTTTGTTTGTGACTCAAAGTTCCTTTTACAGGAAAACTATAATCCAGCAAGTACCGAGGCTGCACGCTTCACTCCCGGTGCAACCGATTTACAATATCGATATGGAAGATTTATGATATTAACAGTGGGCATTAGTCTAACATGTAAAAAGAAGAAATTTATGAAAGAAAATGACAGTTTCTCAAAATTGCGATTCTCATTTCAATCCGTTAGTGTAAATACAATAGTTTTATTTATCATCATTGCTACTATAAAGAATTGTCACCTTTGCTTTGTCTGTCTCATGTTCCTCGACCTAAGGGAGGCCAGCCTCCATACTGTCTATTATGTTAATAATGGTACGATCCAAACATAAATTCATGTTGAGTACTGTCCGTTGTATCCTATTCCTCTTCAGGAGGCCAGGTTACTTTGAATTCGTCACTAAATGAATTTCGGATGGCTATTTGAGGAGGAAGGCTTTGTTCACTGCCAGAGCTTATGGCACTATCCCGTAGGTTCTTGACTACCAGATGCGTATTGTTCAATCCGCCTGTAGAGTATCGTGTCCTTGGATCAAAGCCTACCCATTGCATTGATCGTACCGAACTTCGCCCAGTTGATCGAGCCGATTGCTCCCTGGTAAGGAAGATGCGCGATGATTGCGGGGAGTCGACACTGGGAGATGAATCGGGGGACGAGACAGTCAAAAGCTGTGAAAGACGAGAGCCAGATCGTTTCATGGAACCTACGCGACTATTGGCTAGCACAAGGGGAGAAGGTGCTTGTTTCTTCCCTTGACTTTTCACCGGATCATTGGAAACCGACTCATTCTCCGCTATCGAATCCATAGTAAACGACGGAATGACGGGATCCATAGTCATATCAGTATGACGAAGTGTTGGTGTTGAGTAGTCAGGTTTGGAGTCACTCATACTCCTAATTACCGAGGCGTCATTTTCATCTTCGTCAGGTTCCACGAGCTCAATGTATGAGTGGCTTTTGATGGAAATGGAGTCACGCAATTGATTAGCGAAATATGACCGTCGATCGTGCGTTTTGAGAGGCGTAGGTAGCGTGATATAAGGAAGATCATCTTTCTCTACCAGGGATAACTGGAGAGGCTGCAGCTTCACCGTTCCTGTGCTTGAGGTGGGCTCTGCAGGTTTTGGCATATCATGCATGACGAGGTTTGTCTTGGACCTGTGACAACGATACCAAATGAAAACACCAATTACACTTGCAACAGCAACGAGAACACCAATTACAATGCCGGCAATGGCACCGCCACTGAGTTGTTTGGGAGATCCATTATTATCGTGTTGATCAAGTTGGAGAGAAAAATCTGTGAGACCGTCGTCGGCCAACATGACACTGCCGTTGTTAAACTGTTGCGATACCACAGAAGGCGATATCCATGTGAGATCGCTAATATCAAGGTACTGAACTGTGGAGTCGTTGTAAACAGAATTTGGGGCTTCTCCACCATGTATGAGCAGTATGTTGTATGAAGCATTTTGTGGAGGTGAAATTTCGAGAGCTACATGGCCAGCGCGGGCGACGGGATATGTTGTGTTCCTCTCAGAAACATGCTGCCAATATATTGATTGAGGTAGATCAGATATATCTAGTGTCCACAAATCGTTGAGCAAGTCGCCCGAATCATCTTGGCCACCATACAGAATAGCTTGCGTGCTGTTGGCTAGGAGTGTTAAGGAAGCCCAAGCTCTCGGTTCTGGATGACGGTCACTTTGAACTGAAAGGGAGTGGCTAGTATTGGTCAATAAATCCAATACCCAACAATCTTGGTGCAGATTCCAGTTGCTGTTAATGCCAAAACAGCTGACAATCCAGTTGTCGCACCTAATGGACGAATGCCCGGCTAGACTTGGAGAGTTGTTGATGACTTGGGACCAGGTCATATTGTTCAGCTGCCAGAGGTCACTCAATACATCTTGACCATCTGAAATTCCACCAAGGACATAAATACTTTGGTTAACCGAGATGGACGTGTGGCCGTAGCGCAATGGTGGTTTAGTTGAATTAGTTGCTTTCTCTATGGTTGTGTTAAAGTCTGCTACCAAAAATGGTGTTGACAAGTTAGATACTTGCCAGTCAGTCGCGCCAAATAAAATGAGTGTTTCATCATCAGAGGATTGTGTAGCGGTATGATAGGCCACTGGCAAGGTTGAATAAGCATTTTTGGTTTGTTGTTTTCGAAGATCGAGAAGCTGTGAATAATTATTAGGTAAAGCTGCACCTCCAATCAGAAGCACAGTACTTGGGTCTTGAAGGACGGCTGTGTGATGTTGACGATAAACTGCATGAACATAAATTACAAAAGATAGTAACACGACTGCCCAACTGTAAGGCATCGATGAAGGAAAGGAATGGGAGAGAAAAGATGAAGTGATTTCTTCTAATATTCCATTATGCTATACTGTAATTAGATTTTTTTTGATTTGAACTGCTCTTTTGATGTTACACCGACTTTCAGGAACGGCTATAAGTCGGTATGTTTTCGTCCATATAACACATGTCTGCCACAGTAGCCTCAGATCTTCTTGAGCACAGGTAACGGAGAACCTCGGAATAGCTATAACGATGCCGAGTGAGCGATCATTTAATGCAACAGAAGGGTAATCCATTGCTACTATTATACATCAGATTGCCGAAGCATACTGCACGCCGACAAAAATGTATTTTATCTCGACCCCCACTTTTTATGCCACTTCCTTTGCTTAGCAAAGCCACACTCCATCCACAGTTTGATGATCTCATTCGAGTTGCTGATACATCAATATAACCGAGGGTGGTAGGTCTCCTTGAAAGAGTAAACACAGTCAATTGACCAATAATAGCATACACACTTCACTCGCTTAATCAGTCATTTTTCACCCCGCTTTTCAATTTTTTTTATTATTATTATTGGTATGACCAAGCTAATTTACGCAGCACACAATACTGTATGAAACGCGGTACTAACCCTTACCAGCGACAATGACAGACTACTATTGTAGCACTTGCCAGTTTGATGACGACTGAATCAAAGATAAAAATTTCTCTAGACTATGCCTCCAGTACGAATTTCTGCAAGGCACTCAGAAGGCTGTGCTAAAATGGGTTTAAAAAAGCCATCGTCATAGGCATAATCTTTTAGTTTTGGAACAATGTCCTATAGGCTATAGCAAACAATAATAATATCAACGCTACCCTCATTTTACATAACACAACCACGACCATAAACAACAAGGTTAAAAGATAACTGAGGGTTCATAGCTTTCCTTATGGTTTAATAGGTATAAGACGGATTTGGTGGAGGAAAGATCTTGTTGCAAGTATACATAGATATCACCTGTTAAAATCCTCACACATGAGCAAAAAGAAGAAAAGTAAAACAAAGCCACACTTGGGTAAAATAAAATGAGACACTAGGATGATTTAGACATTATCAAGACCACTAGTCAGTTCCTCCATCTCAGCCTGTGAAGCTTGGACCTTGTCCTCAACGTTCTTGATCTTCTTGTCAAGTTCAGCAATCTCCAACTCCAAACGATGGTTACTCTTGTGAAGTCTTTCAGCCTTTAAGTCAGCCTCTTGAAAGCTGATAAAAAGAAAAATAAGTGAGTTAACAGCATATCAGTAACACTTGAGGACTGTCGACAACGTAAAACTGGTTATTTACTTGGCAGTGGTAGTCTTGAGCTGGGCCTCATCCTCTTCAAGCTTTTCCTCAAGGTTCTTGGCTCTCTCAGTCAAGTTTGTTCTTTCGTCATCCTTCTTGGTATGTTCTGCCTCAAGTTCAGCGATCTTGGCCTCCATCTTTTCAGCGCGTGCATTAGCACTGTCGACCTCAGCACGAAGGGATGCTAATTTCTGATGAAGAAGAAATCAGGTTAATCTGGCATACTGAAGAAGCCATCTTTCTAACAGAGTCTTGCATTTTTTTCTTTACCTCTCTCAATTTGTCCATGATGAATGGTTTAATTCAATAACAACAAGATTAGAGACTTTGGCGGGCGGGGCATGAATGAGACTGAAATTGACTGTGACCAAGCCAACCAAATTGATGCCCTGACCCAGACAATACGTAGGCGACCAACTACCGAGTCACTGAAAAACTCGACTCCAAAAATTGGTATGAAGTTTTATGTTTGCCATTTTTTCAATTATATCTATATAAACTATATAAAAAAATCTCTCCCTTATGGCGAGAGGCTTTTTTAAGTACAAGCGAGAAAGAGAATACATTGACTTGGTCTGCGGTGCGCGTAAGACTTTCTCTATCCCCAGTAGCAATCAACACTCCCTACTTTAATGACTTAAACAACGTTGTCAACACCGGTGCCGCCAAGGAGAGAAGAGCTAGCGAATCCTTGACCCTTAACGGTAGCAAAACCTATAGTGGCAATAGTGCAGAGGGGATGATTGGTCAATTTCAGAACACTCACAAAAGTCTCATACAGAGTTTCAAGCAACTTACCGTAGCAAAGGGCTCCAAGAAGAAGACTAACACCGGCGGCAATAAGAGGTCCAGTATTGAGAAGAGAGGAAAGGAACATGACGACGGCGAAGCTAGATAGAGGTATGGATATTAAGATGGTGTTAGATAAGCGTCGTATACAAAAACAACTACCAAAACAGCAGATCAATAGCAACAACTTACACCAAGTACATGACGGCACGGAACAATGTGTTTTCAAAGTAACGTACAAAGGTATCACTGGAAATATATCAGTTAGTAAGCGTGAAACGCGCGTAGGAGAGCAAAGTCCCGTTTCAAATCCATGAATGGAATTATAAACAAAGATTAACTTACAACTTTTCACTGGTAGGGCACATCTGGTGAAATTCAAGCGTTAGTCAAAGTACTATGCAATAAATCAAACTTGCTTAAAATTAAATTGTTAATCTCTTACTCTCATGCACAAAGGCACTTCCACAAGAATCAAGATGAAAGCGATAACCCTGTAGTACAAGTTTACAAACAACCAAGTGAGTTTGCCATACAACTTGCTGTTTAATTTCAAGATCTCTTCCAACTTACCATCCAACAATACTAAAAACGACATGACTCAAGAAAGTCACAATACCAAGGGCAATAAGCACTAGTTGAAATGGGATAAGGTTAGACACCGTTTGCTATATGACTGGGTACAGTGGTGGAATAGCGGGTTTGAGACCCAGCCAGGCAGCAGCTATAATTTTATGCCAAGCCTGAAAAGTCATCCCCGGTTGAATTTGGACTCTTGTCAAAGTCGGTTTCTACTTACGTATAATCGAGATAATACCGAATCTGATACCAACAGAAAAAAGAGAAAGATGCTGGTTAGTAAAAGCTCTCGTTTTACTCTGTTGCATTCCAAATCCCGCTTGGTGTCCGCTAGGCGTACCAAAATCCCAGAACGGACTGAGGCGATTTTGCAGAAGGGCTGTGGGTGGTGTGATACTGTATTGGACTCCATGAGAGGTTGCGCAGACTTTTTACTTCTCATAGTCTTTTTGCCAAGACGCAGATTTGTGGACCAGTTTACTATATGTTCAAGCCGTGCTTCCTGCTTGGCAAAAAGCCATAACGTTCCCCTCACACCCCTGCTCGCGCCGAACCTCCTAATGACAGTAAAGAAAGAATCCTGGATACTTACACTTGGCCATATAGTGAAAAGTTCTTGGAACGAAATTCGTCAAATAATCCCATGGTTTCTAAAGTGAGCAAAGGTTTCTCAAGTAAAACGAGGTGATAAGGGAAAGAAGAGCTTTCTGCTTGTCAACTGAATGAGCTGGAATTTTCATTTACCCTCAAAAAATTTGAGTCTGTTGCACCCTAACCCAGTCAATGACTCCATCACCAATTTTGGCACCTTAAGAACAATAAACACCAGCTGAGAGAAGATTCTCCTAGCAGAAACGATTAGGCCTCTGTTTATTTGATATTATAATCAAACATCCCTTGAAGGGTGTCTTGTTCATTTGATGATTGATTAATAAACCCAAGAGTACGGGGAAAGTGCTCCGGGTGGGTTTTCTACGCCTTCGGGGAGAGATAGTATTTTGCTTTCTGGTACTTAAATGCCAAGTATTCCGTTTATACCCATCCAAACCATGCCAGCCTGCCAGTAAGATTTTGTTTTCTATTTCTATTCTCGATTTCGCCTGCTTGCAGTCAGACTATCTATAGTGCTTTAGGCACTATGAGTGCTGAATCATCTGATTCGATGGGAAAGTATGGAAAAGTCTCGAATCTCTGAGCTTTTATCTCCTACCAAACTTTATAAGTATACACATCGTACTTCCCTCATGTTCAGGAAGAGAAAAGCAGTTCAAATATTATTAGAACACTTTGAAATGCGAAATCATCATACGGACGCTGGAATACTTGGATAGCCTCGACATTTAGTATTAATAGGCAAGCTAACGGTAATGTATGCAAAGAATGTCTTATATTACCTAACGCTTTTATGAACAATTTGATATCAACACGGAGTCAAATATGTATTGCATTTAGAGATAGCCAGTAAATCACCTCCGGCTACGATAAAACCTGAAATATTGGTTGTGCAGTTAACCACAGACATCCAATTTGCGAGATAGGCAAAATTCTTATGTAGCAGTGAACCAGTCTGTGCCAAAAACAGCTCAGTCAGCGTCACTCGAATTTCCTTTCTTACCAAACGAAGAAACGAAAAATTTGCTCTCCCATACCTTTTGTCGGCTGCCAAACATTACGAGCAAAATCGGTAGTCCATGTTTAGACCCACTTCCTCGCGTATAGCCTTTACAGCTCGTACGAGCTTCTATCAATTATGGAGGAAGTCGTTACTTCCTCCATTTGTAGCGCTTCGTCCGATCACTGCTCGCCAGGAACTACTTCTTCATTCCAGCACGAAGTCACCAGTATCGCAAGCACAGGTGTCAATCCCAAACATTTCGACGGAAGAAGCTAATTTTGCAGAAAATCCAAAATTGGTCCCTAAGGAGCCACAAGAAGATACTGATAGTGACTATAACTTTGTGGTTGCCGCATCATGGCACCCAAAGACTCGTGCTCGCAAATCTAGAACCACGGCAGAAAAAATCCCTTATTGGAAACGTACTCAAGTAGGCAAGGTCGATGCGGGAGAGGATGCTTTTTTCCATACAAGTACTCGCAAGGGCTTAGCGTTAGGTGTTGCGGATGGAGTAGGTGGATGGGCTGAAGTCGGTGTTGACCCTGGTAAGTTGACATATAGCTATTTCAAACGTCTCACTCCCTGTGTTGCTACCTACGTATTCATTAAACAACTTCATATATATAGCATTATTCTCATGGACGCTCATGAACAATTGTGCGAGCATTGCCAAAGACTTGGAGTCGGTAAATGCACATGACATCCTCGACAATGCCTTTACCCAATTAGTCGACCGCAGAATGGTCCAAGCTGGCAGTAGCACAGCTTGCATTCTGGAAATGTGCAAGAAAACTGGATATATGACTAGTTGTAATCTAGGTGACAGCGCTTTCATCTTAATCCGCGACCAAAAGATAGTATTTGAAAGCCCAAGCCAACAGCATTTCTTTAACTGCCCGTAAGTCCAGGTTTTGGAATATGACACATATAATTTCCCAACTTACACCCATGTGATTGTACTTTTGACAGGTATCAGTTGACGGTTCTCCCTGACAATGATCCAAATCGAGGCACTTATGTTACTGACCTTCCCAAGGATGGAGACCGCAAATCATTCTTTTTGCGCAATGGAGATTTAATCATTCTTGCCACTGATGGTTACTTTGACAATGTATACTCTCATGAAACCTTGCAAATTGTGAATACCCATATGCAACAATTAACAGACGACAGTAGCAATGAAGACTCACTTGCACATGTACGAGTCTTGGCAAAGCTTTTAACCGATGCTGCACGACGGCTTTCTCTGGATCCCAAGCGACTGAGTCCTTGGGCCAAGGGTGCTCGCGCACTTGGCGGTCAATATGGAGGTGGCAAGGTTGACGACATTACTTGTATCGTCACATTAGTTCAACAAAAGCAGCTCCAAGAAGATCCAGAATGAATGAAGATTAGTGGTCTTCTATGACGCCTGTAAATAGTATCTCTCCTATCGAAATTTTGTCACATTGTGTTTCTCCTTTTTGCGGTATCTAGATGAGACGTTGTAATAATAATAATTGCATTTGCTTTTTTCACACGTTATGGATATGGGTAATTTTGGGCTTAGGCTATCCAAGGCAACATGTCCTCTGCTTAAAACTTCATGCCTTTTTTATGCATATCACATACATTACCAGCCTTTAAGGGCCCGTTCTTGATGTTTAATTATGATGTACACGATGGTTTAATTTTACACATTTCCTAGTTCGGATCTCTTAGACACGTTCACCTTGCAGAGTGACGACAACTTTACGAGCACCGCCATGATCTCTATGTTCACAGAGCCAGATACTATGGTGCAAAAGGAACGTTTAACTGCCATATTCCAAAAGAAAAAGTTCATCAGAAATGATGCCATGGGAGTGCTTACCCTTGCCATGTACCGGTATTCAATCTTCCTTGACTTTAGGACGAAAAAATGAATTGGTATTAGAAATGAGACGCGGTGCACGGTGTAATAATATACAGGTGATTACGATGCATACGTTATAGGAATATTGAGGGACACGCCAATCAGGCCAGACTTCAGATGGCCAGGCTACGTATAATGGATTAGCTCTTCAGTTCCAGTTGGCTTCAGCCTTTTGCTCTCTTACCATATCGTCCGGACCCTCGTCAGTGTGCACATAAGGAAAGTCCTCCGGAGCAATCTTGTTGAGGGCCATTTCATAATCCTTTCGCACAGTAGGATCATAATTTTCGTTTAACATAAGAGACGCACTTGTGTGCTGTACTATAAGATTGGGTTCAGTATATTTGATAGCTCAAATGGAGAGCTCATTGGCACCTACAAAAGATATTAGCCATGCCAACTTTATATTTTCTAATCTCGGGTACTTTGGAGCAGATTTCGTCATGCACGAGGTGGCATCCTGTACAAAGGCGAATGAGTCAGTGGTTCATAACGTGGATCATCAAGATCCGTAACTCCAAACAACCCTACCTCTTGGCCGAGGACTAAGTTTGAATTGTGTTTGGTACCAAAACATTGTATGACTTACGACTGATTGAGACAGTTTCCTTTTTTATGGAGAGCCGCCAAATTCATTGGTTGGTTAATACAGAGAATAGAGAGAATAGCGGTGATCTTGACGTCAAAATTGTACTATCATTAATACCAAAAAAAAATTATGGGACTCCATGTAAAATTAGCTAGATCACTCTCTTTAAGAGTTGCTCTAAAATGAATTCACCAGTCTAATACCAAAATCAAGCCGAGGTTGGCAAAGATGATATGGGAGTTTGGGAGGCAATCAGAATGTGAAACGCCAGGTAATCGGTTCAATCCAAAGATATAATCAAAGCTAGATGTATGCGAATATGTATATATAAAACTTAATATATAATCATTATAGACACATAGTCAAATCAATCGTCCAGCCAGCAACTTTTGTTGGATCAGATCCTTTTGACTTGAAAGACCATTGAATAGGCAGGGTTATGGAATGACGGCACCCACGTGACTCTAGGGATGGCTTAAATGCATGCACCCACACCCGAAACCCATGTGTGCTTTCCTCCCTTCTTGAACATTGTACTGGTTCTATCTATACAATAATGTATGTCATCCCAGATAACAGCATAAAGGTTCAGCCACTCGCCCGTCCAGTTGAGCGCGCTATCTCCCATCGTGACTATATGCTGTTGCAGCAACTATTGCAGACGGAGAAGAAGGCTAGGGAAGAAAAGTTGCGGGAGCAACTGAAACAGCAGTATGCGTTGCAAGAATATAAAAAGTTAGAACTGGCACTTTATCGCTTGGCTTACTGGCAAGCTCTTGCACGTCAACGCCGTGAAGAACAAATTCAGCGTGCTGTTCAAGCTTACCGACAAAAGCAATTGATCCGTGCTGTGGAAGAGCAAGTTTACCGACGTAAAATCGCCGAGGCTCTGGAACAGCGCCAAAATGAGATGCTGAGAAATCGATACCTGCAAAATGCGCGAGCTCAGTTAGCTCAACGACAAGACAAATCCCCAAGATTGGTCGCCTATCCAAGATTAGATTCGTCCTTTGACGACTACAAGGCCAAGCATATGTGTAACCTTCTTCGTCATTGTTTTGCCGATAATGAGTCGCAACAAGAACCGGTCGAGGATGATGGTAATCCAGAGTGGATTGATGAAGACGATGACGACTATGATGAACAAGACCTTCAGCAGTCGTTGTGGAACAGGCTGAACATGGTGGATGAGCCAGAAGAGTTTGAAGACGACCAAACGAAGGAAGGTACGCAAAATGCTTATGGTCTCCCAGATGTTTTACAAACCGTATCAAAAGCAAGTCCCCAAGCTTCACCAGCTAGACATTTTTTCCAGCCAGAGGAGAAACCTAAGCCAGAGGAAAAACCTGAGCCAGAGGCTGAGGCTGAACAAGAGCCCACAGGTGATGACGAAGAACCTGCCATTTATGAAAAGCAAAAAGCCAAGGAAGAACCGACTTATGAGCTTACACCAACTGCCGCCGATGGACAGTCATATGTACCAAACGATCGTTTGATCGAAGAACAGACATTTAATCAAGAGCAGACTTTACAAGACTTTTTACGCCAGCTCATGGAACTGCGTGCAGAAGACGATTACGATGAAGTATTGCCTTCTACGCAGAAGGAACCAAAGCAGCAGCAACAACAACAGTACCTGGAACCTTCTGTCAATACTAACAAATTTGGAGGGTATATTCCAGAAGATATCATCACTGAAGCTGAGCCTACGCCTGTAAATGACATTGACGAGAGTGATATTACATTGATGCCCAAAACGCCAGATATGGTGCCAGCTCAGGTTGTCATTCCACCAGAGCTTCCCGTCGAAGAGCCTCAAGAGGGGGAAAGAGTAGTGGATGAGAAGGCTAAGCAAGTACAACTTGACAAGTTGGCGACGATTGAACAAAACTTAGATCAAATCAAGAATAGGCATGCTAATGAAGCCATTGGACCTCTCACCTTTGACACTACCACCAAGCGTAAAACACTACCTGCCACAACCAAGCCGAACAAGGAATTTTTGCGACGAGAAGAAGAGTTGATTCAACTATTGCTGCAACTCGATGCTATTGATTCAATGGGACGAGATGATATCCGTAAGCGCCGTAAACATGCAGTTGCCGAGGCGGAGAAACTCCTTGAGGCTCTCGATGATTATAAATCCACTTCTACGTAGCTCATATATATAAACATTTTTTTTAGCCTCAGTAAAACAATGACGGAACGCTGTGGTTTGTAATACCGTGGAATCAGTTCACTTTGAACAAACTCTTTTTTTTTTTTCCCACTGTACTTAAGCAGCTGCTGTGGATCAATTTTTTTATTTTATTTTGTTTGTTATATCTTATCATGATGGAAATAGTCAAATCTGTAGGACGACGATTTTTACTAGGCTCTGGCCCTCGTCCTACCAGACTTCCACAATGGCGAATATCAGCATGGTCCTTCATTGGAGCATTTGCTTGCATGACTACCCTTGAGCTTTTATTTTCAAGAACATTGGAATTCGAAAATGCCAATGTACCAATGATTATTGCAAGTTTTGTAAGTTGCCAAACAAAAACTAAATTATCGCATGAACTCATGTCTTCCTACGTTATCCTATGGATAATTCGAAAAGTTAATGTCTATTTCGGTTTATAGGGAGCTTCGGCAGTGCTGGTGTACGGTGCAGTGGAATCCCCGCTTGGTCAACCTCGTAATCTCTTTTTCGGACAAATTATCAGTGCTGTCATAGGCGTATGCATTACAGCCCTTTTCCAATTGTCACCCAACTTTGAAAACTTACGTTGGCTGGCTGGCTCTCTCTCCATGGCTGTTGCTCTTGTAGCCATGCAATGGACCGGCACTGTGCACCCACCTGGTGGTAAGTCAGCTTGCCCCTTACCTTATATGATTTGATTTTGTTTCTAAGTTTCCGACGCCCGGCTATACCTTCAGGCGCTACGGCTCTCATAGCAGCTACACAGAATGATATTGGCTGGCTGTATATAGGCATCGTGGCCCTCAGTGCAGCTATCACAACCGTCATTGCCTTGTTGATAAATAATATTGAGCGTAGATGGCCAGTGTACTGGTGGGCTCCAACCAAGATCATAGTAACGAACAAGGATGAAACTATTGAAGCCTCACTACCAGACAGCATCTCATCCCACGAGCTAACGCCAACTCCATCCATTAATATATCGCCAGCCAACAAACATCATGTCTTGGTATCTGCTACAGAAATTATCCTTCCTGCTCACTTAAGCCAAGAGGACCGTGAATTCTTAAAATCTCTCCAAAACCGGCTGAAGGAGGAGAATACGCCAATGAACTGAACAAGATGCCTCATGCACAACACGGGATATATCCATCATTTCTCAACCCCAATACTGTTACCTACTCATAAAAACCATACTATATCTCTAGCTTACCCTCCTGTATTTCAACATCCTCACTCTCATTTTATCATGATAACACCCCTGACACTAACATAGAAAATAAATAATAATGAAATTAGCAATAACAGCGTTTGTGATATTTTGAGGATGTTCTTCGCACTTGCCAAAAAAGGCATTTAGTATTTTTTATATAATGTTCTTGTTATGGAAAAACGAAAAAAAAAGAAAAAGAAAATCTACAGAAAAGCACAGCTCATTTTCTTCTCTGACTAACGGTAGGGCTTGAGAGAAAAAAAAATACATACATAATAAAAAAAAAATATTGAGGAAATTTGTCTATATAGCGTCGCTGGCAAGTTGCATCATTGCGTGGGCAATTTCTTCTTCTTGAGCTGGAGGTTGAGAAGTTTGAAGTCGTGGGGGTTGATGAGGTTCAGATAGTGGCCAGCCCATAAGATCTCGAATAGATGGCAGTCTGATTTCTGAAGCACTCCTGTGAACGGATAATGGCGTAGGAGGTGGTAAGTCTCGGTTGGGAATAGTAGTGCGTACAGGCATAGGAAGTGTGTTCATAGGGGGGAGGGAATAGATTTTCGATGGCGTTCAGTTTTGACCAGAGGGTAATGAGGTGGTGGAGAGGGGTAGCCAGCTAATTTAGGTAGGGCTAATTCCTTTGCTGCTCGTTCAGCATACAAGGCTAACAGCTCTATAGGAGGAGAGTTGGAAGGTTGCCTTGATTCTTCTCGTTCAAACCGGAACTTGCCAACATGATAGTCTTTAGCTTCGTCTTGATGGTCAGTGATTGAAGATGCAGCAGGGCCAGCAGCTGCATGTCGTCGTGGTGTAGCCTTAGAGCTATTACTTCCTCCATACATGGAGTTTTGAGATACGAATCGAACCGAGTGGTTTCGTAGCCGTGAAGACGATGGTTTACGACTTGCACTTTTATCGGCTGAGTCGTCAGCTCCAGTTGTTTTTCTCTTGCTAGGCACAACTTTCCTGGTTGGTTTTATTTTTGAAAGCAGTAAAGTAAGTAACAAATAGTGATATCAGAAAGCATTTGTTGTAAAAACATGTACATACGAGTGCATTCTATGTTCTTTTCTTATTCTCATGCGAACACCTTGATCTGCAAATGTGCGCGAGAGAAATGTAGATTCCAGTGGCCCAGGAAATTGCTTTGGCGAGTATACCGTAAAAGGTTCGGTGGCAATGGTTTCCCGATTAATCACCTGACCACTAAAATAAAGACCATTGCATATGTTGTTAGAGATAAACTGGGCACTTGCACAATTGATTCGAAAATGGTGTTACTTACCTTCTTATTTCAAATAAACTGAAATGGATTTTGAAAACTCCTGGTATCTTGATGGCTAAATCTCCAAAGACGAAAAATCCGGCGTCTGAGCGGAGGAGGAAAATTAGAAATAAGGGTTGAGTGCTCCCGTTTAGGATGGGCAAAAAAAGAGACAAAAAAATTTATCTCTTTCCCTTTTAGCCACAATGGGGTAGGCTTTGTGTTCTTTAATCCCCTGCCTGTAACATACCTTGGTTATCAATATCCTTAAGACGGTGTAATGAAGATACCACTGAACCTGTCAGCACATCCTCCTCGTTATCACACAACATGGGTTGCCCAAGTCTACTATCTGGTGTAACCAGCCTAGCGGTCATGAAATAATACGGACTTTGCAGACATGTCCTAAAATCAGAAGTGGTTCAGCACCTAATAATTGGACATGTCAAAAACATACGTAGATGAGCTGGATATGTCTTACATAGTTTCTTGCGCACTTAGGTTGCTAAATGTTATTTGTACAATAGGTGGTGGTTCAACTGGTCGTCGTTCTAATAAAATAAATTTTAGACATATGGTCAATATAAGACATGCTTTGGTACCCCATAACCGTAAGTGTAAAACTAGTATAGTAGTGGCTGGCTGGCTGACTGACTGGCGTACCAAAATAATGGTTCCAGGGCAACAAATCAACATACCTCGATCATAGGCTATACTCTGTTTCGCTTGTTGAGGTTGCTGTCTTATAAGTATGTGTGGGATACTATAGTTTTTTAGGAACAATAAGGCGTAAATTATAATGTATTATGCTCGTATGCGGTGCGGTGGTATCAAGAACATACGTTGGAGGAACATGGTCGTCCAAGGACGATAAAAATCGATATGTACAAGTAGTTGTTTCCGAGGATGGTGGCGAAGTCATGTTTCTACCTCTTTCTATCCCTTATTGAAGATGGACACGAGGATGAACGGGGGGTTGACTTTATGGCTAAAAGATAGAGAAAAAAGCAGTAGAAAAGAAGACAAGGTAAAGAAGATGGAAAGAAGAAAACGATTTCCCGTACCAGGGAATTATCGTCTGGTCAAATTCTGCCAATTTTTCCACTTTTGGCATTAAGTGGCTTTGCGTTGTTATTTTTGTGTGAGCCGTTCATCCATATGAATTTGGTCTGCGTTTGGAAAAAAGAATTACCTTACGGCGAGGTTGTATTACGCAAGGGTAAGATACACTTAATCGCTTCGCCTCTCTTCAAAAGGTTATTTTAAAACAATAGAGTTATACGTTTGGTGAAATCATGCATTGTCGGGTGAAAGGAGTGGAGTTTACCAAATGTCCACTTAAGGGAATTGTCTTGGCAGGCTTCTTTTTTTATGGCTCGAATTGGAAAATATAGAGTAGGTTTGTAAAGGCCCTGTTAGTTTTCCGCTGGGTAAACGTAATTGGGCCACAGGCCATCATTCCGATGCATTTTATTCGCTGTTTCTTCAAATTCCATTTTGTAGGGCTCGACAGTCGGTGATAAGGAGGTTTCGGTAAATAGGCTGTTACTGCCTGGTCAATTTCCTTTCTCTTTGTGAAAGGATATTAGAGTTATGGAAATACTCTGATAGAGTAGTGGGGGACACATTCAGCATACAATAGTGATCGAAACATAGGTTTTGATTCATTCTACGATGTTTACCAAGATATTTGTAATAAAATTAACAAATAATTATTATTAGACCATTTAAAATATGATCAGGTACGTAATATTAAATCAACTCCATCATCGTAATTTGGAAGCGTGCGCTTATTTCAAATTCCCCAGTTTGTTGCTTGTTTGTGTAAGTCGGCACCAAGCGGATTAGGAAGCAAACACGCTACACTGCTATTGGTATCCAATGACAAGGCGGAGTGAGGCTTTTTTGCCGTCACAGCGGTTACATAGCGGTTTTGTGTACTTATTGTACTTATCGTGAAACAGTCATCTATAAAGGTGCTGTGTTTCTCTAGGTTAATGATGATATTACTGTAGATTGCTATATGGGTTGTGGTGATATACGCCTTTCCCTCGCACCAGAACGCCGCAGTGTGCTTTCATGTTGAGTCCAAGTCTGTCCTACAGCCACCATGACAAAAATGGGATTGTTACCAACTATCTTGTATTTGCACCATACATGTCAATATTACACGGAATCCCAGCACACTCAAATCAATCTGAGTTTCAGCGCCGTAAGCGAAACCAGACGGTGGCTGGCTGCTTAAATCGAGAAAGCCAATTGGCACCCAAAAACTCTTAATTTTTTAAATTATGAGTTTTTACAGTACTTCTATCCTTTACTTTCACTAGCAAGTGAACTCATGTTAAAGTTTTTGCCGTTTTTTTTTAAATTGGCGACACGTCAGCACAACAAAGTTTACTGTGCCCAGAAACAACCAAAATGCAAACCACGTTATTGTACATACAGAGTCAACTGTAAGCTCACTTACATTCCACCTTCATTCCCCCCCCACAGGCAACCAAATAAATATCGTCAGGTTTGGGTTGTAGGATCTTGCTAAGAGATGCCAAACCATTATAAGGCTCTTGCAGAAAAGCTTACAGCCCTCCCCAAAAAAATTTACGTATCCTAAAGTAAGAGCTGCAACAGTATATCCAAAATAATCAAACGATCGGAATTTACAAACAATGGATGATCTAATAAAAGCTCAAAAGTTCAGGAGTAAACTTAGGAGTTATAAGAGAAACCCACTGAGCAAATTGGATAACATCCCAAGATACTCATAGAACATTGTAGAATACCATATAGTGATTTCGATGAATATAAATAAGGGGCGCATGAATAGTGTTCCCCATTGATGTACATCGTACGATAATTTATATTTCAACCCAAGCTATTTCTCCTGGATTAACTGCAGCTTGAATTTTACGGTAAGGTTAACGGAAGCTCGTAGAAAATTTTGTACCAACAGTCAGAGAAAGGGAGACAGAGAGAAGAGGGGTTCAATTTTGATCAGAGTTTACCAAGGAAACGACCTACGGCTGAACGAAATTCCCCAGACTGCAGAGTCTTAATACCTTGTTCGAATTCCCTTTTCAAAGCCTGCATTTCAGCACTGCGATCTAACATAGCCTCACGGTCATTCCGCATGCAAACTTGAGGATGAGACGCAAGTAACTTTGCAAGTTTGATTGCCTCTTCAAGAGCCGTTGTATATTTTGGGGCTCGGTAGTTGGCTAAATTAAGCTTTATGGCTTCATCAGGGTACACCGGTCGACCCGTCAGTATCAAATCCATTGCCGCCGAATAGCCAATCAACCTTGGAAGTCTGTATGTAACTCTTTGCATGAATAGATCGATTCCGTCTCAATCAATACCCTATCAAAACACATGTACTTGCCTGATAGTACCTCCATCAATCAATGGGACACCTTTGGTGCGACAGAAAATGCCAAACACCGAGCTGTCATCAACCACACGTAGGTCGGCCCATAATGCCAGCTCCATACCACCTGCTACAGCATGACCAGAGACAGCAGCAATGACAGGTTTGCTTAGAAACATACGAGTGGGTCTGAATCCAAGAGAATATGAGTTTACGGTCGAATATGTCTGCTGTATCCATTGATATTACCTACCCCATTGGGCCATCCTTGGTCATGTCCGGGTCTAGAGCATTGGACGTAGCATCTGCCGCTGACTTTGTAACATTGGCACTGGCAAATATGGCCTTCAGATCTTTTGGTACGCGTTAATCTTACGAGACTCTATCATTCATACGAATGTTACTCACTCACCTGCGCCAGCACAAAACCTTCCACCTGTTGAAAAATATGAGATACAATTCTTTGGATATTACCATGAATGCTCTCTTCGTTTACCTGCGCCTGTTAAAATCGCCACTCTCAACTATACAGCGTGATCAGCATACCGAGCAGGTATTACAATATATCTAATGTTTCATTTACCTCCGGATCTTTATCAAAATCTCGAAAAGCATCTGCGAGGAGTCGCGCTGTTTTCTTATCGACGGCGTTACGTACTTCAGGACGATCTATTGTAATAACCACAATATGTTTATCTGGTTTTTCAATTCTAACAGACATGGGCTAGATAGATTAAAATGTAGATACGTAACGAGCAGTATGAAAGACAGTAGTAGTTGGGACAGTGGAGTGGGGTAAAGTGTTTCTGAGCGGACAAAGACGTGAGAAAGATAATCTGTTCAATGCGAACGTCACATGGTTTAATGGTCTTTGTCAGTCTGTTATACTGGCCAAGCTCTTACTAACCAATAAAACGCTCAATCACCTTTTTCAGCTACATCAATGTTGTTAAATCATAAGTTTTTCTATTTGGAATATGATGCAAAGTAACAGGATGTTAGGAGGATGGTTTGCAGGCTCAGCTCATAGCACAGTAATGTTTTCTAGGTGTGACTACTATACAGCGGCTTAAAGCCAAGTTTGATGAGCCGAAAAAAAAATAAAACGTTAAACAATGCCCATAACCAATTCACGAGTGATCCCACTGACATGCTCTGGGCACACGCGACCGGTGGTTGATCTCCAGTTCTCATCTTTGGACAGCGATGGAAATTACCTTCTCATCTCCGCATGCAAAGGTATGGACCGAGTTCGGAATGATTCAAGATCAAATGGTTACTAAAAGTCATATTTCTTTCTCATTTCTTCCTCTAGATGGAAAACCAATGCTCAGAGACGGAAAAACAGGAGATTGGATTGGAACATTTCTTGGCCATAAAGGAGCGGTATGGTCGGCACGATTGAACCAAAAAGCCGATAGAGCGGTAACGGGGTCTGCAGATTTTTCAGCACGTATCTGGGACACATTTACGGGAGATGAACTGTTCAAATTTGATCATCAACACATTGTTCGAGCATGTGACTTTAATCAAGAAGGTAGCCGCGTTTTGACAGGAGGACAAGAAAAGAAATTACGAGTGTTTGATTTGAATCAACCGGAAAGTGCGCCATTGGAAGCCACGGGGCATGAAGGTACCATTAAAAGTGTGGCATGGGGTGACGTTAATCAAACTATATTGAGCGCTGGTGACGATAAAACAATTCGTGTATGGGATGTTCGAAGTATGGAACAAGTACAGCAACTGGATCACGGCGCAAGTGTCACCAGCATGGTCCAAAGTGCCGATGGTAATTATTTGACGTCGACGGCCAGCGCAGGAGCTTTTTTTTGGGATACCCGAGCGTAAGAAATATTCGATATAACTATTTTTATGATGTGGTGCTGCATAATCTTTTAACTTTATTTATCGTTTCAGAGGTTATGCTCTCGCAAAGCGACACACACTAGAACACAACGCATCTTCGATATCTCTACACCCTGATCAAACCAAGTTCATAGCGGGCAGTGACACCGATTTATGGGTACGCATCTATGATTTTACAAGTGGAGAGGAACTAGAGGTTTACAAGGGACACCATGGGCCAATTTGGACGGTTAGTTACAGCCCAGACGGGGAGTTGTATGCTACAGGGTCAGAAGACGGAACCATTCGTTTATGGAAAACGAATCCTACTAAACCATATGGCTTATGGCAATCGTGTCCTTAAAATGATTTTTCCACACAAATTATATAGAAAGTATTCATGGACAATTGACCTTGTACTTTGTAGGATTTATTAAAAATGGGAAAGATGTAAAGAAAAAAGCTAGGATTTTGATGTACACAGGTGAAAAAAAAAAAAAAGCAAATGAGAATAGGTACTAAATGGAAAAAAGAAAGACTACGTGGAATGTACAGAGATATAGGATGAGAAAAGGAAGAAAAAAAAATGGGTTGCCAAGTGAGTAAATAAACACCAAATGAAACAGGCGGCAATGAGATTACAAAGACATTCATATAGTCATGGATGAGTTATGATACAAAAGGATTTTTGTGGTTAAAAAAAAAAAAAAAAGAGGAAAAGGTAAAAAGAAGATGGATGATATGCCTTTTTGATTCTTCCTTTTTTGTTTTGTTTTGAGTCCTACTTCTTGGGTTATTTGTATTCATATATAAAATGAACTTGGCTTATATACGGAATTGACGCTCCAAGATTTTAAGTTGTCTCTCGTCTTCAGAAGACGGTAAACGACCCCATGGAATATCAGCAACGGGTAATGAGAATGGATGATGAGGTTCTTCAAGAACATCAGGAGCTTTGAAACTTGCAAAGCGGTGTGGGTCAGAAGGTTTCCGTTCAAACGATGGAGTTCGACCAAATGACATGGATGAGGTAGGTGTATGAACGTCTGAAGGATCTTCGTCTTCGGATGTGAAGGGTGAGGAACTAAGCGATGGTGGTGGCGGGGATGAAGTCATAGGTTGTGGTGGTGGTGGTTGATGTTTGGCAGAAGAATCCATCATCATGATATCGGATGACTGTTGGCGCATAGGATACATGGGCATAGTAGAGGGATGAGCATCCAAGGGGTTGACTTCAGGATACAAGCCTTTAGGAACGGTAATATTCTTTAGTGCTGGGTCTGAAGATGGCGTTCTTATGCGACCAGTCAAAATATCGGGCTTTGTATAATAGGAAATAAGGTGAAGTTTTTGACCTGTGGCAGTACAGATAGAGAAACTTTGCTTGATCAAACCATCATGTTTGTATGAACAAGCGCCACTGGCTTTGCTACTACTGCTGCTGCTGCTTGTAGGTTTCTCATCATCACTGGATTCTTGGGATGTGGCTCGGCGACGACAACGAGTATCCAATTCACGATACGTCAAGAAACTACCCGAGACTCTGGAAGGAGACCAAGTACGACCATCGGTCCATCGACGCATACCAGCTTCTCGTTCATCCCAAGCAAAGACAGAACCTGATCGAATTTGACCACGTTCCTTCTCTGCCAGTCGACGTTGAATACGATGGAATAGACCTCTACGGCAGGCTTCGAAAACGATTAAAGCATCATGAGGGGTTTTGATATGACCAAAGTATGTCTCCATGATAGTGAAGAGGTAGGGGAAAACAGTGAAAGAGAAAGAAAATAACAGAAATGGCCAAATGAGAAAAAGACTAGAGAAAAAGAAATAAAAAAAAAGGTCGCAATTTAAAAACCCGTAGTGCTGATTCATAATCGCAGGTTAAAATATTTTTAAGCTCGCATTTCATCATGATTGGGTTACCCAGTCACAAATGCAGTAAATATAATATGGGACTTTCTAAAATCGACAAAAAATTTATCGACGATTTTGAGATTTGCCGCATATTTTGATGACCTCCTCCCCCCCCACACACACAACTGATGTCATGATGATCACAAAAGTCAAAATGCTATAGAGTCTGGACCCATAAAAAACTTTAATAGCTGAAACCTTAACCTTCATTTGCACTCTATATGTCCTCCCCCCCCCAATCTGCTCTCCCTCTCCCTTTTTTCTAATACATATCAGTATGTGGGAAGTGCTCATGACATGTTAATAGTAGTTGCATTGTAAGGGCACATCTAATATTTATTTTCTTAAGAAGAGAGAGAAATATTACAAAGCAAGGCAACTAACAAAAAGGAGAGAAACGCCTTATTTCTCTTTCGCCTTGGGTTGTCTCGTTCCCGAAAATAGAGCCAGCTTTACAAATAAACTCAGAAAAGGCCCCATTTTTGTTAGTGTTGTTTTTTTAACTCTGGCCCTGAAACAGTGAGATAAGGTACTAAGCCAAAAAGGTATTGTATGCGTTTAGCTCCAACTGCAAGATTACTACTGTAACCGCATGCTACGTAGAAATAGTGTAGACTTGTGCTCATCTGCAAGTCAAGTCTGTTAGTCAAAGAGGGAACCATGTCGGTAAGGTTACAACATTGATAGCTTACTAGGACATGCCAGAAGGCATGAAGTTGTGGATTAGGAAGGTATTGGTAAACAAAACACAAATTGCTGTCGAATAGCCAAACCGATATGGCGGCTATCAGTAGAGTGGCGCCTTGCTTATACAGTCCTCGGACACTTTGGTCGGTGGTTCTAATGTACATCTTCCAAACAAGGTAGAAGCACGCCCACATCATCAAGCCAAAGCTAATATAAGATAAACGTGGGTTAAAGGCTTTTACAACCCAATTTAAGGCTGAACCACCCCCCCCCCCAACCCACTCCCAATGCCTTCGTGACGTACCTGGCTTGAAAGGTGTAAAACTGAGCACTGCCTTGTGCTACATGACAAAGGTAGCTAAACACCGCGCAGTATGCCGCAATACTGACAGACACCCAACGCTTGGCCAGTCCTCTTTCATCCAAAAGCACCCATAAAAGATAACAAGCATTCCAAACCATTGGGAGCTGTAATCATCGGTCAGCTAGTGTTCGTTAGTTTAGCTTATAGGAAAATTGTACAAAGTCGTGGTACCTCATCCCACATTTGATATTCATGTAAAAGAGTTGCATGGAACATTGTGCTATAAAGAGAAATAAAAATTGAGGCTTTAGTGGGCCTTCACCTGCTCAAACCATGTTTCTTTTCTCTACCTGCCGATCCCAACAATCACTGTTAAAAAGTATGAAAACGTGATCTTGTTGCCAAGCGTGTTTTGATGAAGATACATTCCTAAAAGGCCTTGTACGATCATGGCTACACTCTAAAATAGAATTCATCCCCCCCCCAACATCACAAACATTAGCTGATTTTCTAACTCCCCTCCATTTCCAATAAAAAAGAAAACCAGCTTATTACCGAAATCGAATTCCACCATTCCGCTACATAGTAGCTGTGAGTATAGTTCTCCTCACACCTGCGATGCTCTCATTAGTATGTTATATGCCATAGAATGGCTAATGTATGCAATAAACAGAAATCCTCACCAGTCTACTGAACTTGTCACAGGACCCCAATATCCAACATTAGATGATGACGACATTCAATCAGGTATTGGATAATGAGAAGAAAACTAAAAAGAAGCAAAATAAACAAGTTCGACGCTATGCAAGGCATTATACATAAAGGCACCAGGCGAAATTTTTTTCAACTTCAGCTACAGCAGCTTGTCAAGCATCCCCCTCTTTTCCCCATGCTTTTCCCATAATTACTTTCATATGAGCAAAGAAATGCCCATGAGAGCTTAAAGATTCCCATTACGCTGGAATCTACCAAATATGAAGGCCACAGAGGTAAGCTAACGCATCATCTGCATGACCTTTCTCTTCTATTTTAAATTCCCGTTCTCCCCCCCCCCATCTTTACAGTCTTAAAAAAGTCATCTCCGCTGCTACTTTCAATTTGAGGCCGCAACGTTCGTTGAGCTTCTACGGCTAGAAAATTCAAAAAAAAAAAAAAAAAAGAACTCGGCAGCCTAGTAGTAACCCCCATATTCAGTAACTCATCGCATTCTTTCATGTTTGTTTCATTTGCGTAAACCACTCTAAATTTTGCCATTTCATGCCACCAATTCTCTCATCCCAAAATGGCATCTGGCGCTGGGCGTGGCGCAGTGTCATCACAGCACGCTTTGCTAATATGATTTTGACTTGACGATCAACTTTGATTATACGACGCCGAATCCATCCTTGTGCTGAGGGTCCTGTTTTGATTACGAAAAAAGTGCTTATCATCCTTTGCTCAAATGTTCGAATGTCTTTAAAAGAGCCCTGTCTTAGCTTTTTGATTGGCTCTGACCTGCGTGTGAAATTCGTTCAGTTCAGGACTATCTATTGAAACCGGTAACCTAAAAAAAAGGAAAATGTGGAATGCACATAAGATCACCCACGCCTCTTCGTTCTCTCAGCTGCCAGTTAACGTTGGGCTTTTCGCCACCGTTTATAAATTCAATATAATCTCTGGAGACCTCTAAAATAATGTCAAAAGCCTGAGCTAATTTTATGGTTTCCGCCAAGTTTTGCATCTGACCAGGTACTGTCCGATCGTAACCTCCTAATGTAAAGCCTAGATTTGATGTGCACTCCTGTGTGTATATGATGTAGAATTTTTAAACTTCTCAATAAATGAGTAAAACCAAATTTATGCGGAAATGACTGTCACGGACAGAGATGAAGTTGGAAATACAAAAGGGATGGAATAACGCGGCTGGCACGGACCAGAACAAGGCATGTCTGACCACCCCATGCCAGCCTGCCTTTCAGGAATGTCAGGACAAGTGTCGAAACTGGGTGCAAGTGGAATATTCAAAGCTAAGTCTTGGTTCTTTTTTAGAGCTGGTTTTTTTTAAAAAAAAAAAAGAAAAAAAAAACCGTCAATGTCTACAACATTACTGGTACCTAATTTTGTTAACGAGAAATAGATCGAAACCAAACCAATTTAACTTAGACTTTTTACTCTTGTTTCCACCGTATCGAAGAACATATCTTCTTCTACCCTTGTTCAACATTGCTTTATAAGCCATAAGTTGCAAGTTTCCCTTGCATGGATCCTCAGACCTTGAATGGATTAATTGCACTGGGCCGAACATATATTGTTTACTCTGCTCATCAGCTCGTACAGATGCAATATAATCAAATAACGCATACAACACCAAAGGGCATGCTCACATCCTCCATAGCAGCTTTCCCTGTACTTCCATAATTGGATAGTTTCATCAATAGATCCTCCATTTACGAATGCCAAGTGGACTAGCTGACATCATGCTCAAGCTTAAAAAGGTTTTCTAGAAATAGACGTTGACCGACGTCGAATACTAGTCAACGATTAAAAGCCAAAGTAGCAATAGCCTTTCTTGTCGGTTACACAACCATAAATTTTTCTTTGGGCGGCGTTGGCTCATCTGACGTATTTTTTGAACCTTTTATAGTGTACTGCCTCAAGAAAATACTGAGCAACTAATAAAGCCTTTACCCAGCTCATCACCCTCCTCCGTTTTTCCCCCCTTCTTTTTCCAATTTAAATCACTTACTATCCCGCCACACATAAGCTTTAACTTTTTGAATACGTATTGCCACATCCCAATATGAGTGTCCAAGGACATCAAAAATCCCAAAGTGCCGGACGCTTTACCGAGCACTTTGACAACGTGATTGCAGTTCCAGTTGAAACAACCAATAATCGTTCGTCAATAAGTCGAGGTTTATCATTACGACGAAACAACAATCGTAATTCTATACAACCTTCTGCAGGATCTGACGCTCCTCCTTCAAATCCACCTACAAACGCAGAACCGCTGTCGCCAACAGCCCCCAAATCCCAACAAAGGTTTTCGCAGTTGCCACCTGCTACAACAATACCCCCTCCGCAGCAACAGTTACAAAATAAGCCTTTACAACAGCCAGCTCAAAACCCTACAGTAGGGGAGCCTGTTGAACCTTCCAACCGCAACTCAAGAGGTCCATTACCTACTAATACCATGAATACAGCATCTAAGGCGGTGGAGCCACCACCTGTATTTCGACCACCTCAACAAAAATCAGGCTCTATATCACGAAGGTCAGGTTCCATCGGTCGATCTAATACAGGAGGATTCAGCACAAGTGTAGAAGGGATCAATCCAGCAGAGGTGCTCGTTAACCGTCTAGATGCTTGGCGAGTCATGATCAAGATGTTCATAGCGTACTTTGACGAAATCGCCAAAGCCGAAATCCAGATGTCTCGAAACTATATGCGTGTATCTGGTATTATACAGATACCTATCCGCGAAGGCCATTTCAAGGAGGAGAACGGTATTCATGATGTGTGCGTGGCGTTCAGGGATGGATCTAAAAGTGTTTCAGAAGACCATGAAGATTTTGCAAAGTTCATCATGGAGAACGTTTTGCCTTCCCTGATACGAGTCAAGAAGAAAATCAAGGATAAAATGCGTGAAATGAAGAGTGATGAAGGTCTTCATCTTGATATTCTTTGGAAGGAGATAGATCTCACAAAAAAGGCCATGGCTTATCTGGACAAGCAGTGTGCAGCGGCTAAACTGCAGCATCCTAGCCAACAGGTATCACAAGATCCTTGGCTTGCCAATCTTCGTAAGTACACTAACCAACCCTTTGCGTTGACTGTCTTTTGGGTATTAACTCTGTGCTCTCTTGTTGTCCTGTCCACGCTTTTTGTATTTTCTTTCAGATGTTATGCACCAACTCAAACAACAGATTGAAGAGGAAAATAGATTGCATGAGCGTATGATTTCTTTGCAACGTGAAGTAGCCACGTTCGAAGGGTCGGTAGTGGAGAGTGCCAAAACGGCTGTGCGAACCTTTTATGATCGACGTGCAAAGGATATCTATAGCCATTCCACTAATGTTGAGACCATAGTCAAAGCACTAGATAATCTTCAACCCGACTCCGAATGGAATCAATTTGTATCCAAGCACGGTGATCAATTAGTAAGAGAGGATGCTGGATTTCGAAATTATCGCGACATCGATTACCCAAACAAAAATGATCCTCTAGTTCAAGCTATCAAGAAGGGTAAACTTAGTCGAAAAACCGGTGTGATGCGTAGTTATAATGAACGTTACTACGCGTTGACCCCATGTGGCTATTTACATGAATTCCGCCCTGAAGACAAGCTCGACCCAGAACTCTCTATTTACATCCCAAGTACTACTGTGACACTTCTTGAACCTTCCAAGGGTGGCTATGCCATTGAAATTCTAGGTCGTAACACAGTGGGTATGATGAACCGAGAACGGACTTTTACTTTGCGTGCAGCTTCCTCGGAGGAACAAATGGATTGGTATCAACAACTTACAATTCTCGCAAACCGGCCCCCTCCTGGCCCTGCTCCTGTTCCACCCGGTGTACCCATGGATGTCAAGACCTATGATAATGATCCAGCCGACGAGACACAAACTTATCCTCCTCAGAATTATCATGAGATGCGTCCACAAACATCCACCGACACTAAACATCTCATCAGCGAACCCACTACTACCGATTCATCCAACATTCACGTACAATTTGACGATGATTCAGTCTTATCCAGTCCTGTCCATAGTCCTCCAAAATCCCCCATCCCTGCCGCCGAACATCATGTATCGTTTGATAGCGATTCCGATGACTCGTTTGAAGAAGCCATTCCTGAGACCTCGACTGTTGTACGACAAAATCCACCCATTACTTCACCAAAACCGAAACATGCATATATTGGAGGCTATAAACCTATGCAGCAAAATCAAGGTCAGTCCAGCGTAAATCCTGCCGGTTCGTAAAATGAACTTAGCTACGACTCGCTAGCTGCCAGATCGTCAAGTAGAATCAGAAAAAATAATTCACATTTAGATATGAAATGTGAAAAGTATAATACCTATAATACTATCTTATCGAACTATAACACATTTATAATATAGCTTATATTTATGAAGAAGAGAGTATGTTTTAGATGCGTGGTGTGTGTGATATTGCTGTTGGACCAAGTCTATTGGTACAAAGGCAAAATAAAAAGTGAAACATTTTGGTGCCTATCCAATTACATACATTCCCTAGTCCAGCAAGTTGTCTAACGCAAATGTTAATTTTTATTGTTTTAATAGAAATAAAAACGAGTGGGAGGGGAGGTATGAACAATGGGCAAGCAAGTAGATTTATGCTTTGCCTTCAGCGACCTTTTGCTTATACTCATCACTCTGTCGGTATCTGCAAAATGGGTGTGGATGTTAACGAGAGTAACATGAAGCAATATGACGTTTTGCTTTGAACATACCTGTAGATTCTGGCAAGTTGGGTGAGGCCAGTAGCAGCAACAAAGACATTGACGGTGCATAGGGTCCAGTTCTTAGGAGTAATGACCATAGCATATCGAGTCCATATCACACCAGTTGCAGCGAGGGCTAAATTGGACAGGTTCAAGTCAGTTCCAGGAATCAGCATTACACTGACAATAAACACCAAACATTCACTTACAAGCATTCTGGGAAGCAGAGAGAAGTTCAGCAGGGCGGTTAAGATCGCCAACACCTGCAATGACCAAGGCCTATCACATTCATTGTCATTGATCGTTAATTCTCATCCATCATATAATCACTGAGCTTGCCTGATAACTTACCCATTTCATGGCAGGAGCCCAGAAGTGAATGGTCTTGGGACCTGCTGGTGAGTTGATGAACTTTTGTAAAGCACTCTGTGTTGCTGCTGGAGCGGCCATTTTTATTTTTTGTCTGGCTCAAAGAGTAGAGGGATTAAAGAAAAAAAACTTGGATTTACCGCCTGATATTGAAGATTTTCCCGTCAACCAACTTTCGTATCGGGAGATGAAAAAATTTGGGTTCATTGGATTCCCAAGATTATCAGTGGATATAAAGACATTCCATTGTATGGTACAGACAGCCTATACGAGTGATTTTAAGCATAGTGTACAATTAGAAAGGTATGTTATTCATGAGGAATCTTCTATGATGAGCTTTTCACTACTTGTGCTTGTATAAAACTTTGAGACCAAATTACTGATATTCGGCAGAGTGGTTTCTCCGGCAAATTACAGGATGTTACGAAAACGCAAAGTAACAGCATGAAAAATGAGCCATGGTATTCGATAGAACCGTCAAGTATTTATACCTGAGAGGATGACAATCTAGAATAAACCGATAGCTGATGATTCGTTTTTACTTAATATAACATCAGAGAACAAAAAGTCATTGTGTCGATGACGGACAGTTTACAAAAGTGGGGCGGAATTCCTTTCGACTGGCCAGCCAGCTAGCTGGGTAAATTTTTCAATTTTCACTCCCACAGACTAAATGGTATATGATTGATTGTACGTTTCTGAACACTTGATGTTTCTATTCTTGCCTCTGAGCATGTCTTTGAAGCTAGCTTTTAGTTCCCTTTCTATTACCAAGGTATATCTTGTTAGAGGGACAAAAAGCAGTAGTACCGCCCCCGCTGAAACTTCACCAGGTCTTACCTTTGCACTCGTATCCCGGAAACTGACATGGTCGTCGCTTGGTGTATCGCTTTAAACGCCATAATTCAATTCTATTTCTAACTGTATGTACAATGCCCATGGCTATATTGAGATAAGCAAGGAAAAATGTATACAAGCAAGGAATATGAAAGGGGAGAGGATGACCCGGCCTTCATCACAATCAAATATATTTGCAAAAAAAAAAAAAAAAAAAAAAAAAGGTAGACTGAGACGAGCGTGCAGCTAGAAGATGACTAGAGTCATCCTGCACTCCTGTATGAGCCAATCATTTAGTTCTCCTCATGCATACGATGACATCGAAAGGGAGCAAGTGACCTATTTTCCTTGTTTCCAAATCCTTTCCCCAAATATTCTATCATCACGTTGGATTGTCCTGAATACGAACTGATATGTAGATATATTAACAATCTTGGAATTAATTTGAAAGTGAAGAAAGGAAGGGAGTACTTTCTTATATGGTTATCGATCGTCAAACAGCTTAAAATGACTATGGGGTAATATATTGAAATTGATTTGAGTTTGTAAAATCAAGGGCAACTTCAACACACAATTTGGGACATTCCGTCGCGTGCGTACCCCATTGTTCAAGCAAACCACATTCCTACAGCTTACGTACACTTGCCTACAGGCAGCTCCCGTGGCGCCATCGACTTGGTTGCATGTTGATAAAGTACTATGATTTTTATTCAATCCCAGCCAATGAAGACATCGTGTTATCCATGTCAGGAGCACAAATGCTTTGTTCTATGAGGTGTTTGTGTATATGGTTGGGAGAGAAGGAAGGGAAAATGTGGTTGGGGAGATTATTTATCGAAAAGTACGGTCAATGACCGCCATGTACTGCGTGTGCTGTGGCATCCTGACCATGACTTGATGTTGGATGCTGATGACGAAGACCATAGACCGAGAGAGGCCAGCTTTCTCGCGTAATGCACACACATCTCCGGCACATATCTATTATACAGAATCTCCTCCATTTTAATCTAAGAAACACTATAGTGAGTTCCTCGGTTTCTATAACGACATTTGTTGGAAAGGAAATGACCAACTCAATCCAACTAGACCCTGACTCCTCTCTTACCTCAGCTTTATTCAATGTATGCGCCTTGGTGTTAGGAGCTCGAATGACATAATCATCAGCTAACACCCAGAAAGTACCTCCCGCCAAATGGGTTCCTAAGAAGCAGGATGCTAGATTATCCGTAAAACGCTCAGGGCACCTGCAATCAACCAATTTAATTTTGATTCAGTTAAGGGTCATCGAGTGATTTGGGATTTGGAAACCACGTTTCACTTACCATGGTTGTTGACTTCGGCTCATGATGACAATGGGAGCATACTTATTATCGTATTTAGCCGCATAGAGAGTTTTGCTTTCCTTCCATTGATTCAAATTGGTAGGTCCTTCATTGACATTCCGATTGAGATCATACATGGCGAGTTCTTGTGCATCTAACATAGCTACGACGGTATGTTTATCTTGTGGAATACCTTCTTCAGCTGCCGATATGTGCACAAAAGACGGTATGACTAACACATCACCAGACAGGAGAAGTTCATGATACTGCTCTCGTTTCGCGGCAAGGGTGAATGTGATATCGGAGATGTGCAAGATGTTTGGATCAACATGGATTACAAACTCGCTACGAGCAAATAATCTTGCCAAATTTCGATTTTGATTCATAGAAAGTGACAGTTTATCACTCTCTCTTGGTGGGGTGATGATGAGATGGATATCAACATGAGCACGCATAGACGGGTTACTTTCATGCATATGACGAACACGGAACAAGAACGTTGTTGTATCAGGTGGTAGGGCTGAAGTAGATTCAATATGAAGCACAGCACACACTGGACCTTGCCACATTTCCGCCAAATCCACCAAGTCGTCTACCGAGTCCTCGTTCACCACTGTCAACAGTGAGACATCCAAATCTGTAGGAGATCTCTTCGCCCGCAAAAAGAAAGGTGTGATATTGTCCAAGTTTTGTGGCATTTGATCCGAGAACATCTTTGAAAATTTGATGCTGTATGACATTTGAGTAATATGAGAAATGTTCGAACGATCTTGAGCGAAATCTGAATGGTAGAAACAGCACGTCAGTGATCTGAAACGATACTCTAAATATATTTGGGGTAAACTTTTAATCATGGGCTGTGTTGTACCTGAGAAGTCCGAAGAAAAATCCGATACATCGGTCCAACTTTGATCGAAAGTCCATTGGAATAAGTGCACAAACGTAACGCAAACCGAGAAAATTGCGTATATAAACAAGAGGAACCGTAACCATCGGTACCGCAGGAAAGATGGCCATCGCATAGGTAACAATGTATTGGACGTTGGGAGTTGGTGGTGTGTTTTAGCATAACCATTTCGTTCAGCCATGAGAAGCGACGGCCGCTTATATGAACTAAAGAAATTTCGATACCTGTCCCTCTTGGACGGTGTAGATGACTGTGGGGGAGAGTCATCACTATCGACCTGGAGGTGAGGTTGGAAATCTATCACCTCATTAGGTGACTGTTGAATGCTACCAAGAGATTTGAAGTTTGGAGGAATGTTAAAGTAGGAAGAGCTATTTTTCTGTGGGTAGGAGGGTTTACGATGGTGTGTGGACGTGGCATTGGTCGTAATGCTAGTGGATGTGGAGGAAGTTCGTTTATGGGATCCTTTAGTACGAGATTGTGGTGTTTGAAGGAGTGGGGTCGGCACAGACTTCGAGCCGTCACTCGACATGTTTTACTGAAAGAAAAGAAAGGAATGACAAACTGAGAAACAATAATGGACACAATAATATCTATACTTTGGTAGAAACTGCCACTCTTTCTTTCAACCGGTTCAATGTCACACGAATTTTGTATCGATGGTGATACAGAAAAAGAAATTGATCTCATTTTCGCACCACATTATAACCCAGCCATTGGCTGACGAAAAGATGAATGAATAAAGGCAAATAAATACATCAGAGCCCTTGTGATCAAGCTACTTTTTTTTTTTAAACAAAATTTATCTTACCTCGTCCTGTTGTGCATTATCTATTGCTTCCGCCAGTCGGGGATCGTGACCATAGCTTGGAAATAGCGAAGCCACAAAGGTATAAACTCCACGCTCAATTATCCTCCGCCGTGTAATTGGTTGATCTGCTACACTGCTGGTGTCCCTTGAAGAATCCGTCGGTGTAGCTGGTATTAACAAGATTGTGTTTAGTATCACCATCCAATATTGCCCGAAAACGTCGATTTTTTCCCAAAACTCTCTCCTTACCTTGGGTAGTCCGCCATGGTCGGACTCTTCGAACGATGAATCGTAGCTGTCCAGTTTGGTAAAGGAAGAAAATAAATGCACAGACGTAGATAAATATCATCCGCGGGATACTAGCGTGTCGCGTGAGTACAAAGAGCACGAGCATTAATTTGGCTGCAAGCCATACAATTGTCGCTCGTCTTGCTGCTCTTTGTCTCTCCGCTTCGGCATTATCTGCTGCGTTCACAGGAACCGTTGGTGTAGGTTGTTCCTGGTTAGGATTAGGAAGGGTTGTCGATACTTGCGGCCCTGTCCTATTTCCAGTAGTGGTAGTGGTAGTGGTATTCGATAAGTAAGTGGCGTTATACCACTGATACCATTGCGTATAATATTGTTGATATGTCACCAAGTACTGCTCGTAAGCCTCTATCTGCGATTGGATAGCTGGGGTGACTGCGAGATATTGTTTTCCACTACATAAATTGACAGATTGTGAGCAAAGAATTCTCTTAGCTGTTAACTCACGAACAAAAGGTAAAACCACTTACTCGATAGTTACAATCTCCGGAGTTGGGTATGCTGCAGCGGTTGTAGATGTCGTAGTTTCCAGTCCCTCTCCATCTCTTGATTTCATTTTGGAGGAGGACTCAGTTGTGATATCTGTGTATGGTGGTGAAGGTGAAGACAACGAAGGCTGTGTGGACGACCCTGACGGGGTGACGTTAGGGTGGAATAATTTACTTGGAAAAGATGATGCTGTAGTAGAAGAAGTTCCTCCAATACTATGACTGAATTCGTTATCGTGCTGCGCCGGTTCGTCTTGTGCTTTGATGGGAACGGGTCTTCGAGGTGGTGGTAGGGTGTCCATGCTACTGCCAGGTTTGACCACCAGATGGAATATGAAAGTATTAGATTCGTTGACCTAATTATGGGGAAGAAAAGGAGTTAAATGAAATAATTTAAACAAATTACTAACTGAATCTATAATCCTATTACCTTGCTCAAGACATTTGATAACGTATCTTCGTCTTTCAGCTGCCTGCCAGCATATATCAAGCGTTGGCTACCAGTGTCTGGGTTATATGGATGAATGTCTTGTAATGATCGCTTAACACTCAGAATGGTGTCATTGATAGACGCCTTGACAATCAAAGTCTCGGAAAGTGATGGAGAGCGTACATGTATGGTTAATTGTTCTGCATCCATTAGATGATAGGCTGGAGAATGCGACAATGACAAAAATCAAAAAGTAAAAAAAGTCTGAAAGATGAGCTCCGATTTTGGTTGGCCCTCTTGCTGAGTTCAACCAATCATGGACGAACAGCTTGCACCTTGTCACGTACCCACCAATAATACGAAACCAAATAAATGGTTGTCGAGAGTATGTCTCAGTATGATAATAGTAAAGGGAAACACTTCTAAAAAATATGAAAATTGGATATCTTTTAATAAAACTAATAAAACCAAGGTAGATATTTTGGCTAATAATAAATTTAATAATATGTGTTCCGGATGGAGATTAGCAAGAAGAATAATGCCATCAGCATGACTCAGCTGTAGGTTTAAGCATTGACTATAGATAATCAAATGAATGTGGGGAAAAATTGCGCGTACAATTCTCCCTTCTCCCATTTGTATTTTTGAGTTAGAGGGTTGGGCGCATTAACGTCTGTGAGCCAAGGAAAAACCTGCAAATGATCAATAGGGAGATCAAAATGGTAATATCACCGTCGGCCCTGGTTTTAACCGGCACAAACACGCTATAATTGCTCCACTGGAATCTAGAACATTATTTCTATAATTATTATTTCATATTCTCTAGGTAATTATCGGTGGGAGAAGTCAAACGAAAGGGAATGGCCCATAGAAACATAGCTAAATTGGGGACTAGGCATGGCGTAAATTAACAGTTATTTGAGTAAAACGTTAGTGAAGCATAAAAAGGGAGAAAGAAGAAGAAGAATGGAGTGGAAGGAATAAAGGAAAAGAAACATTTACATAGGAGGGTATTTGCTATTCTTTGATTCGTACAGCTCACAATACAATAAATGATTAAATGGTATCTGAGGTGAAGTGTGAAAGGTATCATTCATTCGACGCCGAAAGTATCAATGGCACATTGAAGATGAGACATTTGAAGATTGACTTGCTCATTAGCATGAATGGAGTTTGGAAAAGTGAGTGGCATGGAAGTTGTAGCTATTGGGTCTGTGGATGGCGAAGTAGAGCCTGGTGTTGGCATAGTAACCTGAAGACAGGAAGGTGATGAAGAACCGGAGGAGGCAGAGTCCACATCCCAAGTCTGAAAACCTGGACATGAAGCTGCATATGCCTCAGATGATTGCGGCATACTTTGCATGAATAACATTTGATCTTGATTGGAAATAACACCAGAGTTCACGGCGGACCATCTTCGCACCTTTGGAGTCATATCTGGACTAGCCAAGTAATTATTGGCAGGGAATTTGGGCAACGGATATTGTTGCAGGACATGCATTGGCATCATGTTGGGGATGATATTGGCAGGGCAGGAATTGCGACGCATAAGAGCTACATTTGGGGATTCGTCATGCAAAGATGGGTAACCAACTGAGGGTCTAATTTGTTGATCTTGAAACTGAAAACCTTGGAATGACTCATTGCTCATAAACTGGATTTGATCGTATTTCTTATCTCCTTGGTTGGAATAATAGTTTTTCATTTGAGATGGAAGGCCATCAGGGTAACCTGGTTGATGATCTACGTTTACATTGCTCTTGTTGTTATGGTTGCTATTGTTATTGTATAGAGGATACGTTTCGTTATCCCCCTGTGCACTGCTATCTTCAGAATTATGCCATGAATCGGTTCCATGGGATCCCCACATGTCGCTACCAGTGTTAGTTTCCACTCCTCTTTGCTTGTCCTGTTGTGACTGCAACTTGGCTTTGGCTCGACGATTTTGAAACCAAACCTGTACTCCACGTGGAGTCATATTGAGCCTTTGCGCTAACATTCGACGAATTGTAGCACTTGGTTTGGGATTCTCTTGAAAAGTTTTCTCCAACACTTTGAATTGGGCTCGTGTAGTTCTTCTGCGATGCTTTACCTCAAAAGGATCATAAAACGTTGGCTTAAAGTCATGCCCCCCGAAAGTTTGAGTTGCAGATGGATAAATATCAGTTAAATTGTCCATATTCATAGGATTGACCATGGCGCTATCGACGTTATGGTGATATCGACTGTTGTTTGTGGGTACCATTGATGACATAGCGGACAGTGGAATGGAGGTCTTGCCTATCATATTGAAGTTGATCATTTCTTATTCGTTCAAATTCTTTTGTTGCTATCGTCGTGGAGCGATAGTATTTGTAGTTCAGAAAGCTGATTCGAGGTGTATAGAGATATTCTTTTTTGTTTGTTTTGAACTGTGGTGTATGTTGAAAGATTTTAGAATGTAATAGAGCCAATGCTTCTTAAATCAATAGAGAATAGTTATATAGAAGTATATAATATACGAAAATAAATGATAATACGGCGGCGCGATACTGGTAAGATTGTGCTACTTGAGTTACAGAAAGAATGAGGACACCTTTTATGTAATGGGCATGTGAGATTCTGACAATCCCTTGTACCTGACAATTTTCTATCCTTTCATGCAGGGTGGAAAAATATCTTAGCTTGAATACTCGCAACCGAATGAGAATATAGGTGGACACCAGCCCCAGATACTGGAATCCCTTCTCAACTCCCTTCGTCAAACCTCCTTTCCTAGCGTACACTACAAAGATCAGGCTACCGTCTGCCATGACCAACTACTTGGGCCATCCAGAAATATTCAGGAACGTTGGAATAACCCAAAAATACTGCTTGGTTCCTAGTCATCTTGAAAGGAGATATATTCAAATGAATAACGTCATATCTAAAATGTTACTTGACGCTTCATGATGATCTTTCATATCAGTTCATTCATTTTCTAATATATTGTTTTTCAATTGGGATTTTATCAACGTCAACGATAACGCCATGCTAGAAGAGGTCAATTCTAGGAACATTCATCTACTTTGTAGATCTTTATTTGCATGATATGCCCTTGAGGTTGTTGTGTTTGTAACAAAAACGCCGAAAAAGAACTCCTTGCTCAAAAAAGGTTTACATTTTACTTAACGCTCCTATTTTTTTTTTTTTCAGTTTTTTTTTTTGTTGCTGACTTGACACTGAGATGGCTCACCCCGCAATTATTGTTATTGGATGCCATTTACCTAAACAAAATGCCATCGCAATTGTGTCATAGAAGATCGTGGACTTGAGTTACCTCTACTTCAAATGGATAAATATACATGAGTCGGTCAAAGCGGCGAGGTTTAGCATTTATGCAATGCACCTACGATGAATTCTGAATACGTTCCTTCCTGTTGTTGTGTTCCCTTGCTTTTAGATTTCTTGGATCTTTTCTGTTGATTCCTATGATAGGCAAAATGATGTCGAGATGATGCCGCAGAATAATTTCTTTATGTCATAAGTGTCAAGTTAATTGACACACCGGAGTCATCAATTGACCACCAATGAGTTTCTTATAGTGATTTTGTGCTCTGTCGATCACAAGCATTGTATTGATGGGGCATCTTGGCGTTAGTATTTTCATGCACCAAAAACAACTTTTACAACCTCTTTTTTTTGTACCGAACATCAAGACCCATAAGGGTAACATATTAAATTTAGGGGGGAGACAGAATCGTCTTGATCAATTGCTTTTAGGCAGGTATGGCTCAGTCGGTCATTTCAGTACCGTAATCTCCTTCCCGGTATTATCCATTCTAAATGACCTTCAATGACCCCTTACGGGTAATGCGGTCCGAGGACTTATGGCTAGAGAAGCTTCTTACGGAAGGATCCAGTTTGGGTCGTTTATTCAGTTCCTGAGTCAGAGCCCACCCCAACACCCCTTAGATCACATAAAGCTAAGCCCTTAGTCTGCATGTTATGTGTCTGTTCTGAAATTGAAACGAGAATCAATGCCATAGAACGTGCTTTCTTGTCAGTTTAAAGTTTTTTGACTTCATTGCAGCAGGTTACGGTCTAATGTGGCGAAAGTATCGCCGAGAGGTTACCTCGTAAAACTTTTCTTTATTTGGTATCTGCATACAGTTTTCTCTTTGTTCCGTTCCTGATCTTGGATTTGGTCTTTCGTCTCTCCTGTCCCCAGCTGATCGATCAATCTGCACATATTCGACATCACGTTTTCCATGGCGTTCTATCCCTTTAGAAGTGGCAATGTGTCATGATTAATAACCCATCAATGTGGTATTGCTATCATATTGCGATAATTCCTTTATAACATCTACCTGAACGTGTCCTGTCCTGTCAGGATTTCTCTTTTTGTCTCCCAAAAGATTGCTTTTTTGTTGGTTTTTATTTTAAATGACCCCTCTTATTTTTCTTCTTAATTACTGTCAAGACGAATTGATTTCAATCTATAAACACAATAAGGAGGTTGTAGAACCGGTATTTTGGGAAATAAATAAAAAACTAATTATATACACATCCAACTGGACCGTGGACCTACTTGCGCTTTTTTTTAAGCTCCAGCCGCACTTTGTCCTAATCCGTTTCATGTACACTGACCCCCAGCTTGGCTAGTAGCCACGGAAACTGTTCCTTAAAGATGGCTAATTATGCTTCTCAGATTGACAAGCTAGATGAACGTGAAAGTGCTTCTGTAAACTAAGGAGGATGACTGTCCTAACGCCGGTCCTTTTTAGGAGTAAGATGGTCATTTCAGCGGGCAAACATTCAGCCTGCGCTGGAACTGGCGCGCGCGTCCATGTTCTCATTAGCCAAACTACAAAGGCAATCGGTCGCCATTTCCTTCACAAGATTTATTGCAACTGCATCTGCATTCAAATCAAATGCTACCCGTAAATTACCCACACCGCTCGTGTTTCTTGAAGGTTTAGGGACTCCTCGATCGTAAGCCATTACACTTTTCCTTGAACCCATTCATGCATACCATTCTAGCCTTTGACTGGGGAGCCCAAACTTTCTTTTTAATAAGGGGCTGGAAAGATACATGGCAGACAAAGCTTGCGAATCAAGGTTATAGCAGCACAGCTATTTACTTACAAATTAGGACCACAGACGTGCAGCCTTATCCAGCCGAACTTGTAACATCACTTTCAAAAGGTAAAATTGGCGTGTTAACCTAAAAAATAGGAGGTTTCATCGTACTCGTGATAACACTTCTCCTATGACAGACCTAGCCAAATGCATCCAGAAGGACTTAGGCTTTTTCCCACCAGTCATTATTGCTCAAGGCTTCTGCACCAATGTTGCTGAGAAATATGTTGAGTCTCATCCTGCTTCTGGATTAGTTCTGGTCACCCCTGTGGATGCAGAGGAAGCAAAGAAAGCTGGTGTAAAGGAGCTAATAAGTCATGAAACGTCGCTGGAACCAAGTATATACGAGCCAAACTTTCCAATTTTGCTCATTAGCGACAAGCATAACGGCGTCAACAAACGACATCGGTTGCATGGGGACCTAAACGTCGATCACCTCATCGTCGAACAAGGTGAGGAAGCTAATGGTACCGTCAATGGCAAATCATGGTATCCAGCCTGTGAAAATGTTGCACGTTGGCTCGACGAAATAGGATTGTAGATCATAATTCATGCCATGAGTACAAGCAATGCGTTACCAACGTTGGATGGTAGCCATGACTCCCATTGTGTTCATGCCTGCAAGTATTTTTATCGTTGTGTCTTGTTCAGGAAGTGATAACCATTGCATACAGAACTTTACAAACAATTACACATCGGGATATTGGAAACCTATAAGAAGCAAACCAACTTCTCTCAACAAAATAACCATTAGATTGTTTGTTAATTACATAAAAATGCATAATTTTCGTTTATATATGATTTATAGTTGGTGTGGTAATGGGCATTAGGGTAGCAATTGTGAATAAGTGGATGAATGTATACAGATAATTTTAGCAGGCGATGCCGTAATGAGAAGGAAAGGGATAGCATGCTTGTTGATCAATTAGTTGTTCTCAGTTCTCTTGATTAGAAATAACTGCAGTGGCACTAGCAGCACGGACTGCTTCTTCAAGATTCCAGTGGAAGAATGGATATTTGTCTACAGGGTAGCCAGGAAGTGTAGTCAAATCCGATTCAACGGAGAGACGAAGTTCTTCATGAATTTCCTGCTGCTTATGTCCATCTTCAGAGATAGCTTCTTCAATATCGCGGACGGAGCTAGTAGTCTCAGCAGACTTTTCTTGTTTGGGACCATCTCGTGATGCAGGAACAACAGGAAGAATCTCTCCTGGATGGGAGACAGTTTGAGATCCAAAACCACCAGCCAACAGAGCATTACGAATGAAAGGTGAGTTGATGTTGGCAAAGTGCCATTGAACGTTGCGATCAGCATACTTGTTAAGTGCTGATTGAACGTCAAGAAGAGTCTGGATACCGGTGGAGTCAACGTTGTTGACAGTAGCAAAATCAATTACAACAGCAGCAAGTCTGGATTTGGAGGCATTCAATTCGAAATCCTTGGGGCTAGAGTTATCGTTCCAAGGTCGGTCACCCTTATTAGTAGCCAATGGCTTTCCACGACGAGTGCGCTCACGAACTTGTTCAATGATTCGATCAGCCACAAAGCTAGAATTGGGGTATGTCAATGCTTCATCGAAACGGAAAATAATAACACCATCGGTGACAGGTTCAACTAGTCGTCCAAGACTGGGATGTGTCTCGGACACATACAGATATTGGTTATCACCATCCTTCTTCTCTTTGCCGTTGATGGGGATGCGACCGAGCACAGAGTATCGTGGGCGAGCAATTCGGATGAGCAGAATGACAATAGAGAGAGCAGCAGAAGTATAAATGCCATATTCTACGGTGGTGAAGAAAGTGATAATAACAGCAGCGACGAAGGTGAATAATTCGAGTGGGTTAATGTACCACAATTGCTTGATAAACTTGGGTCCAGACACCAAATCGGAAACGGCATGGATGATGACGGCGGCCAAAATGGCGCTAGGGATATAGTAGAAAGCGGGAGTCAAAGCGTAGAGTGCAAGGACAACCACACATCCAGAGAAGATACCAGCAATGGGCGTTCGGACACCAGATCTTGCCTTAATAGCAGTACGGGAGAAAGAACCAGTGTTAGGATAAGCACCGAAGAATGAACCGATAATGTTGGAAACACCCAGAGCAATAATTTCTTGGTTAGGGTTGATTCTGTAATCGTTGATACGGCCAAAGGACTTTGCGATGGCAACGTGTTCCAAAATCAAAATGAGCACGACTGAGGGAAGATTAGGAGCAATAGCTTGAAGCAATGAAATCTCAACGTTAGGAACTCCCATAGCGGTAAAACCAGCTGGAACGGTCTTCAAAATGCTGATAGGGCTTGTTGATTTACCAATGTTGATAAGGTAAGCAATCAAGGTGCCAAAGATGACCAGAATACCATTACGCATAATATTGATGAAGAAGAGAGTTCGTTCGTATTTGGGATAGCGACGAGTCAAATAGTTGGCACCAAATCGAACACCATAAAGCCATACCAAACCAACAAGACCAAATGCTACGTCAACTTGTGTTTGCGGCAATTGTTGGAAGAAGTGACCAAAAATGAGGTATGCTGAGTCTTGGGTATTGACTGTCTTGATTCCAAAGAGGTTAGGCCATTGGCCAATGGAGATAGTGATAGCTGAACCTGTCATAAAACCAGCAATGGCAGGATTTGGAATGAAATCGACAACAATACCAAGACGGACAAGACCAATAAAGACACTGACAATGCCACCGAACAAGGCTAAGGCACTAGCAATTTCAGGACCGCTATAAGTGAAAGTAGTTGATGAAGTCAAATGTGTAATGGTTTGGCCAATAAGAAGGGACATGACAGCGGTGGGTCCAATAGTGATATCTTTGGATGTAGCAAAGAAGCAATCTGATGTATCAAGGCAAAAGGGTATTTAGTACACAGAGGCTCATCTATAAAAACATTACGTCTCAAGAGGCGAAGCTTACAAATACAAACTCCAACAAAAGAACTGTAAAGACCGTATTGAGGAGGAAGTTGTGCAATTTTAGCGTAACCCATAGACTGCGGTACGACGACAATACCAACTGTAATACCAGCAATGAGATCCGCAATCAACCACTGGGTTAAAAGGAGAAAGGTATTCTATGTGTTAGAAGATGGCTATCAGAAGGCTCCGAACAATCATACATATACTTACAGTTAAGTTGTATTTATGAATCCACTGGAAGATGGGAAAGAGGTCATGCACATACTCCTTTGCATATCTGGGAAGGTTGTGAATGTGGTGAATGGCCTCTTCCTTATAGTTGATTTGATCGTAGTCAATGACAATACTGTTGTTGTTTGCCATTATTTGACTTTTGATAACCTCTAGAATAGCAGAGGGAATGAATAAATAAAAAGTGATGGAAAAACGTAGTTCTATGTATGGGGGTGGGGTGCTGTTATATAGTGGAAATTTTAAACTGAGAACGGTGAGACAAAAGTTGGCTTGATGCAATGGGATCATCTAAAAAAGTGGCAAATATGATAAGGAAGCACGCAATTGTGTGTGGAGGCAAAAATGCTTACCCCGATGCGTTGTTTAGCCTGTTGGTTTATGGATGGCGCAATTTTGGCTTCCAATTTGCATCGTTTCGGGGTCCAAAAAAGGAATCTGGTACGAAAATTTTCATAATGGTCATCATCAATGTGTGAAGATAATCCAATCAACCGTTGGCTATAGTGGCGTTTAACTGGATCGTGCAGGATAGGTAGATAGTTGGAAGTATATTTTATTAAATTTGGACGTGATCTACACCTTTGAAGACGTTTTATTGCCATAAGTCAAGATTCTTTAGTAATTAGGATCTTCCTTTACAAACTCCTTGGCGTATTCCATCATAAGACGCAATCCATGATGGTAACCAACCAAATAATCTCACGCGTGTGACAAATTAAAAGAAAACTCTATTATACCAAACATATCTCGTTCGCTTTTATATTTGTCTATTGTATGTCTTCGGATGCAGCAGTACGTAAATTGCTACGGAGGTCAGCCACATAGCCAGCCAATCCATTAGTTTTCGTTAGAATTCGCAAGATCTGGAAACACATGATGCATTTCAAACCGAAGAAATCCTTTTCAAAGATCAGTTTTTCATTTCTACTTGTTGTAACTGCGCACAACTAAATGTGTAGTCCGTGTAGACTCTTGCAAACAGGATTGTGCTGTTTCGATGGAGACCTTTTTGAAGTTCCGAATAAAATATCAGATGTAAATGTGTCTCACTACCTGAGACGTCACTGATTTTATCCATGAAACACTTTGTTCCTGTCAGTCCACCGTCGTATCTTCAATAACAGTTTGTTTGAGGGCGGATTCATTGGATAGAGAAAGTAGACATAAGACAAGATTATTCGTAAAGAGATGTTGTTATGTAACTGAGACATTCATCAAATTGTAAGTAAAGCCAGCCAGTATGCCTGTCTTGATATTGGCAATACATTAACCCAGTGTAATCAGGAGACCAGGCATTAATTATGGCTGAATGGCAACAGATCTTTACGCAACGTTTATATCAAGATTCTTATTCTTCCGTTAAATCCACCCCGAACGACTTACTCCGCTTTCGAATGTCGTTGGTGGGCACATTTATTAATGTGACATTTGACATGTTTTCTATACTGAGTCTTGGCGATATTGATGGTTCTATCTACTGATGTTAACATCAGATCTAAACAATTTTATCTATGAAGTTCGTATTTTGAAACTAGCGAGATATATCGTTGAACGGTTAACAATTTAAATCCAAGCAAACTTTTCGTTGTGAAGCCAAGTGAAATTCGATGGAACGTCGAAGGTAGCCAGAGCCGCTATACTTTCTTCCCTTTGTTCAATGACATGTTGTTTGATTTGGCTGTCATTGAGAGTTGGACTGTCCCAAATAGCAATCTTGTCGAATTTAAAGCGTAGAGCTTCCCGTTGCGCTACTGCCAACAATGCCTTGGCGGCTTCCTTGCTATCACTACGCATGCGTAAGAAAAAAATGCACTTTCTTTCATAATGATAGAAAAATATAGCATAATTATCGGTTCCTGGAATGTAAGCGCCTAATGTGTCGATTTTCCAAGATGTGAATTTTTCGAAGTAAAAGTCAGCGCGAACTTGAATCCAGGCTATTTTATCAACATCAGGTAAGATGCAGACGGCAGGAGATTTCATGTCCTTGACTTCTTTATGAAGCAGCTCAACATCCTTTGCAATCAATGCCTCAATTTCTTCGCGTGAAGTGATGGCTTTGACATTTTCAGGTACAGGTAATGACGGTTCCGTTGAAATAATGATTTCCTTGCTGGGCATGGTCTTCCAGCCAAGACGAGCATAAAAAACCGGGCCAACGTCTGAATACAGATTGGAGGCTCTGATTGTTGGGTCTTTTTCGAATTCTTGGTGGAGAAGCTTTAGCATCTTACTAGCATATCCGCGTCCTCTATGCTCAACGGGGCAGAATACGGAACCAATACCCATACACTTCACTTGCTGCGCCTCACCAGGAGAGTTAGTAAGCAAAGCCGGATGTTCGTAAACCTCACAGTGGGCTAGGATTTCGTCCGTTGATGGATCATTTTCAGGAACCAGTACCCAAAAGCTATACCTCGTCTTAGCTAGTGGTGTATCAAGAAGATGATGCTCTCGTTCAAAATATTGTTCTGGTGTGAGACAACCAGCTAATTATATAGGGAGGGAAGGATGTTATTTAAGGTAAATGGACACGATGATAATAAAACTTGGTTTTACAGAATACTTACCCCAGTGGATTACATTATTCTTTAGAGATTTGACAAACTGATCTTTCGAGCCTTTACGTATAATTAGGTTTGTCATTGCAAGAAACGTCGGAAGGAATTTTTTCAGAGAAAGACGCTTTTAAAGTGCATCGCTTCCAGCAATGTCCACTAGGGAGACCGATACGCCGCGCGTCTCAATTGCAGTATACATTGTGATATGTTGGTCATGGACTTTATGTCTACTCTTGCTGGCAACGGCACAATTGTCAAGATGGCCACTCAGACTGAAACAAATGTTGTCGATTCCACTCATGGCAGCTGCTGCTTTTGCGCCGCTAATTGTGCACTCTCCATTTCTAGGTAAGGAAAGATCAGCCATCCACCAATAATTCAATAAACAACAGTTGACACGGTAAATTACTAACTTTGTTTCTCTTGTGGATTCGCAAATAGTGCTTGATCTGATCACTGGTGCTTTAACAGCAGGACTACTTCACCGATTTGTTGATGTGTTTTGGATTAGGCCATTCCTTTATCAGCAGCCAGCATGGGTTCCTTGGAAACAATTTGAAATAGATCTATGGTCGGCTCAGTACAAGTATAAGCAAGCCAAGCTTGATAGTGAGAACAAGGACGCATCTGTCACTATTCGCTCATGCTTCTATCTTGTCCCATTCATTGTAGTCAGCTTTTTCGCCACTGATCTGTTAGGGGCCCTTCTTACAACTTATTCAAAAGAAGATGTCATTTACGCTGAGAACTACAATGGATGGCGATACCTTGTTGTTTTTGTGGTTGGTCTATCAGCTGTCAATGCGTGTTTCAGTTATGGCGGTGACTTGAATCAATTCACATCCTCATTGCTTTCCGGAGGGATCTATGTGGAAGGTACTGTGCGAAGTGTTGAACGGAAGGCAAAGTGATGTTGCATATGATGGCGCTAATGTCCCATTTTCTGGTTTTCTAGAGCACTGGAAACCATTGATGCCGCATCCTTACAGGGCAACTTCCCTGGAGAGACTATGGTCTTATCATTGGCACCAATGCTTTCGGTCATTCTGGCTGTCAGTTCCATACCATCCAGTTCGAAAATTCTGTAATCAGTTCTTTGGAAGATATCTTGCTCCGAACAAAGTCAAGTCAATCTCGATGGCCCTTTCAACTCTATCGGTGTTCTTTTTCTCAGGTTGCGTGCACGAGTACGTGAATGTGATATTAATCGGCCGGAATACTTATCCAAAATACGCTGGGTTTGAACTCAAGTTCTTTGTATCCCATGGTGCCGCAGTTGTGCTCGAAAAATTGATCTCCCAGTCAATTTCATCCTACATCCCAAACAAGTGGCCATACACATGGTTGAGGACTATCATTGGATGGACATGGGTGATGTGCTTTACTTACTATACCTTCCCATGGTTCTTTGCTTCATTTACAGAAGCGGAGATATGGCATGTCTTGACGATGGGTTTGACAAAGGAATGGTTTACCAAGACTGCATTAGAAACACCATGGCTAAATGCTTTGTGTGGCAGTCTTCTCTAAAAATCTTTAAATGGCATAACTTTTCCAATAGAAATAACGTATAATGACTCGATGGACGTGCTTGAATACTATAAAATTACAATATGATTATAATAAATTACATTAGAATAATGTGGGGTCTATCCCAATGAATTTTTCGTGCTCATGAAGGGTATGGGTAAACGCCATATTCGATTACTCCCAAACAGCCTCCTAGAATGACCACAATGGGTGCGGGTATCTTAAAGTATTCACAGGAAACAAAGGCCAAGCTCGCAATAACCAGATGATATGATGCATTTCCGCCACCAACATTGGCTTGTGTCCACAAGATCCAAATAGCTGAAAATACTAAACCTGTGGCCATAGCATTAACGCCCCTAAAGATAGCCCGTACGTATGATTTTGTTCGTACCAGCTGCCAAAATGGTATTAATGCATTTTTGAGCAAGAGACCCGGTAAAAAGATGCCGACATAGGATAAGATAGCTCCTCCAATGGAGGTTCCAACATTCTGTCGTAAAGAGAGCGCTCCTAGATATGCTGAAAAGTTGAAATTAGGGCCAGGCAATGACTGGATCAAAGCCAAACCGATCACAAACTCATTGGTGGTCACCCAGCCCTGGTCAACCGTGTATTGCTTTAGCAATGGGATGACAACTGGACCTCCACCAAATATAATCGAACCAACGAAGTAAAATGCAGAGAAAATTTGGGCGACTTGATTGGCTAGGGAAGTAGCACGGATAGCAATGGCGGTGATGAGTAGAACCAACCAAATACTGAAGAATAGTAATCCGAGCTTATGAGAGTAGGTAAACATTTTCGGCTCCACCTCTCCATTTATCTGTTCTTCGGCGATAGTATTACCATTGCGAAGGCGAGTACCATAATCTGCGTTATTTTGCGGTTCTGTCTCCGGTGTTTCTTCAAGTGATTGTTGCTCCTGCCCCTCATCTGTACCGGTATCGATATAATTCTGGTGATTCTTGCGCTTTTCGAACATGTAAATGCCATAGGTGAATATGCCTCCCGCTATCATGAGAACCGGGTACAACCAGGCTGCAGAGTACATGACACTGATAGATGCCGATATTATTAGTAATAATTTAGTGATATTATCTGGAGCGTTACTTCGAGCCAATTTCCACGCTGCAATCGCTATCAGACCAATGGCAGTTGACGCAAGTCCCTGGCTCAATCGAGTTGCCCACAGTGGAATGGAAGTGACATGACCGATAGCCACACCAAAGCCTGTCATAACGCAAAACATTGGTATGCTCCAGAGTAAGAATACATAGACAGCAATCAAGAATCCACCATAAACCAAACCAACGCTATATAGAAGTTCGGTTGAAGCAGGTCCTGGTAAGCTTTGACTAATGCTGAAGAGGTCGGAAAACGTTTGTTCGGTGACCAAGTGATTCTTCGATACCAGTATGTTATGAAGCAACGCAATATGAGCACCTGGTCCACCGAAACTTATATAGGCTAATGGCCAGAATATCCGGGTACAATCTTTAATCCTTGTTAGGAGCGAGTTGTCCATGATTACCTGAAGTGGGGAGCTGCGCAGGAAGAAGAAAGTAAATGAGTTGGCTTTGGAAGGAAACGAAAGAAAAGAAAGTTTCGAAATCCATATCCAGTGCACGTGGAGAGCCCGTTTATGCCCCGCTAGCCGATTTACCTGGAGGGGCAAATGTTTTTTGCAAAGTTAATTTCTCTGTAATATCATGACTTTGACCAGAAGAATGCTTGAAAATGAATATTGGAGAGAAATGAGAGTGCCAAACATCTGATACCCTGGTATTGAGGATAAAAATGAACACAGAAACGAAGGTCGTGGTTGCATATATGTTATTTAAATATCTTGTATCGAAGGAAGGCATTGCATCTTGTGTACTTCTTTCTTTCCATCATTTGGTCATTTCATATCCTTGTACATTTATTGGATTCTTCATTATATTTTTTATTTTTTATTTTTGATTTTTTTAAAACAATCGAAACTTTCATGATCTTCTTTTTTTACACTCTTCTGCATTAGATGCCTTCACCACAAATATGTATAGTTCCTTTCTTTTTCTTTTTGATGTTCTTTAAAATAACATGCGATGATTCGCGTTTTATCGTCTAATAGCTTCTGCCGAACAACATAAAGTGCTTGGCATCGTGACCACAAGCAGGACACTTGGTAACACCAGGAATGATGGGGTTTTCGGTGGGTTGCTCGAAAGGTCTGCAAAGTGACTTGGCACCCATTGAAGGAGCACGCTCATCAACTTCCTCCTCCTCATCTTGACTGTATATGAAAATGGGGCATCCCAAAAAGTAAATTAGAATTACTGTTTTTCTTTCCATGCTCACAGATACATGCTTCAAGCCTCATAAAGTCATATTCCACTTACGTTCGTGCACTTCTGTCCTTAATATCGTCCTCACATTCGGTACGGTCGCACCAGGGTATAAGGATGAGCTTCTTGTCGTTCAAGTTGGGAACAAAGTCCTCCCACTTGTCAACTCGAACGATGGATGCATCACGCTCAGCTAAGGCTCGGTCGTACATCTCTTGTTGAATAGTCTCCAAAGCCTCCTTGACACCAGCTTCAACATTGTCGAGGGGAATTGCAAACTTGGCACCAGTGTCACGACGAACAGCAGTGACCTGATTCTTCTTCAAATCCATGGGACCGATTTCAAGACGGAGGGGAACACCACGAATTTCCCAGTGGTTGAACTTATAACCAGGAGTGTAGTTATCACGCAAGTCAGTCTTGGACTTGATACCAGCTTTCTTAAGCTTGGCAGCAACATCAGTACAGGCACCATAGATGGCATCGTAATCCTCCTGCTTAGACTTGACGGTCAAACCGCAGGGAATGACGACAGCTTGGATGTTAGCAACGCGAGGAGGAAGGACAAGACCCTTATCATCACCGTGAACCATAACCATGACACCAATGGTACGGGTAGAAAGACCCCACGAGTTTTGCCAGACGTGCAATTTCTTAGCTTCCTCGGTGGTAGTGCTGGGAGAGTTGGGGTCCTCAACAACAATGTTAAACATCTTTGAGAAGTTTTGTCCTAAGCAGTGAGAAGTACCACCTTGAATGGCACGGCCTGTAGTAGGGACGAAACCTTCGACTGTAGTAGTGTACAAACCACCAGCAAATCGTTCCTTTTCAGACTTGACACCCTTAACAACGGGAACGGCAAGATAATCAGTGTAAACTTGGGCATAGAGATCCAAGATTTGACGAACTTCAATATCAGCTTCATCCTTGGTCAAATGAGCAGTGTGACCTTCTTGCCACAAGAACTCGCGAGTACGAAGGAAAGGCTGGGGGTTTTTGAATTCCCATCGAACAACAGAGCACCACTGGTTGATCTTCAAGGGTAAATCACGATGGGATCGGATCCACTTTGCAAAGTAAGGGTACATGACGGTTTCAGAGGTAGGACGAATAGCAATGGGTTCCTCCAAGTCGTTCTTTCCTGCCTTGGTAACCCAGGCGACTTCAGGAGCGAAACCTTCAATGTGATCCTTCTCTCTTTCCAAAACCTTGTTGGAGACAAACATGGGAAAGTAAGTGTCTTCCACACCCATCTCAGTGATAGCGTTATCGAAGAAGTCTATAAATGATGCAACTTGTTAGTCAACCATAGTAAAATGAAATATGCAAAGGAGGTTGAATCTACTACTCACTTTGGATTTCCTTCCAAATGTTATAAGCAAGGGGTCTGAGAATGTAACAGCCAGAGACATCATAGTAGTCAAGCATGTCACTCTTGGTGAGGACTTGCTGATACCATCTAGGAAGATCGTCGCTCTTCTTATGCTCAATACCCATCTGATGGATATCTTCTGAAGGAGTAGAAGGAGCTAATGAAAACAGGGATTAGTATTTCGTTGCCAGACAGTGTAAGCGGAAAAAGTAGTAACATTACCAGCAGCGGCGGGCTTAGCAGACTTTGCAGACTTTGCAGGAGCCTTAGCGGCAGGAGCAGGAGCAGCGACAGCAAGTTCCTTGAAGTTGAGAACCTTGTATTCCTTACTGAGGGAGTCTAGATAAGCCTTGAGGTCAGCGGCAGAGATGAAGGTAGTTTTGTCTGAAGTGGCTGGGTGGAAAGCAATAAGCTCGGTGGCGTCCAAGCTCAGTAAATCAGAGTCAACAACAACGTGGACGAGGGACAAATCCTTCACATTGGACAAGGAGAAGGCAGATACTAGAAGAAGGAAATAATGAATTGGATAAAATATCAATATATCAGTTCACCATGCTCTCTCTCACACTTTTTTGCTAAACCAATGCTGTACCTGATGTCTTGTCATCATTAAATGTTTCCTTCAGCAAGTCCTCGTTAGCAAAGCGGCATTCCTTCAATCCAAGGGATTTGGAGATGGCGGTGATGTTAGTTTCGGTTGAATCGAGAGCGAGAATAACAAGAGGAGTGGGAGCAGCCGACTTGGCAGTTTTGGGCTTGAGAACCAATGTCTTGGTCAAATTATACTTGACATCAGGCTGTACCTTATCCAGGGCAGCTTGCCATGCTTTGTTATCAGCGACGGCTTCGTGGGCAACTGTCTTGGGGGATATTGAGAGGCTGGAAAGCAATTGAATCACTGTAGAATCAGCTGATGACATTTATGAATGACTCGAGGAAGATCAGGGATCAACTGGGGAGATGTCGAAGTTCGTGAGCGTCAGTTTTCTTATTTTTATGGCTGGGTTTGACTCACTTTAAAAAAAAAAAAAATTAAAAAAAAATGTGGACAAGGGAAAAAGGATTTATTTTTACAATGGAAAAGTTGACGGTTTCTGAGTCAATAATTTTGTAGCGTCAGACTGTATCATGCGTGCTTTGCGAGCTGCTCTGGTCCTTGCACCGGCTCTGTTGTCACCTATTGGAAGATATCGTGATTTTTTCCTTCGTTTGGTCCTTGATGATGCCGTTTCTGACTCAATGGTATTTCGAGATTGCTGAACTGGGTCTGGATGTACTGATTCATGGTCCTTAGTTTCATTTGATAAGTCATCAAAGTATTCCGTGTGATGTGGTAGTTCACCAATACTATTAACGCTCATTGGTGATTTTGGGTATTTGTATTGTGGGTCATTGTTAATGACTACGCGAACTCCGCGTTGTCGCCTACCAAATGTGTCTTGCTTGGCCACCGATCGAGCGTAGCGTAATCCACAAGCATTACACAAACTGCGTCATTTATGGGGGTTTTGAGTTCACAATGAGAAAGTCAAAAATGGTAGGCGGAACAGAGCTTTTGATAAGAATGAAAATACTTTTAAAATATGAATTCATCAGCTTGGGACTTACGTTTTCTGGCCAGTTGGGCCTTTTCTCCATTCTGGGGATGAGTCGGTATGACAGTTTTCACAGACCACTCGCGACCTATTTGCATTCGTTGAGCTGGCATTAGACTGTATATTGGCATTCCATACGGAGGTGCTTGATAGAATTTTGGAATGATGTTCTGTTGAATTGGGTGGTGCGATTTCGTTTTCATCTGGGCTGTGTTCGCTCAAATAATGCACTATAGAATAAATTTAAATCAATGAGCTTAAAGCTACTGAGATACCCCACGGGGAGGGGGGTTAATTTCAGCAATGGAAAACTAACCATCCTTGGATCCAATTTTAGGATCAATACAGGTGATCAAACTGCGCCCAGCACTTTTGAATGATGCTGGTGAAGATGACGATGATTGTGTAAAGGCTCTGGAGGAAAAATACAAAATGAAACGTTAATGAGATGAACTGATAAACCACAGGATTCACAATATGACGATTTCTTTTTTTTTTTTTTACATTGGTGATAGCAAAGATAAATTTGTTGTATCTGAGCTTATACTAGGTTGAATCAAAGAAGTAGCCGGTTGATCGACATGTGAAATGTCAAAGGCTCCAAAGGTAACGGATCCATACTGTATGACTACACCTTCAGCTTTTTTTGCTGGGCCGGATTCGTAAATTAATTGTGTATGAACTTGTGTTTGGTGCACACACGTTGCATATTCGTATGGATGCATTTGCATTCGGTCAATGTGGCGGTGTTTGTTTCTTTCGATAAAATCAAGAAGTAACTCGGACAGACAGGTGTCTGAAATTTGCATTGAATCTCTGCATTTGTCGGTCACTGGTGGCCAAGTTACCAACACTTTACTTGTTTCTGTTTCCATGATTTGAAATATACGTATATTTCCAGAGGGCATCACGCCTGTAGTCGTAAGAGAAGTTGTCCGAAGTATAGACATTAATTCGATGCCATCCTGTATGAGAAAAGTGGTCAATGTTTCGTTGGATTGGTTGCAAGTGTCACAGATTTGCAATAATTAACTAACCTGTATCGTGAAGTCAACTTCTTGGCAAATCAAAGGCAGTGAACCAGCACCGTTTGGTAGACTAACATCTGAGAGATAGAGAGTTATTTACAATGGTATAGCTCATTGGTCCCCTTGCGTACATACCATAGTCAGCATGGAAGAATGTAAGGATTATATCATGGGTAACAAGATACATAACGATGTCAACTACCTCCCAATTTGGTCCACTAGTAGAAGATATCTAATGATATGTATAAAAAGGATTTAGCTTGGAAACCGGAGATAATTGCGGTGTGGCTGAAATTTGCTACTGCGGTTGTATTACCCTTCTGTCTAGTGGCCGTGGCTGAATTTTTACAGGTATGTCGATTTCTGCGGAACTTCTTCGTACAATCTTTGGTTCGATGATATCGTCTAAATCAACTAATCGACATCTAAGGGTAAGTGTGGAGAAGGTTTGAGTGAATATTTTTTACCATAAGGGAAAGTGGTGTGATGTGTGGAGCTATAAGCTACATAAAGAAAAATATAATAAAATTTGGCGTAGTGCGCTATTGCTTACCGAGTGACCGAACCTCCAATATGTTTTGTTTCCATAAACTTTTTCAAATCGCCTCTCGCCATTGCATATTCTTCTGGATGTATTAGATCCCAGAGGCACTTGTCCTGTAGTAATTCGGGTACCACATTTGGTGGAATGCCGAGGAGTTTAGCAAGAGAAGGCGAGAAATATATAAATTTTAGGTCAGTTGTCGAAAGGATAGCCCAGAAACATAGCTTTCCCGTCATAGAGAGAGTGACAGGAAGTCAGATTGGAAGGCAAAATTCGAGATGAGAGAGGAGAAAGATTTAGGTAAAAGAAATTACTCAAGCAGTGAGTCAAAAGAAAAGTGTGGTTTGGAAATTGAGGGGGGGAGGCTCTGGTTTGAGAGAGGAAATAGGAAAAGAGAGCAACCAATAAAATGTTTGCTTGTTATGCCATACAGAGTCATGACTTCTGCAGCGACACACCGGAGTCTCTAGGGCCGGTTTAGCCAGTGCGCAGCATGACATTCATTCAGTTTAGAACACAATGAAAACACTAGCTTGTAATTTGGATCAGGTTTTATAGGGTCATGGACAACCAACGTGGTTAAAGTAATTTATTAATCCGTTGATGTTCTTTATTTTTCAATGAGCTGCCAGGAATTGATTTGTGAAACTTTCAGGATCAAAAGAATTAGGGTTTTAATGGCTTACGAGAGAAACACTTCTCCGCCACCCGCCTGTGAAAATAGTAACCGAAGGTTCAGTTCGTCAGTGTGACCGCCATATGCAGTGTTCCTATTATCTAATTCTTGCTATCGTGCCTTATCAGACGTTAAAGGAGTTATCGTTAAGTCAGGTACTCCATATTCTAATGTTTCGTAAAGGCATCGACAGCCACATCCAGTTGGACACACATCACGTTGCATGTCAACAAACCATTCCTTGATATGCCTGGAATGACCACCGTGGCCACAGCGAATACAGAAATTGACCAAGCCGTGCACCAGTGTATGACAAATACAACAAGATATACGATGACGAGTACGCTGACAGGTGCCACAGTATCCGCCATGCTTCTGCGGACTTCGGATATCGCTTGATGGTGGTGTCTCTTCAATAAGCTCTTGGTGACATTGACGACAGCGGACTTTAATGTCTAAATGTGGATCATTGCTTCCCAATAGCGTTTGCATATAATTGGTACTGCCGCTATTGCTTATGATCTTGCCTTTGCTGTGCAAATCTCCTTTCGCTTCTACGTCAACAAATTTCAATACTTCTGCTCTCTTTTCGAATAATCCAAGTCGATAAAGCATATCAGCGTAGAAAATTCGGAATGTGTTCATCTGAACTACATTATTTGGGTCCAACAGCGGAACATGATGGCGGAACAAACGATCTCCATCGAATGCATCCATATTGGTCATATCAATCGTAATTTCGGAATTCAGCACGTGTCCATCCCTACCAACATTGATCGATCGTTGGATGGAATCGCCTTGCAAACCTTCAGGAGTAGCCACCACCCCTGACGTATTTGAACCCCAACTATGGCTGATGAAGGGTAGCATGCTCAAAAATCCATCTTCGTTTGGTCGTGTTATCGGTGCGGTATTGGTAGGCAATCGATGAGGGACCGAGAGTTTGATTGACGTACTATTCCGAGCGGCGTCGAGAGCTGCAATGTATGAGTCGGTAGCGCCATTGTAGTTTGTTATACTAGCTCCCATTGGTGTTGGAGTCGAATCTACCCCAAAAGGTAGTTGTGCCATAAACTCTGTGTGTGAATTGTAAGACTCGGATACTACATTAGGCTTTGTTGATTGAGATAGGGTATTAGTTGGGAAATATCCTGATCTTGCAGATTCATTTCTATTGCGGAAAGAAAAGTAATCATGGCTTGTAGAAGGCACTAGCTTTGGAGATGTTGCAGACGATTCCAGTGTTATAGGAGCTTTCAAAGTCTATGGTATTGGAATGTGCATAAGTTGGATGTAATGGTCGGCGTAAGTCGCAAGAAATATATGTAAACAGAGAACTTACAGTCCTTTTGCTTAATCTATGGTATATCGGTTCCCGAAAGACGCAAGACAGCATGGCAAGTGTTTGAACATCTCCTCTGTTAATGAAGCGCGTCATCCTAAGAAACGAAAGTGGTTTGGAACCCGTCAGTAAGATTATAACGTTCAACAGAATTTGGCATTATGAACCTACAGTTTGTCAACAAGTTGTCTTCCTAATGGATGTAAGCCCCAAGTGATCCTATTCAAGTGCCTATGCTGTACCAGCGAAACGTCTGAAGGAAGCAAACCAGCACCGCTGTCGCGTCGATCAAATTTGGATGACGGTGAGCCATTCGGCTCCAACTTAAGGTCGAGAGCATATTCAAATATCCTGTTTTGCGTTACATCCGTAGAGCGTGCTATTTGACTTCTATTGAGTCGTCTGTTGTGCATGGGTTGAATCTGCGGAGAAGCACTGGCTGGAACACACTCTCTTAGAATCTCTCCTGCCAAACACCAAACCTTATACAGTTCATGGTAGCCAAGTTCTTTACAAACTATTGCATTGTGGTTGCAAATAGCAAGAGTGTCATCACCAAATAAGACATAGGCCTTCGCTAGATCAGCGCTGAAAGGTATCAAATCGCCTGGGTTGTGTAAGACAATATGGTAGGTTTCATGATGTGGCTTTGGAGAGGTATATAGTATGCTTTCGTCAGTATTCAATGAGCTGCCCATTTCCATATTCTATACAGGAATGTGTTATAAGGTTTTCATTTTAGACAGATAACATTGTCATGGATATAAAACGTTGATTTACCTCTGGGCGTAGGTATAGGGACGAACCATTGTGAATGCCTTCATCCATGTCATCTTCTACGTCTTCATACGCAGAGTAATCTCCAAAAGCTCCACTATTTGCAGATGCTAACACAGTTGCGTTTCTGCCTTGTCGAGACATGGCTGCAATTTCCTTGTATTCTTCAAATTGCTCGTATGTCTTTGGATGGTGATAGAATTCACTGTAGTTGTTGGTGATGAAAGAATTACTATTGGCTCCACCTGACAGTGATGTTGTGGACTTTGATTTGTCGTTGGCAGTAGCACTTCTATCAGAATTGCGAACGCGTAGTGTGGAAAAGAATGTTACCAGGGTACCTATAGGACGAATGACGATTAGGAATTTCGATATGCTTATCCAATCTATCAAACCTGATCAAATAGAACTACCATTGCCACTAAATGTTGCACCACATAAACGAGGAAATGGAACATTTTGTTCTGCACTTTGCTTGACAGACATATCTACAACGATTCCTTTCTCGCTTTGTAAATTGACACGTTTGCCTTGGAAACCGAAGTCTGAGTCTACGCCAAATCCTGATCCCACATAAATTTCATCATCTGAGTCCCCATTGTTAGCACCAGGCGAAGTGTTCCAGTTTCCAAATCCAGTGTGATCATTAGAGCCACCAGTATTTGTATTCGATCCTTTAGAATTAAATGGTGTAAATCCAGGCGCGTTGCCCACACCAAATCTAAGATTAGCTAGATCTTCTGAAGGGGTTTCACCAAGGAGATAACGTATACAGGGTTCCAAGCAGTATCTCTTTTGAGCCGTATATGCCGATGCCAAGTTGTTGAGATCTTGTGCCATATGTGCACGGTAGTAGATGGAAATCATGCTGTTCTTCTGAATATCAAATTCTGGAGGGGTATTATCAGGGTATTGTGAAGGAAACGTAATGGTGATGCGAAGAAAAGCGCTTCCTGTATCAGACCACGGTCCGTGTAGCGTAATCGTACAAGTTCTTGAAGCAGCATCAACCTTTGAGAGAAATAGAGTAAACACATAGAACAAGCATTATACAATCGGTGGGAGGAAAATATTACTTACCCTCTCTGTCCTAACGCCAGCGCTAGAAAACTTGTTCAGAATGATTGACATCTCTTCTGCTACGTTCTGGAACACATCTTCAGATGTACCATCATTTCGAATTTCTCCAGTTGGTCGAACTGTCTTAACATTTTGCATCCATAAAAGCGGAGGAATTGCATATTTTTGATCTTTGTAAATATTGGCAGCACCCTCTTTGCCATGATTCGCTTCCATATTGATGTTGCCTGATGCGGTTGGCCGGAGTGGCGATATACCATGTGTTCTATTAGACGTCGGAATTTTGAGAGAAGACATAGCTGGTAATCGCCTTCCAGATTCTACATCTTGAGACGGAGGTTGCTGAAATGAATGTGGTCGATAAACACCATTCGATTCTAAGGTATTGGATGCGATGGTTGGGTGCGTTTGTAAATCAGATTTATGACTACCAACCAGTTGCATAACCTCTTGTCGAATTGGCCATAGGCGCAAGTTTTGGTCTTTAGACCAAGTCACTAATTGAAATTCTCGATTTTCAGCATTGTCAGGATCACCTCTCCAACGCCAAACAAATTCTTTAACGATATCAGTATGGCCTTCAAATGCATGAACAGGTTTTTCCGGCTTTTCGCTACTATAAAGGAACAGAGTTGTCTCTGTTCGCTGTGGCATCATCAATACACCATTTCCGAACGGGGTATTTCTTGCCCGCCATACTGGAGAGTTTGTAACAATGGTCGTTTGAGCTTCCTCTGGATTATTGATATCCCAGAACTGAGGAAAGGCGGGAAGAGATTGTCAGTCAGTTCATTTCAATAGACATTTCGTATTCGAGATGAGTATAGACATACCTTGACGCTTTTGTCCAAACTGCAAGTTACGATATCATGGTCATTCTGGCGGCTCCAGTCAATGCCATAAATCTTCGTAGAGTGAGCATTGATAGTTGTTACGGGATCCGAGCCTTTCTGTTGTTTGTGAGAACCATGGTGAGCATTACAGCTACTTCCACTTGATTGTATGGAAGCTATAGATAGAAACTTACTCGGATATCCCAGATCTTGACAGCTTTATCATGGGCAGACGCTAAGAGATATTGGTTTTTCCTATTAAACTTGACTTGTGTTGCTCCAGCTACAATCGAAAGAGCATGATAAGTTTAAATATTTCTTTTCGCTTTGCTTATAATAAAACGTTACCTGTCCATGCGCAAAACGAACTTTCTGGTCGAATACTTCTGTCTCCAATGGCTACACCCTCTTCCCCAGAGTGAGCATCTTGGCCAATGCTTCGTATATCCCACAAATGTACGTATGTATCTACAGAGCACGTTGCTAGCATATTTGGATCGTGTACAGACCAGTTGATGTCAGAAATTGCGCGAGAGTGAGCATGAAGGATGTGCTCTATTGCATGTTGACTTGAATAATTCAAGTTCCAAATAAGAGCTTTTTGATTTGACTATGGAGAGACAGACGATCATATTTCGGTTTAAGTAAACTACCCCAACGTAGACCTAACATTGGCAGCTGACCAGTAATATACTCACAGTTGAGGCAATCCATGACTCCCTGGCGATGTATGGGCTCCATTGGACATCTGCGACTTCCCACTTTGACATATGTGGCAGTACGCGTGGAGTAAGCCAAGGGTCTTCCAAGTCGATAATCAGCAATCCTTGCCGTCTACAATTCGATAATCCATGTAAGGGTTGTTTCCACACATTCTTTTCTAATATTAAGAGCTATATCCTACCCTGCTAGGACGATGTCTCTGCTGCTCGGACTGATACTCATGCTGCCTACCGAGTGCCTCACACGGATTTCCATCCTCTGGTAAAAGGTATTTTCACCGGTTTGTGATGATAACGTCGGTGAGCGTTGTCGTTTCCTTCGAACACCAGCATGACCATTGGTGGAGGCTAATGTCTGAGTTCGATCGGTTGTCAGGTTCTGTGAAGTGTTCTCGGTGGTTGTCGGCGGTTCATCCACGTAATGTTTATCAAAAACTCTCCTTTGCGTTTCCTCTGAATTACTCTGCCGGAAATGTAGACGCGGCGACGCTTCAGGTGTAGTGTTTTGTGAATGCATCAATTTGAAAGCATGTGGGGAACGAAAAGAGCAGCAGCACTACTTTTTGTCAAGTCCGCCAGAATTGAACGGATTTTATTCTGAACGAAAATTATCCGCTTGCTCGATCAACCAATCTTTCAATTGCACAAAGTCTTCTAGACTTTTTCCTCTATCACCTTCCTCATATTCACTAAATAATCTATAGTTGAGTCCTCTCATGGAACGCTGTTGCTGCTCAAAGTACGAGTACATATGGGTTCCCACACTAAGCTGAGAGAGAACGGGTACGTATGTTTTAGGTGCTGGAGAATCCTCGTTGCTATGTCATGAAGACGTTAAAAATATGTATAATAAAACAGGATTAGTGAAGGAAACACACCTCAGTATGTAATTGCTGAAGTTAGACGTTATAATTTTGGGGAATGATAGTGGCAAGGGTTCACCAGTAATGGCTGTAGTTCTGATGAAACAATTAATTTTACTGGTCATACATAATTAAGCACAATGGTGTGAGGAATACCTTAGTTTGTACGGCATATCCTCGCCGCTCAAGCGATTAAAGACGCTTTCAATCAATCTATCTCTATTCCTAATTGTGAGGATTAGATTCGATTGTACATGTTATTCGTGCGCCAAGTTGATATAACTTACGTCCTGGATCCAATTTCGGGAATGCCACGTAATACGGTTGACTCTCCAAAGAGTCTGTCTGCATTCTGTAACGCAGTTCAAGGTTAGATAACATGTAATACGTGGTTTGCTTGCTCAATATATACCTTTGCATTATCAACAGTAAAATTCTTAATCGTGGTGAACTGGCCATCTTCAATCGGTAAACTGTGATCAACGCTTGTGAACTCCTTTCCATTTAGAACATCGATAGGGAAAATCATTCCTAAAGATGCGATATTGTGATTTCCCTGCCAATTAACCGCATTAACGACTTCGGACATGAGTGTTATACGCTTCTTTAACCGCCACGTGATGGAGGCGGTTTCTATAGCTGCTGCAATAATCGCGCTGGTATGGTAAATCAGGTGAGGCTACAGTGTATAAGATAGAATTAATTTGGTGGACAAGGCATATGATGTTATCGTAGCTATATATTAACCTTAAAGGAAACATATCGTGTCCATGGTCGGTGCAGATCTGTACCATCAGGTATGCGAACAGGAACATATAAGGATGAATACTCGGATAAAGCAGCTGTCGCCATGGTTATGTTGAGATTTCGTTTCTGTGTATTCCTCTGCAATTGGTATTTTTATATTATTAGTTTGTTTATAACTGGTACAAAATGATTATTATGGATACCTGTGATGATGATGGCTGTGTATCACTCATGCCGAATGTCAATATCGAAGCTTTGGGATACTCGTCTCGTATATTTTCCAAGAGCCCACTAGTAAATCCACCAAAGCCGTCTTGTACAGAAGTCATGATTTGAAACCCCTTTGTAGCAGTATATTGTTAAACCATACAGATATATACTAATATTATAAATATACCGATAAATACCTGTAATTGGTCGCACTCTTCTACAAAGAACCTGAAAGTGTCATCGAAGCTTTCAGTCTCCTTAGATATGGGTCAGTACTAAACGAAGCTACAAGATATTCCACATCCATTCTGAACTCGTGCCTACCTTCTCATTCTCGTCATAAGCCAAACATCCCGCATTATAGGTATCAAATGGTTGAATGGAGTTTCCGATCTGATACCCATTGATCTGATTGAAAGTGTTTGGATGGTAAAAAGTGCTATTAAAATCCGACCATACTTTGACACTGTCGTCTAGATCCAAATCTGTTACGACAGGTTCATCGATGCCCTGCAAAAAGTGTCACTATGCGCAATTCCATAATCCTCCCTGTTTCGGTCACCAACCTCTTCCATCTTATCCAAGTGTTCTTGAAACCGATTTTTTGGGCACTGTGAGCTTTTATATTGTTCAACTTTCTGGCCCCTATATATATGGTAAGCTTACAGCTGATTAATGCCTGGACAATATCTTCTACCTACCATGCATCATGATCTATTTCAGACTCATCTTCGAACAGCTTGTTATATTTCTTCAATGATCCAAAACCTCCTTTCAAGTCGTAGATCAGTGCTCGAGGAGTATATGTTTCGATACCCTTATGCGAGAAGGCAACATATCAATGATTATAGCCACTATAGGTGCTCAATAATGATTTTCATTCTTACTCTCTGATTGATGCCAGCACGAAAAAGAATGTCGTGGTTGAATTCTGGCTCTGGAGCATCCTCACCATACTCAAAATACTCATTCTGCAATGTTTAAAACCGAAGCCGTCAATACAGTGAGTACTTGCCTGTGGATACCAATTTGAGACTACTACCTGAGCATTCCAGAAGTGCGTGCCAACGAAATTGGCTATTTGCCCGAGCTGAATGGTTAAGATTTCATGCATTCTCGATAGGACATTGAGCTTCGGTGCATGAAAGCCCGCAAATGAACGTCAAAAAATGGGACTGCTACTACCATTGCCCATAAGGAGGGAATTACATTATTTTTATTTTAATATTCAGCAAATCAATTCAAAACAGTGGCCCAGACCCAACTTGATGGTGGCGAGGGATTTACCCAGGTTGGTGGTACTTTGCTGTCTATGTCACTCGAGGTATTTGAAAGATAGTAATCCCATTGATTTCGGACTCTCTTCAAAGAATCCAGAGATTTGTTCCCTTGGCACCAATAACTATAGGCATCCATATCCAACGGCGAGTGTACCCATTTATCATCTTCATGAACAGGCACAACGTTTATCTCCTCGTCAACAGGCTCATCTTCAGTGCTAGGGGATAGTGGTGCTTGCTCGTTCAATTTCCGGATCTGTTCAAAATACTCGTTACCTTCGTCAGGGAAGAAGTGTCCTACACCAACGTTTGTCAATAACTCTAGTAGATGTGTATATCTTTAAGACATGAATGTTTACCTTGTGCCTTCAATTTTTTTCGACGTAATGTACGAAGTTCTAAAAGTTTCTGTACAACTAGCTGGTTGTTTCTTTCATGATTTCGCTTGCTTGCATCTAATTTTCGTTGTTTTTCAGCTTTTTCACGGTCTTGAGCGTTCTAAACGTAAATTCTTCAATATTTTGCATGTACGAATATGCCAAAAACATACATCAGGTCTCACTTTTTTACTTTCTGCTTCCTTTTCAACCCATTCCACTCTCCATTGATCAATTTCCTCATGAAGTCTACGCCGCCTCTCCTGTCTCTTATCTCGCGTATGTTGAAGCTTTTTGATATGCCTACGCTTCCACTCCTAAAACAACGTACATTGAGTAAGCAGGAAACACAGCCATCTTTGATACAATGATATAACTGACCCGTTTTCTCTTTTGTCGACTATGTAACTGTTTCAATCTCATGATCACAGACTCCGAGCTCATTTCTTTGATAGTGGCTGATATCTGTTCCTATAAGCGACTATCAGAGCCAGTATTCAAGTATTGGTTATTGCATTAAGGCATATAGTTACTTTCATGGAGTCCAGGTCCTTTAAATCGACATCGGGCAACTCCATCGTGGAAGTATCTACATATGCTGCTTGTTCAATTTTCTTCTGATATTCCTCGTATTTCAGAACCATCTCGGCTATCTTTAGCTTGGCGTTGAAAAGGTCGCTTTTGACTCGAGGTAGTTCATCAGTTGTACCAACGACTTCACGATTTTCTGTTTCAGGCTGCGTTAAATTTAGGCCACTTTGGTCAATGTTCCGATGCTGGTGATCCCATGGCTTGGAATTTACAACCCATTGCTGAGGGGTTGAATACTTCGATAGGTATGGATACATCACAGTTAAAGATGTGGGTTCACATGTATGTAATATAGCAATGGAAGATATTGGCCAAAAGCTGAAAAATTTGCCCGAGTCTCAGAAACGCGTTGAATAAATAAAATTTTATTGCGTCTACCAGAATAATCAAATAATAGTTGAAACTAATTCAGAAAATTGAATTATGAATATATAACAATTTGATGCATGACGATAAGTGGATTTTAGACTCTCGTCAGTTATAATGAAACGAATTAGTCCCGTTGCCGGAGTGATCCAAGTGGTAAGCCATTCTGTTCCTTGGTATAATCATCTTCGTCATCATCGAGGAAGCTAGATCCATCGTGGAGTTCTTCGTTCTGAACTTCAGTATAGCCTTCTGATGAAGCATTGTTATCATATCCAGATAACCGCTCCCAAAGTCCAAGTAAGATGTTCGCGTACAAGAAGATGAAGAAAGCAAATGATAAGAGGATATTGATGTATGATGCAGGGTCAATACCTATTGTAATCAACATGGCTAACTGTTCTTCAGTCGCTCCCATAAATATGACACCAGCCATCATCAAAAACTGTGATCCAAATTAAAATTAATCAGGCGTGATTGTTGCAATGACAACGTATGGAAACTCATACTTACCATGGGTGGCATATACTGCCATGGGGAGATTGAGAACACTCCTTTTTTCCATACAAAGCAAATCTCGACAATTCGAGAAATGGCAGCAGCCATCAACATGTATCCAAAGAATGAATGGATATGACCACTGTTTGCCACGTGTTGAGCATGTCCCTTTTCAATGAGTTATGAGTTAGGTTTCAGTGTAACCGCCAAGATATTTTGTTATGATATTTGCTACCCACTTGAAACGCAGCGGCTGTCAGAGCGATTACCAACGCTGGTATGATACTTCGCTGTTCATGTCGGCTAAGCCAGATGCCGACTATTCCTGCTGCCACCCAAATGACACCCATAGAGGTGTGCTGATAATCGGTAGCATTCCAATCGGAACCCCAGCTTCACAAAGGTTAGTACGGACCATTGCTAATTGTGATGGTAACAAAGTTTTACATACCGATGCTCTGTGAATGTGTTCACAATACCCCATGCAGTAATCATCAGGCTATCATACCATTCTTGGCTCCTTTTACGTTTGAGAAGCCATGGTCCGCCGACCCGCAATGAGATTAACATAATGATACCATAACCCGTAAAGGATGATCCCATGATGAAATGCGCCAAACATTGCCCAGTATGTTCTGTAATAGAAGAAGTTCAGTTTCAGACGAAAATAATTGGAAGAGACTGAATCACTTGGAAAATACTCACCGCCATAGCAAAAGCCGACAATAGCAATGACACCCTATTCTCAATCGTTAAATGCCAGGAAAGCTTGCAGGTCAGCAGAGATGCATCACTTACCAAAACAATTTGAGTATATCCAATGACTGGGACTAGAATTCCAAGACATCTATGTGCTGTTACAAACAAGGGACGAATACGACCATTAATGCCTTTCTCTAAATGAAGCTTGAGATAGACACCCATGGCTACTTGTGCGATAAACGACCAAACGACAAACCAAGCAAAACCACGATGAGCATTGTGGGGTTCCTGCACCGACCAAAATTGACATTAGAGAACTTGAACTCTCCTTTGTGAAGATACTGGTGAATAGCATAGCTTATCACTTACATAATTACGGCCACTGTGAGCATGTGCTAGAAAGAAACCTCCAACAAAGACCAGGGAGCCCAATGTCTGCACAGGTACGTGCCAACGGCTCCGTACTAAACCAAGTACCATACCAATTGGATATATAAAGCCAAAAGCTAAAATTAACAGTTAAAACATGCCATCACATGTGATGATGCCGATTTCTTCAGGGTGGCATACCTAATATCATGGCCGACAAGTGTAATGTCATAATGGACCCTATAGGTTCGTCGGTAGCAGCGAACTCTGTAAAAATAGCTGGGTCCAAGTCGTGTGTGTGGCCATGCTGTTCTTCGGTTGTCTCATCTTGTTGCAATGAATATGGCAATTGAGATATCAATGCCAGTATTGCTAGAAATTTAGCTGCATTTGAAGTCGGCATTTACCGTTTAATGTGACAAAGGTTACTTTACTAGCCTTTGAAATTTTTCACCCCTCATTTGGTCTCCAATCTCCGTCCAACATTTCAATAGTTGGACTGAGCCAGATTTTGTGACAAAATTCGAAACGAGCGTTTATATATAATTCAATTGAAAATGGGTGTATAACAAGAGATATATAAAAAGAAGAACAGTGAAATATTCTATGTACAAGTTCTTCTGGGAGGTATAACATCTATATCCACATGGCCTTTGCTACTGTTAGGCTCATAATACCAATGCCGAAAACAACTAGCACCACGGCTGTTATATCCATCCACCATGTTGGGACGGCATTATCATCTTTAAACTCAGTATGATTCAAATAGCTTGTTTCATCTTGTTCAATAATCAACTGGGGAGATCTCTTGAAGATACTTATGTAGGTGATGCCGGGTATGATATAAGCAATGAAGCTGCTAGCCAATCCACCCACAAAGGCATACACCTTACCAAGGGACTGAACGGTAGCCCCGACATACAACAAGCCAGCAAATAAGGCGATTGTAACAGTGTAATGTTGAATTTTGGATGGTTGGCGGTCCGGGGTATCATTTCCAAGCGACTTTTGTAGAGCTTCTCTAGCGGGATAAAATCCCATTGGAACTGTAAATATCAATGAAACCGCAAGCAGTAAGCGCCCAATGTTGATGGTCAAGTCATCAGCTGGGAAACTGTTGAAAAGATTTTGCTGCACGTCTTGACCAAATGCAAGATAGCCCAAAATACCAAACAGCATTGTGGCGGTCCAGCTTGAGAATGTAGAAATAATTGAAGTCCATGTCCAAGCAACTACAGTTTGGTTCCTTTGTGAAAGATAATTGTTGAAGGCGACATGAGTGCAAGCGAAGGCGAAAGCTTGGATGCCCAACGCATCTAGAACACTGGGTCCAAATATGGTAACAGGTGCATGGTGTTTTGGAGCATATACAGGAGCCCGCACGACGATGGTAAGGATAATAATAGGCAGAAGCAGAACTGAGAAAACAGACACCTTAGCCAGGGAGCCGATGGATCTTGCCAAGTTCAATGGAAATATCTATGTAAAGATGACGATTAGTCAGTGCTATCAAAAAGATCGGAACAAAACCAATATTTACAGATGACGCACAAGCAACAAAGAAAGTACTACTATGACAAATTGACGGTTGGCGAGAAGTGGAATTTCTGGCCATAATTGGCCAAGTAGAACTGGAATGGTATCACCAATAACTTTTAATAGAACGGACAATCAGTGTTCAAGGTTTCGTATCGTATCCTGAACAAAGCTGCTTATGGTAATGGTACTTACTAATGAAATAGCTGATACAACTTCCAGAAGCTTGAATGAATACAAAGAGATTAAGTAGATGGAAACCCGGTCTACCCAGTGCCCTTTCAGAGAGTTGTGCGAACTTGAAAATATTGGATCGTATACCGGCTCGAATCATCATCATTAAGCTGACTGCAGTAAGAATGCCTACAAAGACTGAAATTGCCAGGCCACCTATAAAACCTCCACAATGTAAAGCATATGGAACGCCAAGAATGCCTGAACCAACTGTAGCGTTGACAATATTAAAGGATGTAGAAAATACGCTTCGGTGACCATAACCTGGTTTTACAGTTTGAAGAATATCTCTTTCCTCGTCAGAGATTATCTCACTCTGAGCTGGCGGTGACGCAAGCACCCCATACGATTGAGGAACAGTAGTCGACGTTATGGTCATGAAAGAGAAGAAGGGAACAAAGGAAGATAAGAGAGCGGCTGAAGTGGCGATGATGGATGATTGATGAATTTAATTCCAGGTCGTACTGCAATCCGGTATCACCCACAATGACTCTGCACCAATCAGAGGAGCCAGATATTTGCAAAATGTTGCTGCTGAATTGCGAACTTTTTACAAAGACACGTTACTTCATTTTCATGCTGGACTAAGATTTTCTATCATTCATATGATTATATATCTATTTTATCATGGAAAAAGCTTTAGCTGTTGTATATCTCGTATCTTGATTACCCTGACCTATAAACTCCTTATTTCTGCGGAATTTTTAATGTAAGTAGTGCCTTGTCAGCCACTGTGGCTGGTGACTCTTTTATTTCTCATACACTCAGCTGGACCTTTAATGACCCCCCTCAAGGCTTGCAGATATAGTAGAATAGCGTCCTATTGGTAAAATGCCTCTCCTTCTCAATTAAAGCAAGCACTCCTTTGTGGACATGATTGCCGCTTGCATATTAATCTAGTCCGTCGAGAGTTTTCGGTTTCTTGAGAATTTTCCATAGGCAACAGGTGGCTCGTCGATTATACTGAACTTATTCCACTATAGAAGATGGCAATACATATAGTTTAAATGGTAGCTTATGTGCTATTAAGCAGAGTTTATTGGTGTGACCACTCCATGTACCAAACATCAAGGAGTACTTTGGGGCTTGAAGCACAATGTCAATATGAGTTTGCTAGTTGCAGGGAGAAAGGGCCTAGCTTTTGTTGATAAAAGAAATCTACGGCTTTGTTGGGATATCGTATCGTCAAATAAACGATTAACACATTTTAAAACCGGTATATCTTATTTTGTGTCGATATCGATATTCACAAAAATTGGGACGATAATCTGGTTTATTAAACGGGATAAAACGTACAATATTACGAGTAGTTAGCAATGTTTAGATTGTGAATTATAAAGGATACATGGAAATGGTAAAAGCTAGATCTCTATCAACATGGATGCTGTGAAGTTTCTAATGTTGCTAACAATTTGCAAACAATAAGGCACCACTGCCGGCGACTTGATTCAATTCATCACATTCTCGTTAGCAGCGTCAATCTACAGTTAAAAAATTCGTATCGATTTTTACATTTCAAGTCAGTGTTACAAGTACAAAAGTGTACATACGAGTAGACTGTTGCTTGTATATTCGACGATATACAAATACCGCAGTGCACTTTCTTTTATCTCTCATTCTGAGAGCGGAAATTTAGGACTGCACTTTTTTTTGAGGGCAGTGAAATGCTTTGGCTAGCCCCTTGGCTGGCCCAGCTTTGTTCAATACAACAAACCTTACAATGGATGACGGTAAGAACAGCAAACACGAAGACACGTTGAAAGATTCAATAGAATTGACCTGACCATCAATCTATAGAAGCAATCATACGGAATCGTCTCGCTGTAGAGGAGCGTCCATTCAAAAGTCTTGTCATGCGATACAAGGCATGGACAAATTCCATTAAAAGCGATACTCGAGAAAACATGTAAGTAGGCTTCATTTTAAAGTTATAATGCAGCATAAGTAGACATTAGAATAACACAAGAAAATGAATATAGAGAACACGGCTATGAGGCGATATTGATCCAGATTGCACAATATGAATTAGCCATGAAGCAACACCAGCTAATGCATCAAATGAATGAACGCGAGGTTAAAAACTATCAGGCAGAAGTATCTCGAATAGGTATGTATAAAGCTATAGAATAGATCGATTATAAAGTTCTAACTATGATGTTTGGTGGCATTATATAGCATCGGAAATCGAAGACACACAATCACACATCAGCAAACTAAAGCAGGATCTGGAAAAAGCGAACGAGATACGGAATAATAAATTGGAATACGATCGAATTGCGCATGATATATTACAATTGGAGGATCGGGAAACATATAATAAGTAAGATTACGCATGATGCTAATGACAGATGTTGTGTAAGGATATCACCGCTTTGGAATACTCACACCTTGATTGATTTCTAAAGAAACATTTTGCAAATGCGTGCGGATATTGATCTGCTGAAACAAGAAAAGGCTAAGCAGAGCGCCGTGTTTAAAACCAGAAAAGAGCAATTCAGCAATTTACTAGCGGTAGTGAAGGAATTACAAACGTCGATTACCAACGAAAGGGAGTCTACTGTGAGTATATTTTCAAATTCCTGACTTAAAAAATGACAATGAAATTACGTTATGGCTCACCTCAATTCAATGTAGAATGAGATGAAAAATATTGTTCTCAACATGGATGATGGCTTCGATGATAGATCTGACGAAGGCACGTCAACACCAGCTGCTACTGTTGATACTGGTGATGCCGAGATGGAGGAGAAGGAAAAGAATGTTTCTAGTCACCGGTTTTCCGAGAGAGATGAGGATGCGGATGAAGAAGGCATGGTGGAAGATGGAGAAGAAGGTGTATAAATATCCAAAGCAACACAAAATGTATGCAGTGCATTAATTGCCAATTCGCGATACAGCCAATAGACCAAAGGTGTCCCTTTCGGTCACCTTCACTTTCCATTTCGCGTATTTGCTATTACTTTGTTATCATAATTTTATAAAAAATTATAAAAAAAAAAAAGGCGCCAAGTTTGTTATATAGTTTGCACACAAACTGGCGATTACATTGCAACCCGTATGTACAATATGGAATTAAATGATATGAACTGCTGGTAACTCAGTTCTTTAACAAACTCTGAACAACATGGCTCACTTTAAGGTTTTTCAAATCTGTATATGTCTGACCTGTGCCCACGAAATAGATGGGCTGTCCTGTAGTGTAAGTCATAGACAATGCCGCACCGACCTACGTGATTATTAGCAATCGGTTAGGCTGGTTACACTTGGCGGTGAGTGTAAATGTCAGATAATATACCTTATCATCGATCGTATCAAACTTGGTTAGAATCATGCCATCGATATGGCGAGGGTTCTGAAGTCCTGAAAAGTCCTTCAGTGCTTGATTGAACTTGGTAAGCTGATCAACAGCTTCATTGCCAACCAGAGCTTCTCCCACGAAGATGATCTTGTCAGGATTGTTGACAGCTACCAACTTGGCTAATGATCGCATTAAAGGTTCGTTATCTTGCATACGACCAGCAGTGTCAATTAGAACTACGTCAAAGTCTTTGTTTTTAGCTATTGTGCATAGGCGTTGTTAGCAATAAGTATTGGATCAGAGTTTATAACATTTCATGATTATGATCATGAACATTACCATATGAGACAGCATCCTGTGCAATGCCTGCAGCATCTTTTCCATATCCACGTTCAAATAGCTCCACCTCGCCAACAGAATTGCTACTTTGCAGTACCTTCAAGTTTCGTGCATGGACACGCAGTTGCTCTACTGCGCCGCTACGGAAGGTATCGCAAGCAGCTATGAGAACGCGATAGTTATTTTGCAGCAGCCAAAAGCACACTTTACTTAAATTCGTAGACTGTAATATGGAATCGGGGTCACTGCAAAGTTCAAAAAGGAAGATACCAATCAGTAAAGTCATATCATACCTTGCCAACGCCATTCACTCCAATAAAGGTAATGCTATAAGGTCTGGATTGAGCCTTAGCCTGTTCGATATCACGAAGAATATCCACAGATGTTTTTGGAGTCAAAATTCTCTTCAAGGCAGATTCCATATTTTCCTTCACCAGTGTTGATACGCCTATTGCAAATATGTCAGCGCTAATCTTATGTGCGTAAAATCAATTGCTCCAGTCGGATGTAAACATACTCCCAAATGTACCAAGCTTCTTGCCCAACAGACTGGATTGAACACTGTCACAGAGATGCTGGGAGATATTACTAGCAACGTTCTTGTCAATCAGATGGGTTTTCATCTTTTGTAATACTGGTTCCAGTGTAGCTGCATCTATTTCACGTTGACCAGTAAGGTTCTTGAAGAAACTGAAGACTCCAGATGATTTCGATGTTGACTGTGACACCAGCTCTCCATCCTCTTCATCAAATGTATCATCTTCGTCATCATCTCCATAGTCGACATCTTGTACTTCATAATGTCCATCTACAATGCTACCCATCTTTGAACGATCAACTAAGCTTTCGGCATTGGCCAAATTTGCATCTTGTTGCTCTTGACCATCCAGTTTTTTGCTGTAATCCAGGGCCTCCATTTCACCCTTGGCGACTGATCCTTCCCATGTACGCATCACCTTCTGAGACTTCTTCTTTTTACCAGACGAAGAATCGCTGTTCCAAGATTCATGTGTGTTAATATACTAAATGTTACGATGTGCGAAGCCCATGATGATGCCGCTATATTGTTACTTACGAAGCCATATTTGGTGATGGTGCCGGTGAACCTTTGGGTGATTTGACACCCCGTCTGCCAGCAGGACCTCGGGCTCCAGACCTTGGGCTACCAGCCAAATTCATTGCTTGTATGTTCTTTGCAATTTCATCTTCGACTGAGGGCTCCTTTGTAGCTAAAACGAATATCAGTAACCACATGTATGTATCATCTATCTCCTGATGTTATACGTACTTGGCTTAGCTTTAGATCCATGTAACGTATTCTCATACTTCTTTGTATCTTCAAACTTTCTGGGGACCTTTTGTCGGTTCTATTGAGAGATAAAAATATGAGTACGATGGATCAGTAAACTGACGGAGCTCCAAGGCCAAGCAGATTCACCTTTGAGTATTTCTCTTCTAAAGTCTTCCAAGCACGATCAAACAGGGGATCGAAGGCACTGTAATCTTCTCCAACTATGTCGCTGGACTCAAGCTGCTCTTTGAAGGTTGTTGAGAACAATCGTTTGGTAGTCTCTAACAACTCATCTACATAAGTCAGCTGTAAAAAGCTTTGGTAGGCAATCTAAGCATATACAATACATTAGTATTCTCTTATTGCATCTTATACAATGGGTTACAATTATCAACATTACCACAAAAACGAGATCCTTCTCGTTGAGGAAAGTCCACTTCAAAGCGTACGAATCCTTGTTATAGGATGTTATGCCTGCGCGCTCTTCAATAAGAACATCTCGGATCAAGGCATCAACTGGCGCTCCATTAATATGAGTGTAATTCTTTTGCCATAACACATAGCCGCCTTTGGTAAGCACAGTACAGAGATCCAGCATCTTCTGTGATTGATAGCAAGGAGCAACCCAGACTCAAGGGCTGATATCATTCGTGCTTTTTGAAAGCGCTATGTGAATTCAAAAGCACGTCACAGCTGCTGTGTTGGCCAAATCACTCCATGCAATACAACGAAAACAGTTCAGTTATTATTTACTTTCAAAATATATATTTTTTTCTTTTCGCCAATAATGCAATAGCTATCCTAAGCGATGGGCATGCTTTGGCATTTCTAATGTGACTTTAGGCAAAGGATTGGAGATTTCGTGCGGTACAACCATAGGTCCCAGCGTACTCTTCAATTCCTTCACTTCAATTCCAGCCTCCACGAGCTCCAACTGATTTGGGTCGGACAATTCATCTTTCCGCCGTCCAAATATGCTCTTGCTGAAGAATGAAGCAGAAGATGATTCAGATTTGGTCACTTTAGGAGGTGCTGGCGTTGGTATTGTCGTAGCACTTGTATTTTTGGGTCGACTCCCACCGAATAAATCTCTAAACGCCCGTTTCTCAGTGACATTAGCACTACTGCACGTTTGCGTAGAAACTGAAGCGGAAGGTGTCAGCTGTGGTGCTAAAGATGCTTTTCCAGACGAAAGGGAGCTATATGATCCATTTTTAGAAGAAGCTGCCGCCGCAGCATTCGCAATGATACCAGCAATGAGATCCATATCTGTCTGAGTACTGCTCGAAGGTACAGGAGGAGGATGTTCTTTGGAAACAGAAGATTGATGGAGGAGATTGCTATCATAGGTAACATCGGATTTACTACGAACCATTGGGACAGATGATTCCAAGTTGTACTTTACATTTTCGTTGTCATCCCGTGAAGTTGATACAGAGTTCAAATCACGATAGGGTATAGGGGACGACAATGACGTTGAGTGAATAACAGGTGAAGACGAGATTGATGAGGTGTTGAGGGTAATATCTTGACTTCCTTTACGATTTGGCAGAGTAATAGATGCTTTTCCAGATGAGAACGATGACAAGGAAGATGCCTTTGCGCGATTCAATAATGGCTGCTTATTGAATTTTGGTTCTTTGCTGTCATCATGATCCAATTCTTGTGTGGGCAGTTCAACCTCGGTAGCTGACCTTGAAATTGAATCATTGTCGATGGAAGGTGTTGAAGATCTACTTCCACTACTGCTACTGCGTTCTTTGCTATCACTTTCGTTGACAGCTAGAGAACTTCTACCAAATCCAACAAGGCCCATCACACCTCCAGATCTTTCTTTTTCCTTGAGTTCAGGAAGTTCCTCGCTAGTCACTTCAAATCCAGCCCTTTTGAGGAGCTTAGGCATAGCGGTTCTATAATGGAGATGACCTTTGATGAGATCGGTACAATCCATGTTTTGAACATTTTGTTCAACGTTCTTGAGAGGTCGCAGTCCAGCAACGCTACCAAGGCCACCGGTTGAAGCTCTGAACAAAAATCCTAACAACCAGTCATTGGTTGCATATCCATTGATAAATCGGCCAGCAACAACGGTTGTGCATTCCTTCCATTGTGTCATGGAGGCACTGACTGGTGTTCCAAAGATGGCAACATCTTCAACTAAGCCAAATGCATGCATGCGAGCCAACTCTAAGAGACAGAAGAAGATGACTCTTGCGCCGAGGGAAAATCCTACCAGGGTTACAGGACGGGATCCCATACTACGATTCATCAAACTATCCGCCAAAATCAATCCTGCTATCCGTGCACGATCCAAGGCATTGGCCCAGGGATTGTCAATTAAATATCCAATCTTGGTTAGAGCCAATGGCCATGTCAAACCAGCGAGTAATGCTCCCATAATGGTATGTTGCAAAGCTTGTTGAATAGCTTGGGTAACGACTTCAGTAGCAATAATCTTGATAGCACTGCCTAGTTCCGTTAGTAACTCCGGTTCCCAAAATAGTGTATAGTGGTCACCCATTAAGCTATCGACAGTACTGAAAGGGTGGGCTGCTTCCTCCTTGTTATCAGGACGAGAGAGCCAACCAGTGATAGTAATAAAACAATTGACACGGTCTTCAGCCTTGACTGTAATAAATTCGAATGTATCAACTCCTTTAGTTCTATTAAACATGCGTTTAGCGCCTATTCGGCCACCAGCAACCGTAGCTCCGCTTGTGATAAGAGCAATTCCAGCAGTTCCGCCAAGAAAACCTGAGGTTCCAGTGACACCGACAGTAGTTAAGACAGCTCCTAGTCCGCCAGCAATCACAGGGGCCATCAGTCCAGCACTAAGACCAAGGACTAAACCACCACCCAAGGTTGCAAGACCCATCATAATATACCGCTTCTTCTTCTGTTGCTTGTTACGGCTTTTACGAACCTCCTCGTTCTTATGAGAAACCGCAAAATCGGATGTCGCTGTCGTCATAGTCGTCTCGTCACTTCCTGTGGTCATAAATGACATTTCTGACTCAGTTTCCCATGATGGGTCATTCTGGGCCAAGTATTCAGATATTCTTCGTTCAAATGCAATGACTTCAGTCCACTCCAGAGAGAGATATGTGGCAATTTTTCGAATGAATACTCTTGATCTTGAATCGTAGTTGTTCATTGACAAACAGAGAATAATCAGGTCACATACAACCGTCCAACGCAAATCTACAACTAGTTCTTGTGGCTTTCCTTCCTCTACAATTGGATCTGTAGGTTTTGAACCAATGGTGGTATCTTCGGTTTTTATGGTATCGTCATGGTCAAATCCGGCACTTCGGGAACTAGTGTCAGAGGCTGGCACATGAATGTCCGACCGCACAGATATATTGTCGTCATCAACATCTTGTGTAGTATCATCACCTCCCATTTGTACATTGACACTATCTGTATCGGAACCCTTGTCATCAAGTTCTTGTGGTGTATGAGGCACAGTCTCAACTGTCGTTTCTTCTGAATCAGGTCGAGTATCAGAATTCAGGGCAATTTCAAGTTCAGAAGAAGGCTTTTCCAATTGTTGATCATCCTGTACGTCACAATTCGCAATTTGGTTTGTCGTATCGTCAATTACTATTTCTGGATTTTCTTTCTTGGGACTAGAGTCAAGGTCGACTTTGTGCATTGGACCAACAGGTACAGTAGTTGTCTCTCCTTGCGATGTAAATTGATGGACGAGGTCTGTAGGTACAATATTGTGTTTGGCGAGTGACTCAATCATGGATATTTCTGTAGTATGGCAGTGCGGCATAAATAAATATTGAAACGCCAGGTTCCATCATTGACCATGCAAACATAAATAGAATTTACCTTCTGGAGTTATGTCCATATGCATATACAAGTTTCGTATGACTTTACGTTGCCAGTTACCAGCACTCATTCGAGCATATGCAAAGTCTTTTCCTTGGCACTCATGTACTACCTCGAGACTAGTCACAGAGCACAAACCAACATAAGCAATCTTCTGAGTATCGGTAAAAACATCTTTCGTTTCTTGAATTCGACGATCATTCTCGTCGTCAAAGTCGGATTCTGGTGATATCTCAAATATATGTGAAGGAGAGTGAGGGAAGCGAGGGGATGACGGAGATATAACCTCCTGTGGCTGCTCAACAGCAGGTAAGTCTGCAGCCCAAACGGAAACAGGTGTTGGAGAGGGAGGGATGAGGTCGTTTTGAGTTGCGAGAGACGATGTAGTTAAACTATGTGTTGCTTCCGGGAATGGTGTGACAATACTTCCAGGATCACCTTCTTGGTACTCTGGTGTGACATTATCACTGAGAAAGTGATTCAAGACTTCTGTTGATCCCCTGGGTGAGTTCTTTTCAGTGTCGTTACCTTCTTTAGTTTTTGCCCTGTCCATCTCATCCTCATCACCTGCGCTGGTAAGATTCGAGAGATTGTATATTGTATTCTCCCGGTGGTTATTTAGAGTGTCTGGCTCAGAATGATTACTCGAGATATCTTGTTGCATTCGAGCAATCTGCTCTATGGAATTGGTGATGTAATTTAGAGAGTGAAAGAAAGGAAAGGAATGCAAGCGAGGATGAGTAAAAATGAACTCAAGCGGGTAATTTTTTTTTTGATTGCAGGGAAAAGGCGGTGGTTGGAAACCCTAAATGAAATAATTGATTTTCAAGTCAGAACAACTGAACAACCAAAAGAGAAACGTCACGTGTAGTGGATATTTTTTGAAGGCACCTCTCATTTCCCTGTTTCTCCGGTACTATCCGAGAGCTTTGTAACTTCTTAATTGTTTGTCCATTGTCACATTAAAATCCACCAATGCTACGAAGTGCTATCACCAAAAGTCGCTATTTGAAGCAGAGTCCAGTAAAGGACTTATTGATTGCAAAAACTAGAGTCTTTAGGCGTGGACTTTCGACTCCATCGGTTCGAACCATTACCCCGGCTTTGGTTCAAACATGCCGTCGTTACTCCACTAGTGCAGCCACTACTGTCACAGTTGATGATGAAACGCAAGCGTTTAGACAAAACGATGCTATTTCTATTCCACAAAGGACTCAAACGACCGATATTATCAAAGGTAAGCAAAAAAAGTTGAAAAAATAGAACGGTTTGCCACCCCTGAGAGCTCTTACCGAACCTGGACAATTAATTGTTTCACTGTTGGTGAAATTAGGACCAGTCGACATGTACGACCAATTGGCTGCTGAAGGAAAGGTCAACTCTGATGATCATCAACGAGCTATCATAGCTCAATTGCAAAGAATATGGAATGATCTCAAGGCGTATCACCCTAACATTAAGGCAACTAGTTCATCTGAAGAGCAGCATCAGCACCAGGGAGGTTGGATGTCAAAGGTAAATGACCTTTACATCGCTTTTCACTTCAGTTGACATGATAGTAACTCTCCTTTTAGTTTACCTCAATGGTTGGTGGTGGACATGTTAAAGCAGCTCATGTGCCTAATGTCAATGACGTAGCTGCACCCAAGTCGCTGTATATTTATGGAGATGTTGGAACTGGCAAGACCATGGTAATGGATCTGTTCTATGATACATTGCCCATTGAGCGCAAGAGTCGAGTTCATTTCCATGCCTTTATGTTGGATGTTCATGCTCGTGTGCATCGCCTCAAGATGAAAGAACCAGAAAGGGCAGACGTTCTCGGTCCCATTGCAGCAGACTTGGCATCTGAGGCTTATGTTCTGTGTTTCGATGAATTTCAAGTCACTGACATTGCTGATGCCATGATATTGCGAAAATTGTTTACCGAACTTTTTGCTCGAGGAGTGGTTGTCGTCACCACATCTAACAGACATCCATCAGAGTTGTACAAAAATGGCATTCAACGAAAGTCTTTCTTACCTTGTATCGATCTTTTGCTCGAAAAGTGCGAAGTTGTATGTTTGGACTCCACTACTGACTATCGCAAAACTGCCAAGGAGATGTCCCAGATCTACTTCCATCCACTCGGTCAGAAAACAACACATACAATTGATCAGCTGACCAAAGACCTTACCGGTGGACAGAAGATGACACCCATGACGCTCGACTTTTTGTCGCGCCAGCTTCAGATCCCAGAACAAGCAAATGGTGTTGCCCGTATGTCCTTTGATGACCTATGCAAGAAGCCCTTGAGCGCCGCAGATTACCTTGAATTAGTCAAGAACTTCCATACATTAATCATTACGGATATTCCACGTATGACTATGAAGCATCGAGCTGAAGCCAGACGATTCATTACCTTGATCGATGCCATGTATGAATCCAAGACGAAATTGATTGCTAGTGGTGAAAAGGGCATCCTGGAAATCTTTAACGCAGAGGAAGGAACCAATGACCTGGACGACGACTTTAGATTGATGATGGATGACCTGAAGTTGGACGACATCTCATCACCCTTGTTCACTGGCCAAGAAGAAGCTTTTGCTTTCCAGAGAGCTTTGTCTCGACTTATTCAAATGCAAAGCAAAGAGTGGTTTACTCGACCAACTTAATAAGATAGATATTTTCTCCTTTTGGCGGCGCTTGTTTGTACAGTACACAACATCCCTTAGACATACCCACTACCCACGTGAATTAATAAATACTCAAATGGCGTTTTCATGCATTTTTTCCCTCCATATATGATGGTAATATCGTACAGTCAGCAGGTTGGTTTGTTTGCATTGTAATGCTCACAATCAAAACCAAATCACAGGTTTGTAAATTTTCATTGAAGAAAGCAACAAATCAAAAAAGTCAAAGAATTGTTTTTGTCAGAAAGCCAAGGTATTATCTACACAGAGGGACAAATGGGATTTTTTTGTTTTTTAAAAAAAAAAATAGTATTTTGGTGGAGAAAAAGCATATTTAAAAGCTCTAAAGTAAAGTGTGTTTTAAATCTATATGATAAGGAATAACATGTTGTAGGTGAGTAAGTGAAGATTACACAGAACTCGGCGCAGTAAAAAACCTGATTGAAATAGCAAATGATCTTACCTCGTCAATATCAAAGTCAAAGTCAATATCGTCTTCTTCTGGACCAAAAGTGTCAGTTTCATTGATCTTGGCGGTATCGGGCAATTCACCATAAGCCTTGAGGTTTCTTGCTTCGTCTGCACTGTACTTCTGGATGACGTCGGCCTTCTCATCTTGGTACTCCCGCAATGAAAGAAGGATAATGTCGCCTTGATTGATCCAAACCTTCTTGCGCATCTTTCCACGAATGTGTGCAAGCCGCTTGGTGCCATCGAAGCACTGTGCTTCCAAACGTCCATTACCAAGCATTTTGGTTACCTGGGCATATTCCTGGCCCTCTTCCTTGAACACAAGCTCACGCTTGTCGTTCTCGTTTTCGTTCTTTCCTCGTCTCCTGTTTTTTCCTCCCTGGATTCAAATACAAATGTCAGTAATGTATCATTATAGCCAAAATGTAATGTTCGATGCGCTCTGACATGCTACTTACTTTTCCCTTATTCTTGGGCATGATGATTTGGATTCAGGTACTTTGTGGCCATTGCTGCTCTCAAATTTTTTTTTATTCCATGACGACTACACGTGACCAACATGACCTCATTTCTTCGTTTCTGGCAGGAAAGCCTGTAACACTCAAAGTACTGGATAATTATACCAAAAGCGATATATATGGATATATATTTTACTGTATGTAAGACGGCTACTTAAAATCATGGTTATAATATTGATTTTTATTATATTGCTAGTATGTGTAATTTGAAAGTATGCTTTTCGTAGCCATACTGGTGAGCATGATCGTCTAAGCCACCTGTTAGTGAAAATGTCCGTGCATTGGGTAGCTGCTGAACAAACTAGCACTTATGCATCCCAGAGAAAACTGCAGACAACATTCCAGATACCATTCACGACGAAGATCTCGTAGCCCACATAGCCGATATTCTCCTCCTCCTCCTCCTCCTCACTCGCGATCAGGATCACGTCGTTATGATGACAGGTCTGGCGGTTATGACAGTTATAACGACCGATCTCGCTATGGAAGTCAGCATCCAAGGGATCAGGACCGCCATTTTGATCGCTGGGACGAAGGAAGAGACTCATGGCGAGATACTTCAAGATATGATGACCAATATCGTCATGAAGATGTAGGATACACTGACATAAAACCACAGACCTGCAATATCGTACGCTTAGAAGCTGATCATAATCTTTTTTTTCACAGCGGTATCGACGGCCAGAGCGTAGGGATGAAGGTCTAAGTGCGCCTAATATCAATATCGTTTTGCGAGGATTGCCTGATAAATTTGTTGAACAAGATGTAAGTTTTATTTACTTGATCACTCTAGCGCTTTCCCTAAGCATGACGGAAAGAGATATCAAATTGGCTGAGGAGAATCAAAGCTCAGCATAAAGAAGAACAATCAGAAAAATAACCATCTTGTGTCGACTTACACGTATCAGATTGAGAAAGCCTTGGTAGATATTGGGGCCAGCATAGATCAAGTCTCTTTGATCAAGGATCGTGAAACAGGTTCATCCTTAACGCGATCACTCGCTTTATAACACCATTTATCCCGGACTTCCTCTAATTTACCTCTCTATATGTTTTCAAATTACAGGAGAATCGCGTAAATTCGCATTTGTAAAGTTCACCAGTGTTGGACATGCCGAGGAATTTGTTACAAAGAATTATCCATTTATTTACATGGATCGCCAACGCGTTCGTATCGATTTCTCTCGTAAGGAGGCCAAACAAGAAGGAGCAGGATGGAGATGTGTGAAGGTAAGCTGATATCTTGACAATATAAAATATTTGCATTCGGTATTGACAGTTGCAACAGTGCGGTAAAATCAATGACGAAATGCGAAGAAATTGCTTAGAATGCAGAATGGTAAACCCAAGTGAGTACTATTTGATCACGAAGTGGATACAGCGGCTCAATACTAACATAAATATCTACAGATCCGTCACTTCCAGTTCAACGACCTATAGACCCGGAATCATTTACCGTAAATGATGGTATAAAGGATATATCTGCAATACCTTCTCATTTACTGCTCATTCGCGGCCTTGACCAACTCACTACCAAAGACACCATTTTGAACATGTTTGCCGATTCTGTAGGATTTCGCAGAGTGCTTTTAATTCGGGAGAGATTAACACAGATGTCCAGCGGTTTTGCATTTCTAGAGTTTTGGAGACAAGTTGTAAGTTCAAAGACGTTAGTGAAACGGACTGTCTATTTGCTCCACACCACTCACCTTTTGACTCTACCTTCAGGATGCCACAAAAGTGCTCTCCCAAATAGGAAACCGTGTTAAAGTAGACAGCGCAACCACAACTCTTACGTATGGAGAGGTAGCAAGTTTCTTACCAGCCTATGTCAGCTCTCAGTGGACGATTCCTGGTCATCTGGCTGGAGGTTTATGCGAATACCGAGATCCAAGTCTATATTGTGAAATAATAGAAACGACATCTCCTGCTGAGAGTGAAAAGGCGAACCATGAGGTCATTAAAACCGCTCCAGAGGTAACCAAGGCGAAGTCAACCCCAGACAAAGAAGAAGATGATTTAGATGCATTTTATGCTGATATGAATTCAATACTTGAGGAAAACGATCAAGATGAATCCATCTTTTCTGTACCAAAACCTAAAAATTCATGAGTAACTCATACTTCTCACAATAAAAAAGCCTACACTCCACTGACGGAAAAAAAATTAAACATTCTGCCCCCGCTTGAAGCCAGTTTTGTTCCTTTGTCTCAGCATCATGAAGTACATTGATGTTTGTAAGGCTTTATATGACTATGAAGCTGGCTCGGAAGACGAGCTTTCATTCAAGGAGGATGACATCTTGTATATCCTCGAGCGAGACGATGATGATTGGTGGAAAGCACAATTGAAATTTCAACAACCCGATGAGGTCGGCCCCATTGGTTTGATACCGGCTAACTACGCTAGTGAGGTAATGTTAAGATCACCACAATCTTCTATTCACATTAACTTTTCAGCTCACCTGCTGAATTTGCTTTGTAGGCCGAGGCTATTGGTGCTCTTTCTGCGCAGTATGACTATGACGCTCAACAGGAAGAGGAAGTCAGTTTTAAAGAAGGCGATACTATGATTTTGTACGATAAAGATGATCCAGATTGGTATCTTGTGAAACTGGAGAATGGTGACATCGGCCTTGCACCTAGTAACTATGTGGAAGAGGTTTGTATTTTGAAAATGGTTTGACCTTTTGTATGGTGTAAGCCTTGCAACGTGTCTCTAAAACTATACATTGCGGTGCCTGTAGACATCAAGCGATCAAGTGACACAGCCTAATGCCCAAACTGCTTCAGATGAGCCTGAAGCCCAGCCTACTATATCTGTCTTTTCGGCCTTGTCGGTAAGCATACCTGGAATAACTGGATCCATTTCTGTATTGACATGATCACGGTTTTTGCTTACGCATGTTTTCACAGAATGCTACTGACAAACCCAAGCCTAAAATGGTCAACGACGAAGCCAAATCATGGCCAGTCCATGAATACGATGTAGACAAGAAAAAGAAGAAGAAGAACAAAGGGAATCTTTTAGTAGGAAACGGCATGCTTTGCTACGGTAGTGAAACCGACAAAGCTTCTCCTGTTCGGCAATTCCCAGTATTGGATATTGTAAACTTCTCTCAGGACAGCAAGACTGTTCATATTGAAATTAGTGGATCCAAGCCAGCAACATTGAATTTTCAAGCCTCTTCAAAGTCTGAAGCAAAAGCTATTATCGCCAAGATTCAAAGTTCAAGGCAGGCATCAACCGCTTTTGAATCGGCCTCTTCATTTGCTGCAATCACTCCACCTACTGCCAAGGCTCAACCTGCACTTCCTCTAGTAGAACATACCCATGAAGAATTATATGAGGATGAATACCAACCTGAAATGGAGGAACCGCAAGAAGAAGCCGTGGAAGAGCTTCCATGCGAACCAAGGTGGGCCATTGTGCTCTATTCCTTCGACGCGCAAGGGGATGACGAAATTTCTGTCAACGAAGAGGACCAAGTTCTGGTCACTGACTACGTTACAAGTGAAGAATGGTGGAAAGTGGAATATCAGGATGGTCGCTCAGGTGTTGTTCCGGCCACCTACGTTCAGTTCCAAGAAGATTATGAAGCAGCTTTACAGGCAGAAGAAGAACAGAGACAAAGAGAAGAAGAAGAGTGGGCAAGACAACAGGCTGAAGAAGAAGCCGCTCGTGCAGCAGAGGAAGAAAGATGTAGAAGAGAGGAAGAGGAAGCTTGGCAACGACAACAAATGGAGGAAGAGGAGAAGGAAAGAAGACGACAACAGCAAGAAGAATCACGAAGGAAAGAAGCAGAACGCAGAAAGAGGGTACAAGAAGAGGCACGTCAACGAGAACTTGAAGAAAAGAAGAAAGCAGCTCGTGCTGCTGTCCCTCCACCTCCACCGCCTCCAGTAGCAGCTCCTACTTCGCAACCACCGAGACGTAACCAAATCCCTCCTCCTCCCCCACCACCTGATCGAGCAGCAGCGACCCGATCATTACCATCCGATCAAGCTGTCAACTCCATATCAGTTCCTAACAATCGATCTTTACCTGAACGTCCAAAGCAAGCACAAAACCCAGGAAGTATGTGTCACAGACTATATATATATCAATGCCAATATCAACTGACATAGCACTAATTTCAATGATTTTTTAGAACCAGATCCCGCGAAAACCAGAACTTGGACTGATAGAACGGGTAGCTTCAAGGTCGAAGCTCAGTTCCTTGCAGTGCACGACGGAAAGATCCGGCTTCATAAGATTAATGGTGTCAAGATAGATGTACCGTTGGAGAAAATGTGCGTTGAAGATGTTCGATATATTGAACAAGAAATTGGTGCTGATGTTCAGGACGACAAGAGTGACAACATGCCATTGGCTCACTTAGCCAAGGAAGCTGCTGGCTCACAGCGTCAGAGACCAAAGTCAGGCTCATCAAAGCCAAGCTGGGATTGGTTTGACTACTTTATGAAGGCCAACATTCCTATGCAAGAATCACTGCGCTACTCATCAGCGTTCCAAGCCGAAAACCTGGGTGAAGCAGACCTTCAAAACTTGACTCACAGGCGTATGAAAGCACTTGGTTTGTCTGAAAACCATGTACAACGACTCCAGCGATTCATAGAATCGGAAACTCCTGAACCCGCTTCTGACGAGGAGGTTAACACAGTGAAGAAGCCTAAGGGAAAGCGTAACGTCAGCTTTGGTGCCACCAGTGTCATTGGAGAGGATTCAAACGGTTACGATGCTAGACAAGCTCAGATAGAAGAAGATGAACGGTTTGCTCGAGAACTCCAATTACAAGAAGATAATAATCGTTCTTCTCCTAGCATCTTCAAGAAAGATTCATCAACTGGTTTACAAAGAAGAGGCACTAGTCGACCAACACCTGCTAACTCGGCTCCCAAAGGCATAAATGCCGATGTATTTGAACTGATGAAAGGTCAATTGTCCTCAGAACCGCTCAAGCCAACACCAGCAGCAACTTCGCCTAAGCCAGCTATTGTGAAATCAGAGGCAGCACCTGTTGCGGAAGCGAACAAAGCTCAAGCCAAAACTTCTAGTGGTTTTGACGACGATGCATGGGCTCCTCGACAAACATCTCCGGTAGTCTCTAAGAAACCAGAAGCAGCCCCTTCCCCATCTCAACCAGCTTGGAAGAATACATGGTCACAAGCTCAGCCGCAACAGCAGCAACCCTCGCTTGCAACCCCACCAGCACCAGTTGCAGCAGCACCTGTTTTAAATACGGTGACCCACATTCAACCGAATGTTCAAGCACCTCCAGCTCCAGTTCCACCACCACCACCACCGATGCAACCATCAGTTCAGCAACAATCAATTATTACATCTCCTGCTCGCCAACGTCCTATACCCAAGCAATCTCAGGATAGCAAGGTAAATGCCCAAGTATTCAACCAATGGTCTTCCCCAGCAAAGAGCACTATCAATCAGCAGCCAACTGGTATGAATAATCAGCCTGGAGGTCCAGTCAACTTCCAAAGTACCCCTGGTAAGGTGCAAATGAACAACGCTGGTCTTCCCAATCAACAGATGATGAACAATGTGCAGCCTGTCATGAACAATCAACAGCAAATACCATTCTTGGCTCCACAAGCCACTGGATTTGTTCAACAGCAACCGACGCAACAATTTACGCCTACTCAACCACAAATAACAGGCATGCAGAGACCTCAGTCCATGATGGTCAACAATATGGTCACCGGTCAGGGTCTCCAACCCCCGGTAATGACCAATAACACTGGCATGAACAATATGATGCAGCCTCAACAAAATATGCAACAATTCCAGCCTCTCCAACCTCAACCAACAAGTTTCAATACCTTCAACAACATTGGAAGGTCCAATTCAGCTGGAAACTTGCCCAGCATGTCCGTCAGTTCTCAACCTACTGGCCAACGTAGCTGGGCCAATGCCACTCCTGACAATCCTTTCGGAGCCAGTCCCCAAGCTCCACAAGCAACTGGCCAGCCTTTCAACCAGACATTGCCGATGCAACAACAGCAAAATATGTACGCACCTCTTGCTCCACAACAACCTCAACAAACTGGTTTCATGCAACAACAGCAAACAGGTTTTGGAAATGGTATGCTGGGTACCAACGGACAACCCATGGACCGCTCATTCTCAGGTCCCAGCTTTGGAAGTAACAGTATGTTTATATGAGTTGTTTGATAACCATGGATTGACTTTCATCAGCTAATGAATAATGTTCCAGATGCAGACAAATATTCAATCTTCAAAGCCGTCGATCCAAATAGTCCAAGTGTATTTAACTCTGGTCAACCTCAACAGCAAAGTGAGTTACAAAACATTTTATTTATGATTCATGCCATCGATATTTGATACTAATTCTTGGATGTAACAAAGATATGATGGGACAATACGTGCAACCTCAACAAACTGGCTTCCAACAAAATACCTTTGGCAATCCTAACTTTCAAAACAATATGAACACCGGTTTCAATCAACAAAGTCAGCAACCTTATCGAGGATGGTAAATCTCCATACTCATATGTCTCCATGTACTGTATCTCACGTCGTCGAGTCTTCAGTTCTTTTTTCTCACTCCTTCCATAATATTTCGTCTATTAATGCCTTCGCCGCAAAATAAAATATTTGAACGTTTCTAGTGTCTATGACGAAAAATACACTTACATCTCAGAGTACTTTCATTTAGAGCAATCATTTCTATACATAAGATTTTATTGAACCTTTTAGCAAGCTATATTTTTACTCGTACAGACAAAGGTTCTTGCTTATTTCTCAAGCTCACCGCAGTCAGTAATGTCGACCTTGGCAAGAGGAGCTCCGGATTGAGAACCGCAAGACTCGATCATATCCAAAATTTCTTGGCCTTCGACCAATTGACCAAAGACAGTGTGGTTACCATCCAACCAAGGAGTCTTGTCGAAGCAAATGAAGAATTGAGAACCGTTGGTGTTAGGGCCAGCGTTGGCCATGGACAATACACCCTTGCCAGTGTGGGTGAGCTTGAAGTTCTCGTCAGCGAACTTGGCACCATAGATGGATTCACCACCACGTCCATCGCCACGGGTGAAATCTATACAACCAACATGTCAATTTCCTGCGTATTGCTAGTCATCATTTTCCTTTACACGATTCAAAACATTATGAGCCGTACCTCCACCTTGAGCCATGAAGCCTTTATAACCCCGAAAAGTCAACATAATTAGTTTTTAGTTTAGTCACACCATTATTCAATCATTATTCAAAAGCATACCGGGAATAATGCGGTGGAAGAAGCTGCCTTTGAAGTGCAGAGGCTTGCCAGAAACGCCAGTTCCCTTTTCACCAGTGCAAAGAGCTCTAAAGTTCTCAGCAGTCTTGGGAACGGTATCGTTGAAAAGCTTGAAGGTCATGCGACCTGCGGGCTTGCTTTGGATAGCAATGTCGAAGAAAACCTTTGCGTTCTTGCTGGCCATGATGTCAAAGTCTAGTGAGATTCCAAAGACAACACAAACACACAATGTGTATCAAAAAATTTGGCAGTCACTGGAAATTCACGTTCACTTAGCTCAAACCCCCCCCCTTTTTAACAGATGCCTGTCCCTGATCATGTTGCTTGGAATTGGAGTGGACATTGTCCATTTACCACGAATTGCAAAGATACTAACTAGACGCCATAGTAATTGTCAACTTTTATGTCGTCGTATATTAAGTCCCAAAGAGCAAGTGGATTTTCAGGCGAGATTCCCGAATGCAACCAATCAAGGTCCAAGTGGGCCAGATCCAGATATGGTGAGATTTCTTGCAACACGGTAAGATTCAGACCTATATTTCAACAGATCTATAATAGACTTGGTAACATTTAATTATGGGTAGATGGAGCATAAAGGAAGCTATCTACAAAGCAATGTATCCTCAGCGTAAGCTGACTTGGAAAGAAATCACTATAGATCGGGAAGATGGTGGAGGTACGGATACTAACAGTCAAATAAACTATACCAATGGCTTAGCACTCCTGTAACTTACCGTTGTACTATTCTTTTTGGTGATATTTGTACAGAAAAGCCCAAGGCCATCCTTGCTGGACAAGATAAATCGCTTCATACCCATATCTCAGTCTCTCATGATGGAGATTATGCCATTGCTTATGCAGTCATCGAGCGGTTATAGCAATATTCAGAATTCACAATAAGGATAACGGAGCAGCCTATGTCGTCCAACAAGGAATGCACGTTTGCCGCATCCAGTGACTATGTTAGCACGCAGCTGACTCACTAAGCCAGAAAAAATCTGGTGTAGTGAACTTGACGTCGCAGCAGAATCTGTTATGAGGATGATCGGTGGACACATTGATCGGATGTCGGTGAGGTATTGTATTCCGTTGAGACTAGGTGACTTTAATACCAGGACACAACTATCGTCGCTGTACTCCTCTTTCGTATTCCACTACAATCACAAAACTAAATATGATCAATTTTGCCGTGTAGCTGAAACTCAAGAACTATCAGATACAAACGCTGCTTACTATACAATATAGATAGAACATTGGAAATTTCGTCAATTTTATCAACATTGTCCAATGGAAACACATGTCCGCTTTGGAATTCAAGAAGCCTTAAAAGCCAGAAAATAAAGAGAGTGAAATCACGATTAAATAAACAACAATCAAAATACTGCATATTCTCTCTACTCTCTGTCAGCTCTTTCGATGAGAACAACTTCCACATGAATTGATAATTCTAACGTTACATATCTCTGTACTACGTCTGTCCCGGGTTTGGCATTATCTGGACTCCCGTTGTTATCTGGCTATCTTTATTTCGTTCAATACACCGTTGAGTGACATTCCATTTTACATTCAGTATAGTTCCTTGCATCAATGATTCCAGATGAATCAAGCTGAATTTCATGTCATGTAGAATATACATAAAAGAAACAGTTGAAATATCATCTCTTGAAGCAGTGCAAATATTCAATTCTGCAAACTACCTAAAAATCTGCATGTATTGGAAGTTAAATCTAACTGCAAAAATTCATATTTTCCAAGCAAAGACTCAACAAAAGGCAAGGAAACTGTAGATTCGATCAGGGTCACACCCAGGAATGGAGAGCTAAATTTAGGCATAACTGCGCTGTAAATCGAAGATTTTCGCGGGCTTTCGAGCACGTTTTGTAACCTTAAGCAGACTTTGTTGCATGATTTTTATACATTGGTATCGACCATTGAGAGTTGAGAAGCATGTTGAAAGGTGACTAGGTGATAACACCATTTACTGTATGCTTCAGCATTGGCCAAAACCTCAAATGTGAGAACGTCAATGATGTGTAGATATAATCGTCAACAGCGCTTTTACTGTCATTTACTGGATCGTAGATGAAGGAAAAACCATCGTTTGCAAAAGGAACAAATTCACTGAGTTGGAAGGTCAGTTGGGTTTCCGATATTGAATTTTTTTTTATTCCAGCTGGAGGCTGTTCTGCCTGAATTTGCCAGTCTGACCAGCCTGCGTGGACTGTTGCCAAATTCACCAAAAAATCCAGAGAGCCAATTTTTATTTTTAGGGCTATTCACTGTGCTTGCTCCATCCATTTCATGACAGCCGAAACGGCATTGGCGGATCAGTTTCCTCAGCCGCCAGACCATGCCCAAGCTCTGTGTTCTCGATGTCAACTTCCATTGAAGGGCCAACTCGTTCGCGCCCTTCAGGGCGTGTTTCACTTAGATTGCTTCACTTGTCTTGTAAGTGCTGCTGCATCCTTCCCCAATTGTAATTCCATCTAAATTGCATTGAGCTTTCCACTAACGTAATTCAATAGGATTGTGACAAGGTAGTAGCCTCCAAATTCTTCCCAACTACTGTGGAATCGGGAAAAATGTTGCCTTTATGCGAACGAGATTACTTTCGACGATTGAATCTGGTGTGTGAAAACTGCGGAGAGGCTTTGCGTGGCGCCTACATAAGTGCATTGAACAAGAAGTATCATGTAGAACACTTCACCTGTTCAATGTGCAGTATTATTTTCAGCCCTGAAGATTCTTATTACGAACACGAAGGAAAGGTTTATTGTCATTATCACTATTCTGTAAATTATGCAGTCAAATGTTCTGGTTGCAAAGTCGCTATTCTCAAGCAATTTGTTGAAATCAACCGCAATAGTGTCGATGAATTTTGGCATCCAGAGTGTTATATGATCCACAAGGTATTTTACGTTTCTCATATTAATGGTCCTCTCACCGCTGCCATATTCTAAACCTTGCCCATCAATTTGCATTAATAGTACTGGAACGTAAAGATATCGCAACCGTTTTTGGATGATGACGAGAATAGAATATCACAAGGTACGCTGACACAGCCTACACACCACACCACCTCACCTCACCTCGCCTTTACCAGACACATGTTAACCCTCCCTCCTTTCTCCACAGAGCCGAATCCTCAAAATACCACCGACCTGTTGGAGATTCAACAAATCACAGAGCAAAAAGTATACCAAATCTGGACAGTGCTTTCCGCATTTGAAGGTGAGTTGTGGCATAACCTTTTTGATCCCAATATCGGCAGCATCGTCTCTAAATCCGTGAAAACGACTAGAATCCTCGGCAGCATGTATCTCGGATATGCTCATGCATGTTTCGAATGGTGCTTATGTGGACGGAGCCAAACTGTCGGAACGCTTCATCGTTCAAGTTGGTATTTTGTTTGACTGTATTGACTCCATTGAAGCACAATATATTGAATATGGAGATGAAAGTATGTGCCGTGCTTTCTAAAGCTGAATATCAAATTGACTTTACAAACATGAAATAACGTCGTTTCCTTTCAGCATTGCGATACAAGCGCGAAGCCAAAATGCTTTGCAAAAAAATTGTAAATTTCTTTTCGCTCTTATCAGATTCTCAAGATATGACTAGACAACCACAGACTGGTGTTAGCCAAGAATTACTTGCGTCCGTTACTGGCTTAGCGCATTATCTCAAGGTTTTGATCCGTGTTACTTTGACTAGCGCATTACGATTGGTACGTATCGAATTTATTCTGATTGGACAGCGATTGGGTGAAGATGTATTCAATTATGATATCCTTTTACTCACGATTTTAGGAGGGTCGGTGGAACTGTAAGAACGCAACCTCCGATTTTTTGGAACAGCTCATGCGTTTGTCAAGTCAAGACTCAAAACACTTGCCCATTGTTCCGAATTCAGAGCTGACATCTGATCTTTGCCAAGCTTGTAAAATCACTTTGGAAGAGCCTTGCATCCGGTATGCACGGTTTCGATGGCATTTGCGATGTTTTCACTGCCGGCAGTGTAAGCGTTCGTTAAAGGACGACTATAATGCAGCATTATTTCATCCGACGTCAGCAACCATCGTCTGTTTTCAATGCGCCAATCATGGATCTGAACAGTTAATTCAAGGCTTCGAATATGTCACGCGGTTACAACAATATTCATTCTTGTTGAGTGTAGCTCTTGGCCGCCTGTATAGTTTGTTAAAATTACCAGGTAAGATACACAATGTTGCACACGAGAGCTAACGATAGTAAGTCTACAATTGTATTGAACTGTTTTTACTACCCTGTCCGCTTGTAATACAGAGGCTCCCTCACCGTCACCCAATTCCAAAAAAGATAAAACTGATGGAAAAAAGTCCAAGCTTCGAAATCCGTTGCGCAGTGATGCTAGAGTGCAATCGTATACCGGAGACCAAACGCTCTATAAATCCGTCAAGTTAACTGACATCAAGCGTATGAAGTCAACGCATATGGATCGCAAATTATCGCAATCCCAAAAAGCAACTAGAAGGTCTATTATTGTTGATGGCCGTAATTTATCTACACCGATCGCCCCATTACCCGTCCCAAAGATACCAAGTAGTACAAACTCCACAACTTCATTGAAGGAACTACCACCACTTCCAGGACCCAAAATCCGTGAGGACGAACCGGAACAGGATGAGGTGCCGGAAACACAAACACTAGCAGATATGCGTAGCTTAGGTGATGAAGGCGCCATCACTTTAGACGATATACCCCACATTGCAGCTCGAACAGGAGACTATCAACCCGGCATCTTTTTCTCAGACTTGTCGGCTCTTCAATATCTCATTGTCAAACATATTGCCGTGGTGAAGATTGAACCACACCTCAAGGATGTTTTCAGCATGGAAGAGCTTTTGGACATGATTGAATCAAGGAAGGCTTCGCTTTGGGATAAGTTTATGACTTCGTTCAAACAAGGAAACAAGAATCGAGTTAAAGAATTTGGAACGTTTGGCGTTCCTTTTGATGCCTTGGTTGAGCGAAATGGAACTGATTCTAATATTGGGGTTGGTCCTTCACCGGTGCGCATACCAACATTTATAGAGGATGCCGTTCTAGCCATGCGGCAAATGGGTAATTATCAAATTCAGGTTGATGGTTTCCTTTAGGTCATTACTAATCTTCAATACTCCCCGTCCACCAACATTGTGTAATATGCAGATATGTCAGTAGAAGGCGTCTTTCGCAAGAATGGCAACATCCGACGACTAAAGGAATTGAGTGAAATTATTGATCGAAATCCAAGCGAGGCTATGTTGGCAGATGAAAATCCAATTCAAGTGGCTGCGCTACTCAAAAAGTTTTTGCGTGAGATGCCAGAACCGCTTCTCACATTCAAACTACACCGACTCTTAATATTTTCGCAAAGTAAGTTTTCCATGGATTACTGCTATAAATTTCGGCCGGTCATTCTCACGCAACCAACCCTTCTGCTAGAACTAGAGTCGGAAGCGGAGAGAAAGCGTGTACTGCATCTGGCATTATGTATGATGCCAAAAGTTAACCGAGATACGATAGAGGTCTTGCTACACTTCTTGAAGTGGACAGCGACATTTGCTCATGTGGATGGAAAAATGGGAAGCATGATGGATCTCACCAATCTTGCAACGGTTATTGCACCTAATGTTTTATACTCCAAAAGCAAAGATCCAACAAAGGACGAGTCATTCATGGCCATCAGCGCCTTTGAAATGATGTTGAAGTACGATGATACATTAAGTATGGTTCCAGACGACATTTCTCAGCTTTTATATGACCCAATGTTATTGGAAGATACCACCAACATGACTAGTAAAGACTTTATGCGCAAGTTGGAAGCAGTTATGAAGGGAAGAAAGCAACAAGAGATGAGTGAATTTGCATCTGATATATCGTCATCGAGTAGAAGTCAGTACGACCCGCACGCACAAAATCGCCCTCCTCCGGATTACCCTCTATATCCAAGGCAACATCGCTATGAACCTGAACAACCACTCAATCCAAGTCAAATGGGCCTCTTAAGTCCACTACCATACCGATCTCATTCGGTTAGTCGCAAACGCGAACCTGTGCCTCATACTCAATCACCTTCCGATCTACGTAGTCAGACCAGCAACCTACCAGCTATTGGCAGTGACAATCGACTCTCACAAGTCAGCCAAAGTTATTCAACACCAGCCTATTTACGATCTTGATTCTTTTTTTATTTGATTTTGATCCTTCCCACTTCTTTTTCTATTTTCTCCTTTATACAAAAAATGCTAATTCCATTCATCCCTTGCATCATAATTTCCTTATCGTGTTTATTCCCTGGTTTGTTCTTTATTACCCACCTTATCGTTATTCCCAATCCCTTTTTTTCCGGTGTTTTTTTTTGTACATTTTGTCAAATGTTTTGGTTCTCTGATTTGCTTGCTTAACCTCTCATATTTCAGTATCCTGAAACGATACATTATTCTTTTATCATTACTACTGTCCGAATACTACCTTTTTCATTTGAAAAAATACACAAGTCCATTCACATTTTACAAACATGCATAATATTTATATCGATGCAGCATACAAGTACGTGGGTTGGTTTTAATAATCTGTGTTACGATGGCGTTTGTCACCATCTACGATGTCTACCAAGGACACTATGACACTCTGGGCATCGATGTTGAACATCTTTAAGCCAAGGAATACAACATGGTACACAAGCAAAGACAATGGTGGAGAGGAATAGTATAAAGCTGGCTACCCATACAAGGCGACCATTCACATCGTCGGTAACAGACTGGACTTGAATATGACAATGAGGGCAATCAAGATGGATCGGTCCGTCGGGAAGCTCCGGTTGCCAATTTGCATGAACTTGTTCCTTACTTGGTGCCTCATGGCTTTTGGCCTGGCTGCTACTGGTACTACTTACAAAGCTTCTATTATCGTTGCGTGTTTGGATGGAGTTGGTTGATAACGTAGTGACCGATGAAATATAAAACTTCTTAAATTGATTCCGTAATGAGGAAGGCGGAGTTGGCCGTTTACTGCTTCCCCTACTCTCTCCCTCCTCGTGTTCTCTAGCTCCTTGAAGCATCGATACACCTGTGCTGGTCGTAGTGATTACGGATGACCGTCGAAAATTAGGGACACTCCATCGTTCGCTTAAGCTAATTATTCCCAGAGAGAATCGTCGAGATGGCATATCTGTGTGTAGATGATGATCCAATGGAGGCCAAATACTCGTTGCAGAAATATTATTTCGTTTACTAGGCAAAAGAACATGCATATATGAGAATTTCTTTTTTTTTTCTAAAAAAAAAAAAAAAAAAAAAAGAGTAGAGAGAGAGCAAGTTTGGGATAATTCAACACAAATAAGTATGAAAAAGTGGAACGTGATTGATAAAGAATGATATCCAGTTCTGCAAAGAAATACTTGTTGGTGAAGCTGCAGTTGGGTATGGGAGTAAGATTAAGTGGAAAGGAACGAGATAAAAAAGGAGATGGAGGGAAAGAAGGGGAAGGAGGATTGTATTGCGATAGATGACAAAAAGAAAAAAAAGAAGGGAACCAAAAGCATAAGTTGTTCTGTTGGTAGAGCCGCCAATCATATCATCACAAGGAAATCATCCAAGCGTCGCTCAACGGCCATAAGTTGACTAGACTTTGACTTTGACTGCGTTCGGGTTCGTCCAACCGATAGGTCTCCAATTTCACAAGCAATTTCGTCAATGTCTGGAACATTTCTACGTCTACGGCGTCGTGATGATCGATCCCGCTGACTTGCTTGCATATCCCCATCGCTCAAACCCTCCTCATTGTCAGCTACAGCTGCGTTGGTGGTATAATCAGGTAGACGCTCAGCGTCTCTGGCCAAGCTTTGGTAGGTCGGCAATCCTTCAGCTGTTTCATCTGGTTGCACTTTAATCGCTCGTGTGATAGCAAATGGTAAGCCGATGCATATTGGGTAAGATTTTCCGTGGTATGTGATATGTACGACCACGCGAATGTATTGCCGTATCCGTAGAAAAGGTGAATCCATTGTCTCATGAAACATGCCTTTGCTGAAGATGGTTTGAATGCGTGAAAAACCAAGTTGACCTATAGCATTATTGGCTTGTAGAGGCATATTTGTTGAGTTGGACGTGGTATAGGATGTAGCCAATGTCTTCATTGGGGCAGATTGAACACGTCGAAGTCTAGGCATGGATGAGGTGGGTGGTAGAGATGATGTACTGTCTGGCGCTCGTGATCTTAATGGAAATGTAAATGGTATAGATGTGTCCATAGGAGGATAAAGATATACAGAAGGGCTGGTATGAGAAGACACTAAATGTCGTTTGGGTAACGCATGGTTTGGGAAGAACCAAGAAGTCACATCGCTGACCCAAAAATCGTTATTGTCGAGTTGCCATTGTTCAGGGTTATACCTATCAATTCAGTCCATTACTTTACACGTTCTCATATGCCCTATTAACTGGGGGGGGGATGTTGAGCTTACTTTGTATCACCTCGGTAAAGTTCTTCTTGTACAACATCAACTTCGATCTTGTTAATGGTGCATTGGCCTCTTAGTCCTTGTGAGAAGGTGCCTTCGAACTGCACCTCGTCGTCTAAATATGCCCATTTAGGAACTTGAAATTTCCATTTGAGAACGTCGGGACGTTCGCCTTTCATTTGAATGCGTGGGACTATGAATCCAGGGACATGACCACATGCAACATCTTTTGGTATCAAGGTCTTGTTAATCACTAATTCCCTTTCGCTACGAATAGGCGAGGCTAATTTCCCTGTTGGGGTAATTTTGGCCATGACCATAAAAGTGATATTCACGAAGTTGGACTTGAAAGTTTGGCATAGCCATCCAGATATTGGTATTTCAAATCCAAGTTCAGTTACGCCCGCTGGTAAAGTGGCATCCTCAAGTAATGGTTGTCGCGTCTTTCTAAGTAACTTCACAGCATCCAGTCTTTCAGCTGTTATAGAATGTGGACCTTTCTGGGGGTCACGCCAACTGAGTCTAGCTTCTCCTTTGAATTTGATTTCGATTTGTCGTAGTCGAATGGGCTTACTACACACAAGTCTAAGCTTGCCTCTTATCTTTTGTCGACGTGGATGTGTGGAATGAGAAGAATTGGGTTTTGGACCAAAGAATTGCACCGATGGTGTAATAATAAGGTCCACCGCGATGAGATCCTTCATCTACAATGTAAAAGTAGGATGGGGATGAAAAGAGGGAGCCAAGGGAAACATCAAGCTCCAGCTCTGACTGCTTGCGGATAGACTGCGTGTCACAGTACCTCGCAAAATAATTTGGGGATCTGTGGGTTATTTTTTTTTTTTTTTTTTTTTGGGTTCTAACTTCTTCACAAGTTGCCTTCCAGTATGACTTATTTTTTTATATTCTTGAGGACTTTCACTTGAGATCTTCGTGCAACTTGGTCTAGAGCATTCTGCATGTGAACCATTAACGTTGACCATGGTATTGTTACTGCCTCGGGTTGAGCAAAAAAGAGATAATCATGGCCTGAGATCGAACAAAAAAAAGTTTTATTACATTATTAAAAATTAATAAATCTGAACTTATTGGCTGTTTCCTTTCCACTCTCACACTACGCCAACCCAAACATCGACAATGTTCCAAAAACTTACCTGAGATAGCGTGCTTGGAAAAACTATGCTGAGCAGCAGATAGTATTCGCCTTCTAGCTCGATTACGCGCTACAGCTGATTTACCAAGCGCTTTCTTACCAGTGACAACGGTAGCGCGATAATCTATAACTGGTTGGTTGGTTGTTTTACTGAGGGGAGGAGAATTGGAGGGCCATTTCAACACGTTGAGAGAGAAAGAAGGTGTATGAACACGAATGGCCATTCGTGAAGTGAATCCTTGACGAAGGCTAATGGCATCAAGTGGCTCAATCTTTTTGAATACAGACTTTGCCGTTTGAGTCAGCATGATGAGCCCAAAGAAAGAAATGAAAATAAAATTTTTAGAGTTCTCCAAAATGGAAATTTTGGATATTGATAGCGCGGTCTGCCTTTGACCTTAACACCGCGCTTCCCATGCGCTGGGGGAGAGTCGACGGCAAAACGATGGCCCATGGCACAGACGATGTTAGGATGGATCACCATCACACAGAGATTCAGATCTTGGGTAATGCCATAATAATAGTTAAGACGTCTATCATACACAATGGATCCCCACTTCTGAGTACTACCTCTGTCTTTTAAAATATTTCTTTCAACTCCTTTGGTAGAACGCCATTAAGGTGTTTTAAAAATAAAAAGGAAAACCCATAAAAATAAGGAAGATTTATCGTACCGGGATTCCCATGAACCAAAGGAAAAAAAAAATTTAAAAAAAAAAAGAGGACACCACGCGGTAAAGCTCCCTATTCGAATTATTGCAACTGCACCGTAAAAAACTTACGAGGGATCACTTTAGGTTGACTTTCCCTTTCCTTCTTTCTTTCTCTCTCTCTCTCTAACTTCTTTCCTTCATTCACTCTCCCCCCTGACCGAATTTCTTTAGCACGGCCCTTTCTCCTCCGCGCTTTAAATCCAGTACGCCCTCGTTTTGAAAGAGAGAATCTATCCTTAACTCGAATGCATAAGTGGACCCCGAAAGACGATTACGAATCATATCAGGGGTAAGTGCACGCCCGAAGAAAAAAGAAAATGATAAAAGTTGGCTCAACATCTCATCTCGACATTTTGAACCCTACCATTCGTTGATTCTCATCTAGACATGCTGACATGATTCGCCCCCCGAATACACCTCTACCGACGGCTATGAACTCGTAAGTAGAGGCAATGACTTGTTCAATATCCCAAACGCTGTCAATTTTTACCGTTTTAAGGCGCACATATCCGCATCTAAACTCAACTGATGCTGATCTTTTTAATCTCCGCTTCACCATTAGGTACAGCAGTGCGCAGTCGGATGCACCAGTTTGGCCAGAGTATATTGGACATGGCACTACCAAAGATTTGCCACCATCACCTATTGAAGAGAAAGAACGCTTCTTTTCACCCAAGACTCACCAATACCATAGCCTTTACAACTTGCAACGTACTACAGGGTAAGCCGTCACTTTCTCTAAGCCCGCCTCCCCCCAAATTTTTCCTTTTATTAGAACGCCTCGGATTTCCCACCGAGAGAAAGTTTGGAAAATTTACCAACCTGCCATGATCCCATTTTAGTATGCCGCAAAGTCACTAAACTTTTTCCCCTTTTTATCCCCTCAGATATGACCTTCAGATTCATGCCAAAATTGATAAAGGTTTCTTTATTACTAATGGAGACTGGACCTGCTATCGTCGTAATTACTTCCAAGTCAGCGCCACGTTATCGTTACAACCTACCAAGCAAGGTGATTTGTATGAACCTGAATTACCTATATTACTGGGTATCGATGGTCAGACGTACACCGTAGACGAGTTCCTATTTGGGGTATCAGCTGAGGCAGCCTCGAGTGGAAAATACATTGATCTTGTACAGCACACTGCGAAACGTGATAAGGGTCCTCAGGTTACACCACCGCTCAAGCCAGTGCGCACAGAAGGACCTCAACATGGTCTAGCAATGTTTGAGCGTCTTCAATTCAAGACAGCCACAGCGAACAATGGTAAACGCCGTGCTACTCAGCAATACTTTCACCTCAATGTCGAAGTCTTTGCTCGGTGCTCCGACAGTAGCATCCATCGTGTGGCGGTTTGCAAGTCACTTCCTGTCGTAGTCCGTGGTAGAAGCCCAGGACACTATACTGACAAAGGTCAACGTCGAGTTAAAAGTCTACCAAGCTCTCCTTCGGACGATCGAAGCTTTTCAAAGTCTCCTCCCAACTTACCCGATTATGGATACCCTTATTCACCTTACACAACATTCCCACCACCCTACGGCTCTACTCCCATCACTGAGATGCCTCCACCATCTGGACCGCATTCTATGATGATGATGCACCCCCCACCACCACGTCAACAGCAGCATGATGGAGACTCTGGCTATAATCCAGCCCTATCTCCAGCCATGGCTCAATATCCTCCTTCTGGTCGTTATATGCCTCATGATGGAAACGCCTCATCACCTGAATTGTCATCACCTGATATGCATTTGTCCCGAAATGCCGCTCAAGCAGAGATGGATAAGGCTCCTACTGGTAACCCTTACCCTGGTCAACGACCTCCTTTGGGCCTTAACATACAGATCAGCAATGACGGCTGGGACCGTCACCGTACCAATTCAACGAATAGTCTTTCATCGTCCTATGTCTCCAGTATCTCGTCCCCACCTCCTTCGGACGATCGAATGTACCAGTACGGAATGGTACCTACCATGAATCCCCCTTACCCAAAGCCGAATGCTATTCCATACCCACCTGTTGAAGAAGATATTCCTTCAATGAACCGTTGGCAATATCGTCCTGATCAATCCTGGACTGAACCTCATCCTAGCGAACATCGAGATGGCCTGGTGCATCCTTTACAGTAAAGCCCCTCCACCCCCTTGCTTTCTTCTCCGCCTCTTCCCTCTCTCATGTTGACCATGTATTTTGTTGTTGTATTCTGATTCTTTTGTACTTCTTTTTATCCAAGAACTTACGCGCCCCCATTCCACTCCTTATAAGTTGATAAATTTGCTTCTCTTTTTTTTATTTTTGTTTTTTTTTCTTTTACCATCTCCACACGAAAAGAATGAATGAGCCATTTTTTTTATCTCACTTTTTATTTCAAATATGAAATTTGTTGTTCATCCCAAAGCCCCGCTTCCAGAGTTTATAGAATACTACACCTCTTTTGCCCAAATTGTTGCTTTTCCATAAATCCAGGTTTACAGTCACATCGGTTGTTCAACTTTTTTCCATCTAAACATTGTCCACTTGCGCATGGTTTTGTATTACGCTCTTGCTGCAGAACAGTGATCAAAGCGTGGTCACTAACCTTGCACAAATTTTACTCTCTGCTGTTCCACATACCACGCTACTTCAAAACACATGTCAGTGCTTTATCTAAAACCCTATTTTGCCTTTTGGACATACAATGCAATAGTTGACACCCAGATCAATGACAAATGTGAGATATGGAATGTTTTAACCTCTAATATAGATTAGAACGCTGTCCTATCCTGGCCATCATTCCCGTGGAACGTCTGCGCCATTATCACTTAATATGTATGCTAGGGCCACATAAGGAGCTTTTATTGTCTGCCAATCAAACCATGGCACGGTTTACTGTTATAGGGCAATCGAAAATTACTGCTCTCCTACAGAATTGTGGTTGGTTAATTGACGTGAAACCGGTTAAAAAAATTTCAAGTTGAGGGGTTAAAAAAAAAATTCTGAATGCTTCTACTCCTCTGTCTTGTCTTTTCTTCCGTCGTCCCTTACATTCATTCCTTAACGTATAGAGCATGAACCTGTTGAGCTCAGGGTACAATACACTTGGTAACTGGATTACAGAATTTGCCCCTTCAGTGCCCACAGAAACTGACTGGTCTCAATCTGCGGTGGGGTCATGGTAAATACCTTAAAATGGGGAGGGCATGCCGAACAGTGAATTCACAGGAAACTAAAATGAACCTCATTTTAGGTACGTTCCGCCATCCCAGCATGGTTTGGAGTTAATGTGTCTATCTTTGTTCTTTGCTTTGGGCACCACTTACTTTGGGTTGGCAGCATTCGGCCCCGGTCTCAACCGCAAACTATTGTTTAACTTTGCATCAACGAGGAAACAGGGCCTGGTTGAGCGGACTTTGTTTACTGCCCTAGCTGTCTCGCTAGCTACCACATACATCCACAAAGTCATTCGTGGTACGGTTTTATTCATGTTGCAACCTTGTCATATGAGTGCAATGTTGCTTCTACTCGTCATGTCGTGGCCCGACAAGTCTTCACCTATACCACATGTGTTGTTCAATATTTACCTGCACACTTTTTGGGGAACCATTGCTGCTCTTTTGTTTCCTGATCTGCGTGACCACTATTTATTAGGGGAGACGTTCAACTTTTTCGCAGGTAAGTTAAGTTATTTTGGAGGAAGCTGCGTCAATTTTATTGAGACTGAATGCCACGTTCCTGCATTAGAACACATCATTATCTTGATTTTACCCTTTTACATGGCGTACTCGGGTCGATACCTTGTCTTGCCGCCTAGCACTAAAGTCGCCATGTTTTCGTTCATGTTGTATGGATTGTACCACTCTCCACTGATTCATGTTGTGGCTTTGAAAACTTCCATTAATATCAATTATATATTCTCTCCTCCTCCAAGTAAGTGTATATCACATATAATTTGGCATCCATCATTCCCTAGCTCATTCCGTCACATAGTCGGTTTTCTGATAAAACTAGGTGTCATGTATCGTCCATTTCTCTATCTTGTTGCCATGGTAAATATGTTTATCTCTCGCTATATCCTCATGGGTAGCACCTTATATGTATTACCTAAGAGAGGTCGTGCAAAAAATGATTAATGGCGTACCATTTTTACATGCTTTTTTTGCTTTTGGAGGAAGTTCATTTCCCTCTCATTTAACACTTTCCTAGACATTTTACCAAAATATTCTATGGATACCATTGTACACTTTTTTCAATAGAATAAATATCTTTATATTCCAATACTCGGTTCCTCAACGGTATCTACAGCTTTAAAGATTTCCAAGAATCTTTCTGGATTTTTAAGGTGAGAAAAGCCATATTGATTATAGAGTGTATGGGCGTCTGCGGTCGTCAGTTGGTATCGAATGACACTTGTCAATTCCGGGTAGGCCATGAGAAACGACATCATGAGTTTCGAATATCCTTTGCCTCGGTGACTGGGATCAACCCAAACGTCGAAAACATGAGCATAGATACCATAGTCGGTTACTACTCGCATCATAGCAACTTGTGTTCCTGTGGCTTCTTCATACACGCCTAATCCCAAAGAATGTGCCCAGCACCGACGTACAGTAGCTTCTGGTCGGGTATTAGCCCAGTACGACTGTTTAAGGGACTTCAACACGAAATCCATATCGATTAATGAAGTATCACTAGAGATAATCACTCCGTTGCTTCGATACTCGTAGCATGGCATTCCAAGTGTATCTTGCTTCCCTTCCACCAGTTGATATTTGATCTCCATGATGTTAGCTGGTGGGATCAATCTTGAATAGGAAATTCTAAAGAAAATGTGAGACTGTTGACCGTGAGCTTCATTTTATAATGAATGTGAGTCATCTGTGTTGAAATTGAGTCAAAAGTCACAATCAGTCAAGCTTGAATCTCCGCACAGAACAGTTCACTTTATTTAATGAGTGAAACGACTAAAGTAACTGTCTTCATATTGATGAATTGCGAACAGGTATGAATTGAATGGAATGTAAGAATGTAAGTCAATATGAGCTAAAGTACGCAGTGAAACCATTTTTTTTTTTGTTTTTCATATGGAGATAAATGATATGAAAGACATTACAAGTAAAGAAAATTGTTTAGGTGACGCCATAGTCTGATATTTCAGGCAATGGTAATTTTCTTTGGAGAAGCTTCAGCGGACTTTGGAATAGCAATTTCCAAAACACCGTCATTGTAATTTGCCTTGATATTGTTCTTGTCAACATTTTCAGGAAGAGGGATTGTTCGCTGGAAAGCACCATAGCGACGTTCTTGATACTTGACGTTATTTTCATTTTGCTCGCTACTGCGGTTAAAGTCGCCAGAGATGACAAGGTTATTGCCATGGGTTTCCAATTTGATATCTTCTTTCTTGACTCCAGGAAGCTCGGTGTGTACTTGCCATGACTTGTCATTCTCATAAATATCCAGAGCAGGTGCAATTCGCTGTGGGTCAGTCTGCTGACCTCTGCGACTCAAGCCAAGGTCAGTGAAGAAATGATCAAACACTTGGTTCAATCTGCGCTCGATGCGATCAAAGTTGGGGTCTGTGGTTGAGATCAGTGACATTTCCTTTAATTCAGTTGATAATCAGTTTAATTGATGCAGATGCGCTCATACACGCATTCATCTTGTTTATATATTTTATTTTTTTCATGCAGAAATGGCGTCAGAATTGTCACAAGCATTTGCACCATTGAAAGATCTCGAAAATTCGTCACCAATATGGATAAAATGAAATAGGAAAATGGAAAGGCTGATTTGTTTTGCTAATACATCATCTAACCAACTGAGTCCTACAAGTTTGTTGATTTCCCATGAAATTTAACCAAAATTTTGGATTCCTGCTATATTAGATATTAACGAAGGCGTATTTTGAGTACAAATGCTTTGGGCATTGGTGCTTACTCAGTGAACAGAGCCGGGAAGAAAAATATGAACAGTGAAACTATCTAGAAATTTCGCGAATCGGCATGTCATATGCCTAACCACTGACAATTAGTGCACCGAAATTTCAGGAAAAATCCCAATAAAACATTTTGTCAGGCTATTTTCTTTAGAGCTACTTGTTTAATTCCACTGTGGTGGATTTCCCTAATACAACAATATTTGGATTGGCGTTGAAGTATCGAAGGTTATATTGGCTTTGTTTCTTCAAATTGATGGCATAATGTTTAACAGAATTGGTATACTGTGGCCCTAATTGTACGAAGTGATTATGTCCAGGCAAAACGCTGACGCGATCATAGCAAAGGCAACCCTCATGAGCATGAAACAATCCCCGATGGTTTTGATATACATATTCATTTCGCACCGACGGTTATTTTCCTATATGTTGTTGATGTACAAGGACCTTTCAAGGGACTATAAATGATGCTCCTTTGTCTATTGGATAGTTTCCTCTTGTGAATTCACAATAGGTGCCAAAAACGCTAGGATAATCATATTGCTCTATACACGCCGGTAAGCCTACGATATTTACTTAACGCATAGGAGCTTGCAGGTGTATATATGGCGCATTGGGCATACATTTTTGGTATAACGAATGCGGGATAATGGTAACACCGCGTCAGATTAACAATCATAGCAAGGAATGAGGCATTTTTTTTTATCGCTGTGCATAGCTCAGCCAATAGCAAAAATGGACTCGTCAGTTAGAGATCTGCCTTATAATGCCTCAATTACACTATGCAAATCTCCTGAAGGGACTTATTCAGTTGTCTATATAAACTTCTTTCCATCTTCATTAAATTGAAACTGACTCTCTTCACATCTTACCATCCGCCATATTCCATAATGATAGTTATCAACAGTACAAAATACTCCTGTATGTCTTGTATTAAGGTAAAAACACTATCTCCCAAGAATAGCATATAAAGCCAGATTATTGTAGACGCTTATGTATTTTTGGGTATTTTTACTCCTTTGGCGACATTTTTCCATGTTTACATTTGACAGGGACATAGATCATCACGATGTACACATAGCAATCGTGCGTTGTTGCCAATACGGCGAAAAGGACGACCTGCTACACAGTGTGAAGCCTGTCGAGAAAAACGCAAAACACGTCACATACATATCAAGTGTTTGTGCAAGGACAATGAACGTGGTTAGTGTGCTGAGTGCTAGTATAGTTGACAGAGAGTGGTATTAAATGGCAGAAAACATTTTTTTAGATACCCCACGCTGGCTACATGAGATTTCAGGTAGTTATAGCAAAGACGTCAACATTAGTCAGAAAATTAAGTCGATTATGTCCATCGAGCGAATATCGAATCCTTGCCTACAGACCAGGAACGACTCTGTAGTAGATGAGTCGTGTAGGCGGCTTGACTCGCAGTAATAAACTATTCCTTTACCATGCGTTGTTTAATTCAGTTCAAATGTGTTTGATAAGAAGGGAAGAGTGACGTGCCATATCACATAGTTCAGAGTCGCATTTAAAAGGCGTCCATTGGATCTTGTCAAAAAGAAGCTTTGAAGGTGTGGGGGACAAATTCGGGATGTTCACTCTCCACTTTCCAAGTTCCCAGAAAGGATTATCGTCCATTTTCGTCCAATTCCGAAAACATTTTTATTCCCCCAATTTTTTCTTCTTTACGAAATCCTCCATCTTTGATCTTTTTCATCAACTCTATGTTCTTTTTATTTGAGCATACAAAGGCTTGGAATACATAATAATCTCATTTTACTTTTTGAAAATTATAGAATGAGCGATAAAGAATGATATAGTAGACTCTACGAATGCGATCATGTTCATTCATTCTATGTTCGGTAGAGTCTTCCCAAGCAAAGTGGGGGCAAAGGAAATGTAAGATAAATATTTCTAGGTGGATGAATGAAGGTTAACATTGTCAACAAGTTTTTTTTTCCTTTCTCATATATTAACTATCTGTTTCATAGCTTTCTTCTATCAAGGGGGATGATTTGTATTTCTATGCACTCTGGCTTGGAGCATTGGCGGTGGTGTTAGGTAGTCTATAAACTCCAAATCGGTAATCCAAGTCTAACAGCATCTTTAGAGCATTTCTAGATCGTAACACGCCAATGTTACTGTATTCTTCTGATGCTTTCGTTGCAGTAGTCGTGGTGGCAGTGGTTTCAGCTCCTGGGAGAGGGATCCAAGTGTGCAGCAATTCGTATACAGTCAATGTAACACCAAACTGAGGTGAACTTCGGAAAATTCTGGCAGGACCACCCTTGAAGAATGCCTTGAATCCTTCTTCCGCATAGATTTTTCTAGCGGCATCGGCAATACCATTATATGTTGTTTGACCTTTTCGAGCTTCGACCTGCAATCTCGTCTTGATCACATCAGCAGGGGTGGTAAAGTATGCTGCGGGCATACCAGCAATAGCACCAGCAGTGAGCAACTCGCCAATTGTCAACTTGTGTTCAGGGCCTTCATGGAAGACATCCTTCTTCAAGTGGGCATAAACTGGGAAATAGATGGCCGAGAATGGTACATCGCGCAACAAACAGGCACTTGCTCCCTTATAAAGACCAACAATACCCAAGTTCTTTACGATCCAAATGGCTGACCGCTTAGGTACATCCAAGTTCTTCGCCTGTTCACCCTGAATTTGAAGTCGAATCTTGACAATTTCCAATGGGTTTGTGAAGACCTGAACGAATGTGGAAAAATTGGAATGAGTGGTCTAATATCCAAGCAGCAAACTCAGAAAGCTGAAAAAAAAATTGTCGTTGCGGGGTATACTTACAACTTGCGAGGCACCGGCAGAGCCACCAGCAACCATTTCATGCCAGAACTTTATTTCACCAGTTTCCTTATTCTTCAGCTTGCCGCGGATGAGGTCATTTACGGTCAACTTGATAGCTTTCTCCGGAGCAACACCCTATACAAATGTCATGGGATTAATCACAATAATATGGTTATCACATGAAAAACGATATGTCGGAGTCTTACCACAAGCTGAGGACCAAGACCACGATAGAGACCAGGGAAGCCTTCATTTCTAATGACTTTCTTGAAGCAATCAATACTATTCTTGTACAACAATTCGCCAACCACCTTGGAACGTTGATTCTGCATGCGAGTCTTGACTAAATCAATAGGGTATACAGCAGTGGCTCCAACAGCACCAGCAATTGCACCCAAAGTAAATGCATATGCACTCTCAACTACTTCCCATAAGAATCCATGCCTTTTCTGCTGTGTTTGCTCTCCAGGTTGAACTTGGCTAGGTAATTGTTCGGGTATCGTCCAGCGGGGGTCCAAGATTTTGGAAAAGTCCTCAAGGGAAAGACGACCAGTCGAATTATCGACGCCAGCAAAATGGAAAATAATGTCAGCTTCCATCGGAGTGAACAAGGAATAACGGCTGGATTGAGCGGCCTGATATAAAAAGTCTTGCTTGGTGATTTTTTGATCGGGACTGGCCTTGATAGCCTTTCGAATGATCGACTCAACCATATCCATGGAACGAACAACGTTGTGGAAAGCAACTACATTAGAGAAAGTAATCTTATTGCCGGCGTAGAGGTTGCACAAAGTCGGAAGCTGGTCGATAACGTTATCCGACAGCTTATGTTTCGCAATGTCGAGAATAATCTGCTTGAAGTGGTCTGGTTCAATATAACCAGTTTGGTTCTTGTCATAATGCTTGAACTCCTGGCGGAGACGCTCGCCTTGAAGACCCTTCAAAAGCTGAGTAAATTCGGCATAAGTAAGTTCGTGATGCCCTTCCTTATTTCCAATGTAAAGTTTGAGCCAGTCGCAATCAAAATCAAAGGGGACAGCTTCTGGTGGCAAGTTGGACGACAGGACTTGCTTGAACTGGTCAAAGGTAATCTTGCCATAACCCTTACTATCAAAGAGCTTGAAGGCAATCTCGTACTCCGCATCAGGCTTGGACAAGAGATTTTGAAAGATTATAAAGTCGTTAAATGACAAGTAACCCTTATCACCTTTGTCGGCCAAACGAAACAAAAGAGCAAACTGGTTTCGCTCAATCTTTTTGAAATCCTCTCCAGGGGCAACAGCATCCAAGAAATCATCCTTCGTCATGAAGCGATCTCCGTTGATTTCCTTGGAAGCGTGCTTTTGGAACACACGCTTGTAGTGATCCGATACGTTGACCAGGGCAGCTTCAGCTTCGACAACCATTTGGCTAGAATTAAAAAATAAAAGAGAGACAGGTACACAACTCGCACACAACAAACAAGTTCCTATTTTTTTCTGTGTTGGCTTTCAACTCAAAATTTCCACTGGCTGTGTGGCCAATTTCACTGGTTGACCTCTCGGTGACTCAAAAACATTACCCCAGATGTATCTCACGTGAATCGCTATTTCATTTTTATTACAACGTTTTAACGAATGTATTTGCCAAGGAATCGTCGATGGAAATCTGATCGAAGAGTGTCGTTGATGAATCTCTTCTTGGGTTTGTCATCCACCCCTCTTGCTTGATTTTTAAAGATAACATCATCGTCCCATCTAAAAAAAGAGAGGCAAATTACCCCGTTTAGTCATCAGAAATTTTGTCTTGTCCACCATTTTGAGAACTTTTCGGTTGTTTGATTGAGCCTGTTTTCCTCTCAACTGACCAATCGAAATCTTTCTTACCTTCGCTTAACACTAAAGTCCCGTTTTTGCTCTCCCAGGTCAAGCAAAGGATTACCCGTTAATGCTTGCTCTTCTTTAGCAGCTTCGGCTTCTTCTTGTCGTTGCCGCTCCTGCCGTTCCTTTTCCTCCGCACGTTCCTTTTTAATCTTTTCTAACTCGGCTAGTAACTCTGCCGTATTATCGTCATCATCATCATCGTCATCATCTTCGTCACTACTACTATCGTCACTAAAAAGTATAATATCACAATGTTAGGAAAAGAATTTAAAATAATGAATAGAGCCACCATTGTTTATATTTCAGTAATGAACCTGATTTCATCAGTCTTCTCACCTATTACTATCGTCGTCACTGTCATCTTTGTCTAACGCTGCTAATTTTTCGGCTTCGGCCAGTAATCGTTGCCGCCTTTCTTCTGGGTCATCTGTGTCTTCCTCCGATGGTAATACTCGCCGTTGTGTTGAAACAAATCCTCCCTTTTCTCGTTCTACAGCTTCATAATGCTCACGTTCTGCTCGTCGTAACTCGTCTTTCAAAAGGTCACGATCGGCAATTTCGTCACTGGTGCCTTGACCAGGTTGTCTATATATGAAGGTGTTACGCGAAAATATTAGTTGGGTCTATGATCTGAGTATGGTAACGACATTGCGAAAAGCTGTGATTTCTATACCTGAATTTAAGTTTGGTATGAGCTGGTAAATCTCTTGATCCCCATTGGAATGTTGGCCGCTTATTATCACTTCCTTTTGCTGGATCAAACGTCGGTCTAGCTGCGGTGGTCTATTATTAAATAAGTTATCGCCATGTCAAGTAGATTGCATGCACGCAATTTATCGCATCGACCTACCATTGTGGTTACAATGTGAAGCTCCAAATCACACTGCGGCAATTCCAAGCGATGCAAACACTTGAAATGTAAACAGTCACACTTTTTTTCTCCACCTGCGAGAAATCTCAGACCAAGAAAAAAAAAAAGAGAATTGCTCATTGTACCTGACACTCTTACAACATGAGTGAGCTAGTGAACAACATCATATCAGGCTTCAGAAACATTGTCACATTTGGAGCCGAGCCTACCGCAGAGAATCAAGACAACAGCGGCTGCTGCGGCGGAAATGCTGATGGTGGTTGTTGCAACTCAGATTCGCCATCCAAGGAAACAGCTGGATCTGGCTGCTGCAAAGACCAAGATTCAACAGCTTCTGCTTGTGCTTGCTCTAAATCTAATGAACCTATCGAAATTGACCATGTCAAGATATTTTATTCAACTCTAACTGGTACTGCTAAAAAATTTGCTGATCAACTGCAACAAAACTTGGAAGCGGCCGGCCCAAAGGTTAAAATCGAAAAGATCACAGTGATGGATATCGTAGACTATGACAACGATGATTTCTTGACTGAAACTGCAGTTTGTGTCTTTATTCTCTCATCCTATAACGTCGAAGGTCCATTGGACTGGTAAGCCTATGCGCACCCTTGCTATTTTTAAACGACCTGAATGCTGACCATCCTACTATTACGTATGTTGCATTTTTCCTTTCAGGTTCTCAAAATGGACTCGGGACCTTAGATACGACTTCCGAGTTGATCGACTCTCCTTGCAGAAAATACGCTTTGCTGTTTGTGGTCTCGGTGACTCGGAATACGGTGATGAATTCAATGCCGCCAGTGCAGATATCGACAAGTGGTTCGGCCAATTGGGTGCTTCTCGTATTTATCCCTTAGGTGCTTGTGACAAGAACGCCGATCAACAAGCTCAGTTTTCCGCTTGGACTTCTGGTTTTATTGCCGAGCTCGAAGATGGCAATGCCCTCGAATATCACCCAACCAACATTGAATACGACTCCGACGATGATGAGGATGTCGATGATGGTGAACTCAACAAGGATGTTGGTGCCGGTGACGATGTAGGTTCAGGAGACGAAATGGTGGACTTGGAAGACATGGGTAAAATGGCCTCCAAAATCAAGGCTGCTAAAATCAACAGAGCGGAAGAGGAGGAAGCCTTTGAAAACAGCAAAGCTAAGCCCAAAAGAAGTATTGGTAATACTGTTGAATCTACTACAGCCCCCGTTGCAAGAGAGATGGTTTCACCTATGCTTCATAAGAACCTAACAAAACAAGGATACAAAATTGTTGGATCTCACTCTGGTGTAAAAATTTGCCGTTGGACCAAGGCTGCCCTTCGTGGCCGAGGTATGATATCCCTTTCGAAATCTTAACTTACCCTCCATCATCTGGCTAATTTTTTACATTCTGTTCTATTGCTCAATAGGCTTCTGCTACAAACATTCATTCTATGGCATTCAGTCCCATTTGTGTAGCGAGAGTACTCCTTCTCTTGCTTGCTCCAACAAGTGTGTTTTTTGGTATGTCAAATTCGGCTTTCTCGCTATCGTTTAAGTTTTATATCATCCTAATTATATCTGTGCCTTTCCATTTGCAGTTGGCGCCACCACACTAACCCAGTTGGAAAAACGTAAGTAGAAATATTATCGTAAGCAAAACTGGAACTGCCAACTGAGATGGTGCTAACTCTATTCTCCAAACAGCTGGCGATGGAAGGTGGATGACCCGGAATTTATAGTCCAAGGTGTATTGGAAAATCATTATAAAATGATCAAGCAATTGAAGGGCGTCCCTGGTGTCAAAGCTGATCGATTCCAGGAAGCTTTCAACGTCAAACATTGTGCTCTTTCATTAGTCGGAGAACCTATCTTTGTAAGTGACTTGCTCTTCTTAAAAAGCGCTTGTTAAGCTAAAGCTAATTCATCACCGTACGTGACTTCCTCTCACGCAGTACCCTCATATCAACGAATTTGTGCAAAAGCTTCATGAAAGGAAAATATCTACCTTCTTGGTTACAAATGCACAGCACCCTGACCGAATTGCAGCTCTGCAACAGGTCACCCAACTCTATGTCAGTATTGATGCCAGTACAAAGGAGAGTCTGAAGAAGATTGATCGACCTCTGTTCCGAGATTTCTGGGAACGGTTCTTGTCAAGTTTGGATTCCTTGGCTACCAAGGGACAACGAACGGTTTTCAGACTCACACTTGTCAAGGATTACAATACAGATGATATTGGCAACTATGTAGAGCTCATTCGTCGAGGTCGACCCAGCTTCATCGAAGTTAAAGGAGTTACGTACTGTGGTTACAGTGGTGCCAGTAGCTTGACTATGGCAAACGTAAGTGGTTGTCTGCTTATTAACCATCGATTTTCCTCATACCCTGACTTACTCAAATAATTCTTGATTCCAGGTTCCTTATCACAGCGAAGTGGTTGACTTTTGTAAAAAGATTGTAGAGGCAGTTGGAGATGACTATGAGATTGCTTGTGAGCATGCTCACTCATGCTCTATTCTCATTGCTTCCAAGCAATTTAAGATCAATAACGAATGGTACACACACATCGATTACCCCAAGTTCTTTGAGCTCTTGGAGAGCGGCAAACCCTTTAACAGCCTCGACTATGTTGCCAAAACTCCAGAGTGGGCCATTTTTGGAGCCCCTGAAGCTGGATTTGATCCCAATGAAACCAGATTTTACCGAAAGGGCAAGAACCCTAACCAAGAGGCATCAAGTGATGGTGCAGTTGCTGTCTGAGCTGAGTACTTGCTATTCCTAATCTTTTTGCTTTTAAATGAAAGTTTCAATGTTTCTGTTTTTTGTATCCATTCCGTTTGTAATTTCCCTAAAATTCTTTTTTGGTAAACAGTTTGAGAAAACAATTAAATTTCAAATTCATATAATACATTCGTGCAAAGGTTGATGTGTTATTATAAGAAAAACTCACATATCAACCGGTGTTCCCTACACTTTCATGACCTGCCCTACATATTTACAACATAGCATCAGTTTGCAATGAATATTCTAACTTTATTACAAATGATTGAAACTACTTCAATGTGCTTCAATCTAAAATGTGATTATAATTGGGGTCTCAACGAGGCTATAAGGCAGTAAGTTGGCCACAAGGCATTTCAGCAGACAATTTTTCATCATTTCCAAATATGATATTTAATCTCCGCATATCTGCACAAAATTTGCGAGGTACACACTATCAAAGTGTGGGGGACTTTTCACATATATGAGAAAATACAACTTTCTACACTATCTTCAGAAAAGCATCATATATTAGGCTGATGATCACTTATTTTATGAAAGTGAGTCGTGTGCCTTATCTTCCATGTTTATCGCTGCACTGGTGGAAATGTGGCGGTAAATATCAAATTTTTGTATGGATGGGAGGATCATCACAACGAGCGGATGGACCAACCCGCCACGCCATATACAACTTAGGTGTGGATGAACTGTTTGCTTGCATACCTATCATGTATATGATCAGCAAAGTTGCGAAGTTTGGCATTATGATGTCTTGCGTCACAAAAAGCAACTTGAGGTTCTTTGATTGCCTTTTCAAGCTTGGCTATAAACAACTCTTTCCGTTCCTCCTTACAAAACAATACCACTTTCAGTTTCCATCAACCTCAATCGATTGAAACTTGTTCATTTGCCATACGTCCAGTCATTAGTGCACACACACTGTCTACTGACATGGACGACAACTCATCTTACGCTGAGAGCTTAGAATGGCACGATTCTCTGCATGATAAATCAGCACCATATTTTCCGTGGCAAAGTTCCGATCGTCATGACCTTTTTGTACCAGAATTCGATGAAGAAGAGATCACAAACATTACTCGGACGCTAGTTACACCTGTACCGTCCAAGGCTAGTGCAGACGATTTGTTAGTATATCCAAGCTACCTACGACGAAACCGTCAACTTGGCATGACTGACCGTTGTGAGAGCGCACAAATCTTTAATCAACTTAAGAATGGTAAAGAACCTTTCTGTTGCATTAACCTGCCCTGAATAATTTTTTTAACATGTTGCACTCACATATCATTACCATGTTTCACATTTCTCTCTCAGAGGACGCTGATGATTCGTCAGATTTGATGGAGGTAGAATTAGACTATGAGCAGTACGCATTTTTAAGAGAGATGGATTCACCAACCGCAACCTTGCGTACGCCATCCCCCAGAAGGAACTTGTCGAATAATGAAAATCCTCCGTCCAACAGGTAGATGCGTTTTACATTTCATAGTCATCTTTTCGGCGCATTGTATTCATCATGTTTTAGCAGAAATTATCAAACACTTCCAGCTCTAGCATCCAAGCGCTACAGTATCGCAGATACATATGAAACTGCTGCTGCAAGAGAAACAACTAACTCTCAGAGATCCCTTTATGACTCGCAACCAGTGGCGAAAAGAGACTTGAGTCTGTCGAATTCTGAACGCAACGACCAAGAGACAAACAAACTACATCGGGCATTTACCGTTTCAAATCCACAGTACACTGAGCAACGTCTCCATAAGCGAAGTAATAGTAACTTATTACCGAGGAATGCGTATAGAAGCCGTACGGACGAAAATCTAGCATCAAATGCCAATCAAATGGACGAACTAGCACCGCATGTAAGCGGTCTTTCTTCAGCTCGTGATGAAAGCAAAAACTTACCTGGATCATTAAAAATGACTTCACGAGGTGTCATTCGGGCTGGACAACTGAAAGATACAAGCTCACATTCACGGTCATCTTCAGTTCAATATAATCCCAATGCATACAAAGCCGAACCGGAGCATTATGTTCCACGATACTCCAATTCACGACTTCGAGAATCCATAAATGCATCTGCAGCTACCTTAGTCCCAGAGCCTAAAAAGCCACAAGTTACTTTCAACCTTGAAAATGGAATGTATGAGCCCAACCAGCATGAGCCAGACTTCCCAACTAGTTCATTGAAGCAGCCTTCCAAAGCTCGAAGGTGGAGTACACTTGGAAGTTCGTACGATCTTCGATCAGACAAACCATTACCGCAACACAGACGTTCTATACATGGTGATAAGCCACGTGGAACTGCTATCATCAGACCCACGGCAATGCTGTCACCAACTAGCACGGAATTTAACTCCAAAGACAGTAGATATAGATCTCATGGTGACGCCTCTGTCAATAGTCGTGGTAGAGATGACGAAGAGGAAGAGACTTACGAAGAACTATCCAGAAGACTTCGATCTGCCTCAATTGGATCGGATATGTCACAACTTAAACAACAGCATTTAAAGCAGCAAGCTCAGCAACAAGCAAAACCAACTCAGAGCAAGAGTGCAGAGGTTATAGCCCGGCGCGGTAGATCATTGTCTGTGGGGGCTTCTAAAAGAAATGGAAGGGACAGGACAATTTCTTTACCTGATGAAACACCTTTGCTAGAAAGACGCGAGAGGGAGAAGACAGCACAAAAAAGCTACTTACAATCACTCAATAACGTCGGCAGCTTGCAAAGACTACCACAAAGGACAAAAATGTCAAGGAGCCTTATACCTGATTTTATTGGTAGTTCATTGGTCGATATATCAAAAGAAGAAGAGCCGATGCGACCGAATGATTGGTCTCTGAAATGGCCAGACGAGATGCTTCGGAATGCTAAAGAGGAAGAACTTCAAGTCATTGGGCCTGACCCTGACGCATCTATACGACATAGCTATGCCAGAGTCTCTCCTTCCACAACGGCATCATCTTCGTCTGCTTCCAATGTATCTGGCGACTACAGCTTTCGTACCAATTCTTCAAAGACCAGGTCTACATCAACTTCAGTCGAGTCGCTTAGTCGATTCTCGACTATATCTGAAACCAAATATCCCTTGGAAAATAGTATGGCAGGACGCAAAGCAAATGTTAAATTTGCTCATGAAGAGAACCCTAGAAACCAGCTCAATCCACCATCCCCTACGTTTTCCATGTATTCTGAAAAGCCATGGATAACAGACAGGACTGGTCACTATGCTGATGAAATGTATAACCAACTTGGATCAACGGAGCTTGGTGAATCCGATTATATAGAATCTAGCTATTCCGCATTGCGCTCGAGGAGATTGGGACTGGATGAGCAGCGTCAGGCTAACCACCTAATGACAGCAAAGAGATCTAATCGATACAGCTCACCGGCTTCAATGGTTCGAACACCAACTTTGAAATCCCAGGTATGAGGAGTGGACATGGTGTTGTGTTGCTTAGCATGATGATAAAACTAATATTGTTCCTTTTTTTTTTATCAGTTTGCGCGAGAGGAGTATGAAAAGCCAGTGTCTGGATCACAAACGATCAGCCGACGACCTTCTCAACTAGCACAGGGAAGTCAAGCGATTACACAGCCGGCAAAGGAGTTGCTAGCGACCATTAGACAGCGACGGGAAAAAACGCTTCACCTGATGTCAGAAGCAGGCGAAAGCTCTCGTACGATCAATTCGCGAACAAAATTACCAACCGCCAACTGGAATTAATCTGAGGGATGGGGTGTTTACCATTACTATTTTCTCAAATTTTTTTTTCTTATTTAGTTTTTCCAGGTTTCAAAAAGGCTTTTGATGTAGAAATACCACTATCCACTTATTGTACATATATCACCTTTACTGCATCATTACAGCAAGACGTGTTACACGTATCTATTTATTTCTTGCTTCGATTGAAGAATAAAACTCTATCATACCCTCATGTTTCTATACCACCACATGCAAATTCACCATCCAAAGATTCGTTAGCTGATAGCTGGTTTATATTAAAAGAATTCCAGACAGTTTACAAATTCTAGCGATCATCGACCACTACCACCTTCAAATTTCGGGAAAGTAAACGTTATAGCAGAAGTATCTGAGCGACCGCTCTGTAAGATGCCAACATGTGGGGTGACGTCCCAGTGTACAGACAGATTGGCATTTTGATTTCTGAATTAGAAGCACATGTGAGTGACATCCATTTTTGCCCAATGGAAATCTATTACACGCTTATTCGTTCCTCACCTCCATTTCTGACTAAAGTCAATCAATGCGTATTTGTTAGGAACCTTACGAAGGGAGATCTTTGCAGAGTCTTTGTCCCGGATGATCTTGTCCCATACAACAACCTGGTTCTTATTCTGAATTGACGCGTATATTTAGTTCTTTGCCATCTTCATCGCTGATATAGGTCCCTACAGATAGTGCATCGCTTACGTGTGTCTTAGTCTCATACTCTGCTACAACCGTAACAAAGACTTGCTTGGTATTCCAGTTGAAGAGAGGCGAAAGATCTGGATGGCAATCTCCAGTGAATTAGATCACAATTAATTCCTGGGTATACTCAACAATGAGTATGCCACTGTACCTGCATCGATATCAAACTTAAGCATACCGAATTCGCTAGTTTTTCGGCCATAGTCAAAATAATCTGGGCCATAGCGACTTTGAATACTAAAGTTGCCATGGGATAGGGTTAATGTCATTAACTTGAAGCAACCTCATGAGAAGAATGACTGCACATCTGCTGTCTTACACTCTTATATCTTTGACTTTGACTTTGGCTGGCGCCGTTCCGTAACCTGTCACCCATGAGATCGCCGCCACAATTGCCAGTACTGTGAACAATGCACTCACGGCAAATGAAAAGGTAGCCTAAAGAGTATGGTTGTTAGTTTTCTTTAGATATGGTGATGTGTAATATGCATAAACCTTACACTGAGGCGATTCTGTAAATTGTGCATGTTTGAAAAGCCGAAGTGTGTGTCTGGCTGGCAGCAGAGCTCAGATCAATGACTGTCCAGTCATACAGGAACAGCTGTGATCGGACTTTCCACGTCATCACGCTGGAGATTCTGAGGCAGTCATAACGTGGCAGTTCCTACTCCCATAACATTGATGCCACAAAACCATGCCACAGATTATAGGTGCGTCGGACGAAATATAACCTTCAGATTCATAAAGAGCATTCGATTTATCGTCATTGTACATGTTGACTATATCTGAACCGTAAATTTCAGTATGATCAGTTCAATACTGGTTGGACATGTAATGTTTTTGCCTATTCACTTTAACATATCAAATTCGAATTGTAATTTCTATAATAGTTACCAGTAAATTTTCTTTAGGAATATCGCTTGAGGCAAAGTCTATAAATGCCTCAAATGGCGGGCGAGACGTGTCCCGTCGGCACTTAAACGAATGGCTGGGCGTGACGGTAATTTCTCCTTATCCTGCTCCGCCAGAACTTTGATGCTATTTGTTCACGTCCACCTCCATCACCGATACATAAGGCTCATCTTGACCGGAAATAGAATATCCCAAATTGTCACCTCATAATAATGACAGGCTCCAAGCCCTATAGGAATATAGATGTTAGTGGATCAAGAGATACTCGACGAGAGAGTTAATTATTACAGTTATTGCACTTGTCAACATATGACTTTGACACAACCATCATAAATCCTTTAGTCAGTTACGTCCCTTCATGCATCTGAGGCTGATGTAATACGCCTCTCTATGTTCCAATCTGTGGAAGCACATTTGCTTCAGCAGTTGTCGAGATAAACTATTTATTTACTGCAGCATGTGTTCAATTGAATCTGTATCCGGATTGTGATCTGTCCAATGGTTAAACAAGTACAAGGAGGTCGTACGTATAATTTATTACAGTGTCGCATACACCGTAAATCATCACACTTAGACTTGTAGATCTGAGCAGCGCTCTGCAACGGCCATCATCGAACACCAACTCTTTGCCTATTTTTAGCATTCCGTTTGGCTAATACGCCAAGCGATGTTGACAATGGATTTCCTGAAAAATGGACGATAGGGCATACTAGATTATTTTATAACAGATTGTGCTCCACTTTAGACAGAGCATATTGAATCAAGCGTCAAAAGTTCATGTATGACAAAATGTTGATAGTCATTTCCCATAGTAGCAATCATTTATTTTGAGCAATAAATGTAAATGCCGTACCTATTGCATAAAGTATTACATCAACTATCCTATTTATACCACCTCCAGCCTAACACAAGCGCCAAACTACTCTTTCACTGTGTGCTTGTTCAATTTGGCGGTATCAAAGATCAATCCACAACCAAACTAACTATATCTGATATCCGTCGTCAGATCTGTATCCCCCATTTTGTCTCCTGATCGAATTTTTTTTCTAGTCGCGAGCAGTCCCCCTTTTAATACTTTACAGCTTTTTCGGCTCTTTCAATTCATTCCTTTTGACAATCAATGACAGAATCGCCAACTGGCATGGCTCTAACCATTGTGAATAATGTAGAGTCAAGTGGAAATCAAATCTCTCTGAACGTTGAAAATGAAATCGATTCCTTGCAAATCGCTGACCCTGCATCGACCACACTTGAGATTCCAACATTACAGGACTCCTTTCAAGAAAATGAAGCAAATGGTCACGTTATGGACAATTGTCAAGAATTAATAGATAAAACACTAGAAGATCCTGTAGAGCTGCAGAACCAAAAACCGCTTTCTCCTGAACCTTGCAGCTGTACCCTGATTTTCTCTTCTACAAAATCAAAAAATTGTTCACTATGTGATCAACCTATTCCCGCTTTGGAAGAGGCTCGAAACCAAAACATCGACACCATGGAAACGCTGGACGTTACCAAAAGAAAGTTAGAAGAAGCTAATCAACGTATGGGTCTGCAAGAACAGCATTTGTCGCGATTGAATGCTCAGGTACAAGAATTAGAGCAAAATTTAGAATCTAAATCCAGTGAACTTGTTCGACTGAAAAAGGATATGCAAGCTCTCAATACAAAGTATGTGGCGGAAATCAACAGAGTCTCAGATATTCAGCATGAAAAGGATCTGCTTGAACAAGAGCTCGAAGAACTAAGTCGTCGATTGTTTGAAGAAGCTAATGATATGGTTGCTGTGGAGAAACGTGAAAAATGGAAACTGGAAGTCGCTTATCGCCAACTGGAAGGTCAACTGAAGGAGACAGAGGATAGACTTTCTGCTGAGCAATCTCAGCTTCAAGAATTGAGAATTCGGATGGAAGAAATGACCCAAGATCGCCAGCAGGATGAAGAAGGCATGCTAAAAGTATCAGCAATTTATGGTGACGAAAAAGGCTGTGCTCGACCTTCAATGGAGGAAAAGATCAAACGTATTAGTGCCAACGACCCTTATTTCAGAGCTCAATTGGATCTAGCCAAATTACATGGCATCGCAAAAGAAACAAGTACAGCTTCATCGTCATCGCTTTCACTTCCACCTTCTCCTTCGTCACAGCCATCCCCATCCCCCAAACATGAACCACCCATCGATGATCTCAACTGGCTTGAATTCCAGGATTTCGTTCAGGCTGCAGCGAACACACCACCAAAGAAACTTCACACCATTCCTTTCCTCAAACATTGTTTGAATGAAGATGTTGAGCCTTGCCTTCGATTTGGCGCTCACCCACGTTTATCATCACGTAAGATCGCCGATGCCATCATGATCAGTCCATGTTTTATTGAAGAATCAACAGAAGGCTACGAGGTACCTTCGGCACCAACTCGAAACTCAGGTTCCAAACAATCATGGTTCTCCAGCTCGACAAATAACGCTGTACAAGGATGTCATGCCTGCGGCCGACCCGCCAAAGTCGTTCATTTTCGATTCAAGCTGATTGAGCAAGATGACTGGAGCTATATTGACGAATCATGTCGGGAACGATTGGTATCTGTATGCGAGTTCTACGTATTCATTCGAAACACTCGACTTGGTTACTATGCAAATCGAAGCATTGAGGACCTTTATTCGGAAGCCGTACGTCTCCGTCTCCAAATGTTTTATAGCCGGTAAGTTTGATTAGTTATCAGTCTTTGAACTGAAAGTATGAGCAGCAAATTATTAACAATGTCAATTATCTTAAAAGTGCTGGTACATTGACTCTCATGCTAAATCGTCTTGGTCTCGATAGAGGCGCTATTGGTAAAGCTGTAACTCCCGATTACGACAATACGCAAGATGCCCCGTCCACCCCAACTCTTATTCACTCTGCTGGCCCAACACCTTCATCCTCTAGCAATTTGGCGCTGGATTCGCCAACTTCCAATCATTTTGTGTCTCGTTAATGTGGCCGTCAATAACTTTTTGTACATTATATATCCATATATATTTTATACCGCCAGCGTCCAATGCAAAATAAAATTCCATGCAATGACGCGCTATAATGTGTTGTGTGCACTAGTGATTTAATATACAAATGCTCATAAAATAACGTGTGGAAATAATTAAAAATTTGATTCTGTACATTGAGTATGTCTCGTTAGTGTGTATGTGGGGCGGAAGGCAGTAAAGATATCTATCATACTTCTTCACCGACAGACATGATCACTTGTAGCCATCGTTCATTTTCAGACCAGTCGATACCACTCTCCACAATAATTCCCTAAGGCGACATTAGTGAGCTTTAAGCCAATCGTAATTTTCTCCCTAATGACCACGAATAATTTACCTGTAAAACATTTCGCGCGAATTCAAGCATGTTTCGTGCTCGCTTAATTCTAAAACCATTGAACAGTAAACCATGAGCATGGCATATAAGAGCATGTGGCATTTTGAATTTAAAAAAGAAAAAATTACCTCATTTGCAGCATTTCTTCTGTTTCTTCCTCCCTCCTTCGCTGACTACCTCCTTCCTCAGCTGGTCTTTGAAAGTCTTCAGATGGAGCACTGCTAGATTCACGAGCCGAAGCCGCCTGTTGGCGATCTAGGGCATCGCTCTTTACCGCCGCCTCGCGCTCCAATTTCTCAATACGCTGTGTTGCCTCTCGTGCCAATGCTGCTTCCTTTGCTACCGCTTCTGCCTTCACAATAGACGCCATGAGCTGACGGTTTTCTTGCTGAACCTCTACACACAAAATTCAGTCATCTGTCCGTCCAAGTGTATATAAATTTGATGACTGACTCACCAATGATGTTAGATTCGGTCTCCTTTATCCATGTTTGATACGGTCGCAATTCTTCAAATGCAAGCAGGTATTCGCTCACGAGATCATCTCGTTTTTCAATTTCCTTGAAAAGATTTGAATATTCTTCTGGGTTCCTAATGAGACAATAAAATAAGGAGAAGTGAAGGCGTGTATATGAAGACTTGGTAATATACCTTCAGTACTTACTCTGGGTATAAGTTCTTGATAACCAAATATGATGCATTTAGACTCTGTAATGCTGCATTCTTGATGACTCCTTCCTGGAATGCTGTGGCCAATTCTGCTCTTAATTGGTCACATTCACTTTCCAATGCTTTGATTGCCTCGGGCAGCGCTTCAACATCAATGTCTTCTGGAATTGAGTTATCTGGAGGGTCGCCTAGATCCTGTTCTAGCAAAGCGATATTTCTCTCTAGGTTTTCCAGCTGCTCGTAAAGCTGTAAATCGTAGAGCTCTAGCTCTGTGTATTTTTCGGCAGTTACATCAGTCATGTTCGACTTGGACTGTGAGAGACTGAAATACGAGCGCGCTGAGCTACGACGCGACAAAAATTTTTAGGCACTATGGTCTGACTCGTGTTATAAGCAAAATTTTAATAACATCGGTACCGTACAACGACTGGTTTGTTGATACAGTCCACACCCAGAAATTTCAGGTCCTTCTGCTTCATCACGTAAATCACTACTTGCATTTACAAGGAAAAGTGGTTCGATATTGAGATATGTACTGAGGTTCCATCGTTAGGCAACTGATTTGTTCAGCGAATTGCTAGTATTGAGTTGTATTCCATGATTGCAAACCATATATACTTTTGTAGAACGTAATTTCAGTTCCATTATCCCATAGCCTATAGCTTTTTGATAAAAAACAATATTGTCGTACAAGTTCAGCTGCCTCACATAGATATTTTCATGACTGTTTTACCAACCACATAGCCACTTGCACTTAACTGGATGTCAATTAGCCAACGTTTATATTGTCAACATAAATTGCATACATTAAACTTACAGTAAGCTTCTTCGTATTCGAAAACGTACAGCAAAGCGTTGGTAGTGTGGTCACACTGTGGCGACAGAAAGGATGTGTAACGAGAGCGGAAGATTAGCCTCATTCACTTTTGATAGCCAATCAGATAATGCCAAACCAAAGCCTACCAACAGTAATAAATTCAGGTCCGCTAGCAAACGACTGTGTCCCAGGTTTTTTTCTGTTCAAACTAAATCGGACTGACATGCTGTCCAAATCAACATCACGAATAATCCGAATGGTCGCGCTAGGCTTCCTGGCATCAACTATGCTTGCCAACTGTGCCTTCGCTGAATCTCAAAGTGAACAAGTCGTTTTGTCTATGCCTGAACAGTATCACGCTCCAGGCGCTGTTGCTCAAGGCTTCTCAGCCCTTGATACTGAAAAGATTCAGGAAACTCAAGAGAAATATGTTTTTGAGGTAATAATGAATCAAATTGATGTATCTATATGTTGTATATGTCATTAACAATATTTTGGATCAATAGACTGAGGTGTCCAAGTTGATGAAAATCATCATTAACTCTCTATACAAAAACCGCGAAATCTTCTTGAGAGAACTTATCTCCAATGCATCGGATGCTCTTGATAAAATTCGTTTCCTGTCGTTGACAGATAGTGATTCTTTGAGCTCTAATGCCAACCTCAATATTTCCATCGCCACTGATCCAGTTGCCCGCACACTAACCATCACTGATTCTGGTGTTGGTATGACTCGTCAACAGCTCAAGGACAATCTTGGTACCATTGCCAAGTCTGGAACTTCTGAGTTTCTCGCCAAGATGGAAGAGTCCAAGAAGGAGGATGTATCTTTGATTGGTCAATTTGGTGTCGGTTTTTACTCTGTGTTTCTTGTGGCTGATCGAGTTACAGTTGCTTCCAAATCCAACGATGATCCAGTCCAACATGTATGGGTTTCTGATGCTGTCAATGACTTCACCATTGCCGAAGATCCCCGTGGAAATACCCTTGGACGTGGTTCTCAAATTACCTTGCACCTCAAGGAAGACGCTGCCGACTTTTTGGAGCCTGCGAACGTTGAGAGTCTGATCTCACGTTACTCTGAATTCATCAACTTCCCCATCTTCTTGTGGAAGAGCCATAATGAGACCATCGTTGCAGAAAAGGATAGCAAGCTTGACTCTGATGATGACATTGAAGAGGAAGAGATTGACGCCGATAAGAAGGAAGAACCTGAGGAGATCACTGAGCAAGTTTGGGAATGGAACCAGGTCAACACTCAGAAGCCTATTTGGACCCGTAATCCTAAGGAGATCACTGATGACGAATACATTGAATTCTACAAGACTTTTAATAAGAACGACGCTGTTGAGCCTCTCACTTGGTCGCACTTCAAGGGTGAAGGAGATGTTGAATTCCGCTCCATCATTTATGTTCCTCCCCAACCTGAAGCAAACTTTTATCAAAGTCTTGCAACAGATACTAGCAACGTCAAGCTGTTTATCAAGCGAGTGTTCATTACTGACGAGGTTGCCGGCGACTTCTTCCCTAAATGGCTCTCTTTCCTTAAGGCTATCGTCGATGCTGAAGATCTTCCATTGAACGTTTCACGAGAGACTCTTCAACAACATAAGATCCTCAAGATGATTTCTAAACGTTTGATCAAGAAAGCATTAGACATGTTTACTCAATTGGCCAAAAACGACGAGGAGAAGTACACACAGTTCATTCGACACTATGGTTCAGCTCTCAAGTATGGTGGTATTGAATCTAGCACCCATCGCAAGAAGATCGGTGGTCTTCTCCGATACCAATCCTCAAAGTATCCTCTTGAGCCAGTGGTTGGATTTGATGCCTACATTGAGCGCATGAAGCCCGATCAAAAAAATATCTTTTATGCATCTGGAATGACCGTTGAAGAGATCGAACAATCTCCATTCTTGGAGCGACTTATTGCTGAAGGCTATGAAGTCCTCTACTTTACTGATCCCATTGATGAAATGTTGATGCAAAACATGCCTGGATACGATGGAAAGATGTTTTCCAACATTGCCAAGGGAGATATCAAGATTGGAGAAGACAACGAAGATGCTAAAGCAGAACAAAAGGCTTTGGAAGAATCTTACAACCCACTTCAAAACTATCTCAGAAATATCCTCTCAGAGTATATTGATAAAGTTACCATCTCCAAACGCTTGGCTACATCACCAATGGCGATTGTCACACCCGAATTTGGATTAACTGGTCATATGGAGAAGTTGTTGGCAGCTCAAGGGTTTAATTCAGCTCAAAAGGAAGATGCTCTCTACAAGTTCATGGCTTCTCAAAAGAAGACTTTGGAAATCAACCCCAATCACCCTATCATCAAGTCATTGTTAGAAAAGATTGAAGAAGGAGAGCCAGATGAAGACACCACACAGCTGGTCACTGTGTTATATGAGACCACAGCCATCCGTAGCGGCTTTGCACTTAAGGACATGCGTGGATTTACTCAACGTATTGAAGAAGTAGTCGGCAAAGGTGTTGGCGCTGATGTAGCCAAGGCTCCCAAACTCAAACAAGAAATCCCCACGGTACCCGAAGAGCTATTTGTTGGACATGACGAACTATAGACGAGACTATAACCGAACAGATGGGAATTGCATCTTTTGTAAAGTACAACCCATAATGACATAACCATATACAAAAATACAATAAACGGACAAAACAAATACTATCTGGCCAATGAATGTGTAGAATATGTAGAATATTATATATTTTATACATGTCCCTCTCTTGCGTTTTGTCGTTCCAACGGGACGAAGAAACATTTTTTGGATGTTGCTTCTTTCGTAGCCAGGCTCAGCTCTCGGGATGTTTTTCGGGTATCCCATTGGGTCAACGTGACTGGCTCGGCAAACCTGACGAGAATGATTATAAGATTGATCTGAGCAGTTGTCTTTCATTTCGATTACTGATTCATCACATCCTGCCTTCCTTTTTCCTCAATACACTCCTCATGTCGAAACCGTTATTTACGCGAAGGTTAACGAAAGAGCTAAAAGGTATGTGGGCATTTGGTTGTATTCCCAAAGACGGAGTCGTTTCAACTTTCAGCCAGATCGAAGCTGAGCTTGAATGCTTTCACCATGGATCAACGAGATGGGTCACCATGCCTCCATGAATCCAACGCCATTGCCGACAATTTTGTTGAGAAGAATGGTATCTTTACGCAATTATGGAATGGCGGAATTTCATTGCCTATGGACGGTGGAGGCATTGCTCCATGCCGAGTTATAGCTATTTATCTGACTCTTTATACCCTAGACCTGAGCTTAAATCCTCCAGAAGGCGTAACGGTAGAGGATGCTAGTACGTTCAAAAGGTAGGTGGATGCTCAAACTTCAATATAATAGACTTTGGGACCTAATGGTTGTTGCAAAGTTGGGTAATCTTAATAGACGGTGCCCCCGGGACATTGTATGAGGTGAGCGCTTCTAGACATTCCCACCCACCCTGGATGACACTCGGCCAAAATACCGTATATTCATATCCCCTACTTCTCGTTATTTGTTACAGGGCGAGCATTTCAAATTAGAGGTTGGTTGGTCACCTAATACAAATAGATGCTGATTCAATATAGCATGAGTTTGTCTCATCTTGGCTCGTTCCGATTTTTCAGTTTCACTTTACGCCATCATACCCATTGGAGTCACCAGAAGTGTTGTTCATAAAGCCATACATTCCTATACATCCACAGTAAGTCATTGATTCATGGAATGCTGAGAAAGAGGTCATTATATAAAATTATGTTTCTTAAACGTACTTTTCTTTCTAGTGTAAGGCTTCTTCGCTACCGATGAAGCGGCTTATCGTCAATCTGCAGATTTGCTAATACAGTCACGCCTTCTATCTACAGATATACTCTAATGGACACATATGTCTAAATATCTTATACAAAGACTGGTCTCCTGTTCAAACAGTAGCTCAAATATGTCTATCAATACAATCCATGCTGTCAAGTTGCTCTAAAAAGGTAAGTTGTTATTGGTGGAAGATGGTCCATTGTTTCTTGTGGAGTTATGGCAATATACTTAATTTGCCCAATTTTTAGGAATTACCACCTGACAATGACTTGTATGTTAGAAATGCTAACAGCTCACCGAAGAAGACATCATGGGCATTCCAGTAAGTTACCGGAAATGCGATGTTCGTAAATCTTTTGAGTTAATACTGATCAATTATTTACAGTGATGATACTGTCTAAGCTCTCTGTCTGGTCAATTGCATAATAATAGGTGTAGGCATTTCAAACAGGAAGAAGCTAACTATACGACGACCCCGTTCATTGCTTTAACATACTCCTTCAATTTGAAAAATGCATATTGTACATTCAATATCGTTTTGATTGCGTAATTTCAACTAACATAATTTCAACCACGTTTCTTCCCAGTCGTTTACATTTACTTCATATTGTATGCTAAAGCGCCATGATATCATCTTCTGCCGTATATTACTGTTATTTTGCTTGTATATGAGATGCCATCCATTGGGCTATGGAAGCGTTATCATTTCTCCATTCTTGTAGACTAGGGCAATGGATTGGTTCCATAGCCCATTTATGAGGCATATTTTCCCGAAACAATACACTGACATTCGGTTGATCCTTCCGCACTTTGCTAACGAATATTTGTAAGTCTTTTAGCATGATCTCGCCTGTGCCATAGGTTACCAGCAATGCTGGATAATGTTTGAACGATGTTTGGTAGTACGGCGAGATTTCCGGTGCATGAGCATCAACGCCGTCCGGGATATAGGCGTCTTCGCAGATTTTAAGACCTCTTTCTGATATCCAGTCCATATCCTTCAGCGTCTTCAGTGTGGTGGCATCCGAACGAAGTCTTGTCCAGGGTGAAATGGTAACTGCTGCGACGCACTCATACTTCTTGGCCAGTAAATTCAATACTAGGCAACCTCCAGCGCTGTCGCCGGCTGAAACATGAAAGAATACGTTAAGTCAACTTGTGTTATTTTGCTACATCTCTGTATATAGACCCTACCAAGCACTATCTTTTCTGGGGGTAGGAGATGTTTGACATATTCGTATGCGGCTGTACATTCTTTTTCTTGCTGTGGCCACTTGGCATTAGGTGCCAAGTCTTGTTGAAAGATTTCCAAGTCATTAAAGAAACAAATTCACACTCCCTTGACTAGACACTCCGAACACCAACATACTGTACTCTACCGATAGGATGAGTCCATGAAGACCATGACCGTCTGCCAGCTCTGTTAGCCATAGTATCAATGTACGAAGATACATCAATGCATGACCAGCGGTAAAGCCTCCACCTTGTGAAAATAGATTAACTCAGTTGCATTGAAACTAGGCTCAAGTGAGGATACATACCGTGTATATCTAGAATGACAAAGTCAGCAGAGGCAGCCCAGCTTTCAACGTCACCGACCGCAGCAGCATTAGGCCCAATCCAATAGCCCTGCCAGCCGTCACCTGTGACCTTTTGTGTCCATTTGAGCTGGGATGGAAGAGGACAGGTTAATAACCACTTCAAATAAGGAGATAGCCAAGGTGATTGATATGGGAGTGTACGAATAGTTGTAATGACACGGTGGAATGGAAACTGGAATATAAGGAAATCTGTGAATGCGCGCAAACACAAAGCCACTGCATGTGGGTCACCAAATGATGGTAGCGGAGGATGCGTGAGAGCCATTTTAATTTATTGAATAAAAAAAAGAAGTATTGCGAACAGATCGACATCGCGCGAACGGACCAAGTACCTTTTGATCGGCCAGATTCGGTGAATATAACTCCAGCCAACGTTGATACTATTAGAGTTGTAACGATCATTTGACAGACAAGCTTGTAGAGATCAAGATGTTGTATAGATATGCTGCAGATGGGCCAACATTTAAGTAAAGTTTGGGTCATGCAATGATTATTAATACTTTCATGCACACTGTAGTATTTGGAATTACTGCGCACAGACATGGTCAATGTCATTCAAGTTGAGGAACTGAAGTGTCAATAATGTTACATTTTATCATATTATATTGTCACATTATACATCTTGGGGTTATACAGTAGTAATGAGAAAAATAAAGAAAAGAGTGGTCGAAGGAAAGCCAAACAATAACAGAGGTTGGGCAAGTAAGCAGAGACGGAAACTGCTCAAAAAGATGGAGGTAATTATAATTTTGATCAATTGTTCTCTCCAGAGAGTGAAAAACGTGGGGCTGAAATCGTCAAATAAAGGGATTGTTTAACAAGGTGCATAGATGGCGAGAAGAAAGAAAAAAAAAATAAAGATAAGCATAAAAAATTGGGGTTGAGATCGAGCCAATTGTTTAGAGAAAGTGGTGTCTAGATAACGGCAGCAAAAACCCTCTTGTACCAAGGTCGCTGCTCATATGCTTCGTTATCAATTTCGTCCTGAGCAGTAGGGATATATCTACCGGTATCAAGATCGACTTCGCCCAAAGGAATGACCCTGCTGCGACGGAAGATTTTGTAACCTACATAAGTCAAGATGAAGGGAGCAATACCAACGTAGTCGATGAAGAAGGTGACAGTGTCCCATTCTGGATAGAAAGCACCATAACCTTGACCGAGGACGATCAAGACAGTCAAGACAACAGCAAAGATGGGAGAGAAAGGATACAGCATAGCATGGAATGGCAAATCTTCAAGATCACGGCCCTGATATACATAAGCCTTACGGAAACGAAGATGAGCGGCAGCAATACCAGTCCAACTGATGAAACCAGTAACAGCAGTGATACTCAAGAACCAAACGAAAGCGTCATTTGGGCGGTAGAGACTGACAAACACACAGGCAAAACCAATGATAGAAGAGGCAAGAGTTGCATACAGAGGAGCACCCCATCGAGTAGTACGAGAGAAAATCCTGGGAGCCTTACCATCTCTAGCAAGGGCCATCATAGTACGGGAGCAGGTATACAATGACGAGTTGGCAGCTGAAAGGACGGAACTCAAAATAACAGCATTGACGATATGGGCACCAACTCCAATGCCAGCAATGTTGAAAATGATTGTGAACGAAGCGGTTGCAGCGTTGCCAGAAGTGGAGAGCTCGGGCATGTCATAAGGTACACACATACCAATGAAGATCATGGTTAAGATGAAGAAAATAAGGATACGCCAGAAAACGTTACGGATAGCACGAGGAACACTCTTGTGAGGGTTCTTGGCTTCACCAGCAGTGACACCGACAATTTCGGTACCTTGGAAAGAGAAACCAGCTGACAAAAGGACACTAACAGTACCTAAGCCACCATTGTTGAATGCACCTGGGTCCCTCCAGTAAGAGAAACCAATAGTATGACCACCAAGGGCACCAGTGGTGACAAGAATAGCAACGATCAAGAAAACAATAACCAAAAGAATCTTGATCATGGCAAACCAGTATTCTAATTCACCATAAACACGGACACCAAAGGTGTTGATACCAAAGATCAAGACCAAGAAAATCGCCGACCAAGCAGCATCAGGAACGTATTGCTTTTCTTGGAACCAGTAGTCAATAATGGTAGCAGCAGCTGAAAGTTCAGTAGCAATTGTAACTGCCCAAGAGAACCAGTACTAAAAGCAACCATTAAGTATTAGTATTTTTGTAATTGATTCATTCTCAACCATTTGAAATATGCATATTAAACATACGTTCCAGCCAAGAGCAAAACCAAGAGCAGGATCAACAAACTTTGCGGCGTACAAGTTGAATGATCCAGAGACTATGGGAGTTGTGAAACGTTAAGTAAAAAAAAAAATTGATTTTGGTATTTTGGGGTGAATTTTTAGGCGGGCTTTTAGCCTTCCATCTCGATTACTTACTTGGCATGTAAGTAGCCATTTCACCAAGACATGTCATGATACAGTAAACCATGAAACCGACTATTGAAAGGATAACGATGTTAATATTAAATGAACATTAAAAATAATATTGGTCATATAACGTAACACCGCCACCGCTGATGGTAGTGTGCAACGTGATTTGAAAATACTTACTAACGGCGTATGCTATAAGAGCACCAGCTGGACCAGCCTACATTGGGAAAAAATCGTAAGCACTTTCGTTATCAACAACAAGGTACTGATAGTAGTTATGACAACATACAGTGGCAATGTTACCGCCAGAGTTCAAGAAAAGACCAGTACTATAGAGCAATGACAATTAGAACATGAACCCTACAAGACCGTGAGAAGCGTACGAGAGTTTAAGATCGACTTACCCAATGGCTCCACCGAGCGAAATCATCTGAATATGACGAGCACTCAAACCACGTTTGGTGCCGAGTTGTTCTTCCATAGCACCAATATCGGAAGAGTCAATTTGTTTTTCATTAGCATCATAGTCAGAATAGTTTTCGAACTGAGGAGAAAGGTCTTCTCGGGGAGAGCCTATATCCTGAGAATGGCTGTAGGACTCGATCTCAGTCTTCTCCTGCATACTGGCCCTTTGTTATAATGGACGGGTTGATAAAATGAGAGAAAAAAGAAAAGAAAGAAGGAAACAAAGTGAAAGTGATATAATTTCTCTTTTCTTCGTTACAACTTGTAAAAAAAAAAAAAAAAATTATCTGTTTCTGAACCTTTATGAACAACGTGATTGGTTCGTTTCTAGAAAGCGCCACCGTAATTTCGGTAGACTAAAAAACTTGGAATTGAGTCACATGAATCCATATCTCTTTTCGGCCATAACGCGAACTTTCCTTTACCAGGCTCGATTGGTCAAACCCTCCAATGTAGATCGGGGTGCACTGTAAAGAGGTAGAACTGGACATTGAGATAGCTTTGAAAAATACAATAGTTATATTATATCAAAGAACTATTATATTTTAATGGTATTGCGTGGTTTAAAACTAGTTCTTGATTTGGGTCGAAGGTTCGCTATCCCTGAGATAAGCGGATGCCTCTAGTCAGAGCGTTATCACGCTGGCTTTATCAATCTCCGAAGCTTTGGGTACTAAATAAGTTTTTGATAAACTCTGTTTGCCTTCTTCAAGTCATTTGAGGTACCGCCCGCTTCCGATTACTTTCCACAAGTGTACCGTTCATAACTATCTCATCAAAGATCACATGTACCTTGTCCAAATTGAAGAGAATATCCAATTCTGACTGGGAATCCGATACAACACAAATTCGGTCAGGGAAATCACTTGTTGCTAGGGTAGGTTTTGATGTCTTATCCTTACCACTCGATCTACTTGATCGTCAAGACATTCTATATACAAAAATCATCAGTTGAACTGGTGTGATTAACCAACAATTCCTCAGCGGAGAACCGCCACCCCACCCCCAACTTACCCACACAAAACTGTATCAGTTCCAGCATACCAAAAGGATTCTACACTCCGTGAGAAAAATCTGTCAAAAAGTGGCTACATTTGGCCAAGCTTTTTAGAAGGTTGAACACTTACCTCATCCGTGAAGCCTAAAATAAAATACAGAGAAGCGTATCGTCGATGGGCTGCGATAACGATGCATCTTAGTTTCGCACGATCATAGCGTGTGTATTCTTGTCTCTACATATTCTCACCAATTCCGACTCCCTGGTAGTCAAATAAAAAGTTCTACGATGATAAATTATGCAAATCAGTCAGATTTATTTCATTCCCATCCAACTGAAAAGACTCGAGTTGGGGGGTTTTTCTACCTGGCGTCCTTCTCGCTGTATGCACTCGCGCGATAAGGCCAATTCAAAGTCACTTCGTTGTTGATGAGGAATGGTACATGGATGGCTGTATTTTGAAAACCTGGTTTGGCTTTGCTTATTTACAATGAGAATGAATGAGATCATGTGAGGCACATGGAGGAACTGTAAAGAGCATTGAGGACGAGAGACAGTAGGGTCTGTCTGTACTGGTCTGGGCACGTGCTCTGAAGATATGATAGATTAAACTCCGCCTCCTTCTTTTTTGTGGGATGGTTGTGAGCTGGTCCAATGCTTTTTCGCCACCACTGTTGCATCTACCCACTTCTCCAAGTAGGAAGCGTATACTAGCGCCAAACCTTTATACACAGTGTATATCATAAATTTGCTGTTACTATCTAAAATCACTCTCTACTCTTCATTTAGAGGAGGCTACGCTATACGCAAATATGATGTTTTTTAAATGTGCAAAACGAAATCAATAATATTAAGTAACAATGGAACTCACATAACAAGTCAAAAAGTAACATTGAAAAAAAACCAAGGAAACAACTGAAAATCCATCTAAAAGGGTTATATGAATCTTCTGCCGCGTTCATTTGATGGCCCTTCACCGCCCCTGCTTCAGTGCCAATCCAGTCACACTAAAATTTACGATTAAGAATTTCTCTCAGTTCGTTATTCTGAACACCCGCTGCTTTCATCTCCATTAAGCCATTCCCCTCCGTGTCTTGTACCTTCCAGTCTGATCGCTGTTTAGGGCTTTTTTTTTTAGATTATGGATAATCTCAAGAGGAGACATATACCTGGTCAGCAGGATAGCCTGGCTGATTTCACTGAGGAATCTCATGCAGCCTATAATTCAATTTATGGTAACGAGAAGAAGATGCACAAGCCCATTCCCGTTCAACCTCCTGTTATCTACTCGTCAAACAAGGTATGTATAACGCTGCTACTTGACATTGATTAATTTTATGGTATACATCGTATTACAGCTGCTTTGATCTAAAACATGCACCTGTTCTAGTACGTGGCAATGTATCAGCGAAATAAGGCAGTTGTCATACCGGCTGTTTTGACTGTACTGGCCTTCTATACGCGTTTCAGAGTCATCGGTCTTGCTGATTTTGTTGTTTGGGATGAGGTAAGCTTGTGGTGTAAATGAACTATCGAGTATTGGTAAATCATTGACAATAGCCCTATGGTAAATATTGTTGCAGGCTCATTTTGGCAAGGTGTGTGTCTGTTATTGATTTGCCCATAAACCCCACTGTAGACGTCGACTCACCTAAACATCCAATTTTATTTTAATCATTGATGCTAGTTTGGTTCACATTACTTGCAACGAGAATTTTATTTCGATGTCCACCCGCCGTTGGGCAAAATGCTCGTCGGTCTTTCTGGTCTCTTGGCAGGATATGATGGAACTTTCAAATTTGAATCGGGTCATAAATATCCCGAAACCCTTAACTACACCTTTATGAGAATCTTCAATGCTTCCTGGGGTGCTGCCATTGTACCTATTGCCTATTTCACAGGAAAGCAACTTGGGTTCTCGGAGAGAGCTAGTATTTTGGCTGCTGTTATGTGCCTTTGTGGTAATAGATCGCGATTTCTTCATGCTCACATCAACTGCAGCAGCTAAAAAATCTTTTTCAGATACCGCGTACCTTTGCATCAGTCGCTTCATCTTGCTGGATTCCATGCTGTTGTTTTTCACCGCTACGACCATGTTAACTCTTGCTACTTTTCACAACCAAAGAAACCAGTAAGTTGCAGTATGCAGGGTCCAATTTATCAGGGTGGAGCATTTACTTATCAAGGTTATCCTATTCAGACCTTTCTCTTCTGATTGGTGGTTGTGGTTGGCATTTACAGGTGCTTCATTGGGTCTTGTATCAAGTGTCAAGTGGGTCGGATTGTTTGCTGTTGCCCTCGTCGGTATTTACACCATTGAAGACCTATGGGAAATCCTTGGTGATCTCCAGATGCCTAAAATGACGTACATCAAACACTTTATGGCACGCGCTGCATGTCTTATTGTTCTACCGATGTGTATTTACATGCTATCCTTTAAGCTTCACTTTGCCATCTTGACCCGATCCGGTCCTGGCGATGCTCAAATGAGCTCACTGTTTCAAGCTGGTTTGCAAGGTAGCACTCTAGGCAGCAACCCTGTCGGTAAGTCATTGAGCGGTACCGGTACCTCTTAAAGTAAACTCATTTGTAAATGATTAATGGAACCTTTCGCCCACAGACCTTGTTTATGGTTCAAAATTCACTTTGAAAAACTTTGGCTATGGTGGTGGTCTATTGCACTCCCACGTCCAACGATACCCCAGTGGATCGGAACAACAACAGATCACCTGCTACCATCACAAGGATTCCAACAATGACTGGATCATCACCAAAAAGAGAGAAAATGGAGTAGTACCTTCCCATGAAGATGATGTTTTGGAACGTGTCAAGGATGGTGATATTGTTCGTTTAGTTCACGCTATGACTAAGACGCAGCTTCACAGTCACGCTATCAAAGCACCAATAACTAGTTCTCAGTGGGAAGTTAGCGGATATGGCGACCACAGTATTGGCGACGACAATGATCACTGGAAAGTAGAAATTGTGAAAGATTTCCAACATAATGATGCTACCCATGTCAGAGCTCTTACTACTCTTATTCGCTTGCGACACACTCAACTTGGTTGTCTATTATCTGCCAACAACGTTAATCTGCCACAATGGGGTTTCAAACAAATTGAAGTTGTTTGCGACAAGCGTAATGAAACTGATAACCCACACATGTGGTGGAATGTCGAAAACCACGAAAATGATAAACTTCCCACTCCTGAACCTAATACGTACAAGAGCAGTTTCTTGGACGACTTTAGACACCTTAATGTTGCTATGTGGACTTCTAATAATGCTCTTGTACCTGACCCCGACAAGGAGGACATTCTCTCTTCAGAACCCACCGAATGGCCATTCACCGCAGTTGGCCTTCGCATGTGTGGTTGGGGTGATAACGAAGTTAAGTTCTATCTCATTGGTAATCCTATCGTTTGGTGGTCTGCCATGTTAGCTATCATTGGGTCGTTGGTCGCTTTTGCAACTTATGTCATTCGCATGCATCGCCAGATCAGAGATCTTGCACCTGGTAAGGACTGAACGTTGATAGAGTGAATGTTCGCATCGACTTTTAATCGCTTCTCTGTCCTTTAGCCGAATGGAGCCAATTCTATTACGTGACCAAAACCCTTGTTCTTGGCTGGGTTTTACACTATATGCCATTCTTCATTATGGGTCGTGTTACCTATCTCCATCACTACTTCCCCGCTCTTTACTTTGGCATTCTACTGGTACCTTTTATGATCGACCACTTGACTTCAAAGCTCAACCAGAAAACTCAACTTATTATTTGGGCGGCGGCATATATCTCAGTCATTTTCGTCTTCCTTCACTTTGCGCCTATGGCATACGGAATGACGGGTCCTGCCTCCAACTACAGCAGCCGAAAATGGCGTAAGAGTTGGAATTTATATTAGAGAAAGAGGACTAAAATAACCTGGTTTCAATTTGCAATTTTCATTTGAATAGCTTTTAAAATTTTACCAAAGAGACATGCTATAATAAAGCTACATATCAGATCTAGAAGTTGTGATGTGAAGGCAATGGAGATTGTAAGCAATGAGTTGACAGGTCATAGCCAATGTCAACGACAAACGATATGGTCGCTCGGGGTTTGAAATTGTGGGCATTTTTTTGACCGTCACAACAGTCCTCTTTTTCACCTGCCTTTTTTTTTATTTTTTCGTTTCCTGTTACCATAATTCACAACTCTCAAAGTAACAATGTCCATTCTCGGTTTTTGGGGTATGAATCTAAACCGTTCCCATACATGCTATTGATCATTTAAAATCTCCTAAACCTTCGTTTCATTTACCACCACCAGGTCTCCACGTCTTGCCTGGCAAGACCTATACTCAAGTTGTTGACGCTAGCTTCCGCGTCTCCATGGTATGCCTCCTATTCTCAAGTACGATGCCGTGACGGACCTTTTCTTTATTAAATAATCCATTTCATCACTATAGGCTTCTTTCGGCGAGGAGATCAAGTCGCAAGAGCGCACTTGTGTCAAAGTCTCTGTTGATGACAAGGAGTTTGTTCTCTGTGCTTTGACTCCTAAGCACATTGAGCAACAGCTTCTCGATCATAATTTTGTCGAAGGTGAAGAAGTTACTTTCTCTGTCTCTGGAAAGAAGTAAGTTTCTTGCTCGTCGGCAATTGGATTCGCGCTTGGAAATCCGTTGTAGCATTAACTGGATCAAACTTTCTACTTATAGTCCTGTTCATCTCACTGGCAACTACATTCCCGATGACGACATGGATCAGGATCCATATGGCTCTGATCTTATGATGGGAAGCAGTGATGAAGAAGATGAGCTGGAAGGAGTCAGCGACGAAGATGACGAAGAGGAAGAGGAGGAAGATGAGGATATGTAAGGATAAATCTTTTGTGATCTCTATCGATGAAACAACGTCCTGATCCTCTGGTTTTCATTACAGTCTTACCAATGGCATTGTTACCAATGGGGCTAAGCGTATCGGTGAGTATATCCTTTCCAGTAATTTGTCTGCTTCAAGCACATGGACATTCAGCTTATTGATACTTTGTTTTTAAGCTGCCATGGAAGAGAGTGACGAAGAAGAAGAAGAAGAAGAGGAAGAGATCCCCGTCGCTAAGAATGTCAAGAAGAGAGCTGCTGAGCAAGCTGCTGTTCCCGCTAGCAAGAAACAAAAGGCTCAAGAACAAGCTAAGAAGCAAGATACTAAAAAGCCTGAGCCAAAGAAAGAACAACCCAAGAAGGAAGAGGCTAAGAAAGAGCAGCCCAAGAAGGAAGAGACCAAGAAGGAAAAGCCCAAGGTTACCAAGCTTGGTAACGGCCTCGTCATTGAAGACATGAAGGTCGGTAGCGGTCCCAAGGCTAAGGCTGGACAAAGAGTAAGTCTCACTCTCTACGTACAACCACGCGTTTGATCAAATGTCGAATGCTAATTATTTTCTTAAACAGATTGGTATGCGCTACATTGGAAAGCTCCAAAATGGCAAGGTCTTTGATAAGAACGTCTCTGGAAAACCCTTCAACTTTGGTCTTGGACGCGGTGAAGTTATCAAGGGTTGGGACTTGGGTATCGTTGGTATGCAAATCGGTGGCGAACGCAGACTCACTATCCCTGCTGCTCTTGCTTATGGTTCCCAGAGCTTGCCTGGTATCCCCAAGAACTCCACCCTCATTTTTGACGTCAAGCTTTTGACTATGAAATAAGCATTCACCATTCCGCAACACACTTTCAATCATAGAATCTACTGAAGAAGAAAAAAAGTCCGCTGGCTCAAATTTGTTTGCATGTAGTATATCTGCTGAACAAGTAGAACCATGGTCATTATATTGTACAGCACAATCACAATAAAGCTTTTTGTTTAATAACGAGAGGAAGAGGCAGGCACCAACGTCTACTGTCATGGCAGATGGGAAATGTAACTGAAGACCATTCTAATAGCGGCATTTTTTATTATATTGTTCAGTAACAAAATTACATAGTATCGCCATAAATCAGCACGCACAGGAGCTTGCTTCCTCCTTTGTTGCAGTGCTTTCATTCAAATCCACTCTAGTCACTGATATAAATATACGAAATTAGTTTGGTACAAGAAAAGCACACAAAACAACACTTGTAAATCCAACCAAAAAGCTTACTTTGCTCCCTGCCGCCATCTGCCATAGCACTGTCCATGCCAGGTAATGCATGTCCTACCTTCCGGAATAACGCCTTGACCTGAAAAAAAGGGGTTGAAGAGGGTCAGCTCAGTAGACGCGTTTGCTTCAGCCAAGGTTTTTTTACAAGTGCCATACATTATGTCCAGCTTTTGCACTGGTCTCAATGAACATGACATTGTTTTCACGGGATTTCTTCTCTCCCTCCTCTACAGATACCTGTCTATCAATAGCCAAATGAAACAAATAAGCTTGACGTCTTGTCACCAGCAACCCAGTACGGGGATGATTACCTCCTATCGTTCAAATCCGTCTTGTTGCCTACTAGGACTATAATAACGTCGTTCCCTCTTTCTGCTCGCACATCATCAATCCACTTAGTCGTGTTCGTGAATGAATTTCGATCTATGCAATGTTGCATGAGGCTTTCTGTAATATGTTCTGTTGATGGATAAATCAATTTTTTGTTCTTTGTACTTACTCGTTATGTCGTACACAATTATGCAAACTGAGGAATCACGAATATAACTTGGTATCAAACTTCGGAAACGCTCCTAAACAATGGTCAGTTGCATTAAAAACTTTTCTTCAACTTCAACGCTGTGTATGCGCTTGTCAATTACCTGACCAGCAGTATCCCATAATTGAAGTCTAACAGTTCGATCCTCCAAATACATGGTTTTGCTTAGAAAGTCAATACCTATCGTTGCCTTTTTACAAAAGTACTCGTCAATACAATCAGCCGACCTGAATAATCTCTACTTCCAGGTACCAACCTGATACGTATTATCAAAGGTGTCGTACATAAATCGAGTGATGAGTGAGGTTTTGCCAACTAGATGGAAAGCCAAGACAGGGCAAGGATGAGTCAACGGCTGTGTTGCTAGTACTGAACATGACAAATGTGTTCCTGAAACTTACCCGACTGCTCTCCCAAAAATACAAGCTTAAACTTCCGTAGAGGACTGGAATCTGACATTTGAGATGAATTGTGGGGCGTTGGACACAAGGGCTCACGAACTGCTTGCAAGCCATTTCCAAAAAAAAGTCAAAGGGGAGGTTGTGTCACGTGCATGATCATAAAAACCTTACATCTCACTCAAACCCAATGTTACAATAATAGATTTTTTATTTTCGCAAGCAATCTAAAAAGGCGCAGCAGTTAGCGCCAGTGTGGATCTAATGAAAAGTTGTTGAACTCTAAGTGATCAACAATTTATGCGTCCCAGCTGGAGGAAGCTTGGGCGTTGGCATCCTCGGCCCAGTCAGCAGCAGTGGTCTCAGCGGTCCAGTCAGCGGCACCAGCAATAGCAGCAGGGCCTTCAGCGGCGATATCAGCAGCCCACTCAGACTCTTGAGCAACGAACTCAGTCTCGCCTTCAGCGGCGGCGGCAGCAGCAGCCTCCTTCTCAGCCTCTTCGGGATCACGGTAGAAGAACATATCAACCATAACGTCCCAGGGTTGAGTGTACTCGAGAGTACCACGGAGACGGAGAACTTGACGGGTCAAGAGCCAGTAGATCAAACCAAGAGCGTGCTTACCCTTGTTGTTGGTGGGGATGGCAACATCAACGAATTGGAGCAAGGAGTCAGTGTCAGCAAGAGAGATGATGGGGATGTTGACATAGGAAGCCTCCTTGATGGCCTGGAAGTCAGTGCGGGGATCAGTGGAGATGATGAGACGGGGCTCCTTGAAGGAACGGGTGATGTAGTTAGTGAAGGTACCGGGGGTGAAACGACCGACGATAGCTTCAGCACCAATGTACTTGGCGAACTTCAAGGCAGCACGGTGACCGTAGGGACGGGCAGAGATGACAACGATGTCCTGAGGCTACAATCATTCCTTTTTCATTAGAACCAAACCATTCTATAATTCACTTTCCAATAGTGTATATTTTGCTTACGTTCTCAATGGCAGCGATGATACGGGCAGCCAAGACAAGCTTCTCCCAGGTCTTGCCGAGGTTGATGATGTGGATACCTATTGAAATCCAAGACACCTCAGGTTAATACTAGTTTACTATTAATTTTTTGATATGGATCGTATTCATACCATCATTACGGCGCTTGTAGACGTAAGAAGACATGACAGAGGTGGCATTCTTAGCACCAAGGTGGCACTGAGCGCTAAGGAGGAGTTGGAGGTCTTCCTCGGTGGCGTTAAGGACTATAATGAAGAGAATGTGAGTATGATGCTATTAGCCGAAACAAGAACTCATTGGTCCAGTGCATGTGAGAAACTTACTGGCAGGGACGTTGGACATGATCGGATTGCTCTAAATTGAGAGATTCGAAATGCACATTGTTAGATAAAAAATTCTTTGTTCCGTCAATCCTTCCGAGAATCCAATTCATCCATCAATCATAATATCGTATTGATGCTCGATCAGTAAGAGTTGGATTGCTATCATCCCATTCTATACATACGCGCAACAGAAAAAAGAGGTTGAACCATGGATGCCAAATTCGTCAAACTTTAGGGACGAGCGATCGGGCGGGAAACTGTCTGAAAAAATTTGACGTCATTTTGCTGATAGTAATTCAGCCTTTGTTATTTGAGCTCCAGCAAGTAGGAGATACCATGAAGACAGTTCAGAGAAAGATGTTTAACAAGTTTTCAGTCCTGAAAATTTTATTGTCAATGCATTAGCAATAGTGATTTTAACCATTTTGGCTATTACCAAAGCTGGTAAATGATACACAAACAATCCCTAGTGAAAGGAGGCATCCTCGGCGACTTTATCAAGAATGTGAAAGAAAGCTACTGATTTCAAAAACGTTGACGCTGCATTGAAAGGATTTTTTGCTTCAGATACAAAGCACTATTTGCCTAGGTACTCATATAATGGTTTGCTTACCGCGTAAATATCTTAATTATCTTAACTAGCTTTAATTTGCAGAGGAAACCCGCATTCGTGGCGGTGATGTCCCGTTGTTGTTGCCGTTCAGGTCTTGCAAACTCGTTTGGCCGCTGACCACCATTCCAGTTTCTTCGGTAATATCATAAATGTGTTTCCCAGCATTAATATCTCGTTGCCCACAGAATTTGACAGTTTTGCAGACCACGATTCCATGGCGAGCTATTTCATCTTGGGGTCTTCACCTTCTCAAAGTCCCTCGGCCACATCCATTACACACCTTACCCAGTAGAAGGTAGTGAAGAATACATTATCTTTTATCAACAGTCAACATATTTACCTGTGATGTTTAATTATTTATATATGGGAATAGCCACTGGTTTTCCTTCTCCTTCTTTGCGCTTTAGTGCTTCCCACAACCCCTCCAATGACACCGTTTTGCTTTCCCGGTATGTGCGCAAGGCTTTTCTGCCAAACATCTTATCACCGAAAAACAATGAATGGAGCTTTTGCTGTTTATTCGTGTGCAGCTTGCTTCCAGTGTTGTGTACCTGGGCTTTGTATGTTTAAAGTTCGTCGTACGGCAGGTTCTCTATATAAATGTGGAAATATGCGACATTTTTATTTCTGTTAAGTACGAAATAGATTCCCTGATCTAGGGTCAGTTGCAAGTGTGGGTGCTGGTGTTGCGGCCTGCCTTTCGAATCTTCTCATTTTATGGCGCCGGCGATTGTGCTTGCGTTTCTTGGCATTGTCCTTTTTTCCACTGTCGAGAAAGATATAAGCTATCTCCTCCAGGGCCTTTTGCTTGCCTTGGTAATTGTGAATTTTCATTTCTCCACGATTGAAGCTGTAGAATAAGAAAATTGTTTCCATGTGCTCAAGTACATTTTCAATGTATTTGTGATACTGTCGAATGCTGGCAGTCTTCGCCGTCGGCAAATTCTCTTCTATCTCTGCAAAACCAAATATCTGTGTTTTCATTTTTGTACTGTCTTGTTCCTTTGGCTTGTACCGGCCATTGTGTAGTATTGCGTTGTCGACATACGTCTTCTTGGGTTACCATTTGGACAGACTCACAGGTAAGGTCACTCAATCGATCGTCAGGAGATAATGAATTTCGCCTTACAGCAGCCTTTACATTTGACCAAACTTCAATGGGATTCAAGAACGGAGAATCCGGAGGAAGATACCAATGTCGATAGCTTCGGTTCTTGATTAGCTCCCTAACATGTCATAATGATAACTTTTTCACAGTAATGAACCCTTTTCATATTCATAATGCATCATATGCAAGAACACCTCGATTTGCTAGAAATAAGAAGTGACCAACTTGACAACAGCCATTGCCAGCTCAAAGTCTTTCATACATGAGACGGAGGTTAAATAATTAACTCCGCTACGATTAAAATACCTTTGCAATGGCTATGGAGAATAACCCCCTCTTTTATTTTTGGTAGCCATGTCCAACAGTGAGTAGGCATATGAATTATACATTAATACGGGCCATTTGTCTATGCAACGATGTGTTGATAGATGGATGGATGGATGGATGGATAGACAGACGAAAAGCAGACTCTGCGCTGCGTCGAAACAACAATCTTCAACTTCTTGATTTCAAAAATCTGGAACAGCATTACATCTTCCAATAATTCGACAATTGCTAAAGCACAGCCCATGGAACTATGAAGCAACAGCAATCATAGTAAAATACTTTGAAGAAACATTTCTCAAATGTACTCTAGTTATGTTTGTGCTCATGGGCTGAACATGTTAATGCCAACTTTAGCATATTCTCTCGACACATAGACATTGGCAAAAAGGCACACGAACACTATTCCAAGTTTTACTGACCAGTGTATCTTGTTTCTTTTGTCTAGGAATCGGTGTTACCGGTAACAAGTACCGTATGACTCTTGGTATGCCCGTCGGTACGTACTTGCGGTTTTTTTGATTTGCTGATGATAGCTGCAAACCTCTAATGTGTTTCTTTTGTTAATAGGCGCCGTCATGGTATGAAATATTCGGTTTATATAATTATACGAATTATAAATTCAACATGTTCTGATTTTGCTTGATTTCATTTTATTATCAACTTAGAACTCTGCCGATAACTCTGGTGCTAAGGTGAGTGACTAAATTTCATGCAAGGTACCTTCCAACTTGATATTGTATTATTGTTCTAACACTTATTACTCGTAGAACCTCTATATCATTGCTGTCCGTGGTATCAAGGGCCGTCTTAACAGACTTCCTGCTGCTGCTCCTGGTGACATGATTGTCGCCACCGTCAAGAAGGGTAAGCCCGAATTGAGAAAGAAGGGTAAGTTAGCAGATATGAAAAGCAAGCAAATAGAGAAGAATCAGGATCTTAATTCACATTTTTCACAATTCTAGTTATGCCTGCTGTCGTTGTTCGTCAACGCAAGGCCTGGCGTCGCCGAGATGGTGTCTTCTTGTACTTTGAAGACAACGCTGGTGTCATTGTCAACGTAAGTTTGAGTTGGAGACTGATGTTGGTGTTTTGATGGCAAGACTGTGATGACTGGTTAAGGTCGTCACCTTTCGACGCAATCATGGTGATAAATATTGAGCAAAAACATGTTTTACTCACTGGTTTTTACAACAGCCCAAGGGTGAAATGAAGGGATCTGCTATCACTGGCCCTGTTGCCAAGGAGTGCGCTGACTTGTGGCCCCGTATTGCCTCTGCCTCTGGTACCGTCGGTATGTATAATTTCAGATATGAATTGACCTTTTGAGTATTCTGTTCTAACAACTATTATTATTTGCAGTTTAAATGTACCCATATCACGTAGTGCAATTCTCATTCACAGCATACAAAAAATAAACCATTTGATGTAAACGTAGCGATGATCTATTAAAATTTATCCGTGTAATTTTATGTTATGTCATAGTTGAAAGCGTTGGTAAGGCTTTGGAAGCTGCCTTTGCTCACAAGCAGCGATGTTTGACTGCGAAAAAATTTTTGTTACAAAATTCATGTTGGTTAATCGAAACTACGTCACTAAAATTATTTATCGGCTATAGAGCTTCCTATTGAAAGGCAATACCTTAGAGCCAGATTCCGGTTGGTGAAAAACTTGATCAATGAGCTTTGATCACAAGAACGACGAGAAGCTTGTCTTTGAGACCTCGGAAAATGTAAGACCGGAATGAATGGATAGTAAGGCTTTGACTCAATGTATATTGACGACGTCTTGTTGCAGGTCAAAGTTGCTCCAACTTTCGACTCGATTGGTTTGAAGGAAGATCTGCTACGTGGTATCTACGCCTACAACTTTGAAAAGCCTTCAGCGATTCAACAAAGAGGTATGCAATCAGCGCGCGACTTTCTGTATTTACAAGGAATGTCTCCTTACAGTCATACTGACGATTTGATAATTTGAATTCAGCCATCACACCTATTGTCAAAGGTCGGGATGTCATTGCACAGGCACAATCCGGTACAGGTAAAACTGCCACCTTCTCGATTTCGATTCTTCAAAGCATCGACACTACTCTTCGAGAGACACAAGCTCTTGTCCTTTCACCTACTCGCGAACTTGCCACTCAGATCCAAAGCGTCGTCCTCGCTCTCGGTGACTATATGAACGTCCAGTGCCATGCTTGTATTGGAGGTACAAGTATTGGTGAGGATATCAGAAAGCTTGATAATGGCGTTCATGTGGTTTCAGGAACTCCAGGTCGTGTTTATGACATGATTAGACGACGCAATCTCCGTACCAGAAATATCAAGATGCTCGTTCTCGATGAAGCCGATGAGTTGTTGAACCGTGGATTCAAGGATCAAATATATGATGTGTATAGATATTTACCACCGGCGACACAAGTTGTACTTCTTTCTGCCACACTTCCTCATGATGTTTTGGAGTTGACTACCAAGTTCATGACTGATCCCATCCGTATTTTGGTCAAGCGTGACGAATTGACTTTGGAAGGCATCAAGCAATTCTTTGTTGCAGTTGAACGAGAAGAGTGGAAGTTTGATACACTTTGTGATTTATACGACACATTGACTATTACACAAGCCGTTATATTCTGCAACACTCGACGCAAGGTTGATTGGTTAACGGAGAAGATGCGGGAGGCCAACTTCACTGTTTCGTCTATGCACGGTGAGATGCCTCAGAAGGAACGAGATGCTATCATGCAGGAGTTCCGCCAGGGTGCAAGGTACAGTGAATGATTTGTGTGATGCTTGGCACCTCCCCATGACAGGCGTATGGATACTAACTGGGTTGTACATGATTGTAGTCGAGTGTTGATCACTACCGATGTTTGGGCACGTGGTATTGATGTTCAGCAGGTATCTTTGGTAATCAAGTAAGTCAATTGTGCTTGTTGTTAAAGTTGAAATTTCTGGGATTATAGTATTAATTAGAATGTTTATTACCATAGCTATGATCTTCCAGCAAATCGAGAATTGTACATCCATCGTATTGGTAGATCTGGTCGTTTTGGGCGCAAAGGTGTTGCTATCAACTTTGTCAAGCAAGACGACTTGCAGATCCTTCGAGACATTGAACAATACTACAGGTAGGGTCCCATCGCGTCGAATTGGCTTTAGTATTGATGTAGGGTATATCTTGCTAATCCATATTATTGTATTATAGTACGCAAATTGACGAAATGCCAATGAATGGTATGTATTGCGACCATATATGGACTATGCCTCCTAATATTTATAACTGACTGAATCACTTTTTTACAGTTACTGACTTGATTTAAGATGGATTGTCTGAACATCAGAGTAGAAAAAACGTTTTACAGTTGTTTGCTTTAGGTTTTTCCCTTCACATAGGACTTTTTTATTATCATCATGAATTAAAAAACTTTATAAATGAAATAGTTAAAAAAAAAAATGACAACTACAAGTTGCGTGATGTCAAGCCATGTGACTAACAGTTTTCCCCCCATCCCGTATGTCATGCTTTTTCATGGCAGTCCGACCTTTTTTCTTCACTTCTTCATTATACCCTCATGACCAATTACAACTATATAATCAAGGTGAGTGATTCTGTGTGATTCCTACCTATGCCATAGGGCCATGGTTGTTCCATTCTCACCGTATTACTCGTTGTAACCTATTAGTACATAATTGTCGGGGACACAGGTAGGCTAGCAAATGTCAATGGCCAAACTTGCAGTGATGATAGCTATGGATTAATAAGTTTATTCGTTTGTTGTATTTGCCTCTGTTGTATTAGGTGTTGGAAAGGTAAGAAAGACATTGAGCGCTAAAGCTGTTGAAAGACACCAGTATTTTCAGTCAAGTCTGTCCCTCTCTCGCAAGTGACCTTCTTTTTTCCAACTGACAATTTTTTGGCTCTTCCTTTTCCATTTAGTCATGTCTACTTTTGCAATTTACTGATCACCGCTTTCACGCTCAACACGAACTGACAATCGGCGTCGAGTTCGGTACACGATTCGTCAATGTGGAAGGGAAACAGATCAAGCTACAGATATGGGATACAGCTGGACAAGAGAATTTTCGCAGTATTACGCGGAGTTACTACCGAGGAGCTGCTGGTGCATTGATTGTGTACGACATCACACGACGAGATTCATTCAATAATATTCCAACTTGGCTTGAAGATGTTCGTAAAAACGCTAATCCAAATACGACAATCATGCTCATCGGCAATAAATGTGATCTGGGAGCAAAACAGCGTCAAGTTTCAAAAGAAGAAGGCGAGAAATTCGCTAGGGACAATGGTATCAGCTTATTTTTGGAAGCATCTGCAAAATCGGCCGAGAATGTCGAAGAAGCTTTCGTACAAACTGCTAGAGACGTATACGACAAGATTAATAATGGTGTGTTTGATGTTGCAAACGACACTGGTATCAAGCTGGCTGCTAAATCGAGCCAAATGCCAGATGACGCTCAAGGTTCTGGCTGCTGCTGATAGGAACCTCTTATATTTTTTTTTTTGCTTCACCTGTAAATTTGTATTGCTCTTTTCCTTAGTTTGCCGACTGCTTCATTCGCATTTTATCGAGAGCTTTTTCGTTTTCTTTCAGATACGATTTGTTTTTTTCTCTCCGAGGGGATTGGCTGGAGAAAGTGATATATTGCTAGTAAATTCTATTTTATGATATACTAAAATGGTTGATCAGGTAGGCTGCAGTAGAGGTACTTTGTAGGGATAGAGGTACACAAGAATAATCGTGTATGATCGGAATCGTGGCTAAAAGCTAGTCTAGTCCTATTGGAATTTTATTGGAATGTATAAATGTACATGAAACTACAGAATAACTGGAAGAACTACAGCCTGATATTTGATGCTTGTTAGATACTTGTCATTCAGCAGAGTCTACTAATAGTCATCAATCGTCAAATATGTGGTGACCTGCACCTGTGTGGTCGACAACTTGCTTGTTGAGAATAACATTGAGGAGATTGTCGGAGGTTATGATCGAATGGGCCCTAAGCATAAGAATGGTTATGGCCCAAGCCCATTAGTTACGACCGGATGCGCGCACCCACACTTTGCAATAAATACGTCAAACTATTTTGTCGTTCGAGACGCTTGGCAATGTCTACAATATCTTGAATCTCAACTTCATTGTCGATAGACTAGCATACAGATGGTTAATGGACAAGTGTTGGTGATTATATCCTACTTTGTAGACATACCTCTGCATCTTCTACAGCACCAGAAACAGGATTTAAGAACACATTCAAATGAAATATTTTGTTGTCATCTGGAATAGCTGGATGCTTGACATTAAAAATTGCCAGTATCTCAGTCTTTGATATTATTTGGATATCCTGTAATCCGTATAAGTTGTTGCATATTGCGACAATCGAAAGGTACCTGTTGGAACGGTAAACTTTAGTATCATCTCACTCTTCAATCTGGTTGCAAATGCTTTTAGTCCTACCATTTAGTCAGGTCTTCCACGGTAGGGTCACGTTTATTTGCCATTCTGACCGCGTCAGCAGCATATGCTTCAGCTGTAAACTTTTGCGCCTCCAACTGCTCTATTTCGTGTTCCAGATTTTCAATTTTCCATGATAGCTCTGATATCGCGTCTCGTCGCTTCTCCATCTCATTGCTAATGTTTTGAAAGGCTTCTGTCTGTGGATAGAGATTAACCTTCTAATTGTGAATGCAGTGTCGTTACGGAAAACGCTTACCTGGTGGTCTATGATAGTTTTGGCTTCCTCTACAGTGAGTTTCTACTTGCAGGTTAGATGGATTACTTTAATGACTCGATAAATGCTCGGAACTGCCTTACACTATGTTTATCAGCCTCTTGACTCATTTTCGTCAGTTCGGCTTCCTGGAAAGGTAGCATGTGAGTCTTAAGTATCGTTACAAAGGCATATCGCAGGATAGCAATAACGAACCATCTCATTGATTTCTGCAAATACCGATTCAGTTTTATCAACCTTGTGCTTAAGATCCGTGATCGCTAATGTACTCTGATGATTAGCCTCTACACAAATATCCTTGAATATCACAGTAGGTTACCATTTACCATCGTTAAGTGTTTTCCCGACTGTTGCAATCTCTCTCTGTAGCGTACTTGTTTCCAATTTGCCAGCTTTCAGCTTTTGCTTTTCTTCGCTATTTTGACGGTCTGGGAAAGTAGAAATTGAGATCATGCAATCCTTTGTCGGAACCATCTGTAAAGATGTCATACCTAACTCCCAATTGTCTGCTTGCTCAATCACAACGGATGGATCTTTTAACAAGCTCTTGAGGAATCGGTCTTTGGTCTCTTGCTCTAGATAGTTGAATTTCAATTTTGCGAAATGTTCCTGCGCGTGATAGATAGATATGGTGAGGAGTACAGCGTAATATAGCAATAAACGCTACGAGGACTACCTTGTAAAAGTTCAAGACTATATTAAAACTCTTTGGATGATCGTCAATAACATTGTTACTGCCATCCAGAGCATTCAATCCTTTTGATAATGAGGCTGCCTTTTGTGCGCATTCTTCGTTTAACTTGTCGGTGAATTGTTGTTGAGACCGAAGTTCTTTTATAAGTCTGACGCGAAGGAGAAACAGTTTGAGATTGGTGGTATGGTCGCGTTAAAGTGTAAAATGGATTCTTACGTTCTGAAGTCTTCGAATTGTTCACTAGAGTATGCTTGTTCGCCTGGCATAATGGGTAAAACTGATGTTGCTCCTGCCGGGTCGCGACTTTTTGAATCTTACCGCGAAAAGGGCGTTTTTCCTGGCGAGTCACAAATGTTGAAAATCCCAATTTGGGCACCTGCCAAAAATCTGCAATAGTAACATCATAGAAACACTGTTATATGATAACTCATGCCCATTTATTTCAATATTTGCATAGCATAGTGGGATGAAATTAGTGCCAAACTATTGAAGTTCGCAGAACTTTCCCTATAATATGTTTGTTGGGCATGACGGACCGAACAAAATCATTATACCTCGTAATAATGTCTTCTATGGCTGCATATCGTTCACTTACTCAGATTTGAATTTTTGCTACAAATCCAAAATGGTACCTGTCATATGTCTACGATTACGGTTTTGAAACCGTTTTGCCATTTTTGTGCTAAATTAGAAAGACATGTTGCTGATGCATCCTTTCGACCGCATTTGTTTGAGATCTAGATAATAACATTGACCATAATATCTGAGTTAGCATGTAATTTCATGTATGCGCTGATGACTATCAGGACAGTTATCCGATCTGCACTGACTGTCGAATGAATGGAAAATCAAGCTGTTAAAGCAATGTCATAAACGGATCAAATGTTTCTTCATTTTAGAAGAATGGACAAAAGGAGGGATTGTCGTATAGCTTTTTTTATCATATGTGTTTACAGTTCGATCTCAATTGTGGAGAACACGTTATCTGATTTACTGCACCCACAGGTAAAGATTTGTTAACGCTTGTATACGGCTGTCTTCTCACGGCTGGAAAACCGTATTTGGTTAGTAATCCGTCACCGTAGATACTACATTTTATATGAATATGAACTGAAAAACAATGACTACCCAGAATTGCGAGTGTCCACCAAAGAAAAAAAAAATGGTTCCCACACTCTAGCTGTTTGGATTAAGATATAGCAGAACCCAACAGCTGGAGACATTGCTCCTGTCATTACGGAGCAAGATTTTTATTGGTTCAAAACTCCGTCCAATGGTCGAGTTTTTTAAAAAAAAAAATGGAAAAATAAAAAAGGTTGCGACTGCGTTGAGTCATAGTTTGCCATACTTCCTTTCTTAATTTATCCATCATGGTCGTCAGTCAATCTGTCACTCATATCAAGATCGGTGTCCTTGGTAAGTATCTTGCCTTTTGAACTATCCAGAAGCCAGTATCACAATATTCATTACCGTCATCGTTATTAGCTTTGCAAGGTGCCTTCATCGAACACATTCACACCCTTAACAACATTGCGGAAGTCACAGAAGCGATCCCAGTCAGAACTAAGGAGCAACTTGATTCCGTCGATGCACTTATTATCCCTGGTGGAGAATCAACGGCTATGGCTTTGATTGCTGAACGTTGTAACATGTTGGAACCCCTTCGTGCCTTTGTCCGATCCAAGCCAACCTGGGGTACTTGTGCCGGTATGATTTTGCTTGCCGATGAAGCCAGCAAGACCAAGAGAGGCGGTCAACAATTGCTGGGAGGACTTCACATTGCTGTTAACCGCAATCAATTCGGTTCGCAAAAGGAATCTTTCGAAACCAATTTGTATATGCCAGATGTTCTTGGAGACGACACCCCTTTCCATGCCGTTTTCATTCGAGCACCAATTATCACCGAAATCAAGTCAGGCAAGGTGAAAGTTTTGTGTAAACTGGGCAATCAAATTGGCAGCACCGACGCTGAGACCATTGTTGCTGTGCAGCAGAATCACTTGATGGCAACTGCTTTCCACCCTGAGCTCACCAGCGACGATCGTTTGCATAGATACTTTGTTAATCAAGCCTTGCAGTACAAGGCTTGAATTGTATTTTTCCCTCTGTAACATCTATTTTTGAAATTCCATTCGTTTTGTAATTATAGGGTACCGCTATTCCCTCCATATAGATTCCTGATAAAAAATACCAAATACAATACAAATACAATACAATTATCAGGCATTTCTCTAGACCCGAGCATAAAATTTGGAAGTGTGCTATCTCCCAAAATCTAGCGAATTGAGCATACAACCATCATGCTCACTACTCCACCCATTGTATAAATCCCACCCCCCCCCTCTCTCCATACTGTCGACTGTAATCGCAATACCGAACCAGTTCCTCATATTGTACACCTCCCAATCCCAATTTAAAATTACAAATGCTAACTTTTTTATTTATTTTGTAATGCTTGAGCAATTGCAATCCGACTGCATATCTAGGATATCACAATGATCTGTTCACATAGCCCGTAGCAGCGCAAAAACTTGGAATGTGGACGCAACAAGTTTAGAATCGGAGCTTGGAGAAGAACCACTTGTTCTTACCGGTGTTGTGTCTCTCCTCGAACAACTTCTTGATGGTCTAAAGGTGGTAATACATGTTTAGTTCCAGTGGTAAACTTCAATGTTTCCCATTGTAAGTATATATGTTAATATATATGTTACCTTCTTGGCATCCTCGCGCTGGGAAGGCTCCTTGAAGGTCTCGGAAGAGATGGTACCCTTGATCTGTTCGAGTTCGAGAGCATAACTACAAAACCGAAATTATTAATTACATTGCTAGCAGTATCTCTTCCGCGTGAAAAACAAGAAAATCTCCACGTACCGAGTAGGCATCATATGGTTGTAGTTGATAACCTTGATGAAAGGCTTAACCTTGGAGCGCTTAGCAACCTTCTTCTTACCCATGGAACGGGTAACCTTGAGAGGATAACGCTCGATACCGGCAACGACAGCGTAACCATAGGGTCTGTCCTTGGTACCTTCGTCGTGGTCTATTAAGTAAACAGTCATCAGTACATGCTTGCTGGTAGACAAATGGTATTTGTAATGATAAAAGTCGACAGAAATTCTAACCGACGCCAATCTGACGATAAGTCGCTGAATGTTGGGAAAAGAATTGAACGCAGCATCCAATTAGCGAATTTGCCCGTTCGGTGAATCACTTTATCGAATGTCAAAAAGTATAATGTTGAATCGGTGAATTGTCGAAAATATTCAATGAATTTGCAGAAGTTCTTCATAATTCGCACAAGTTGTTGTTGAATCCATCACTAGGTCGTTGATAAAATGAAATTGATACATACTACGGACGATAACAGCCTTTTTACCGGCATAACGGCCCTGGAGAATGACAACGACCTACACAGCAATTATAACGTTAGAAAATTCGTTACAAAAAAAATTCCATCAATCGCCCAGATCATCAATCATCCGTCCATCACTGCATCCATTCATCACAATACTGACCTTTCCAGCCTTGAGGAACTTAACCATGACTATGAAAGTGGGAGGTGAAAAAAGAGGAGGATTCGTCCATCGATGATCGGTTGAGTATAACCAGCAGGAAGCGTAGGTGTGACGTCACGTTAAGGCAGCCAGCATCCCAAACCCATTGAGATTTAATTCCATACATAAAATTTAACCCTCAATAGCAAATCAGATCTATCGGGTAGGTATTACCCAAGTGTTTTAAATGTTTTATTCATTTAACATTACTCAGCTTCTGATAGCATGTTAGCGTGAGATAAAATTCAAGATGCATTACCTACTTAGGTATCTCATACAGCTAGTAAACGATGCACAATGGAAACCCGTTGGCGAGGTTGTCTGAAGTTGCGGTATATCACAGGCTCCTTACCATCAATGATCAGAGGGTCTATTTCTTGGAAATAAATTATGAATTCATCATAGCCTTCCTTGTGGCTCTGTCAACAAAAGTTTCAAAAATCACAAACCAAGAGTCCATCGACAAAGTCCTTACCCAGCCAATGCTTGTCACCTTACCTGAATGCAGCTCAATATCTAACCATTACAACATCTCTATTCCATACTTTCAAGCAAGAGGAGCATTACGTCAAGCACCTATAAAATCCATCCTGATCCATTATTCAGAAAATACAAGTGGGGAACTTACACTGATTGCAAACGGTTAGCAAACAATGGCATAAATAGCGATTAACGACGTATTGGATAGATGACTATAATGATATTTGAAAATTGGAATGAATCTCATACTCAATTACAGTAACTAATACCAGAAAAGCATTCTCGACGTCTATTTCATAAAATAAACTTGCAAATCTTCTACAGTTGTCCTACCGGTTAGTAAGGTGCTATCTCCTTGTATTCTCAACCATCCGTCTGAAATCGAGATAAATTGAAAGCATTGAATTACCATCATATTATGCAATGTTTAAGACAGTTCGATGCCTGGCCACCTCAATTTTTTAGAAATATATAATAATCCAACAGATAACCACCATTGCCAGTAGAGGGGATTTCATAGTCCAAGCAGCAAAATCTATTCCGCTACAGCTAAAAACCACCAATTTAGCGAACGGTGGTAGCCACTTCTTTCTTTTAGCGAATTTCGAATAGTAGTTTCACAACAATTAAATAAAACAATGATATCCTTGAAAGAAATTCGACGGTTTGGGGTTATTCCTGACAATGTGTTGATTTATTTGTTCGTGAGGAATTCCATTCAATTTTGGCGAGAAGGAAGCTTTGTAGCTCAGCTGCAATTTGATTGGCTGTACTGCAAGTCGCTGTAAGATTTTCCTCTGTGAGGTTCCGTTAGGTTGTCAAGCTTCCTCTTTCTTTTTTTGTCGCGAGATGTCCAATAGTGAGTTATCATATTTATTTATACGATCATTGCCCTTTGTCTATGGAACGATATGATTGTCAATAGATGGATGGATGGATGGATAGACAGACGTACAACAGACATTGCGGCGCATTGAAATGACCATCGACATCTTGTTGAATTTAAATTCTTGAACAGCATTACGACCCGTAAGAAGAAAAATGCGAACAGTGCAATTTGCTGGAACTATCAAACAGCAGCAATTTGAATAATATGTCCTGAAATAAGATGATGCATCTCTACAATACTCCAGCTACAGCTGTAGTCAATTTTTCGACTCAACAGTTTTAAGCGATCTGTACCTCATTCTCGACATATTGACTACCCACAAATACCACACAGTCACTTTTACAAGTTTTACTGATCTCTCTATCTCGTTTCCGTCGTCTAGGAATCGGTGTTACTGGTAACAAGTACCGTATGACTCTCGGTATGCCTGTCGGTATGTACTTTTAACCAATTTTCATGATTTACCGATGATACTTGCGAATTTTAACCTAACTACCTCTGTTTACAGGCGCCGTCATGGTATGAAATATTCTTTTATATAGCTACAGCTATCTGTAAATTTAGCAATTCCTAATTTCCCTCATGTTATTTATACTCGATGCAGAACTCTGCCGATAACTCTGGTGCTAAGGTGAGAGACTGATTTCCAAACGATGTCTCCTTCATACAGCAAATTTAAGACGTACCCTTCTCACACAACTTTCTTTTAGAACCTTTACATCATTGCCGTCCGTGGTATCAAGGGTCGTCTTAACAGACTCCCTGCTGCTGCTCCCGGTGACATGATCGTTGCCACCGTCAAGAAGGGTAAGCCCGAATTGAGAAAGAAGGGTAAGTTTACCAAGGCGATATTGTGCGAGAGAAAGAATCAGGATGCTAATCATTATATTTTTCATAATCCTAGTTATGCCCGCTGTCGTTGTTCGTCAACGCAAGGCTTGGCGCCGCCGAGATGGTGTCTTCTTGTACTTTGAAGACAACGCTGGTGTTATTGTCAACGTAAGTTTGAGTTGGAGAGTGACGATGTTGGTGTTTTGATGATAATGGTGTGACGACTGGTTAAGGTCGTCACTAATCGACTCATCAAGGGCAACAATGATTGGAAAAGGACAATTTACTCACTGGTTTTCAATAACAGCCCAAGGGTGAAATGAAGGGATCTGCTATCACTGGACCTGTTGCCAAGGAGTGCGCTGACTTGTGGCCCCGTATTGCCTCTGCCTCTGGTACCGTCGTTTAAATGGAATTGCTTTTGCAATCATCAGAGTCACTGTAATCAAAATAAACCCAATTTCGCGTTCTACGACGAATTGTATTCAAAATGTGATTATTGGTGTGTTTGTCCTGTTTGATCATATGAAATAGTTGTCCTCAACTCTATTTATTATTTGGCGCTGTACATTGTTTTGGGGAGGGCTAAATGTTACTCTTCTCCTGCCATAACACGGCGGTATTTACGCTGATCATCTAACATCATTTTGAATACTTTGTATCTTCGCTCATTGAGCGTTTTGACCTCTGGATCTTCAGAAGGGTTAATGACATCTCCAGCCTGACCGAGCTTGATCATGACATCCCAAAGATTGTCACTCAACCCTGCTGCTTTGGCTCCAAGAAAGCCAGCACCAATGACTACAGCGCCTTCGATGCTCTTTGGTAAGATGACCTTGCAACCTGTGATGTCAGCATGAAGTTGGACAAAGATAGGATTTTTGCAGAGGCCACCAGATAGACACAAAGTGTCAATAGTGTATCCGCATGCATTCAAAGACTCGATGATATGACGAGTTTGACAAGAGATAGCTTGCAATGTAGCCAGATACTTGAGAGCAAGATCATTGACACTTGCATCGAGTGAATGTCCAACGATAGTTCCACGCAGTGTAGGGTCTGCCAATGGAGATCGATTGCCATGGAAATCAGGATAGATATGCAGCTGAGACACCAACTGCTCCAGATGCTTGTATTTGTGTTGTTCCTTCTTTTCCTCCAAATATGTGTTCAAAAACGCATAAATGTTCATATCACGGTTCTTGGCCAATTCTTTTGCCTCTTCAATAGCTGGGTGTTTGCTGAGCATATGGTCAATGAGTTGACCAGTGGAAGATTGTCCACCTTCAGCACACCACATATCCGGAACCAAGACGGACTTGTAAGGACCCCAAACGCCAGGAACGAAGATGGCTTCTGGAGCCATGGCAATGTGACAGCTAGATGTACCACAAATGATCGCCAAACGGTTTGCACCCTGCTGCAAAAGACTTTCTTTTGCTGGAAGTCGAGCCATTTCCTGAGCCTCTGCTCTTGATGAGCTTGCTCCGAGAGTTGCGATGGCTCCAGCATACGCATCGATGACAGCTGAGCCTACTGGGAGACCTTGCGGTAAGCCCAGATCTTGAGCGGCCTGCTCTGTAAGGCCATTACCTACTGGATCGCCAGCAAAAAGAAACTCTCCTGTTTCTCCAGGAATACCTCCAAGTTTCACGAATCCTTCGTCAGCCAGTTGGCCCAACCCGATGGTTCTAAAGTAGTCATCACTCCAACCTTTAGACTGTTCAATTCCGACCGGAACAAATGAACACTTGCAGGTAACAGAGCAAGTTGAACGAGCTAATGATCCAGTGGCACGGTACGTAAGGTAATCTGGAAGATCAAAGATATGACCAATATTGTTGAATTTCTCGGCAGGCATATTTTCGCTTAGCCAAAGGGTCTTTGGTATTTCCATCTCTGGACTAATAGTATTTCCAACGTATTTTAGCACATTGTGATGAGTAGCATTAATACGATTAGCCTGATCGATGGCTCTGTGGTCCGCCCAAAGGATGATATTCCTTTCGTGATTATTGAAGTTGCTTTCAGGATCCACGCTGAGAGGAGCGCCATTCTTGTCAGTTATGACCAAAGAGCAGGTTGCGTCAAAACCAACTCCTCGGACAGCGTCTGATTGGATACCTGATTTGGCCACGGCTTCCTTGACTGAAGTACAAATGCACTTCCATATGTTTTCTGTAGATTGTTCATAGATTTCATGTCGTGGGTTCCAAGTTGTGGTAGGTTCAACGTGTAAACCCAGAACGTCACCGTGAGAGTCGATGACACAAGCACGAGCAGAACTGTTCGAATTCCTTGTTATGCGTGGTTCGATGTAATGTACACTGAATTCATTGAATAAGATGGATGACTTACCCAGTTCCTACGTCGATACCAACAAAATACTCCATAGAGGTTAAAGGAAACAAGAAAAGTAGTAAAGCGCTAATGTGGGTTTTGAACGGCGGCAGTTTTTAGCTGGGGGATATCGGCGGAGCATGAACAACGTTCAGTCACAGCCCAGCGACGTTTTGCACTAATCTCCTAAAGGGGAATATGGGCAAGGTGATGGGACGGACAGGCTTTGCTTTGAACTTTGCGAGACAAGACGACCTCACTGTGGATAGTATCCTATCTACTTCCCAATTATGGTACATAATAGCTGTAACGCTCATATACGCAGCTTTAAACTTGTAGATCCGTTGAATACCATTAAATACTAAAATTATATGGGAAACTTGTGTTTATACCTGCTCTGGCACTAAAATACGCCTTGAACTAACTCAATTGCTAGACTAGTTTCTGATTTTTCAAATTTTATTCTCTGGAAGTATAATTTTTTTGGTATTTCTGAATGATGGAAAGAGCAAGGCGACAATTCCCTCAACTATTGGTTCTTGGTTGGCAATGAACAAGCGGTGCAAAAAAATTTTTGTTTACGGGACAGACCGCCACTGCCGATTTTTCGTTTTGAGATTGACGGTTTGTCTACAGCAGTAATTCAACATGGGTAACGTAAGTATATGGAGTAAGCTTACACTTGCGAGACTGAACACTTGCTGAGAAGAAGAGTCGATAAACAGGGACAAAAAGCGCAAATGAAGCGTGAACGCAACGCAAAGGATGCCAAGAAAGGACCCACTTCGCAATTGAAGCAGGTTAGTAGCCGAGTCACCAATTCTTCTTTGAAACATGGCACCTAATTGTTGTGTCATGGATTAGAATGATGCTGCAAAGAGTGTCATCTGCCAAACTTGCAGACAAACTTTCCTGTGCACTATCCGTTCCAAGGCGTAAGTAGTGTTTAGCTTGTACCTGAAGCTAGTGGCAATCTCGGATTTACTCATTTTACTTGCACAGACTCACCGAACATGCTGACAACAAGCACAGTAAAACCTTGGAGCAATGCTTCCCAGGTAAGGATACATTATATTTGAAGGACATCATAATACAGTCTTGACTCAGGCGAAATATTACAGGTTTCGTTGAGCAAGCCAAATAAACCAAGGACGATGCAAATGTGGGTGGCGGAGCAAGATAGTTTATGTATTTAATGAGAGAAGGAAGTAGGAGGATAGATATCAAATAATACCATGTCAATGGTCATAGCATAACCAAGTTACATCAGTTGTTGTTTTTTAATCATTTGCTATTATTATTATAATTTTTTTTTTTTTTGGTTTTTGTTGTGGAAAACCGGAATAAACTAGTCCGGGACGAGTCTACAAGAATTGTGCAAGAAGTATACAAGAAGAATACAATAGGTACATTTGTGCCATATTTTGTTCTTGGAGGGAAGTCGAGGTTGGATTTGTCCAACTCTATAAGCATATCTGTGTACGTAGAAAGATACATACAAATCTGAAGACTGTAATAATGTACATGGACATTTTTGATTTCAAAATATTAACAAATCTAAAAGCACAGTTTATAAGAATTGAAATGATAATGCTGTGAAGTAATATTGAATGAGATGATAACTCTAGTATATATTTATAGCGTTACTATTCACTTTTTGGCCTCTGGTCTCATGTTGAGTACCATAAAATGGGTAAAATTGGAGGAAATTAAACACACAATAGGGGGGAGAAAGCTATTGCTGGGGTACAGGGGTGAACTGCGTTTAGAACAAAGCAGCAGCGACAATGACAACAACACCAGTGAGGGCAAGACCGATAGTTTGCTTACTAGCTCCACTAGAGTGAGTAGGAGTGGAAGAGGCACCACCAGCAGCATTGACACCAGCGTTTGAAGCTGATGCACTAGCACTGGCGCCGGTAGGAGCAACGCTACTGGCACTTGCAGAAACAGTAACATTGCCCTCCTTATAGACGCTAGTCATTCCAGAACAAGCACCAACAGGTTTGACATCGTAAGCCTTCTTCAAAACAGGAAGGATACGGATAGCAGCATCGACTGTTCCTTGGTAGAGATCGTGTTCAAGAGAGACACCACCAACGGTGGCGTTAGCAGCCTCGTTTACCCATGCAGTAGCGTTGGCATCAATCCAGTTAGCTTGGAAGCTTTTATCTTCACCCAACATCCAATCATCAGTATCGTGATTCCAGATGACGGCTACAAGTGATAGTTAGGGTTAGTAAGTGGATGAGTAGACCTATCCATGTAATTTATGAGAATACTTACGAATGAATCCAAGTTGCTTGGCAATGTCACGGACACGGTCATCAATATCACCGTAAGGCTAATAATGGAAAAACCAAAATAATAATAATAATAAAACGAAACATTGGTTAGGAGGTGATTTTAAGGGGTATAACAATAGAGAAGAAGAAAAAAAAACAAGTACATACAGGGCGGAAAAGTTTGGGATGGACACCAGTGACTTCAAAGATTGCTTGTTCAGTCCATTTGAGCTCACCGACGATGGATTCAGTGCTTTGAGTGGTAAGATATGAGTGAGAGAAGGTATGGATAGCAAGTTCGTGTCCTGCTTTGAAAGCGCGGAGAACGAGATCAGGGTATTGAAGAACCTGACCACCAATCATGAACAAAGTTGCCTTCTGACCAACACTGTCAAGGTAGTCATACAACTTTGGAGAAAATTGAGTGGGACCGTCATCATAGGTGATACCCCATTGACCCTTGGGGCACTGAACAATATCTTCAGGTCGAGTGCAAAGGGTGAAGGTCCAATCACAGTATGGATCGGAGCTACCAGATTGCTGTGGACCGGCTGAACGGGAGAGCACAAAACAAAGATTAATATGGTAGGACTAAATGAAATTAATGCATGGTGCGCAAGCCATCTACATGATACATACCACCACCATTATTGCTAAGGACGGGGGCTTTGGCGATGGCACTAGTGTTCAAAAGAGCGACCCATTCAGGCTTAGGAACAGGTACGGAACCGGCAGCAGGGTAGGTGTCTTTGAATGTGAAGTTACCAGTGCCAGCAGCTGTATTGACGGCTCCAGTTGCTGAAGCAGTTGAAGTTGCAGGAGGAGCACCAGTGGTTGTAGCAGCTAATGCAGATCCTGACAAAGTCAGTGCAGCCAATAAGTTCAAACCTTTGAACAACATTGTAATTAAGGGAGAAGACAAAAATCAGAGAGCGAAACGAAAATACGGCTTTAGACCAACGACTTTATATTCCTTTTTTTAATCATGTTCGCTTTGGCCGTAAAAATCTATTTGTGGCATCGCGCGACGGGGGAACACGAATGAGGGAGCTTTTGAGGTAGGGTTATTTTTTGATTGTCCTCCGCCCCTTGGTCGAATTCCGGGAATATGTCAGCTTTGGTGGACCCAACATTATACATATGAGGCAAGTGAGTGGGCTTTTCCAATGATATTCAAAGCCTCAGCCTTGGGCTCAGGAAATAAACAAATTGTGTCCGTTGCCGTTGTTTCTATATCAAAACTAATAGTAACACATTCATCGTGTACTAAATTTAAGGCGCTTAGGAGGCAAATATCCACGGCAAAAGATGAGATGATGCCCTCGGTTTACTTGGCTGAGTTTTAACTTGCACAACAAAAAAAGCGTGCTTTAATTCTGTTGCTTCCATGGCGCTCAGAGTTTAGCATTATAGTTTGACACTAACAGTGTTCTATAACCGTATTTCTGTGTGGGTACCTGAAGATCTAAACAGCCATATTTCATGAACAATCTCTGAGATTGTAAATCTTTCATGCCCTGAAAAACATCAATCCCTTGCAAAGGCACGTTTCTCCTGTCAATAAATCTACAGCGTAACAACACTGGTACCACTCACCGCGGGCCTAAATTCTCCTTTCTCGTTCATGCGCAAACTATTTTCAGGTGCTGCAAATATTAATTATTTTTTTTATATGAGTTGAATTGACCAATTTTAGCCAACGCCTACATAATGATCCATGTTGAAATTCAGGTTCTACACTACCATCATTCTTCGCATTCGAACACAGAATATGCCTACTTGGTTAAGAAATGATATCTTGAATAGTGAAAGGTATTCCATCATGATTTGAAACAGACTGTAAAGACGGGGCGCTTAGGGACTCGATTATACCACATTAAAGTAGTCACATGTGTTGACTGAAAGCGAGTTTCCAACCAGCCGATGTTCGGTAGCTTACGTAGCCTCCGTTGTAAATATGACAGGAAGTCCAACACAGTGGACATACATGAGCCCTGTAAGCATTACATTTCGAGTCCCATAACATCAGAATACTAGCAAGTACCTTATCTTTTTCCAATTGTAGGCGTCATTACCCAGCGGTTGTGCAACAAATTTAACATCGCACAGAAGATACAGCTCAGATCTGAAACGGAAAGTCAGCACGAACTACAAATATCATTAAGAAAGAAGCTGTTTCCAATTTTTCCAAAGATTACGAAAGGTGAGTCGGCATCGTTGTATTTGTTCTAAGATTATACCTGAACACCCTTCGTATTTTGACGCACGCAAATGCGAAAATAATGAAAATAAACATAAAATGGATATAAAAAAGTAATGGAGAAAAATAATTATTTACTAGAAGCCATCTGTTGTGAGTCTCTGCATTGGCAAAATATATCACGCACTGCTATTCTGATTTTTATGAGTCTATATGCGTATAAAATATGATTACTGCAGCAGTTTACAGCTCATCACCATCTCAAGTATGTCTTGGCATAATTTTATTTCGTATGGGAAGTGATGTTAGAATTTGAACGAAGCAATACCACATGTTGTTTCAGCAAATGCTAATTGTGAGCTTAATATATTGTACTAGATGCGTAACGACAAATTGTATGATATTTGACCCAATTTTTTTTGGTTTACTTTATGGTCACATTAAAATAACCACAATGTGCCCGAGGTCTTAAGGTGTCAAGAGCACATAATATACACAAGGAGTGTTCCTATCCAGAAAACGACATAATGCGTTGCCACTCCTTTTTTTTTTTTGGGTATTGATGGTGACTTCATATGGGGTTGGTCAATAAATCCTTTAACTTCTAAATTATGATTTTGACTCCACGTTATTTACTGCCGAGGCATAGCTCATAATAGTTGCCTTTTATTACTTTCATTCCTTTTTTGCTTTTGATCACAATCTCGAGATTAAATAGTAGCAACCTCCACGTATTCAATAGAAATTATTCTCTGATATACAATTTGAATTGAAGGTAATGAGACTAAGAAACGAATGTTAAAGACACCTTGTAATACATTTCCAACAAGTACATTTTCTATGTTCGACACAATCCTTTCCATATGGCACACTAGAATAAATGTAATATAGTTTTACATTTCAGTTGAAACTATAATTATGGACTAAAGACAGTTATTTCATTATCAAAATATAAATCTAACACTTGACAAGGTGTATCCCACGAATGTGAGCTTATTAGACACCGTTTCCGAAACTACGATATCTATTGTCGTCTTGAAAGAAACATGTAAAGTCTAAGTGTACCTATATCTATTCTTTCTTCCATTTCTTCCTCGAGATTCGTTCATAAGGCACTTCCACAGACATAAACGACGTCAAACAGCAAACTGTGAATCAGCCAGACCAGCTATTGTTTTGATCTTTGGCGATCTCCGGTTTGCCCCAAAAAAAATTGCTTCCCGTCGGGAGAGCAAAAACCAGTCACTTTTTTGCCTCCCACTGCTTTTTCCGGCGGGTAATTGCAAAAACACTCAGTGTCTCTTTCATACGACTGTTTCAACTGTCCAAGGAATGCACGGTGTATTTCGTTTAGCTGCTCTTACAAAGACTACTGCTACAGCTGCACAGAGAGCAGTCAGCAATGGTGCGTAGTTTTCCAATTTACAATACGCTAGTTCACAAATAGTACCATCGATTGCCATCCGTCAACAATGTATAATGGCATGCGCGGTCCACACAAACGCCAGTTACAGTACAAGAGACATGACTCGATATGCTTTACTATTATCATGCTTTTCAGCTAATATATACTTACTTCCTATAGGCTTTCACAGTTCGTCAGTGCAAGCAGCGGTTAGCAAGTTCGGTATGCCGGCTATGAGTCCAACCATGACCGAAGGAACTATTATCAAGTGGAAGAAGAAGGAAGGCAAGCGTCGTTCGTCGATATGCTTTTGTTTGAATGTTGCTTTAATATCAAAAAATAGATTACGAAACGGGTTAATTAACCAGACAGTTATATCACTTACAGGTGACGAAGTTGCTGCTGGTGATGTCCTGCTTGAAGTTGAAACAGACAAAGCTCAAATTGATGTTGAAGCTGCAGATGATGGCATTTTCGCAAAGATCTTGGTAAGTTGAATGTGAATTGAAATTTTTCATACTAGTACCACTCATTTTATGTTCACTACAAGGTCCAAGAAGGAGAGCGTGTCCCAGTTAATACCACCATTGCTCTGCTTGCTGAGGAAGGCGATGACATTTCAAATATACAAATTCCATCAGATGAACCTAAGGAAGCTGCTCCTGCTGAAGAAAAGGCAGAGGAAGCTCCTACGCCTGCAGCAGCAGCTCCTCCCACACCTAGTGAACCTATTGAACATCACGATTTTGACACGAGCAAATTGAAGAAACCTTTGTCTCCCGCAGTTTTGAGCTTGCTGCTCAAGTATGGTGTCAAGGACGTATCGAGCATTAAACCTACTGGTCCTGGTGGTCGGCTTCTGAAGGGTGATATTCTTGGTCACTTGGGACTCATCGTCTACAAGGCTCCTCCTCCTTTCGCAAAGACTGCAGCACCTCCTCGGGATCAAATTGTATTTGCCAAGGTATAAACTAATCAACGCTTCTCGAACAAATAGTATGTTACTAAATGTGAATCTCTCTAACATCTTGTATAGCCTGCAGCAAAGGCTGAACCCAAGAAAGCCCCTGAGCCAGCCATCCCATTGTTCATTAGCAAGTCTGTCACTGTCGATGACCTCTTTAACCTGCGTAGTGTAATCAATGGTAAGTGGCCTCATCTTGAACTGGCTCTACTGTGATTGATCACAACTAACAAATTAACCGTGTTCCCAGCCACTTATGAATCAGATATCACTTTAGACGAATTCTTTGCCAAGGCTGCTGCTCGGGCATTGCGCGACGTTAACAAGCCTTCAGCAACATCTTCTAAATCCACTGGAATTGTTCATAACGAATCTGGTGCTAGCACCGTCTCGGATACATTCAAGGGTGCTAAATATAAGTAAGTTGAACGGGATTGAATTGGTTTTATCTAAGAGTTGAGAGATCGTTCTAATTGAATCATCTCATTTATTTTACTTCTGATTAGTATCTTCAACCTCGCGCCTTCAAAGTACGACTTCATTTCCGATACTTATGAATCGTCAAAACCATACACTTTGACGGTTAGCTCTAGCAAGAAGGTTGGAGGTTCTAGTGCAAGCCCTGAGAGCTATGAGGACCTTTTGGATTTCCTAGGTGGTGCCAAGCCAGCAACCAAGCCACAGCCTGTTCATATAGCCACTGCCGATAACCTGTTCTTGCAGCCTACACAGAAGTCTGTATATCATACTGTCGAACTGAAATTAGAAGGAGGAGAGAAGCAGGGTCAAGTGCTGAACGATGCAAAGGCATCAGTTTTCCTGGATAGAATGGAATACTACGTCCAACATCCCGAGGAGTTGGTGGCGTAGGTAGACAGTTAACATTTTAGTTTTCATTTCAATCGAAAGCACACTTATTAAATTTCTTGTCATGTTGAAAAAAAAAAATCGATTATTATAAAGAGTTCCATTTACACTATATTATTTGTCCTTTAGTTATGTAGGTTTCGATATGTATAGCGAACTAATTCATGAAAATGAGATGGGTTTGGAGAATAGCTTTTGAAAGAGATCTTCAAAGTCTTTCGACTTTGGTTTTGCCCCACTTGGAGGCACATTTTCGGAATTTATTGAAGCTGGTGCAACGATAGGAAACTCGATTCGAGTGACAGTGCTATCAGCTCCATATTTCAAATCTTCTGTTAATGATGTGGGTGATATGACGGGGTATTCAGTTGTGGTGACATTTTGTTCGCTCATGCTGCGGTCTTCCAGAGATTGAGAAGAAATGATGGAGACTTCTGTTCGTATTTCGCTACTATCAGCAACATGTTTGCGATCTTCTCTCTTTGGCCATGAAGTTGTGTTCGTTATATGTTCAACTTCTTTGCGTTTCTCTGAGGTTGTTGTGGCTTGTATTGATTGATCCAAACCAAAGTATTTTGCGTTAAAAGAGTTTAATGCCGTAGTTTCAGCGGGATTGACTCCTACATATGGATTTCGGCGCATCCAATTTGCGATATTACTTTGATGGCGAGCCCGCTCCAAGTATGGTATCAGAAAGTCAATCTCGTTATCTCCATAAGCTCTGAACATCTTATCGGTATGTTCGAATTGTCGCACAATGACACAATTATGTGGCTGCAGGACGCATTTTTTGAATGAATCATCCAGCAATATGGTATTGGTAGCATTGAAAACTCGAGGATAATAGACCTTTTCCTTCGTAATATGTGACCATAGACGGTTTAAGTTTTTCAAAGTGAGGACGTTCTCGCGATAGTCTTCTTTTGAGAGGTTGAAATGGTTACGAGTCCATATTAGCTTGATGTTTTCGAGTTTTGGTTTGAACATTTCCGAGAGAAATTCCACAGATTCAGGGCGTGCACTTGACCAGATGGCTACTTCATAATATTTCATGAGATAGTCGAGCAGAATGTCAAGTTTTGGTCGTTGGTAACAGCCAGTTGTTCGCCGCGTTGCTGGCTCACGAACAACCGAGCAAAGCGTTCCATGAAGATCTAGAATAATCAGTGGTTTTATCGGTTCAGTAAGCAATATAGAAGGCTGTTGACTTAACGTCAGGTATGATTCAGACGGTTCAGACATGGTGGGTCTCAAGGGGATTACAGACTGACTTTTTTCGAGGTACAACTGACTTCCAGCTCGCTCAAGTGTCGCAGCGAAGTGACTGTCTTTTTCGCATTTGGCGACTGTGCGTCTTTTTTTTTTTTTTTTTCTTGACATTTTTTTCTAGTCAGTTACAGGCTGTACTTGTGATCAACGACTCCAACTTTCAAGCAGTTCCACTGCAGAAAAGCAACTGTATATTCAAATAGAAAAGTCAGATCATGAGGGACTCTGTCATTGCCAGTGAACTCAACACTGGCGAAGGAGAGCGACGATTTAAGGTATGATCAGCACCGAGATCGCAGTGACATGGCGATAGCATGGATCCTGCACCAACATTATAACTCATGTTGCTAATACTATTTGCTTTTCATTGCAGTATCAATCGTTCAAAACTAGAGTCGAACACATAAAAATCGATGTTGTCCATCGAGTCAAGCGATATGAAGAAGACCCAGACGAACATGGATCGTACTTTAACGAAGCACTTGAAGAATGGAAGGAGAAGAACCTCACAACACATTTCACACTATTTGTACGAGATATACAAATGTATGTCAAAACACTTCCCTCTATATTATATCACAAAGAACGACTAGTAGCCTGCATAGAAAAACATCTACAAGTACCCGATAGTCTTGCGTTGGACGCCATTCTGGACCTCACAACCAAACTTGCAAAAGATTTAGAGTCAGAATTTTATCCATATTTCGGTCAAATATTTGCAGCTATTGTTCCTCTGATCAAGCACCGTGATATCAAGATTTTGGAAAGCGTCTTCAATTGCATAGCATATTTGTTCAAGTACCTCTCCAGACAACTGACCAATGATCTCTGCCCGACATTCGCTATGCTTGCACCATTGTTGGGTGAGGATAATCAGCAGAAACCGTACATTCGTCATTTTGCAGCCGAATCTTTTGCTTTTCTCTTGAGGAAGGCTCGTGGAAAGGATTTGACTCTGATTATGGAATACATATTGGAGAGAGTTCGACAAAAGCCAAATGAAGAATTCGTAGAGGGAGTCTCAATGCTGTTTTTTGAATGCATCAAGCAAGTAGATCATCAACTGCATTCTCGCGGTGTTGCCATTTTCAAAGAGTTGATAATACATATGTATAGAGAGGATGTCGACAGCAATTCCATTGAAGAAAATTCTTCATATCGGGTTCTCAGCAAGACTACTCTGCTCATCATTCACCATACATATCGACAGCACATCACGCAGCTGCTTGATATGGTTTTATCTGAGACTAGCAGCATTCTTGTGCGATTGGAACAGAAGCAATCTGTAGAGGATTTGAAAACACTCTCTATTATTATTCATGTCCTGGTTATTGCAGTCACTGCTCGCAAATCCAGTCGAGTACCAGACCATAAACCTATTACAGCATGCCTACAACGAATTGCAGATATTATTTTGGTCAATAATTCCAAACTTGAATTCCCTTTCCTTACAACTGAATTTTTCCGTTTGGCTACCGCTGTGTTTGCATTAGGTACATTGGAGAACTGTGTTGGAAGCGGTAAGGTTGTACTTGATCGCATTGCGGATTATCACGATGGACCGGCTACATATGGATTCGTTCTTGGTCTCGCCAAGGTTGAATGGCCCAATTTTACACAAATTATGCTGCCATACATAGTGAAACTTTGCACACTCCACTACAAGAAATACTTTAATCAAACCGTTCTGTTCGTAGCCGAACTTCTGGAAACTAAAGCAATTCGAGTTACTCCAGGAATGATCTCTTCAAATGTGACTCCAGATGGCCTGATCCGATTTCCTACCGATATCACAAATGGTAAAAAAGGTGATAAAACTTCATTTGTTCACAGCTTGTTGGATGCTCTTCGCGAAGAACATGATTGGGAGCATGAAAGAGATGTAATAAATAATGTCGATGTAGAAGAGGTAAGTGTTCAGCTTTGGTATGCTCATGGTACAGCATCATATTCATAACCACCGTCTATCACAGGATGTTGAGGAGATATCCAAGATATCTGTGGTCAGCGCCATATTATCCATCATCAGCCATGTCCAGATTTCACCCGAAGAAACCTTGGATACGCTCGTGTCCCTATTTGAATCTTTGAATAATGCTCTCTCCAAGATCCAAGATAACAGCATTGCTATTTCGGCATTTACAGTTGGCCATAAGAACTTTTCTTTGGAGTCTCTGATGGGTATGGTTATCAAGTCCATCACCAACGTTTCAATGGGCTCAGGCCAGCTGGAAAAGTTACCTATATATTGGGATCGGTTTGTCAACCATGTCCTTATTGAACATCCTGGAAACGAAATGATTCTTCATGGCGTATATACGTTTATGGATGCACTTCAAAACAGGTAATATATCAATGTTGATAGGTAAATAATCCCAAGATGTCTACTTACACTCGTTATACACCTGTAGCAAATTGGTCAAGGATTATTTCAAAAAGGAGAATTTGCCACAAGTCTATCAAGCGTTGTGTCCTTTCCTCAGTTCATACAGAAGCAACGAACGCCTGTACATATTGAAAATCCTGGCACTCTACGAGCAACTGCCAATGGAACTTGATGCTGATCACCGCGAGTATGAAGAATGCGATGCCGTCAATGTTATGCTCACGATGGAGGAAGTTACCGTCAATATTAAGGATTATCGAGACAAGGTCCTACATCTCCGCAAGCTAGGCGTTCTTCTAGGTTCCGAGAGAGTACCTGAATTCTATTTTGAAGCAATATGCCGAATTGCTTTAGGTATAGTAGAAAATCTTCTTGGGGTATATGAGTTACAAACGTACATTCCTAACAATATGTTTTTAAAGGCCTCTTGACTATCAATTTTCAACCTCTCTGGGCTGAAGCTACAGCTATTCTCGAGACAGCGGCTAAAGTGGCTCCTAGACTCTACTGGAAATATACCTTTAATGAGATACAAAAGTTTGATAATCAGGCTGACTTGATCCAAGATGGTTTTGCTCCTTCAGCCACATCCTTGTACTTTGCACCTCCCGCAGCCACTAGCGGCCAGGCTACCAAGACCGGTGGGCTAAGCTTTGAATGTCCAAACCTCAACAAGTTTATTAGAGCGGAAGATGAGGCGACCAATGCTATTGGTAAAGATCAAGCGAAATCCTTAGCCATGCTTTTCGTCAAGACATATGACCCGGCCAATGACAGGATGGATTATTGGAACTATTATACTTTGATCCTCAAGATATTTGCAAAGATTCCTACCGTTACTGAACAACATAACAAGACCATCATTCCAGTATTCCTCAGATTCTTGGAAACTGAGTATTACACAGCATTTGACGGTGATATTGATGAAGAAACTGAAGAAAGCAAGGCAGCTCGTATGGATGTTGACTGGTCTCAAGAAATCGATGTTTTGGAGCGCAGTGCAAGAATCTCAAAACAAAAAATGATTCAATGGCTTCAAATTTTCGCATCATTCAAGTCTTCCAAGTCTATGTACAAGAGTGATGAACTCCGTGATGTCTTCCTACGACTATTGACAAAGGGTGATCCAAAGCTTCAGGCTGCAGCTTTGAAATGTCTTTATACTTGGAAGAATCCTTCGATAACCCCTTATGCCGATAATCTCAATAATCTAGTGGATGAGACACGATTCCGTGACGAACTCTCAACCTTTATGATTAACTATGAACAGAATACCGTGGACCCGGCTCATCGTAAGGATCTCATGCCGGTTGTGATGCGAGTCTTGTACGGAAGAATGGTACAGCGGAAAGGAAAAGGTGCTGCCAAGGGTAACATGGGTAACCGCCGCAAAGCTGTTCTTGGAGCTGTGGCATGTTGTGAAGAGGATGAAGTCCGATTCTTTATTCATCTCATGTTGGAACCTTTCAAGCCAATATTAGAACTACCCAACTCTAGCAAACCAACAACAGAGTTCGATATCATCACCAGCACAGATGTGAACACGTTTGTTCCTTACAGAAAGCAGTTGGGTTTCCTCAACATTCTGGACGATGTCTTAACGCAATTAAGCTCAAATATTCTACCAACTTTACATGATATAATCAAGGTCACGCTCTATCTCATTCACTCTGCCAGTAATAAGGCAGCTGTGGCAGCCGCAGAATCAAGTGAAATGGAAGTTGACGAACAAGTGACATCTGGGGAGGATAATCCAGATGAAGATGAAGTTGAAGAAACCGGATTCAAGCCTGAAGACTCTCAAAGCCAAAGTCGTAATGCAAGAGAAGTTCGTCTGTTGGGTATTAAGCGGCTTGTCACCATGTTTAACTTGAGTGGTTCATTTGACTTTGCCAAATACCTTCCTTCTATGTTTTCATCCTTCATCTCTACACGTCTACCAAAGTTTGCTCTTGAAAACACGCAAGCACCATCTTCGCTGCTCGAACTTTTCTACACCTGGTCATCGCGAAGAGAATATTTGTCTTTCCTCTCTGATTACAATCCTATCCTTCTTCCTCAAGTATTCAGCATACTAGCAGCAAAGAAGCTGCGGGAACGTGTTCATGTTATGGTATTGGACATCATTGACAATGTCTTGGACAATTGCCAATCGGATACGGATGAAGACAAGGCTGAGTCCAAGACTCTGACCGCGACTTTACTTGTGGCTAACATAGATATCTTGCTTACCAACTTGGAGCATTCCCTTGTGCAATCCAGAGATGATGCTAAATTTGGAAAGGAAAAGTTCTCTGTGCGTGAAATCGCTATTGTCTCAAGAATCTCTTCATATGTTGACAATGGACGACAAGCTACTACTATTGTGGATCTCTTGTTGCCATGCTTGAAGAAGAATCCTAGGGTGTTGTCAGAGAAGACCAAAGCTAACGTTTTGGAGATCTGGGCTCGATTTCTCCCCATCATTCCTGATTTCAAGCTTGGATCTGATCTGTTCAAGCGCTATTATAGCCATGTATCTTTGATGTTGTCTGTCCTTCAAGGTCGACAAGTCAGACTGCTCTTGATTCAAGTCTTTAATCAGTTTGCGGCAGTGGACGGTACATTGAGTCAAGTTGCCGACTTGCTTGTGGAGTTGAATGCATTCTCTGACCGTCGGATTGACGAGCCCGATTTCGATCGTCGATTGGATGCCTTTGCCAAGATCAACCAAGACCTTAACCCAACGTTTACCCACCAGCAGTGGCTCCCACTTCTCCATCAATGTTTGTTCAACATGCATGATCCTGAAGAAATGGCTATTCGTGGAACTGCTTCACTGGCTGCCATGAAGTTTATCGACAATTCTGCCAGCCCCGAGCACGAGCACGAAAAGGAACAAATGCTAAATCTCATCAGTCACGTAGTATATCCTGGTATCAAAAAGGGATTGGCATCTTCAATCGAATTGGTTCGAGTCGAGTTCATCACTGTGCTGGATCATGCTGTTAAGGTTTTCCCCGAACTACCACACTTTGCTGATCTTGTTTGCTTGCAAGCTGCTGGAGATGAAGAAGCCAACTTCTTCAACAATATTTACCACATGCAGATCCATCGTCGTCTCAGATCCCTCGGCCGTTTGTCTGAAGCAGCTTCTAATGGCAATATCAAGGCCAGCAGTATCAACAATATTTTCGTACCAATCTTGACTCACTTTATTTTTGAGAGCGATCAGGTCACGGATCACAACATCATTAACCAGAGTATCATGACATTTGGTGTTCTGGCTGGCCAACTTCCTTGGAACAGCTACTATCGATTGTTGAAGCAGTATCTCAAGATGATACCCAAGAAGAATGACTTGGAAAAAGTCCTTGTTCGTTTAGTAACTAGCATTTTGGATTCCTTCCATTTTGATCTTACTCAAGTACAGTTGTCAGAGGAGTCAGTTCAAAATATCATGAAACGCAAGAAGATTATCATTGAGTACATGGAGGAACCTTCTGGTCCTGAGGCTGAGGAAGAGGAAGAAATCGAAGAAGACAAACCTGCCGAGCAAAAGGATTTGGCTGAACGCATTCACGACACAGTGGTGACTAAGCTTCTCCCAGAACTTCATCGATATTTAACCAACAAAGATGAGACTAGCGCCACTCTTCGCGTTCCGGTTGCTTTGGGTATGACCAAGGTTCTCAAAGCTTTGCCAGAGAGTTCCATGAGAGTCAATCTGCCAGGATTACTCACATCAGTCTGCCAAATCTTGAAGAGCCGTCAACAAGATGCTCGTGATTCTACCCGTGATACATTAATCAAGATTAACAACTTCCTTGGACCTACTTATTTCCCTTTCATCCTAAAGGAAATGCAAGCCGCTCTGCAAAGAGGTTATCAGCTTCATGTCCTTGGTTTCACTCTCAACTCATTGTTGACAGATATGGTTCCCAAGCTTAATGTTGGTGATTTGGACTTTTGCTTGCTTCAAATTGTGGACATCCTTGTCAATGACATTTTTGGTGAGACTGGTGAAGAGAAAGAAACTGATGAAATCACTGGCAAAATTAAAGAGGCAAAGACAAACCGCAGTTTCAGCTCATTTGAACTTATGGCTCAAATCACAGACTTCAAGAAACTGCCTGTCATGCTCATTCCACTTCGTGAAATTATGAGTAATACTGAAAGCCTTTCAGCTACTAGAAAGATCGACGAGACTCTCAACCGAATTTCACTCGGATTGAATCGCAGCGCTGAATTCGATGTCAAGGAAATCTTGATATTCTCCCACCGCCTGATTTCGCAAAACGCTGGTTTTAGCGATGGTAAGGCTAAGAAGAAGTCTGTCAAGTCCCAAATGGAAAAGAATTTCGAAGTACAAACCAAGAGAGATATCAGTGAACCAGTCGATCACTACCGTACCAATGCATTCCGATTTGTGTATTTCGGTCTCTCTATATTGCTCACAGCATTGAAGCGTAATCGATTCGACCCCAAGTTGCAGGAGCATTTGCAAATGCTCGATCCATTTGTTAATGTTGTAGGCAACTGTTTATACTCGACCCAAACCACCCTTGTTGTAACAGCATGCAAAGTGTTGATCATTCTCTGCAAGTGGTCACTCCCATCCATTCCTGAATCTGTCCCAGTCTTGGTCAAGCAAATGTTTGTCATCATCAAAGGCTCCGGTAACACGAACTCCAATCTTATACAGACCAGCTTCAAGCTCCTTACTGTCTGTATCAGAGATCGTTCCGAGTCATCGCTAACAGAGCACCAACTTACGTACATCATCAACTTGATCCGACCAGATTTGGAAGAACCAGAAAAACAAACCACCACATTTGCTCTCATTCGTGCGATCATCTCCCGCAAGTTCATGGCTCCTGAAGTGTACGATTTGATGGAGAATGTGGCTGAAATCATGGTCACTAGCCAAGGAAAGGAAGCCAGAGATTTGTGCCGTGGTGTTCTTTACCAGTTTTTGATGGAATACCCACAAGGTAGAGGAAAACTTCGACAACAAATGGGTTTCCTCGCCAAGAATCTCGATTACGCACACGAAAGCGGTCGTGAGTCCGTCATGGAAATGCTGCATGTGATCTTCAACAAGTTTGGTGATGACATCCTTATGGAATATGCCGAAATGTTTTTTGTAGCTTTGGTGTTGCGTTTGGTTAATGATGAATCCTCTAAATGTAGAGAAATGGCTGGCACTTTGATCAAGGTCTTACTTGTTCGCATGGATCAACAGCGTATCACAAATGTTTACAAGCTCCTTGAAAAATGGCTTGCAGACTACGGTCAACGCAACCTTCAACGAGCTGCTTGCCAAGTTTACGGCCTTGCCGTTGATGCATTTGGTGATGGTTTCAAGAATCGTATTCCTCAATTACTTGCTCGTTTACACGAGATGCTTCAGCTTAGCAAAGATTTGAAAAATAAGTATCAAGAGTCCGAGGACGATGATGAAGACGATATGGCGCTGGATCTGGAGTGGGAGGTTGGCTACTACGCCCTTAATACCTATACCAAGATTGTTAAGCACTTCCCAGCCGTCATTTATTCGGAATCAGTACCAATTTGGAATGTCATTGAAGACCACATCCTCCACCCTCACACATGGATCCGCATTGCTTGCACAAGACTATTCGGCCTTTATTTTGCTAATGTTAATCCGGAAACTCGCCAATTGAATGACGCAAAGACTACCATCTCGTATTTAACTCGTTCGAAGCTGCGATTGTTGGCTACTCGATTCACATTACAACTCAAGAGTAAGTTGCTTACGGAAGACCTTGGAACTCAAATTGTCAAGAATCTGTTCTACATTGGAAAGTGTTTCTACCTTATGCCGACTTCCGAGGATGTTCCTGATGTAGCAGAAGAGACTACAGAATCTTATGAAGCTGCAGCCATTGATAATGCCGAAGCAGATGAAGACAAAGATGAAGACGAAGAGGCTGGTATAAATGGAGTAAATACAACAGAAGATGCAGGGGAACAGGACGAAAAGATGAACGGTGTCAGTGACGTCAAGGCATCCAAACCGTCATTGACGTGGCTGTTCAATAAAGAGTCCTTCCTTGCTCGTGGTGCTGCGATTAGAGGTCAAAAGAACATTCTTCTGGTAAGTTGTATTAAAAGCGTAGACTATAGGACTTTATGTCTTCATTGCTGATCACATCTGTTTGTCTAGCGTACCTGTGTATTCAAATGGTTTGCTGCCATGATGTCCATCATGAAACCAGAAGAGATTAATCCATTCTTGATATCAATTGTTTCACCACTCTATCGAACGGCTGAAGATGAAGATACCAAAGGAACCGACTTTGGTATGTATTGTTTATATAACAACCATTAGCATTCGTAAATTTTGCAGTTTACTAACATTACCACCAATAAATTAGAGGAACTCAAGCAACTTGCCAATGAAGTACTCGGTTTGGCACAAAAGAAGGTTGGCACAACCGAATATTATTATGCCTACAATAAGATCCGACAAAGAGTTCAAGAAGTTCGTACTCAACGCAAGGCCAACAGAGCTTATCAGGTATGCATAACACCAAGATTCTTCAATGTTTGTCGACCATCTGAAACTTACACATTCATTTATTATAGGCTGTTGCTGACCCAGAAGCTGCCGCACGCATGAAGGTGAAGAGAAACGAAATGAAGAGAAATGCCAGAAAGCGAAAGACGGCCGATTTCGCAAACAACAAGGCACGCTTTGGTATTAAAAAAAGACGAGGAGGAGCTGAATAGAGATTACATATCAAAAACAGAATAATTTAGACTGTACATAGCATTTCAAAGCCAAGCAAATAAAAACACCTAAAACGTTCCTCTTATTCAACACAATCAATAGTCTGTTTCAGAAATATCTGATATGGATGAATGCAGTACAATATATATACGTATGAAAAAGGTTTTTACATTGATTTGAAAACAAAAGTTTTCCCATTTGAACAGAAAATGGTCGGGTCGTTGACATAAGTTTATCATGGGCTGGTTATCAATTGGCCAATTCGACATTGGCCGGTTGTGAATCATATTTTGTGCGTTTGGATGGGTGATCTTCAGTTTCCAAGTCCAAGGTCCTTGTATTTGAAGTAGTTGAATATGTCATGGTCCTTTGTTCAATAATGGTGGACGTTGGATCAGCTTCAGGGCTAGACATAGCCATTTCCATCTCCTCATCAATTGATTCAGTATCTTCCAGAAGCGTAGGTACTGAGTTGTTGCCATGTGTCTGACCCTGCGCTAACTGCATAGCGTATAGGGTGTTCGGTTCATAATGGGCGATTTGTGGTTCTGGGTCCAAGCTTTTGACCAGAGGTCGCTGCCACACAGGGTCGTACCATGGGACACCAGCGGTAAGCTCAACATCATCAAACACAGAATTCCACGGATAATTGGGCCATCGTCGATAATTCTCCTTGGACATCTCTTTGTAATCAAACTCCAATTCCAACGGTTCGGTTGACTCCCATAGCTGATCAAACTGCGCATCCTCTGATTCCTCTGCTGATCTGATCCAGATATCCTCACGGAGACGTTTGTGCTAAGTAGCATGCAACCGGTTAGCTGCATCTTCTACCAACAACTCAATTTCCCACATGTAGAAACATCATTCGATTACTTACACGTTCTCGATCTTCTTCCATCCGCTTCAATATATCATTCTTGGAGAATGTTTGCTTTGCGTGATCTGGTATCCTGTATGAAGAAGACATTAGCTACCGATACACTCATGCCACTATGTGATTCCAGCATAGCACTAACCTGACTTCTGACTTGGGTAAACGGCTCTCTATGATTTCAAGGCTGGCCTTGTCAAAAATCCCCTTGTGCTTCCAAGTATTGAGTATCTGCGAATCAAGATAGGTCAGGAGAGTTGGTGGTTAGATTTTACGAGGAATGAAAATAAACTTTTACAGACCTTCCTTGTACTTGCAGCATTCATCATTCCGCTCGCGTCATTAGGTACAACAGCGGCAATGACCTTGTCAAGGTCTTGCCGTACAAGATCGACATAGCCTTTGAAGCCGGACTTGAGACTCGCCTGGCAGAGCGAGTCCAGCACGTATAATATGTTGAGACGTGCGTTCATTGACGCCTAGAAAATGGGCAGCAGAGCATACGAGAATGGTCAGGTCAGCAATTCTCCAACTGTGTGAGTGTGGGGTTGTAATGTGTGGAAATATGCACAAGGGTTGAAGTAATTATTGCGAGAGAATAAAATGAAAAATCAGATTGCAATATTGGTTTATTGTTGGGACAAGAGAATGCGAGAAGGAGTATTATGTCATGCCCTCCTCTGTTAAGAGCTTTCCAATTCCCCATGCGCAGCAAGCAAACAGAGAGTAGCTCAAGAGCAACCCTTGCAGCCTCACCAGATAAGTTGCGATGTGGCAATCGTCATAAAGGGATTGACGGAGGAGGCACGACATTGGTGTGCATTTAAATCACGTAGGATCCAAACTAACCTGTTCCAATGATTCCAACACACAACTATACAAATCTTCGGAGAGTCGTTTGTTTCGCATAGCATAGTTCGCTACCTTTTGAATTGATTGTTGTGATGCGTTAAGCTTTTGTAGAAGGGAGGTGAATTCCAAGCGACATTCAAAAGGATCATAATCATCGGACATGGTGAGTTGGTATTGTTTCGAAAAGTTGAGAAGAAGAATGAACTGATTTTTCAAACCAAAAAAAATTCCAGCCAAAAATTTGCTGGTTCATTTTTTAGGTGGTGGATGTTGCACGTTTCAACAAAAGTGCAAACGTGGTAAAGAGAAGATAATACTAGCAAAAATAGGTCAACATCGCCTTCACCAGGAAAATAATGGGCGAAGTCATTACAACTTGGGCAGGGATTCGCTTACCATATCAAAAGAGATGCAAATATTTTAGTCGAAGGATAGAATATCATAGTTATTGTTTGTGTGATTTCGTTGAAATATTGAACAAGAAAAATGAATAGAAGATAAACTGACAATTTATCGTTGAGTATGTGTGGAAGGAAACACTCATTGTCACATACCAAGGACTCAGCACATCCTAGACAGCACAAGTCACTTTTGAAAATCGGAAAGAGAAATTGTTTGTCGTACAATCAGGTATTCCGAAATGATAGCACAGTATGGCCCATAAACTCACTTGGTGTCAAAAAGTATCCATTATACAGGTTTTACCATGCCATTGCCGTTGCCTCTACATAGATAGGTCGTCCATTCATTTCTAATATGTTAGTGTTAGATATTGCAACACAGGTACATGCTCCAAATATCGTAGTCATTATGACATAGAATGCAATGCACAGTGCGCTCTTTCCGTCAACTTAAAAAAAAAGCTTTGGTATCTATTTTCAAAAACTACGAGTTGTGAGCATGCTTTAGAATCTACTTACATAATATGAAGATCTAGATAGGGATCGACCATAATGCACATGTACCAAGGGATGCTGACATTTAATGGACTTGCATAGCATGCATATCAGCAATAGGCGGAGGGAAAGAGCTGGGATTTCATTTAAATTTAAGCTTATGCAGCTCAACTTCATTAGTAGTCAGCAAAGGTAGAAATTTGTGGCACGTTAACGCTGCACAGACTACGCGTGAAAGTCAACCTTTTTGGTGGCCCAGAAAGACCTGGCAAAAAGGTTGGCAATTAGTGTGATACCAGATTCCTTAATAAATGGCGCAAACAAAATTTTAACGTTTGGAATCTTCCGAGTGGCTGGATTACCTTCCTGTTTAAAGTTCGACAGCCTGAAAGTTGTATACCATCCATAGTTTGAGTGCTTTCGGCATGGCAACAACTGTTTTTGGCGTTAATAAGATCTGTCATCTAGGTTTCTCAGTCGGTTTATCAATAAACGACAGATGACTTGAACATCAGCTACCTGAAAGTCGCTGTCCCTTTAAGGAGGTCAGCAGCGCCTTTCGCCTGGGAAATGACCAAAAATACACATAAACCCAGAGCAAATAGATATAGCCAAGAGATAAGGGACGTGAAATAGAAGGCATGGTTAATGTCCTCAGAAAATCGGTCCCTTTCTTTACAGGATAGAATGCGCTATAAATAATAATCATAAGGGAGCTAAGTCAATCCATGGCTCACTCCTAAAAAAAAGGACCTTCATCTTGAAGATCGCTCTGGCGATTTATGAAACATCTGTCAGTAAAAATCAGATTGAAGATATGGTTTAACGCCTGCCATTCGTTAGGGAATGAGATCTTGACGCTATATTATGGACGATTGAGAAAGTATTGAAATGAACTGAGTGAAAAGCCAGCACGCTTTATGCTTAGTCTGCAGAGATGCAACTTATCAAGCAAAGATACATCTCGCTGTGTCAAAAAGAGAATACCTTACTCGACTGATGAATACGATGTCAACCAGTTTTCTCCCCGATCATTACTCCATCATTTTACTATTTTCTTGTTGCCTTTTATTTTTTTTTTTTTTTAAAAAAAAAAAGAAAGTAATCGTTGAAGGTTCAAGCCTTATAATTGTGCTTGAGGGCCGTCCATTTCGTTATAAAGTCTTCCCGTTCTTCCATTTAAACAGCGCCGCCCCATGGAGAAACCGATTCCCAAATTTGGACTGTGGCTGATGGTCCACGTGATTCACTGCCACTGTCTTTAATCCGTAGGACTGTGATTTTTTTGGATTTTCGAAAAAAAGCACTGCTTCTAGACCTTTTGACTGGACCCAGCGCAAAAGACATGTCGCACATGCATTCTGCGTTGTACATTTTTGACTTCCTACAGCAAATTCAAAGCTCCATTAGCGAGGCTGACTTTGACATTCTGTTAGCGGAAATGTCTTCAAGCGACTATATTCCCGACAAGCAAGCTCCTTCAAAGTTCACAGTATCCATAGCCCATGAAATACCCCATCCACTGATAGCCGAACTCAACGATATTTCAACAACTGCCATGGAAAAGCCAGAATTTCACTCCATGTTAACAAGGATAGCTGATGGTTATAATCTTCTAGAAAAAGTTGCGTCCGTCCTCAAGGAGGACTATTTGATAGCAGACTTCATACAATCTATGCTTATTGGTGAACCATTTGCAACACACCAGGAAGTCACAGAAAGCGTCAATGCATTTGTGGAGAGTCTGGAACCGCCCGCTTTACAAGATGAAGTCAATGCCATATTAGATAGCAAGCGTTGCGAAAATAGTATTGGTATGTATTTAATCCTCTGGACGAACGTATTGCTACAAGTTTGGTTAATAATATTCCTCCTACCAGCTTTAAACTACGCACAGCTCGTAGAATCGCACCATATCATACAAGATGAAGTTGTGTATCAGAGATTTGTTGAATTGCTAGAGGACTGTGCAATGGAAGACTCATCATGGCCGCAAATTATTGCTCGAATTTATGAACTCATTCAATCTCAAAGACCACAAGTATGGGAGCAATTGGGCTTACTACTTGATAGAGTATCCCGGAGTAGGTACAGTTTTTTACGCCTTAACATATCTTAAATCATATCTTTTGTTGACTAAACTTTGCAATTTTTAGCCGATGACAAAACTAGTACTAATTCAAATCGCGAAGAATTCGTTAAACGCAACTATCTGGACAATGGAGGCAGACAGGAATTGGACGCTGACATAGACCGTGCCCGTATGGAGCACACACTAGGATTATAATACTCTCTTTTGCCTCATTCTCTTAATACTGGATGGCTTAATTCTATCATTGCCAGACAGTCAACGCATACATCATCTCCGTATTCAAAAATGCAGTAATTGCTGTAGATCTCACTCTCATGTAACAAGTACTCGAATTTTATTTGTAAATAAAGATTTGGACCCTATAGGAAACGAATTAGTCAGAAACGTGGGAGGGAGAACTTGGGCTTTGGGTAATAGTAGCCATGGCCTGATTTTAGAACAATCAGATTTAAAAAAGTATGCTAAGAAAGCTCGTTTTTTTTTCGATTGTTACTGACTTGCTCCAAAAAGGTTAAACCACAAATTCTGTTGAAAATCCTTTTTGAGATCGATTTTGACAACGACGCCTGTGCGAAAGATGTAAACGGCGCAAAAGTATTTTCCACCTCTTCCTTGTCAGTTTCATATTTATTGGTATAAATCTTTACACTTCACTTTACAAGCCATTCGTCCAAATAATCATGTTAGCTTGAAGCTGTACGTCGTATCGACGTCTGTTCCACGGTTTTTCGATAATAGAAAAGTCAAAACTCTCAGGTTGAACCGCAAATTTGAATGACTCAGTACCTATTCAAGAAACGTCGATCGAAAGCGCCGAGAAGCTTATGAAACATTGACTAGATGCTCACTATGTTTCAAATAGGTTTTACAGTTGTCGATGTCTCGATGGACTCCGATAAAGAATTTGACAATGCTCCAAAGTGCGGTTGAACCTGCATACAATGTTTACTTTAAACAATTTATCATGGGTGGAGTATTGTGCCTTGCTGGTTTATTGATAAACGGTTTATGGGCTGTGTATTGCCTGACCTGGTATATTGGCCTTGACTTTTTCTGTGTATATCCCATATGACTCATATTTACGGTAAATTGGCAGAAGTACAATACAGTTATTACTGAGCTTAATCAATGCTCCAAGCATAGTGTATCTATGTTCTTGTGCAAAGTTTTATGGCTATTGGATTACTTGGCCATAGCACAAGCATTAGGCTGCTGAGTACGTGACTGTCTTGCAAAAATATTGGCCGATTTTACAACGAAGCTGTTTGACTTTTTGTTATGGACAGCACGGCGGCTGCCGCGAAATTTTATACTGAATTTCAGCTTGAAAAAGATGGTCAGTCTCGATTATTGTCATCAACGCCGTGTAATTCCTGTATTGACACTTCATGTAGAGATCCAAGAACAATTGTCCCGATCAAACGAGATTGACAAAACTCATCTAGAACAGCGCTTTGAAAGCTTACTTGCGAGGATAAACTCTCTTGAACGCAAACTGACAGAGTCTACCACCTTTGTACCTGGATATGATCAGCGGCAGTTCTCCTTGGTAAGTTGTCTTGACCGCTAGTGTGTTAGTGTATTATACAAATACAATGCGGAAAACTATACCACTGGCCCTGAGTTTGCTATATTCATTCATGTAAGTCATCCAAAATAGGCATTACGAACTCTAAAAGATAATCTTGCGGCAGAACGAAGCAAGTTAACGCCAAGGACGAAGTTCTCTTTCAAGTCACGAACTAAAAAGACAGCTACTGCTACAAATACCAAACAAGCTGAACCAGCAGATGGTAATTCATTCTAAAAAGAGCAATTACTCTCTGTAATGCTGATGGGTGGGTGGGGGGTTACCTGGGCTCAGTATACTAATCAGCTGATCACCTTTTTCTTAGCCAATATTGCTGCAAGTGCTATCACATCCAACGTCATTGAAAAGAATACAATCAAATTCACCGATGTTGAAGACAGCTTCCTTACTTTGCCTGAACACAATGATCAGATTGCTATAGGTGTTTCGATTTCTAATGTGAAGAGGTGTATCATCCGGCTTGATGAGAACCAACATGATATTTCTGCTGTCCACATAAAAGATATTGAACAGTGCGTGATCATTGCTGGTCGTGTGAGTGGATCTATCTTGATATACGGTTGTAAGCGATCGATCATCTTGGCTGAGTGTCATCAGGTAAGTTCTCTTAGAAATCTCACTAGTGCGATATGATCTTCATGTACTCATATGTTACACGCAGTTCCGTATGCATGATTCAGCGACCGTCAAATTGCTCCTTTCCGTGAGCAGCCATCCTATCATGGAAGATAGTCGAGATATAGTAATAGGATCTTATAATACGCAATCAGCATTATCGCACGATAATGCTTCAGAGGTAAGTGCAAGCATGCGGCCTGATAACATATAATCACGCTAGATCTAACCGGACCTGTGTATTTTCCCAGCGGATGAAGCGGGCCAAAAACTACTATGATCATATGGATGATTTTAACTGGCTCAAGCAGCAAGCGTCACCCAATTGGCGGCTAATGGATCCTTCTACTGCCAGCAAAGCAAGTCAATCCATCATGCAACTTGAGGCTTCCACAGCCAAAGAAATGGCTGCAAACACTGAATTGGATTTATATAAAGATTTATTTCCCATGTAGACATACACCTTGATGCCACACCCTAAGGTGAACCAATCCTTCACCCGACGGCCTTGCATTAGTACGACGTACAGGATGACTGTGGGAACTCCACCTTAGAAACTCAATAACGTTTGTGTAAAGATTACTATAGCTCTAATACATGTACATTTAACCTGCAGTGGCGGACTGCAATGCAAACCAGTTGGGCGTCATTGCATCGGACTGGCAAAACAGACTTGGAGGCACTTCATCATTGTGTATAAATGTCTATGTATATTCTCTATCATGGTTGTTTACTTCAATCTACTCTATTCATGACAATTTGACTCTCGTGGGAATCAGGGTGGGAACAAAAACGTCAAATGTCCGCTTATGGGCATGGCTAGTGTCAGGGCTATAAATGTTTGCCCGTTTCATCTGATTCGTCACTTGCCTCTTCTCCTCTTTTTTCCATGGCTCTCATCGCTAAAGCAATCACCCAAACTTCTGCATTGTCACGGAGTGTCTTCGTACGCTCCTTCTCTGTATCCGCTCTTCGTACCCAGGCTCGGCCATTGGATTCCGAGTTTCCAGTCCTCACGGACCCTCTTGTAGATAATAAACAGTTGCCATCATTCATGGTTGGGACTGAAAATGGTTTCTTGCCTCGTCAAGTATGTTATCTACATAAGCTATTTTTCGCGGAGAATATCTGTGCGTATGAACTCAATCTACTTTGTCATTTAAGGAACCGCTAGCTCAGCTTCCTGAAAGATTTGACAAGCTAGAAAGCCTACTACAACGTATGCCCATTCGTTGCAGAGATGGATCTCCTGGTCTTCTTGCACACGGTCAATTTGGTGATGCAGTTGAATCTGAACTTCCTGTATATAATGTTGATGATATCCATGACAATCAGCTTCTTTCAGGTACGGTGTACAATGCAATGCATAACATAAATAAGACTAGGTTATCCAATCTTTTTTCCTGGTCAATTAGCCCTTTTCCGAGATTATACATTCGCTGCGTCCGCTTATCTATTGGAACCATGTGACATTATGTATAGATCCAGGGAAGACTATGGACTTGGACGTCAATTACTACCCAAGAATATCGCTGTTCCACTTGTCAAGGTGTCGGAAAAGATCCATTCCAAACCCTTCATGGAATAGTAAGTCGATTATAATCCTTTGTAAAAAAAAAATGCGGACAGGTGACACTGTTGTCTAATCTAGCTATCCATATTATTTGCTTTTGATAACACTACAGCGCTCTCAGCTACAGGTAATTGTTTGTCGTCTTGTTGTCAAACGACTTCTTTCCACGTGATGCATCACTCATTTGATGGTTTTTTTATTTATTTTTTTATTTTCTCCATAGCTTATACAATTGGAAACGGCTCAACCCAAGCGCTGGTCTCAGTTATGATAACTTGGACATTGTGCGTGCGTTTGCCGGGTCCGCTTCAGAGTATGATTCTTTACAGAATTCTTTCCTGTTCATCTTCAAATCGCCGATATGTTAACCTTTTATTTGCGTTTGTCTACTTTACTTTATGATTATAGGGCTGGATTTATCCTTAACCATGTAACTATGGTGGCTTACTCTGGTGACCTTGTCAAACATTCTTTAGCTGTCATGGATGCTGTCTCCAACAATAACCGTCTACAATTTGATAATTCCATGCGCATGCTAAATCATACTTATGAATTCATTAATAACGAAATGGAAATGATGTGGAGTCGCAGTGAGCCAGGCGACTATATGAAGTTCCGTACATTTATCATGGGTACCAAAAATCAAGTATGTATTGTTGGGCATTTACCTTTATCTGAAAGGGAAAAAAAAGAGATTGTAAATCGCTAATTTATTTTACTAGCCAATGTTCCCTAACGGTGTTATATACGAAGGTGTCTCAGATACCCCACTCTTCTATCGTGGTGAAAGCGGAGCCAACGATTCTATGGTTCCTCTTGGTGACAACTTGCTGCAGCTAACTGCCCACATGCCCAAGAACCCATTGACAGAAGTACTTCGTGACTTCCGATCTTATCGTCCTACGAACCACAAAGAGTTCTTGGAATACGTTCAAGAAAGAGCTGAACAGGTTGGAGTTCGTGACTTTGCCTTGAAGGACGATAACTCTGCTGGTAAGTAACGTATGATATATGTGATGCATCGTTATCGAGAGTGCATGGAAAGTAACATACCCTGTAATTTTTAGCTCTGTACTTGGCCAACGTGGACCAGATCAGAGCTTTCCGTCACAGACATTGGAATTTCACAAAGTCTTATATTATCAAACATACCCAACATGCTGTGGCAACTGGAGGAAGTCCAATTACTACATGGCTACCAAACCAATTAGGCACTGTGCTTGACCAAATGATCCAAGTTGGCAATACCATTAATCGCAATAAATTGACAGAGGAAAACCAAATGGCTCTGGACGCCATTTGGAAACGAGCTGAAGCTCAGAAGAGGGTACTTGAAAGAGAGGTTGCTACGCTTAAGCAAGCATTCAAGGATCAAGACAGAGTTTAGTATGATATGATCTCCTGCAAATGTTTATTTGTAACTAAATAAGATCCAAGATGTGCTAGTGCTTCATCTCTCCAATAATTAAACTGTTTATCAAGTTTGTTAAAAACAATTTTTTTTTTTTTTTCAGTCCAGAGAGCTTAACTAATATATCAGGCTGTTGTAGATTAAAGTCACTTTAGAGACTTTACTTGCTTATCTGGCCTGATGCGTTATCTTCCAAAAGACCTTCACTCACCGCATTTTTTTTTTTATGCAAATCCTGAGAGACGTATTGTATACCTGGTCTGGTCGGAGCTTCCATTTGTACGGCGGGTCCATAGGCTGTGATTACATTTTTCCGCTAGTATATCATGATGCAACTTAACTCATTAGTACTCCTTAATAATATAACACCTGGTTATGTCCAACTATTACCAATGTGAAATGGAAGCTTGGTTCTAAAGAAAAGCGCACGTCTAACTGGGCTTACGTAGAAATGGCCATACAATAGGATAGTCAGTCAAATTCTTGGCCAATAAAACTTTAGAAACAGCTGGAATCTGATCGAATTTGGTGCGTGTGACTCATTTTCACCAATGGCCTGTCAATTAACTCCAGCTGCTACAAATTTGGTTTCTTAAAAAAAAAAAAAAAAAAAGGTCAAGGATACAACATTTTTCTTTGAAGTCTTCTCAATCCTGTTTTATCTCATACTCAAAATATGGTAGTCCAAACACTAGAAGGGCATGTTCCAACTTATCCTCGGTCTGAAGGCTTGATCGAAACAGATGTTTCTTCGCCAAACCCACATTTACAATCCTCGACCGATACGTCAAATCTACCACATGTAGATTCAACCAGTGAACCTGATTATTTGCAAATGATTGTGACATCCCGTGTATATGATGTTGTCCAGCAGACTCCACTTCAACGTGCTGAGAATCTAAGCGCTAAGCTCAGCGCCGACATCTATCTTAAGCGCGAGGATTTGCATTCAGTCTTTTCTTTCAAGATTCGAGGAGCCTATAATAGAATTGCTCACCTTTCCGAAACAGAAAAGAAAGCAGGCGTGATTGCATGCTCAGCAGGTAATGATTTTAGAAAGAGGATTATGAGAGAAGGTATACTCGAAGAATCAGGTATTGACTTGAGCTAAACTTGGCAGGAAACCACGCTCAAGGTGTAGCACTAGCTGCAAAACAATTAGGTATACCCGCAAAAATTGTCATGCCGGTGCCTACGCCAGCCATCAAGGTAAGATGAAATGAATTGAAAGCAGTAATAGTGTATTCGACTGCAAATCATCACTTGATATTAATACTGGCCATTTTGTTTAGTGGCGTAACGTGAAGCGATTAGGTGCTGAGGTTATTTTGTACGGAAACGATTTCGACGAAGCCAAGGCCGAATGCGTTCGCTTAACTGAGAAATACAAGCACACCAACATTCCACCTTACGATGACCCATATGTGATTGCTGGACAAGGCACTGTCGGTCTAGAGATTTTACGACAAACGGATCCCAAGAAATTACAAGCTATCTTTGTTCCAGTTGGAGGAGGTGGTTTGATCGCTGGCATTGCTAGTTATGTCAAGAGAATTGCACCACATATCAAGATCATTGGTGTTGAAGCCAATGATGCTAATGCCATGACACAAAGTATTGCAGCTGGTAAACGTATTGAAATGAATGAAGTTGGTCTTTTTGCGGACGGCGCGGCTGTTCGTTTGGTTGGCGAGGAAAATTTCCGACTAGCCCATAAGCTTGTGGATGATATGATTAACGTGACCAACGACGAAATTTGTGCAGCTATCAAAGACGTTTTCGAAGGTGAGTAAAAATTTGACTCTTTATTTTTTCCCTCAAACACTTGACCCCCCTTATGCCGTATTACGTTGACTGAGTTTCTGATTCCACATTTCCTTCACCATGCTGCGGATTTCTTGACGCTCTGTTTTTCCAATCGATTGTTCTATGATTGTTGATAAATTGCCTCAGAGACCCGATCTGTTTGTGAACCTACAGGCGCACTTGCACTTGCCGGTATCAAGCGGTATCTCCATCTCCATCCAGAATCTCCAGAAGGTGGGCTTGTAGCTATTGTCTCAGGTGCCAATGTTAACTTTGATCGCCTACGATTTATTGCCGATCGAGCTGAGCTTGGAGAATTATCAGAAGCCTTCTGCAATGTTATCATTCCCGAAAGACCGGGCAGCTTCATCAATATGATTAAGCACGTCAACCCTAGGTCGATCACGGAGTTTTCATATCGTTACTCAGACCCCGAACAAGCTCACATTTACATCAGTTTCAAAGTACAAGACCTCGAGGCCGAAACTAAGGAAGTCTTGAATGGTTGGAAATCAGAAGGCATACATGGTTGGGATATTAGCCATAATGAACTCGCCAAGACCCATGCCCGGTACATGGTTGGTGGACGTCATAGTGTTCCAAATGAACGCATCTTCCGTTTCAGTAAGTGTGATTTCGCTCCCATATGAAACCTACCAAAACAAATGGATCATCCTCACGCAGTTCTTTTTTATAGTCTTCCCAGAACGTCCAGGTGCTACGCAGAAATTCTTAGCAGGTCTTGAATCCGAATGGAATGTATCGCTATTCCACTATCGCAATCACGGAGACGGTAAGCTTTTCATTATCATGGAAAAAGATATAACCTAGCGTCCCATACTTGGCAAGTCCCTTAATATCGCCTCTGTATTTTGACACCAGATATGGGTAAAGTTTTAGTTGGCATTCAAGTGCCACCTGAAGATAATGCAGCCTTTGATCGCTATCTTAAAGAACTAGGATACAATTATATAGAAGAGACTCATAACCTTGTATACGAAGCGTTCTTAAGAGCATAGATTCTCGCTTCCCATTACAATATAATATAATTATAGTAAAAGGGATCTACGGTTTGGCGAATCATTTTGTGGCTGGTGTGGCGCGCCCTTATAAGACTGGTAAAAATTACCAAATAAGTCTCAAGTTTGCTCTGTTGATGTTTGGAAGTTTCCTGGCCTTCGCTGTATGGCGGGGGGCGGTGAACTAATATGATTTATTAGGCTATGTAGAAACTTCCATTCGAAAGTGACTTGGCGGTTAGAACTCTAAGAATCATGGGAAAAGCCTTTCATTGTATCGATGGGCACGCTTACGACAGCAGCGGGTATTTATTTTATCATTGCTCATTCAGGTGAGCATTTGCCCGTCCTACATATCCCGTAATTCTCTCAAAAAAACAGTAGAACGTTATTAATAAAATTATATCGATGATATAAATGAATATTTTTTTGTGATATCCTGCTTCCTATCAATTATTTTTTTCTTTATTCTTTTCCTTTGACTCCTTTTTTAAGCGCCAGTGTTTGTCTTTCTCCACTCAACATTGTGTACTTTTTCTTTCTACGATCCATGCTAGAGTCCATCCACCATGACAGGATCATCTCCCAAACCAGTACCCCCCACCATCATTACCGACCCTTCGGCTTTGAATGACCGAACAGAAAACACTCCCGCTTTGACATTATACTCTGCTGATGACAATAATCTGGAGTCCAATCCTCCCTCACCTCTATTTGACGCCAAGCCCAAGCCAGACGATACCAAGTCATCGAATCCTGTAAATATTGAAAAGTTACTACAATATCATGGTGATCCACAAAATCCTTTTGCATTTACGATCGATCAACTGTATGCTATGTTTGATCCAAAAAACATTGATCTCCTGGTGGCATTTGGTGGATTGGAAGGCATAGCAAAGGGACTACATTCTAATATTAAAGATGGTCTAAGCAACCATGAAAATGCTCCGTTTGAGCCTATAATGCTATCTCAACTGATAGACTCTGATAATGTCGAACCTCCCAAGCTTGAAGATGAATGCGTATCACCCCCAGCCCCTTCTCCAACGCAACATACATCTGCCAACACTCGCTTTGCTCAGCGCCAAGCTGTATTCGGTACAAATACGTTACCTGAAGTCAAAGGCAACAATATCTTTCAACTTATGTGGATGGCTTTCAAGGATAAGACGTTGGTATGTATAACGACCGCCTTTGAGGAATTTGAAATATACCTTTGCAATAGTAAACCCCCCTCATCTCCATCACCGAAAAAGTTTTATCCATTAACCCTGCCTCCCTAAATTCTTTGTCCCAAAATTAGATCCTTTTGACCATTGCTGCGATTGTGTCTTTAGGTGTTGGTTTATACGAAGATCTGGGACCACCACAAATTGACGCAAATGGATATGTAGAACCAGATGTCCACTGGGTCGAAGGCGTAGCCATTATTGTGGCTATCGTCTTAGTGATCACAGTTGGAAGTGTAAATGATTATCAGAAAGAGAAACAATTTAGGAAACTTAATGCGAAGAAAGAAGACCGCGATGTCAGGGTAAGTTACTGCGATTTCCTGAATAAACTATGTTCACTGCTAGCTAGCGCAAACAAACAAACATACAAACACTCCCACACCCCCCAACCATTTCCTTATTGACTTTTGACATACTACCGCTATTTTAGATCACCAGATCTGGACAACAAGCCATGATTTCCATTCGAGACATACAAGTTGGGGACGTCCTACATCTAGAACCAGGAGAAGTTATCCCAGCTGATGGTATATTTATAGAAGGTCATAATCTAAGGTGTGACGAATCGACTGCGACGGGTGAAACAGATGCTGTGAAGAAGCAAGGCTGGCATGAATGCTTTCGGTTACATGAAATTTATCAGCGTCAACATCCAGATGACAGTCATAGTGTCAGCGCCGCTAGTGGTGTCAGTAAACCAGATTCTCCAAGTACGCTTGTGCCCACACCAACTCAAGCCAATAATAGACTGAGCGTTCAAGGCAACTTTTTAGCTCCTCCTTCACCTACTCCAAAGGAATTTTATTCGGCTTCTTCTTCTTCTTCTTCAGCTGTATCAACTGCTTCATCCGAACCTGTTTTTGAAGCTGGTGCACATTTACCTGATCCATTTCTGATTTCTGGAAGCAAGGTCCTGGAAGGAGTTGGAACTTATATGGTAACCAATGTCGGAGAATCCTCTTTCAATGGTAAGACGCTGATGGCCTTACGCTCCGAGTCCCAGAGCACTCCGTTACAAGAAAAATTGGATGGTCTAGCCGACATGATTGCTAAACTTGGTTCTGCCGCGGGGTTGCTCATGCTTTTGGTCTTACTGATTCGATACTTTGTAGGTTGGAAATACAACGGTATTCCAACTTCCCCAGCCAAGATTGTGGAAGAGATTATGAGTATCATCATTGTTGCCGTCACAATAGTTGTGGTGGCTGTTCCTGAAGGTCTCCCCTTAGCTGTGACATTAGCACTAGCTTATGCAACCCAAAGAATGCTCAAGGATAACAATCTCGTTCGCGTTCTCGCTGCGTGTGAAACCATGGGCAATGCTACCACTATCTGCTCCGACAAAACTGGTACTCTCACTCAAAACGTCATGACCGTTGTTGCTGGGACTTTAGGAAACTCTTTTCGTTTCCAAAATGAGGTTCCAGCCTCTCGTAATGATTTGGTTGCCTTGATGGATGTTAAATCAAAGGCTCCTGTTCCAGTATCGCTGCTTATAAGCCAGGCTGTTGCTGTCAATTCTACTGCTTTTGAATCAACTGGAGATGATGGCAATGTCACTCTTCTCGGCAATAAGACTGAAACTGCACTTCTTGGATTTACTCAATCTCTAGTTGACGCTCCATTGTCACATCAACGATCAAGATGGGCTATCGAACAGATCTTTCCGTTCAGTTCAGATCGAAAGGCGATGGCTACTGTTATTCGAATTCCTCATTTGGATAAACAAGGCAATGAGGTCAAGACCACTTACCGTGTTCACATCAAGGGTGCCTCTGAAACTCTTGTTGGTCGTTGTTCCAACGTAATATCTATGCATGATCCATCTTACCGATTTCAAACCGATGTCAATGACGATGATTTTGAAATCAAAGTCCGAGAAATGACTCCAGACAATCACAGTCGTATGGGCAAGATCATCCAGAGCTATGCTTCACGGTCTCTTCGAACGATCGCTCTCTGTTACAGGGATTATGATCACTGGCCACCAAGAAAGACCAAGAAGTATTTCCATGAAGAGGAGATTGATGTTCCCTATGAAGACCTTGTGGACGACAACAAGTTGACTCTCATTGGTGTTGTCGGTATCGAGGATCCGCTTCGTCCTGGTGTCAAGGATGCTGTTCTGGCTTGTCAAAAGGCTGGTGTGTTTGTTCGCATGGTCACTGGTGACAATATGATCACTGCTAAAAGTATCGCGAAGCAATGTGGCATCTTTACCAGTGGCGGCATTGTCATGGAAGGTCCAGTTTTCAGAAATCTTCCACCTGCAGAAATGGACGAGGTAATTCCACGCCTTCAAGTGTTGGCTCGCTCTAGCCCTGAGGATAAACGTATTCTTGTCGGTCGTCTCAAAGAACTTGGTGAAACTGTAGCCGTCACCGGAGATGGAACGAACGATGCTCCAGCTCTAAAATTGGCCGATATTGGTTTCTCTATGGGAATTACTGGTACTGAAGTTGCCAAAGAAGCATCTAGCATCATTCTTATGGACGATAACTTTAGCAGTATTGTTAAGGCTGTCTCTTGGGGTCGATGTGTCAACGATGCCGTCAAGAAATTCTTGCAGTTCCAACTTACTGTCAACATCACCGCTGTTCTTCTTACGTTTATCTCATCTGTTGCTTCTTCCAGTCAAAAATCTGTCTTGACAGCAGTACAACTACTTTGGGTCAACCTGATTATGGATACTTTTGCCGCTTTAGCCCTTGCCACTGACCCTCCGTCACCTGAACTTCTATTGCGTAACCCTGAACCTCGTTCAGCGCCTCTCATCACATTCCCAATGTGGAAGATGATCATCGGTCAAAGTATCTTTCAAGTGGTGGTGACCTTGATACTTCTTTACAGTGATATCCTGGATTTCCCTGCCGAAAGCACCTTTTTGCAAACCGTCGTATTTAACACCTTTGTCTTTTGTCAAATATTTAATGAGATCAAGTAAGTTGTCTGAACGTTTCCTACCAAAGCATATTTGTTAGCATTTACTCAACCTTTATTTTTTCTTCCAGCTGTCGCCGTATTGATAATCATTTCAATATTCTTAAAGGTCTTCACAAGAACCTCTTTTTCATTGCTATTTTCCTCATTTGTGTAATCGGCCAAGTTATTATCGTTCAATGGGGTGGAGCCGCTTTCCAAACCACTCCAATTGACGGTATTCATTGGGCCATCAGCATCGTTGTTGGCCTTCTCTCCATCCCCATTGGAGCCGTGATTCGAATGATCCCTGATAGCATCTTCTCTATTTTTATTCGTAACGAAAACACGCGCATTCAATATCTGGAACCTGAGAAATTGCTATCTTCCAATAGAACCCCTTCGGTTTATGTGGCTGGAGGAGAACGATTCGCGTGGAACAATGCTTATACTAACGTTACACGAGAACTTGCCAATTTCCGGGAACCAAAAAGCGATGGTCATCTTCACAAAAGACGTTCAAGTAGTGCCTTGGCTGCTGCTATTATACCGAGCTTCATTGCTACGGCTCCTGGCGCTGGTTGGGTTGCCTCCAAGGAAGAAGATTTGCAGCCAGATCACTTTGCAACCCAAGATACCAACAATTCTGACATTGACATAGAGCGATGTGACAGGACTTCTGAAGAACAAATCGAAAGTATCCAACAGCATCCACAAGACTCAAAGTAGCCTTCTTTATATCGTTTGGTTATGTTGCTTTTTCATATATTGATGAGTTGACCGTTGACCCCCTCCCCCTTGTCGACGATCAATACCTTGTTTTTCCTTGTACATAAAGTAAAATAAAATTATTGAGCAACAAGCTTTACATTCCTCAACCCAGTACGTATTATTCTCAGTAATTATACTGGTCAAAAGCGTTTATTTGCCATATCTTTGTAAGATACAAGTGCGAATGTGGGTGGCAATCATAGTGTTACTGAGTCGGTGGTGTTCAAAGCAAGCTACAAACTTCCCATTTTAGCTTTTTCCATGCATCTGGAAACTATCCAAAACAAGGGGTTTTCTGGGCGTATTCTTCCAGAGAGAAATTTTCTGTCGTCATCAATTGGCATCAAGAAGTAAGTCGTTACAGCAATAAGAACTCCACTTTTGCTAGTCATTGGTTTAAGCCCAAGTTTGATGTCTGGATTGCAACTCACAGAATTCGTAAAACGACCAGACGTCGGTACTACTGGCCGTGCGACTCGCGTCCGAGCCAATTTCTTTGAAGTGCAAAGTTTCCCGCAGAAGAACATTCACCATTACGACATCGCCATAACACCGGATGTACCGCCCGTTATCAATAGGAAAATCTGGAAGACCTTTGAAGAACAAGACGGCCAAGGTTGCCTGAACGGTATCAAGCCTGTCTATGATGGTCGTAAAAATATTTTCTCTCCAAAAGCCCTTCCTCTTGATGACAACGCTGGAATGTTTGAGGTACATAATTCCCACAGCTTTATACATTTGAACTCATAATACAAAACGAAAGCGATTTTGGTATATTTGAATACTTTCCAACCGGATGCACTACCATCAAACGCTACCCCCGTACTACCATTATCATTTCAACGTATTCATTGTCTCTCGAGACGATGTTTCTTTCATTTTACGTTTCCCCTTTTGTTAAGGTTTCTCACCACATTACAGCCCCTCTTTAAATAATTGTCCGACGTGTATCTTCCCAACCCAGTACTCATAACGTTCTCTACGCATAGATCACTCTTCCGGAAGATGATGCCAGAGCTTCATCCAAGCGCCCCTCACGTGTCTTTAAGCTCAAGATCAAAAAGACCGGTGAAGTTGTTATGGATGAGCTTCGTCGATTCCTTAGCGGAAAGGGTGCGTGCACCAGTGGTTGCTTGACAGGTATGTTTCAAACTATTGTTTCATTTAAATGATATGAACTTTTGACACCATGAATTACACTCTAGCTATCATGGTTTTGGACGTCCTCATTCGCCACTTACCATCCATGACTTACGCTACTGTTGGTCGATCTTTCTTCACACCCCAGGAAGCCAAGCCTCTTGCTAACGGTGCTGAAGTCTGGCAAGGTTTCTACCAGTCCGCTAGACCTGCTGTCGGTACGTTCCTTTTTTATTTAGTATTGATCTATATCCTATTCATCGCTATTTTTATCCTGACTCACTCATATCATTATTTATAATCATATAACTTGAATTGTTATAGGTAAGATGATGGTTAATGTCGATGTTTCAGCAACGGCTTTCTATGAGAGTGGCCCACTTCCACAAATGGTTGTCAAGATCCTCAACTGGCGCTCCATCGATGACCTTCGACGTGGTATTAACGACCGTGATCGTGTCAAACTTGAGAAAGTCCTTCGTAGCTTGAAGATCAAGGTTGTCCACCGTGGTGAAAACAACCGTCGTTACAAGATTTCCAAGTTAACCTCCACGCCTGCGGATCAAACTTTGTTCAAGGTTGGTGACTCTGAGGAGAAGCAAGACGTTGCGTCTTACTTCAACAAAACCTACGGCAAGAAATTGAGCTTTCCCTTCCTTCCCTGTGTTGTGGTTCAAAACAGCACCTTCTTGCCCATGGAAGTGTGCGAAGTCGTTCCTGTATGTTTTTCTAGTTTGGTTTTAGGCGTTCATCGATATTTTACTTTATACATTATATTGATGACTATGATTTTGCTTTCAGGGACAACGCCACATGAAGAAACTCAACGAAAAGCAGACCGCCGAAATGATCAAGTTTACTTGCCAAAAGCCTAATATGCGTGCCAACAAGATCAGCCAAGGTCTCAATCTGTTGAACTACAAGGACAATGAATACATGCAGCAATTCGGAATGTCTGTCAAACCGGATATGGCCGTCGTAAATGCACGAATTCTCCCTACTCCAACCGTTTCTTACAATCCTTCAACGCGTGATGGTGCATTCGTACCTCAAGGTGGTGCATGGAACCTGCGAGGAAAACGGGTTGCTCAAGGTGCCACTCTGGGATCATGGTCCGTTGTCTGCTTCTGTCATCCACAGCAGGTACCCATGCAAGATATTCAACGATTTGTTCGTGAGATGTGCACTACTTTCATGGACACGGGCATGGTAAGTTGTAAAACAATGAAAGGCGGAATAATCAACATCATCGTTTACTGATACTTGGATCCTCAATTTAACCATTCTTCTCTTCCGATTATAGAATGTTGTCAACAAGACTCCTCCGATCACCCACGCTGACGCCCAAGGAAACATTGATCGTACCTTAAAGGAAGCTTGGCTGAAGGCTGGTAATGCTGCCAAGGCGGCTCCTCAACTTATTGTCTGCATCTTGCCTAACACTGGTGTTCCCCTCTATGCCGAAATCAAGCGAATCTCTGATACCGTCATTGGTGTTGCAACGCAGTGTGTCCAATCCAAGCACATTCATGATGCCAAGAAGCAATACTGTGCAAATGTCTGTTTGAAAGTAAACTTGAAGCTTGGTGGTATGAACTCTTTTATCATCCCACAACAGATTCCTTTCATTTCTTCTCGCCCCACCATTCTTTTCGGCGCTGACGTCACTCACCCTGCTCCTGGCGACATGAACCGTCCTTCTATCGCTGCTCTTTGTGCCTCTATGGATGCTCGTGCTTCTCGCTATGCCAGCTCTATCCGTGTTCAAGCCAACCGAACGGAAATCATTGCAGATCTTGCCAATATGGTTAAGGAACTATTGAAGACTTTCTATCAATCATCTGGTCAAAAGCCTGAACGTATCTTGTTCTATCGTGATGGTGTCTCTGAAGGTCAATTCAAGCAGGTCTATGACAATGAAATTGCTGCTGTTCGCGCCGCATGCATATCTCTCGATCCCACCTACAAGCCTACCATTACCTTTGTCGTTGTTCAAAAGCGCCATCACGCACGTTTCTTCCCTATTGAACAAGGCGATACTGATCGCACTGGTAACTGCTTGCCAGGTACTGTTGTCGATACCAACATTGTTCATCCTTTCGAATTTGATTTCTACCTTCAATCACATGCTGGTCTACAAGGAACGTCTCGCCCAACCCATTATCACGTCCTTCATGATGATAACAAGTTCACAGCTGATCAACTTCAAGATTTGACATACCGACTTTGCTATCTCTATGGCAGAGCTACTCGAGCTGTTTCCATTGTACCTCCCGCCTACTATGCTGATTTGCTTGCTACTCGTGCTCGCTTCCACTCTCGTGGTGAACATTGGTCTGATACTGACGCTACTTCTGAAAGCATGGATGGTGAAGGACATATGGCCAGCTTCGGTGTCGTCAAACCTGAATTGCAAAAAGTCATGTTCTTTATGTAATTTCGTATATACCTATGGATGATGCGTCATTACGATTAACCATTATCTCGTCCAATGATGCTTTTCATTCTTCTTATGTCCTCATTTTTTGTTGTTCACACCTGAACTTTTCTTCTACTATTCAACATCCACTTTCCCTCCCCTCCCCATTGCTTTTCCTACTTGAGTGTGTTTATAGTCGCTATTTGGCCTATTGTCAACTTTCAAAATCCATATCACTGTTCTTTGTCAATTGTTAAATTGTCGTTATTGGTATATGTTTTCTTCTGGATTGAATGATGCTATATCGGTGATGGCTCGATCGGTTCGCTGATTTTTTTTCTATGCTATTATCATAAAGGTTGTTTTAATTTATTTGAATGCGAGGTATCTTTGTGTATGTGAAATAGAGAGAGTGAGTACTACGTAATGTAAAGTTTAATATCTATTTGATGGTGTGTCGTTTGTTGAATTTGCCAGTGGGTTTTCGGTATGTTCGTTTGCCAGTCAGAATGTCAACATAATCTCTCTTTTCCACCTCTCCTTCCTTTGCTTTGGCATTGAAGGCGGATTTTACTTTGACTTTGGCATCGCCCATGTCGACATCTTGGTCAGCAACATGTCCTTGCTTCAGCGTCTGTTCAAGTGCCTTCTTCACCTCTTCCTTGACGTTGGCATGCTTCTTGTTCTTGGAGATGCCTCCATCGATTGGAGCAATGGTCGGATTCAATGCCCGTTGTTCCTTTTCTTTTCGAGTCGGCCGTTTAAAGAACTTTGCGCTGCGTCCCATTGTTGGAAATTATATGTTGTAGTGAGTAATGAAGCAAGCCGTTAGATCTTGATCGCCGATCAGCGAGAGAAAAAAAAAAAATTCAGAGTACGACCTGGGACGGCTTTGTTTGACTGGCTTCAATAAAGACATCAGATTCGCGTACCGGCATAGCATTCAGTTTAATAGAGCCTCGGTTTGCATAGATAGTCTCTATATATAGAAGTGCACGGCGATGGTCACTGACGACAGAGTAATACATTCTGAACGGACTCGTCTATAAATGTAACTGGCAATTTAAGAAAAATTGCATCAAGTATGGCGCCATACAGCGCAATTGCTCAAGCTCTGCGATGAAGAAAATTTGATGTAGAAGCTTGACGAAATAACAAAGTCGAAGATTCATGCTAGAGTTGATGGAGATGGCTACAGATACTACAGATAACATCCTATGTCTAATTGGATCAACTCATCTTGCTAATATGCATTTCTAATCATTCATCAATAACTATGCCACTCAAGCCTTGAAAAACAGGTCATAAACATCACATAAAAGGTATATAGGCCATAAAGATGACTGGAAAAGCTAAATGAATGCGAACAGCAGGCCATAAAGGCATGTCCACATCTTGTCAAAGATAACGGCTGGAGCCAAAAATTTTGTGCGGCTGAGAAATCACGTGGACAACAGAAAACAACACCAAAAAAAAATTATTTACCTTTGTTGAAAAGGACGTCAAAAAGTTGGGATTCCTTCTCTTTCACTTCCTCCACAATGTCCTTCACCCTTGAGACTTCTTTGGCCAACCACATTCTTAACGGTTTCTTCGAAAACGCTTCCTACGTCCAGGGGTAAGTAATCGCTGTCTTGTGACATGTGTTGATAGATTTGCAGTTTTGTTGCATATCATTTTCCTACATTCTATGCATATGGGTCAACCAACATACCACCATCTATGCGGCACGACATTCTATGCAATTCACTAATCTCACTTTCGTTATTTCTACCCACGTTTAGCTTCGAAGCCTCTGCTGCCGATAAGAAGGTCTTCGAGACCCTTCCCGAAGGTCCCAATGCTGAACAATTCCCCCATCTTGCCCGTTGGTACAAGCACATTGCTGCCGTCAACGGTTTGACTGCTAAGTAAGTTGACATGTAGCCTTGCTCGCAATCACAATTGAAAATTGCATTGCTTACATCTTTCTATTATTAAAAGGGCTGCCTCTGCTGCTGCTCCCGCTGCTGCTGAGGAAGAAGATGATGACATTGATCTCTTCGGTTCCGACGACGAGGAAGTCGATGAGGAAGCCGAGAAGGTCAAGGCTCAACGTCTTGCTGAGTATGCTGCCAAGAAGGCTAACAAGCCCAAGACCATCGCTAAGACCACCATCACTCTTGACGTTAAGCCCTGGGATGATGAAACCAACATGGATGAGTTGACTGCTGCTGTCAAAGCCGTTAACATGGACGGTCTCTTGTGGGGTGGCTCTCAACTTGTTCCCATCGGTTATGGTATCAAGAAGCTCCAGATCAACTGCGTTGTTGAAGATGACAAGGTCAGTAATTGCTCCTATCAAAATTGGCCATCATCCGGCACGTGTTAACCTTTTTTTTTTTTTTAATCATCAGGTTATGCTTGACGATCTTACTGAGAAGATCACTGATCTTGAGGACTATGTTCAATCTGTCGACATCGCTGCTATGCAAAAGATCTAAGTTAGTTGCATATTGTATATGTCTTCAATAAATCCACTCAATTTTTTATAAAATGGTTTGCCTTCATTAATATGTCAGGACATTTTTGATGGGTCGATCCACATTTATTATTTTTTTCTGGTTGTGAAATTTTTCACATGTAAGGTTGGAACCTTTTTGGCCCAAACGCTTCACGCCTTTTCTCTGCCCTGTCCTTTTCCTCTCCCAATGCAATATGTTTATAACACCATCTTTACGCCATCACCAAAATCTGGTCAACAATCTTGCTCACGGACCAACCCCAAACGACCGTCAGACCGCTCCGCCACTGACTCACTGACCGATAACCGCTATCAGTTGGTCGACGAGATACTTGCTGCAACTTCGTATTATAATGTGCTCGGAATAACTACGAGGACTAGCCCAGAAGATATCCGAAGAGCATATATCAAGGTAGCGTTTGGAACGCACATTTCTTTTGCAATAGGCTGTTAAATACGACTGTTTCTTTTTTTGACATAACTCACCCCGTATTAAAATCGACCTGAATTTTTTACAGAGGAGCAGAATCTGCCATCCTGACAAATTTGTTCCACCATACGATAAGGCAACTGAGGCTTTCCAACGTGAGTTTTCATGATACTTTGTTTACGAGATCGATAATCCCACACAGGTATTCAATGAGCACGTCTTGCAGGTCTGTCAATAGCGTACGAAACATTGAGCGACACCAGCACTAAACTTATCTACGATATCTCCGGTCCGTCCAATCGACCATTGTTTGCTGATGCTGCCACCGTAGATGGTAACGAGACACTGCAAGCTCTTTTGAAACAAGTAAGTAAACCTTTGAGTTTTTGATGTGGATGGGGGCATCATTCTCCTTCATGAGTGCGATATTCACCTCCTCGCCACATCCCTTTAGCTATTTGTGGAAATGATGGATGGAGAGTTTAATACTATGCGATCTTTCATGAGTATGTTTACCTTCTAAACCAATCTCTCCGTATGGAAATTATCCATCGACTAATGCCGTAATATCTATCTGTGTAGTCGGATTGTCTCGAAGTAATCCGTCAATACAATTCACAGAAGAAACCATCGTCAGTATCGAAATATCATTGCGCAGAGTGCGCGATATGATTCTATGTATGTACCTGCTCCATCACTTGCTTTTGGAAAATACGCACCAAACTCATAATATCCACTTGTAGCAACCAAAAAATATTTCAAAGTCGTCCAGTTTGAATTGATGAGATTGTACGAACTACAACACGAGCTTCGTGCTCTATCGTATTTTGATCTTATGCGGCGCATGAGGGTCACCATCACCATGTTCAAAGTTATCTTGTCACTCCCCATCATGATTAACTTGGTTAGCAAAGGTCAAATAGCTGCTCCTCTGTCACCTGGAAATTGCAATGACATACGAACAACGACAGCTTCTACATCCACGTCTACATCGTCTGATACAGAGTCAGCAACCGAATCAAAGGATGGTGGCATTCTGGGTGAGCGGATTGAATCTGCTCTAAGAGTCGCTGTTGGATTCCTAGACGTATTATCCAGTACCAGTTGAATCTGCTTCAGGCGACATTGAGGTCTAACTCCCAAAAAAAAAGAAAAAAAGAGCGACCTCCAAGATATTCCCCCCCACATCGACAGTAAAAGTCCATTCCCAGTAATTTACAACATATTATACTTGTATTTTTTTTTCATTCTTACTTTTTGCATCCTACACTTGTTCTTTCATTACTCAACTCACTTTCATACACAGTTTGGCCTTGCCAGGCTGCTGGTTCGTAGTAGATCGAACCTTACCAATAAAATTCAACTCATAGTCTACATGCCAAGGCACATAAACATAATAGTGTTTTAGCCTCACTGTGGTGAAATCAGCGCTCTTGGCGAATTGCTTGATGGCACAGCGTTATTTCACTATCTTTGGAGCTTAATCGAGGTTACGCAGCCAATATGTATGATTCGGCATGCGAAAAAGTTGCCAAAACATTTATACTCGACTGTCAGCGACAACCGAAAATATATTATTGAAATAGCTTGAGGTGATCCGGTCCGGAATGGACTGGTTCATGGAACAGTTGCCTTGGTAGACAAGAATTTTCAAGACATTAAAGCCTGCCAGTTTGGCTGGAGACGGCGACACGAGCCTCGTTCACGGTGGCGGACAGCGGAGACTGGAGAAAAAAAGCCAAATTTAGAGCCAGGATAATTGCCTTCCTGGGTCTTTCGCCTCAGCCTTGTCACATCCCAATAAATAAAAAAACATAGAAATAACAGTTCGGAGTCCTGCACCGCCTCTTTTTTTATACCTTTCTCTCTCTCTTTCAACCCCTTTTTTCAACCATGAACGTCGACCGTTTGGCAGAGCTTAACCGAGGAAATCAGCCCTCGTCCGGTCAACAAGTTGAGATGCGACCTCTGATGGCTCCTCCTTCCGATCCCCAATCTACACAGGGCTTCTTGGACCAAATATCACAATTGCAAGATGTTATAAGGGGTATCAATGAGAACATATCTCGCCTTCGAAGTCTTCAGCAAAATTATCTTCAGACTTCTGATGAATCACAGCAATCCCGTTTGAGGTCTCAAATCAATACGCTCAACGAGGATACCGATCAAATGATTAAAAGCGTTAAGGAACGCGTCAAGGCTATCGAACCTACTCCAAGACACCCTGATCTTGGTATTCGAAAGAACCAATTTGCCAATGTTAGCAGAAGCTTTATGGATAGCATTGAAAAGTATGTTTAAAAAGATCTCATCTGTGCCAGGCTATGTTCGCATAATTAATAGTTTGCATATCATAACATATTAGGTATCGTGGCTTGGAAATTGAATTTCAAAAGCAAGAAGCACAACAGCTGGAACGACAAATTAGAATCGCAAACCCTAGTGCAACATCAGAGGAGATTGAGCAGGCCGTTCATAATGCTCAAACAGGCTCACGTCCGGTATTTGCTCAGCAACTATTAGGTCAACAATACCAAGCACAAGAGACACTACAGAATGTTAGCCAACGTCACGAAGAAATACAAAGATTGGCCCAGAGCATAAACCAGCTCACCGAGTTGTTCCAGGAAATGCAAAGCTTGCTGGAGAACCAAGCACATGTCCTCAATACCATTGAGGCGAGCAGTTATGAAGTTGTCAATGAAATCGAAAAGGGAAACGGCCAATTGAGCCAAGCAGTCACTCTGGCTAAAAACACCAGAAGAAAGAAGTGGATCATGTTTGGTATTGTTGCAGCCATTGTCATTATTCTTGTTATTGTTCTCGTTGTGAAATTGGTTCCTCAGAACAAGCAATAGTGAGCACATTGATACGAGGGAATGTGCATCATGGAATGCATTGAATGCATATAGGTCAGCCATCAATAGAGGGCCCGCCGCCAACAAAATGTAATCATTATATCCAGCTAGCCCTTCGATTTAATTCCCCATTGTCTACCTTTTGTCCACCGATTACCAATCATCACAGCTTCGCATTAGTTTATTGTATACCACTATCAAAGAATAAGAATTATGACATGCAACAGAGTTCCGTTTACAATGGAAGCGGATATGGTTTACGGTGCTGTGCTGGTTTGATGGATGAACTTACTACCTGATTGTGCGCGTGCTGTTGTGGGTGAATTCTCCACTATGCTACCGACGGCTATACTAAACGTTTTTTTTTTTCCAGATTTTTATTTCTGTTCCTTTTGTTTCATCACGTTCGGGTCAGACAAGCAACCAACCCTTTTCGGTGCTCTTATTGATTGTTCATGTTCTGTTAGTCCCCAGTATCTTATTTCTTGGGTCCTCCATTCTTGGGTCCGTTCTCCATTTGCTTCCGCTTCTCTAGTAGCTCCGAAACGGCAATTTGTTTCTGTCCATCCTTGCTGGAGCGGTGTTGTTGTTCAGCTGATAGAGATGAACTATGTCGACGTCTAACTTCTTGACGATGCTTTAGCTTTTTCTCAGCAAGTCTTTTATGTATCAAAGCCAAGTATTCTGCTTCTTCCTGCTTAGATCTCTCAGCTCGACGCTTTTTCATAGCCTTCATTCTTCTTTTGCGCTGTAGCTTGCGGGATGTAATCAGACGCTGAATTTTAGGAGCCTTTGTATATGGCCGTTTTCCTTCTTTCTTAGGATAAACGGTTCGACGAATGACATATTTCCGTACGTCGCTCTTCTTTGTCAAGGTTCTTGCCGGAGGAATGACATAAGATTATGTTCAGGGGAAAGGTTTACATAGTCGATAGACTGAATAAGAAAAAAAAAACCGATGAGATCTTCGAAGAATTTCCGAATGTGGTTTGCTCGTTTGGGACCTAATCGATTAAGGGATAGAGTGGTCAGTCAGACCTGGAATATCCTGGGGGCCTTGCTTGACCATGACCAGAGACATAACCGAAAGGTCAGGCGAGGTAACGCAGCCTCTCACTGATTTTCTCTTGCGCTCACCATCCTTCCTGGGTCTGTAACACGAGTCGCCTTGGGATAACAACAAACGAACTCGATTTTGGGTCAAAACGCCCTGTTTCATAGGGAATCCTTGTTTGTCATTTCCACCCACTGATGCGAAAATGGTAACCTTTGTAATCATCACCCAGACGGTCTCCTGCCACCACTGTAGACATGCGTCTGTCCGTAAAGTCAGATCTCATAGGATGGATCATTAATATAGGTCTGGGTTTAACCTGGGGCTTTTATTATTAGTTATTGCTTACAGACGATGCTCATCTGTTACCTCAATCAGCTTTTGGCAACCAGTAGCGGGATTTGCGATGTTGAGCTACAGTATCACGGAAATAGCAAAAAGGTTGAGTATTTTGGCTTTGGGGGGAGAGGAAGGGAGGGGAGGGGGGGGATAGAGCTACAGAGTGAACATGGTATGGCATGGTGGTACGGCACCCACCGTCCACACACATATACACACGTTTCTTTCCCAATTTTATTTTACTTGGCTCTCTCCTTGACACTTTTGTTTATATTCTTTACCTTCATTAAACTACCAAAGTATTCTAAGTAAAAGGAACAAGGGGACTATAATTCCCGTGCCAGTCAATTCATGAAGAAATTATGATGATAATCATGGCATGAACCTTAGGCAAAACAATGCGGTTCGAGGCTAGTGACGTTGATTGTTACAAGTGTGTGTTCTCGTGGATCGACTCCCCCCCCCCCAACCAATGATCACACACACTGGGTGGTTGTTCCATTTGGGTCAGCAGCAGTAGTAGATATATGTTTCCAACCTCCGATATTTTCCACTACAGCATTTTAAAACCGGATAGCTTGAAATTGCTATGACGCCTCCTCAATCTGAGCACGAATCATAAAAAGCCTATGCACAAATCATATAGCTTGGCTCTGTTGGAAAAATTATGTTGTATGACGATGTGTCTATATTTTCCGAGTACCTTGCCTCGTTCTTTCTTTTTATAAAAAAAAAAAAAAAAAAAAAAACAAAATAAAAAAAAGGGCAGCCTATTGTAATTCGTTCAAAAGGTATTTTGGTGTGGTGTTGTGGGGTACTATACATCAAAGTGGGTGGGAGGGGAATACTATTACTACAAATGAAATGCACAGAGTCTATACCAAGTTGTTCAACAATTTGATGGCACTGTACAGGAATGCTATATACGAGAAAAAAAAAATAGAGAGAAAAAAAACACTTCTACAACGCAAGTGATAATAGTCCTTGCTGTTAGCGATAGCTTAAAGCAGTTTGAGGTCTAAAATAAATCGGTGTAGGTTGTACGGAGGCTATACTGGGCATGGAGGACCAACTGGGTAAAAATTTTTCTGACGGTAGGAATAATGAGGATGGAGTTGACGATGATTGTTGTTGTTGTTGTTGTTGTTGTTGAGGAGTTTGTTGTTGATGTGGGAGTTGAGAAAAACGACCGAATGTAACTGGTATAGTTACAAATGGGTCGTAACAACCAGCGATTGTTGGAGTGTAGACTGGGGTTTGTGGTCGACTATCATAAAATTGACAAGTTGACGGTGCTGGTGCTGTAGGTAGGCGCGATGATCTTACAATAGGAGGTAAAATATTATTATTATTGTAATGAATCGTGTCATCTGGTGGTGGTGTGTTTGGTAAGCATATTCGTTTCGTTGGTGTTGCTTGAGCCATACCAGCTAAAGACCGTTTGAGGGAGGTTGTGGTAGGGAGAATAGGCTGTGACATTGAATGCACTAAAGGTGGTAAGGTACTTTTCCCTAGTATAGCTCCTGTTGTTGATCGCAACGATAATTTGCTAGGCGACTTTCCAAGTAGAGTAGTGGGGGTCTTGATTGGTCGGTATATACGTCGTGAATCCATCGCTATGAGATTGTCACATTCCGATATCCATGCCAAATATTGTTCTTCGCTAACATAGACATTATAATCTAACGCGGATAGAAACTCGATTTCCATGATATTGAGTTCATTGACGGGAATATTGGAGACTTCTGACCACGTCTATTAGGGAATTGATGAATGTGAGTGAACTGAAACCAGTTTGAAAAGAATAAAAAAAAAACCGAGCATCATACCTTGTTCGTATACGTATTGTCATCCAAAAACTTGTTGGCGAGAATCAAACCAGTTGTGAATAGACGAAATTCGGAACCAACGGAGCCTTTGATGCTGGGATAGCATGAGCGTAATACTCGAATGTATCTTAAGCTCACCAGTATACAGGAACTGGAGATTTGAGTAGCGCTTATTACGTCTTTACAGAAACTTCTGAACATTGAATATCGTTTGGAATCAACCGTTGAACTTCCTAGCTTGGCCCAACCATCGCCCCATATACATGGTACAACGAAAGCACAGAAGTCGGCTAGTTGGTCAGGGTTGCTTGAGTTGGTAGTCGGCATAACGGGTAAACGATGATTTTCTGGAAATGACGGTATTCCTTTTATAAAGGACATGATGGAAGGAAGGAAATATAAAGAAGAGAATGAAAAGGAGAGGGGGGAATGTACAGTTGGGTTCTTGCAAGACTTTTATGAATTAAAAAAAGGCGGGTCCAGTATAAATCGTCCGCCGAAGCGTAGTTCATTGTTGCAAAAAAAAAAAAAAAAAAAAAGAGGAATAATAATAAGAACGAGGGCTGGCCGCAAAAAGGGAAGTGTCACCGACTCACACACACAATACACATACACACAGGCGCATGCTGGTTGGACCATTCTACTTGCTGACGATTGGATGACTGGGGGAGTTTGGGGGGAGGTTTAAAGAAACCGAATAATTTGGCTGATTGGGGGGATTCACTTTTTTAGCCCAGTCATTCATTCAGCAAGCCAGCAAGCCCAACTGGCTCAAAATTGAATTTCTGCTAGAGAAAAGAAAGGGGGGATACTTCTTGGATGTTTCTCTTTTTTCCCTCACTTCTTTTTCCTAGATCGGTCCCCCCATAATATTGCTCCTGCCTGATTGGTTACTTTCCTAATTCAAGGCATTGGGAGATGCTTGGTGAAACCACCAACCATCGTCATCATCCTTTTTTTTTTTCATTCTCAGGTTATGTGCAAGCTTTTAAGCTCTAGTCTCAAAATATTGATCAAGGAGATTCAAATATCATGATTGCAAACGCCCATGAGTTGAGTTCAGTCACACACATTTGGTTTTGGCTGACCTGGAACGCCCCGCCCCAACTAACCAGTCCGCCTACTGCTTATGTACATTGCAACAGCACATAGTAGCTTGGGCCCCTAAAAAAAAAAGTTTGAATATCACTCTCTAGGGATGAGATGAGCTTGCAGGCAGGGTAAATGAAAGCAGGACATAATAATAACAATAATAATCATGCGGTCATTCCATCCTTGAATCCATGCCATGCCATGCCATCACAACCCCATCCCACTGCACTACACAGATTAGATATTGTAATCAACAAAAACTAAAATTCCTTGCTTGCCGTTTCCCAGTCCATTGTGATAACCAATACTTTTCTGGTTCCCGAGCTGATGGCACTCACTAATACCTTAAAAAGTCTGATTTCGTCTTTTGATTACGATTCGATTTTCAAACGCAGGACTCCATGTGTTACGAAAGACAGAAGCTAGTTTTTTATTTTTATTTTTATTTTTTTTCATACTTTTTAGCACCACTAATGTACCAGTTGACCTCAATAAATGAGAAAACTTTGTTCATATTTACAGATATGACCATGATCTACTAGACTGATGACAAATCGGAGACTTGTAGTTTCGTGATGTTACGCCTTGCTTCCTCCAGAACGTACGATTTTATGGCGGGCAGAAAGGTTTGGTTTGGGTTGGATCGTCCGTACAAAATGAACTTGCTCACTTGACTCAGCCTCTCCCCCTCTTTGTCCCCCTCTCCCCCCAAAGTCAAGACAAGAATGCCATCACATTGCAATATAATAAAAAAAGAGATGTAACTGATATGCTTTACTTTCTGTATCAACCGAACAATCGGTATTGAAAAGTAACGATTACTGTGATATAGATTTTTCATTTTGTATGTAGTATATAACATATGCGTAGATGACGGTTATATTAGTATGGATGGAATCTTCCGTTGACTATAATATCTTTTGGAGGGTGAAGAGGAGATTCTCTGGGCAAGTGATATCCAGCCCAGCCCAGCCCAGCCCAACACACCCAACCCAGCTCAGTTAAGTCAGTCTTGTGCTCAGTTGGGCTGGCTGGCTGGCTGACTGACTGACTCATTAGGCTGCAGGTCATAATACACTCATACTACCCGCATTGTTTTCTCCCAGCTGCTAGAGCTGGCTGTCTGTCTGTCATCCAAAAAAAAAATTTTTAAGGTGCGGGCGGATATGTCTGCCGCCTCATCGCCGGCTACGAATACACCCGAATTGCTTCCAGATGTTTCATTTACCATGGGAACGTAAATAGGTCCAAAAGTCTAATGAATAAGTTACCGCACCAAAATAAAATTATAACATGGTGTAAATATTTCCAGTTATGATATCCTGAAACCTTTTGCTAATCTGCTTGAATTGCTAAGCACCCTAACAGTTTTGATGAAAACTGGCCTTTCTATTTGGATTCAATCATAAAAGATAGTTTGATCAACTCGATGACGATGAAACGTGCATGAGGAGAAAAAAGGTAAATGGCGGTGGTTTCAAAGTATACACCTCCTAAAAAGTCATTTGCATTTGCTATTGCGGATTTTGAATTGGAATTGTGAAAGTCTCAATTTTCTATGGTGCGCAGCATTGAAGTCGTGGTAAAATTTGACTACCAAAAAAAAAAAAAAAAAAGGTTCGACTTGTAAAATAACCTCGTGGTACGGTTTCTTGCTATTTGGCAGAACATCAAATGCCATATTGACGATTTCTTAATGATGATTTCATAGCGCATTCTCATTTTCACCTCTTTCATCTTTATAATTTTCCAATATAGAATTACTATTGAAAAGTGTCATGACGCTCTAGAGACAGAACCTTGGCTAAAATAAAAACTCGCTGGAACTCAAAACTAAGAAACAACACAGTGCCACATGCGCAACTCGCTAAAACATTTACGATAATTACAGCAATGGATACTGTTTTATACCTTTATCTTCCAAACGGTGAATAAATGCGTGATGGTCCTGGTGATGATGAAATGGTTCATGATCAGGAAGGTTTTGCTGTCAATTCTCTAGCGAGTGAATGAACCTCCTGACGTTATCGCGATCTCCGACGAAGAAGTTGATAAAAGTAGAGCTATGGTAGAGGATATGCCCCTATGAACTTAGCAATGTTCCAGAAATGAAGTACACCTTGCGGAAGTACAAGTCGAAGGATGTATAGTAATTCATCTCGCTCATCCAAAGTACTGACAGGAGTGCTGATGCAGCTGCCAAAGAGGCTGGAATCCATACAAGAATAGATTTGAACCTTCACAAAGAATGGATTGCAAATAACGGGACAGTCCTTACAGGGGTTATAAGCTAATTACTATCATTAAAAAATGGGAAACTTCAAGCTACGCTCGGGCATGTAAACACATGGAGAAATATCATTGATCATACTACATCCTTTTCCAAAGATGTTACGGATGACCTATGTCAGCAGTTTGAAGTTTTTACCTTTGACCCGTACGTAGTTTACCGCTATTTCATGTCAAGATAAAGTGCAGCATGGCCAGGTCAGAAAAATGCTCACCTGTGGTAGCCGCTGTGAAAGAGAAAAAAAAGAAAAAAAACCAGGCACAAACAACCGGCATTTTTCAGTGCAATTTCTCCCTCAGGTCTGATTAAATGCAGCTTAAGACTCTGGCAGTCACCAGCAAAGATACGAAAGAAAGGAGATTGTGTTAGCGTATGAATACAGCAACAGTAACAGGACATTATATGAGTTTCCTGAATGCTATAATGAATGAGATGGATCCGGATCCACATATGAAGGGTCACTAAACTGTAATTTGGTAAATATACCTATCCCTATATCTGACAGCATGTCCAAGGACACCATATCTCGTGGCTATCATTATGCTAACCTACCTTCTTATTCTCCCCAGCTCAATTCAATCGAGCAATTCTGGTCTCTTGTCAAGAGTTAAGTCAAATATAATAGGTTCGTGGCAAAAGAGATTTTGACCAGAATAGGTGAAGCGTCTAACAGCTGAAGAGTTGAGCGATTTTGCAGCTTTTGTCACTCATTCTCGTAAGTCCTTAGATAAGTGTCGCAACAGAGGGAAACTTTGATATGGTTCACAGGATAAGTCTATGTTCGTTCAACATCGCAGAATGTCTACATCAATAAATAATATAAAAGAAAGGGCGAGCAAAATCTATTTTGAGCATCGCAGAATTGATTATTGAATAACATCAGGTTTCACTGAAAACCGACATCACTTTCCAGAATGAGTGAATGTCCGTTATCCGTAATCATTTGCACAGTGCAAATGAGTTGAACTAATAAATCGCTTACCTGCTTATCAAAATTTGCGACCGATGTCGAGCAAAAAAAAAAATATCTTGTTTTTATCAATTGCCAATACATATGGCAAAATTGGAACTCTATTTTATGATGTTTTGGGTAGATAATGACAGGACAAAAAGACACACAATGCCATCAATTTTTTAAGAAACAACTGGATTCGGCATGAATCTTAGAGACAGCATCCTCTAGAACAAAAAAAAAGGTTTGATCCAGCGAAAATATCCGCCATTGGCCGGACCAATCTGGCACCTGAATCATGGCTGCCCTTCAACTCTGTTACGGTATATGAATAGATACGATTTGAACTCAAGTAACGGAAAACAATAGCTGTAGTCGCACATTCGCGCCTTTCAAGAAACACAAATCGATGTTTCGATTTACGCATTATTTCTATGCAGGCTAATATGTCACCTGTGATATATGATAGATGGTCCATGAATATACAAATAGGTCACCTTAAAGAAAATACATAAATGGCTTCGAGAAGACTATTTTATTCTCACAAACAATTTTCCACAGAATACTTGAATACAAATTTAACAAAAAGAGACATAACACAATTTAGCTAATGACCTCTTGAAAATCGCTGTTGCCTGATGTTTGACATTCCTATAGCTACGTGTGTGTCATTAGCTGTGAATAGCGGGGAGTTGATTTGACTTGCTTGAACTGGCAAAAATTTGCTTGAAGGGACAGTTATCCAAGTACAGATACAAATCAAAATTAAAAGTGTATCAAAGAATAGAAATAATACATCGTTATTAGCCAAAGCACTGGAATAAAGAAGGTTAATTATGAAGTTGATATTTTTTGTTGGAAGCAAATAAATGCTTACCCCGTAAATCCATCCGCTAATAGGAAAGTAAGTGGTCAGTTGCTGACAAGGAAGCATCATGGCCTGCGACAAGAAAAGAAACCTACCGTACTCAATCACCCGATAAATAGACCCCAAAGTGAGGCAGATACCATTGATGAACAGTGCGACAAATAAACTCCTGAATTGCAGTCGATAGAGGTCTGGTTGTTCACGTCGTGCTGCTCGAAAGACGTGCCACACAACCAAGGTAAACGATATAAAATTAACTACGCTGATTGCCAATCCATCAATGGCAATGCCTACAGCAATATTGGCTATAGACTGGATTACTATCAATCCTGTCCCGCTTGCTTGAGTCAAAAATGCAATGATGTCGAAACATAGAAAGAGGTATTCAACCATTCTAATATTTCGTCGTCCACCTTTGATATCCCCCTGTCGCATTCTAGGTAGCAGTTAGTTCAACTCACAAAAGCGATTTGATACCCAAATCTTACATATGTGCCAACGTTCGATAACTTGCAACAGCCAACACAAGAGGAGGTAGTAACAGAAGAAATATTTCCCATGCACCTAATATATATACGACCGTTTAGTATTGCCATGCCTTATTTGCATATCACATACGTTCGCTGTAATCATTTACCGTTACGATTGGCGGAAGTGACCCAGATCACATAACCGATGCTTTCACCTAAGAGTATGGTCATTAGGAACACATTTGTAATAATTAACTAAAATTCTTTCTTACATATTGCTGTAGCCACAACAGTGTACATGTATCTCTTTTTGTTTTTAATGATTTGCCAAATCAAAGTTGCTGCAGCAAGCAAGAAAGATACACCAGCAGCTATAGCAACACCTTTAATAGGTGCAGAAATTGAATAAACACTCGAGGACGAATACATTTAAGCACAAATTAGTAATAAAAAAAACTAAGTTGGTGATGTAGCAGAGCAGGTATTGGTCTTATACTATTTTATCACTGAGTGGCCGTCTAAATGTCCAGATTTTGTTGTGGCCCGCTATCCTATCCCGGACAACTATTGGTATATGGAACACCGATTTTTTTGTGGTGATTTCGGCGCCTTGGATTCAACCTGTAGAGCATCGGACTTGACATCGGTTGACACAACTCAGAATGCTGGCACATACACTGTAGGAATGACTTACTATCTAGCCAAAAAAAATTGTTTCAAAAAAAAATTGTTTTGTCACTATCAGAGGTAACAACGAGCTGAATGCTAGGTATGAAAGTATGTTGTGATTATCAACAATATTCGATAGTAAAGGAATAACTAGCGTGCTACTGGCTCATCAGATCAGAAAACAGGTACCAAATTCTGAGTTTTAATATTGCTATTGTCTGTCCAGCAATTTCGGCGATTGACTTATAAAAATTCATGTTTGATTTCCATTCTTGTTTCTTTAACTACCATTTATCCAGGTGTACCTTCAAGTATGTATTAATCTGCAAATCTCCATTCTGGCTCGTATGGTAACCAGTTACAAGCTCAGAAGACCTTGAGCCATTGTCGAACAGCATTGCGAGCCCAGTACTACGTCGTACGATAAACGTCAGCAAGTCGACAATATGGAAGGACAGTATAACCAAGTTTATCATCAAAGCCCCTTTCCAGGTCCTCCCAACGAATTCTTTGGTCGCGATGCAATGACCATGGCTCCCCAACATGGTGCTGCTGCCTATCATCACAAGCCTTACGATGATAATTATCGAGGTGGTGGATGTGCAACATGTTGCGTCGGAACAAGCGGTCGTTCTTGCTTTTTCCATGTACTTGTCCTCGCATTCTTGGCCGTTGGCATTGTCTTGATAGTTGCTGCTTCTGTGTTTGCTAACAAATGTAACAGTATCTGTGGTGGCTATTCTGGTAATGTCATGGTGATTTGGCAGATGCTTGTGACGCATATTGCAACAAGTCCCTTCATGATGGTTTTCTATATGCTGGCATTGTCATCATAGTTTTGACTATCCTTGCTATTGCTGTACGGTTCTTGCGACGGGTGCGTGCTGCTGTAGCATGATACAATGACTCATAAAATTGTTTACATATTCGGCATTTTTGCTTGTCAATTTCTCTGTGATCAAAATAAATGAATACAATGTACTCAATAGATAGCCCTATTAAAGAGCTTTCCAAAGGTATACAATATGTATAAGTTGTGCCAGTATTTGCATTAACTTGTGAGCTCAATTGTCGAGGGTTCTTTTGAACACTTTTGCGGCGCAAAAAATAGGGCATGGTGGAGCATTTCTTGTATTGTTAATCAATCCACATATCCCAGTTGGCAAAAATGGCTTGGGCAAGCGCACCCACCATTTCCGTATATCTACCCATATTTACACTTCGATGGTGTAGCACTATTGGCGGTAGGCGTTCCCAAAATTCGTTGATGCCCTTGGGGGATGGTCCATGTCATTTTGCGGAAAAGGCAGTTCAACCAACCATTTCTTGACCAAACCGGCCGCACCCTTCGAATCATTGTTATGCATGAAATTGAGCCACTGCAGGTCCATGCCATATTTCTTCATAGTTTCCCAGAGTTCGTGTCCATAATGCTCTTAAAGATATTGGTTCATCATTCCTTCCTGCACCAGCGCTATTCAATATCCGCAACGGCAAATGCAAACGACTGCTACCAAATTCACGACCCAATTCATAAATGCATACATATCACGATACAAAGATATCATTATTTTGTTGTTAAACAACTAGTGACAAATAATGTATTACTATCTAAATTGTCCATCATTGCCAAGCTATACATTATTTACAGTCGGTCTATTATCTACAGCCGGTACATTAGTTGAAAGCGGTGCTTTATCTGCCGGTAGTAAATTATTTGCAGTTGGCGGATATTTGCCCATCGCTTCATCATGTACAGCCTGTTCGTTTTGCGGGGGGTTTTTGAAATTATGAAAAATGCGTAGAGAATACCCTATGTTAAAAATATCAATACAAGAATTAGACAACCACAAAAAAAAAAGTAAAATTGCTGGTTTTGATTCATCGCTCCAGTAGAGAGTGACGGCACCATTCGACCTCTCCACCACATCTAAGGAAATATTACTTACAGGTATCCAGCCAAAAAGAGTTAGTATACAACAGATGGCCATTTCTCTGTTGTAGCAGCCTCTTTTAAGAAGGATTCCAAGAAGAGGGAAGATGACGGCAATAGATAGAAATGAGTAAAGTGAACAAAATTACGCAAAAGTACATGGTGCTGACATACCGAGGATGAAGGTAACAATATCTGCATTGCTCAAAGTCACAGGCATAGTATGAAAGGAAATGAAAGAGAAGTAGAGGGCTAATCTCCAACTTTGATTTGATAAGATACGATACAGAAACATCCCGCCTTCTGAATTAGAGGAATTTCAACGAGGGCAATATTCTCTTCTTTTGATAAAGTAGCCACAATATTCACAAAATATCCGATTTTTCCTAGTTTTCTCCAAAAACTCAAAAAGTGAAATAATGCCCGACTCATGAACTCTGCCTGCCATTGAACCAATTTATGTCTTTTTATTTGACGGATACCATGAGATTATCATTTTTCGTGTGCATATAGCAAACAAGTTATGTCATGCAAACGAGACAGTGATATGCTGTCCACCCACCAACGTCCTAATATATCAATCGAAGAGGGTCAGTCATTTCAAATGTCAACACCCAAGGTTTTTTTTTTTTTTTAACATTCACATTCAATCATCTACCTATTATATTTTCGCCGAAAAGTAACTGCTGCATCAATGGTTTGAAATGAGAGGGTTGCCTTGCCAGTAGGGCGATCTACAAGAAGTTCCTGGTGAAGCCCAATTTATGTTAAATGAGATCTTGCTCGCTATCTATTCCTATTCTTTCCTGCTTACCTTGACTCCTCCTGGAACAACCTTACCAAGGCGGTGAAGTTCAGTTTCCGGTACGCTTGCCGCCAAGTTTCCAATCACAAGCCTGGAAGATTTGCCTCCAACCACTGCTGGATTCGCCAGCGTAGGTGTTGATGTTATGTCGCTGAATTTTGCTACAACATCGGTTGTCTTGGAAACTCCTTTGATAGAGATGCCTTGTTGCCCAGCTTGACTGTTGGTGGCGTCTACCTGGTGTCGCTTTTTGTCGACCACATGGTCTTGGGATGGCCGACGTTTGCTACTTCCATAGGGTACTAAAGTGAATAAAATCCCAATGTGAACATTCGCAAGGTAAATATTCAAAACTCATAATTCATGACAAATGCTGATGACACTAACTATTGCGTTCCCGTCCAGTCTTGACGCCTGCATCATCTACGTTCAAAGATTCCTATTGTTAGAGGTAAGTCAGTAAATAGTGCCATATAATAGAATCTAAGCATAATTGTGGTTAACGCCAAACTCTCACCTCTTTATTGGATTTTTGTCCTCCTCCGTGCGGTTTTGGAGTATTTCGCTGTATTGGATTGTTGAACGGCGGCATACCCATTGCTCCTGCTTGCTGAAATGCCATAGCCTGTTGTTGCTGCCATTGTTGCTGCTGCATCCGTAACATCTCCTGTTGCATTTGTACATTGCCTGCAAACTTGGGGTTGACATGGATTGTTCCAGGAAAGTTCATCATTCCTGGTGCACCAGGGAAGCCCATCACTGGATTCGGGTATGGCATACTGCAGCATAGTGATATGATATTAGTTCCAGGTATATACACTCGAATGGACAGTAAAATATTTGGTGTCAATGTCAGTTTCGCTAATAGTCATCTTTGTGAGATGAGTTGCATATGCCAATAGAGAGGTATGGTATGTACAGAGTACTATCTTAATGATGCTCTACTTAAATATAATATTTGATCGCAAAGACTATTGGTACACGTCAATAGTTCATCTTCACGTCGACTATAGCTGTATAGTATGTCGATCTATGCATGATGGCTTTGGGAGAAGATGAACTGAAAACACTTACCCCATCCCCATCATTGGTGCCATCATACCACCACTGCCCATTATTGGATAATTCATGACGTTCCCCATCATATGAGGAGCATTCATTGGTCTATAATTGGTTCTTCTATGGTTTCGATGGTATCCGGGGACAATGGCAGGTGCGTGTGGTGGGTTGCCAATATTGTTCTCCTCTTTCGCAGTTGGTATGTTGGTTGGTTTATCAGATGGTTCGTTTTGGGAAGTTTTCTCCTGCGATTTTTCTTTGGGTTCACTGGTTGTGGTTGCAGTCGTGTCCGTATCTGTAGTCTGAGGCACGTCTGATTTGTTGTCTACAGCATTAGCTTGCTCTCCAAGTAGAGCAGCTTCCTCCCGTGCGAGTTCAGCTTCCAGCTCGTCTGCATCGAGTTCGCTTGCATTTATATCGTCAAAAGCAGTTGGATCATATTCTAATTCGTCAAAGTTGAGCTCATTGTTCGACATTACTGTTATCCAGATCCGTCTCTTATTCAGCCAAAACTCTTGCTTGCTCTGTTCTGCTTGCAACTCCTACTTGCTTTGTTTGACTGCTATCCATTCTGCCAGACGTTTTAAAACACGTGACTCGCTCGAGGAAAGTCCATTTTTGGGCTGACTTTGGAACTGGAACAAATTCCTCCTCTTCCTTTCAAGTCTTGAACTTTTATAACAATGTAAGTACATAACCCAAGACTCCATGGACATCAAGATATTTCTGCTTCTACTGGACTTCAAGTAGCCATCTACGGAGACCATGGAGTGTTGTTCCTCCCTTTTCCTCACCAGAATGCGGCGGATCGCACATTGGTCAATGTGGGATCGAGATTTAGTGATCTGGGATGGCACCATGAGTGCACTCCTCTATGGATCTCTAACGAGGTTCTGATGGTCTCGTTGTTCTCTGAAGTCTGTGGCATGAGATATCGTTCACTTTGTCCATGGTGGTTAAGGTCGGACAATGAAAAAGTTTCGAGAGGCTGGTGAACTGATCCAAATTTTTTTTGGCAGGGTTAACTTGCGTAGTCAGAAGCGTTTGGCCGCTAGCGTCCTTAAGTGTGGTCAGAGAAAGGTTTGGCTCGATCCCAATGAAGTCAATGAGATCTCCAATGCCAACTCCCGTAAGTATAAAGTTTTTTTTGGAGGAGACCTATGCCTGCGGCACCTGCCTTTGCCACAAATTATTTTCTAACACCAACGCTACTCTATAGGCCAAAATATCCGTAAGCTTGTCAAGGATGGTTTGATCATCCGTAAGCCCCAAGTCAGCCACTCCCGTTTCCGTGTCCGCGAGCACGCCGCTGCCAAGCGCGCTGGTCGCCACATGGGTTATGGTAAGCGTAAGGGTACTGCTGATGCCCGTATGCCTCGTCAAGTCCTCTGGATGCGCCGTATGCGTGTCCTTCGTCGTCTCCTCCGCAAGTACAGAGAATCTGGAAAGATCGACAAGCACTTGTACCATTCCTTGTACCTCAAGTCCAAGGGTAATGTCTTCAAGAACAAGCGTGTCCTCATGGAGTACATTCACAAGGCTAAGGCCGAGAAGCTTAGAGCCAAGACTATCCAAGACCAAGCTGATGCTCACCGTGCCAAGAACAAGGCTGCTCGTGAGCGTCGCCAGGCTCGTATTGCTGAAAAGCAAGCTGCTCTTACTCAATAGATAGACTAGTACCTCTTGTCTAGAAAGTTTTTCACTCATCCCCCCCGCCAGTGTCTTTGCGTGACTCAAATGTTAAAGTTCATATAATGCCGTGATTGCTTGAGAGATTACCTCCTAATCAAAAAAGAAAAACCGATAGCTCTGTGCTACTTGTCATATCTAATTTAAACATCTGTACATATCATATTTTGATTTTCAACATTGAAATATTCAATTTTCATTTTACAATTTCACATTGTGAGGAGGACAAGAGTTTTATTTTGAAAATGTGATATCATCAACATTTCCTGTACTGTTTATGTTGAGCAATGATATAAAGAAAAAGTAGGATTGACAGAGCAAGAAGAAAAATGTTGGGTGAAAGAAAACAATGTTACATGAAGTTGCATAACAGAGCAAAATGAAATGATGTGTATATTCGTTTTGTGTAGATGGAGGAAAAGCAATAAAACCAAATGGATTAGATATTGCCGTACAAGAAGATGATAGAGCTCACAGTAGCAATGGAAAGGGCAACGAGCCAGGGCTTGAGGGAACCACGCAGAGAGAATCCGCTATTCAAGCATGTTGGACAGTCAGCAGCTAAAAAGAAAAAATTGATAACTCAGCTTCCATCCATCTCGCAAAACACTGTTTATGCCAAGTATCCTTCACTTACTGTTAGTATATGAGACATATGGCTGTGGTGAGTACATGGCGACGGTCAAGGTGGTGCCTGGATAAAACCAGCCAGGAGAGGGGTATGGAGTTGGGCCACGCTGATCCATTAATTCAATTTTGTACAGACCGTTTATCAAAGGTGTTGCTGCCGGGACGTTGGATAGATGCCAAACAGCACTAGTTGCCAAGCCATTCATAACTGAAATTGTTTGCGTATTCTTAGCGATATCGACTGCAACAAGAGTAAGGTTTACTGGTTGAACCTTAAGATTCGGGCCAAAACCCCACACCATTGTGACATTGGTATCTGAATTAATTTTGTACAGTGGAGGCTGGGACTGGTTGGGTGTAGGTGTAGACCAAGTCAAATAAGCAGGTTGCATACTAGCTGGGAAAGTTGCATATGTAGGCAAATTCTGGAGAGAGCTTCCTCCTGATGCAGATGCTGAGGGTGCTGCCCCTGCTGACGACTGAGGTGCTGTATTCATAGAAGTAACTGAGCCGGATACTGCACTTGCAGTCGGTGTGACTCCATTGCTAGAGGTCACAGCAGCAGGTACTGAAGTAACAGGGACGTTTGTGGCAGCTTTGGGAATAGAAAAGGTGGATTATCAATATAATGAAAGGGACTAGGTTTGAAGATATATTTGGATGAAAATCTTACCTTGTGGGACTATCGTGAATCCGAGTTACATTTGTAGTAGAAAATAGTGAGCATTGTAGTCAAGTAGATAGAAGACAGTAATGTCAGTATATTGTATGAAGAAGTTTCCAGGGCAGTAGAACGCACAAATTCCCATTGACACTTACCTCGCTTATCAAGATGGTTTTTCAAGTCATTCGAAGCACTGACAGGAATCAACGCAAGAAACGCTAGAACAGCTAAAACAGCCAGCGTCGTCCATTGGCGACCATGTTTCAATTGAAGCGACATGGTAAGAATGAGTAAGTTGGATCGAGAGCCGAAAAAAAAAACAAGGAGGCAAAGAGAGCTCAAAATACATGAATTTTTAAACACAGATGTTTTCTATTTTGAGCGCGAAGGCCATTCATCCGACACAATGCCATTACTGTTATTAATAACTTGAAGGTTTGAACCTCTTTCGAAGGAGTGTGGATGATAGCTGGATGTGATCATGCCATTATTATGAAGAATGACTACGAAATTCATTAGAATTGAATTCAGTGCCCCGATTCAATCATATTGGCGCGCGCAAAGAAATATTGAGCCTTCCCCCCGCCAATGATTGATTTGGTAAGCTGGTTTCAGATCCCGACCCTTTCAAAGTCTTGCCATGGTTGAACTTTGAAGGCCAGCGGTTTACGTTTTGCGGAAAACTTTTGAACAATAAGAATCGAAATGTCAAAATCTGGTGAGCCATTGAAATGCACCCTCATCTACAAAGTCGATAGTATAATTGCTGACTTGGAGAAAAAGACCTTACTAAGTATCTCAACTTCACCATTAACCTTGCTAAGGAGGCTGGTGCTTTGATCAAGGAAGGTGTGGATAAAAGATTGGCAGGATCTGGATCCATTATGGCCAAGTACTCAAATCCCTCGGACATGGTGACTGAAACTGACCAAGCCGTCGAAGCCTTTGTTAAAGAAAAGATCAGCACTGCCTACCCTTCTCACAAGTATATATTTCATTCCATCCCGTTTAAACATGACATTGGTGAAAGGTGGCTGACTATTATAACCTCAGATTTATTGGTGAAGAGACCTTTGCAGCTGGTGAAAAGCCATCGTTCACTGATGAACCCACCTGGATTGTTGACCCTATTGGTATGCAAGCAAAGTAGAAAATTATGATTTATGCCAATGTCACACGTGTCATCTAAACAAATTTTTATTGCGTGTATATCAAACACAGACGGTACAACCAACTTTATTCACGGCTATCCCTTTGTCGCCATTTCCATTGGCCTCACCATCAACAAGGTTCCTGTTGTCGGTGTCATTTACAACCCATTGTTGAACGAGCTTTACTCCGCCGCCGATGGCCAAGGTGCTTTCCTCAATAAGACGACTAGACTTCCATTGTTTGACACAAAAGCTATCGCACCTCTCAAGGACCTTTCTGAATGCCTTGTTATGACGGAGATGGGTGCTGATAGATCTGCTAGTGTCATGTCCCGTAAAATCGATACCATTCACAATCTAGTAGCCTCCAAGGAAGATCCTGGTACTCGATCTGTAATCCAAAATGTGGTAGGCACTCAAGTCCACAGTATTCGCAGCACTGGCTCCGCTGCTCTTAACCTTTGCTGTGTTGCCAAGGGTGTGGCAGACATTTTCTGGGAGATTGGATGCTGGGAATGGGACGTATGCGCCGCTGTTGTCATTTTGAGAGAGGCTGGAGGTATTGTTTTGGATGGCATTGTACCAGATGAAAAGGAAGTCAACATCTTCTGTCGCCGATACCTCGGCATACGTCCCACTGGTGATCGTCAAAGCCAGATGAAGATTGCTAAACAATTCTGGTCAGTTGTCCCAAAGGATTTACATGCTCCCAGAGACACTGTTCCTGGTGGCTATGAGCCATAGAATAGATTTTACAGAATGTAAAGCCAATTGTAGACGCGGTATATTATGTTTTCCCTTCAGTCATGTTTATTTTTTATGACTTATACAAAGGCTATACAGTGAAAAGAATTCAAAAATATATAGAATGATTGCAAATATAGATTGAACCTCGAACCTGCATTGATCGATTTGAAAAGGTCTGACGGCGGTGGAGGGCTAATGCCTTACTTCACTGTACGAGTTCCATTGGTTGGTTTACCTCTACCAAGAAGGCTCGCATTATCTGGCATGCCAATCTCAGTAAATGGAGAGTAATCAACTACCATTATATCGTATTTTTCTCCACTAATAACTATAATTGTGTTCAATATATTCTTACAAAAAAAAAAAAACACGTGACTTTAATCGTTAAAGATAGTTCGCTGACAGCATAAAGAATTGGTGAGCTTTGCGATTCATCTTACATTTAAAACGAGATCAGTGATAATGGCTTTACCTGAAGATCTATCCAAGTTGCGCGTAGTCGATTTAAAGGAAGAGCTTACCAAACGCAACTTGCCAACAAAGGGTAAAAAGGACGAGTTAATCGCCCGCCTGCAAGAGGCGCTGGATCAAACAGGCGACAACAGCGCAGAAGGTGCAGCCGAAGCAACAACAGAACAAACTGCCCAAGCGACAGAAGAAAAGGCTTCAGAACCAGAAAAAGAAGAAGTACCACATTCTACAAAGCCGATTACTGAAGTAGTCACCATAGAGTCTGTTACAGATGACACAGCACCTCCGTCTAATCCGTGGCCGAACGATCTAGCTGTGGAAGACAATTCATCCAATTTCCAAGGCGCAACTGAAAAAGCGATTGAACATGATCATAGCCCTGTCATTACAAAGGAATCCGGATTTGTTGATCCTGAAGCTACAGTTGTAAAAATGGATCTAGAAGACGAACGAGGCTTGAAGCGCAAGGTCCAAGACAACGCGTCCGATGAAGGTTAGTCTTGTGCATTGTAACATTAAATTGCCTAATACAATATCCATATACTAATTCATCTCATATACAGTGAAACGATCAAAAACAGATGTGGAAGTAAATCGTTCAACTGCACAACTCGAGCCATCAAGTTCAAATTTACAGCAAGTGACAGATATGCAACAACCGGACAATGCGGCCAGTACGGAGACGGAGGAGTCATCAATGGAAAAGGTATCACATGAATCTGAAAGCAAGCCTGTTGACAGCAATGCTGTCTACATCAAAGGTTTTGTCCGACCATTAATATTACGCCATGCTGAAGAACTTGCCAAAAAATATGGTACTGTGAAAAAGTTTTGGATGGATAGTATCAAGACGCATTGTTATGTTATAGTAAGTGGCATTCTCAGTAAATTATCATTTTTGGATAAGTGACGATGACTTGAAGAGTAATCGCATTAACTAGTCCATTCTTTCACCAGTATGAAACTTCTGAAGAAGCAAATGCAGCATACAAAAATATCGACAACACAGTGTTCCCGCCTGACACTGGGCGAACACTTCATGTCGGTGCTTTATCGGAAAGCAAGGCAGAAGAGATGATCGTGCTGGAGAAGGAGGCGGTTGAAAAGCGTATAAAGTTTGACTGGGAACTGGCAATTCAAGAGCTACCAAATGTCATCGCCCCACCAGCCGCGTCAGATGAACCAAAAGCCACAGAAGAAACAGCATCACCTGGAGCTAGGAAAAGTCGATTGGGTGGCATAGAACAAGTATCAAGACAGCTACAAAGAGCTGCAGCAGATACGGAAAAATCAAGTAGTGACATTATGCGCAGACAACCGGTGGAGGCGTTAACCACGGCATCCTTACGAGCAAACACAGTCAAGGTACTGTCGTTGGATGAACTCTTTAAGAAAACCAAAACCCTTCCAGCGTTATATTATCAACCTGTATCTGAAGAGATAGCATCAAAGAGACTAGAACATATGCACAGTTATAGCGCTGTTAACAACTAGCAATATTTTTTTTTAAAAAAGTAATGTATAGACGCCTCCAGTATTGCACGAAATATTGTATATGATTCGATTTTTTTTATTATTTTTTTTAACTTGGTGCCTATGTCAATAATAATCTCTTAGTCGTATAGAACGAAGGTCTGCTTGTACCGACCGTACCATATATGGCACAAATCTTTTTCGTCCTCCTGGGTGAGGGAATGACCCTCCAATATACATGACGACATTGCGATTGGATTGTTTCTGACGTACGAACAAAACACGAACTTAATTACTACTTTTCACTGTATTACCTCGTACTTTCGAACAGATTTTAACAATCTTTCAGGAGAACAAAGATCTTAGCCTTTTGAACGTAGCAGCTAATTATCACAACGCAGTAGCTTCAAGCATGAAGTCCCCACCGCTAAAAAAAAAATACTTTTACGATACCGGTTAATATCCATTTATGCGCCACGCACTTGGCTGTGATTCACAGGTTGTGATCCAAAAACTATCTGACTCACTGAACCCTGAACACGGTGAGGGTGGTGTAACGCTAAGTATTTGTCACATGACTTTACTGTGCTATCGTCATTTCTCTTGCCGTCCTACTTTCTTGTTTCCTACTCTTCTTCTGTCCTTTAGGCTTCTATCCTGCCTCTGTGGGCGAATTGTCCCAACCACTAATAAAAAAATGGAGATCCTGCTACAAGAAATAATACTACACATTATAGATATAACACTGAAGCAGGCAGTGTCTGATATGGCATGTCGACATCGGAGAAAGGGGCGACATGGAAGCAATAGTCATTTATCCTCAGTGGCAGCCATAGTTTTAACATCTAAATCCCACTGGCACTATGTATCACATCATCCAGATTTTGCTCGGTTACGATTACTACATTTCCTAAATGGGCTGACTCAGACAGTTGGAGAACGAAACATCACTATAAAACATGAGACAGAAGTCAACAATATGAGGGCTTGGTCAAGTTCGGTATTTGATGGTATAGCACATGGAGATATCTTCTTCGTCGAGGATACACCAGTTTCTCAGCAAGCCAGCTTTTGTGTCAGCAGGTTTATCTTTTTGGAATGTCTAGATTTATGGGCTAGGATCAATTCTTACCGAATCGGTGTGTATCTGCCAAGAAAATTGAAACATAGCAATACTGTAAGGTTTAAGCAGATTTCTGAGGTAGGGGGCCACAACAGCGAATTACTCGCATAAGAGTTTAATGAGATTTCTTAAGGTAAACTACCGTCATATTTATGGAAGGCAGCCGTCAGTGCTTGCTACTTTTGATATCAAACAAATACTATGGTACGAATAAAACATATAAAAAAAAACATGCATTGCAATATTTACAAAAAGACAAAGGTTTAACATTTGTTTACGGTTTCTAACTGAGAGAATTGGCGCGTCGGACGCTCGCCACTGGTTTGGGATTTGTGATCAGGTATGCAAATGATGTTGGAGAAACGTCCTCTTGAGATCCATCGGGATGAACCCTTATAACTGGAATACCTGAGAAAGGGCGCATACCTGTGGCAGTTCTGTTGTGATCAGGAATAGCATAAGAGAATGGCGGGGTTGGTAACCAAGGTGTTGTTGTTCTAGGACTAGAAGGGCTAGAAGATTCCCAGCTGTGGGTGGAAGACATGTCCTCATAGTGACTAAGGGCCATAGGAGAGTTTGAACGTGTGGCGACTTCCATAGGAGTTTTATAAAAAGAGTTTCGAAAAGATGAGGTTGTAGGAGAATTCGTCGGTGGTTTCAATGATGTGTGGTGTGGTAATTGTCCATACCGCTCACTATATTCTGGTGGGGCTGTAGCATTGACTGGCCACATTTCACCCTTTTCTGAGTCGTGAGTCTTTCTATGAGTCCTTCGGCAGTCGGAAAAGCAGTCCGACAACAAAGAGAAAAGTAAACCAAACGTCCATCCTGAAAGAGCAAGCAATGCTAAAGCTCTACAAGCATCAATGTAGGCAATCAGCGTTGTCTCGATGTAGTAATCACTATCAGAGGTGTCAAGGGCAGGATCCGCGTCGCTGTACGTATAAAACTGTCCGTCCAAGGCGAAGGTAGCACCAATCGCTATACCCCACAAGAGAACCATGCAGAATGCTATTGTTCGTTCGATCCGCTTAATTCTGGTAACTTTTCGGTATGCAATAATAGCAATCGACAAACTAGCAACAATCGATAGCGCAGACACAAGAAACCATACGACTGTGGGCACTTCAGGCACAAAAGTATTCGTTATGTCGTCGGCTGTATCATTTTGGAGCAGTGCCTCATAGATATTGATGTATGTGTATTCTCCACAGTGTGCAACAAGTGTACCTAAACCTCCTATGAGTTGTACCACTCGGATGAAATGACGTGCAATGACGGAAATTTTCATTGTGTAAGAGTAGTATAGGATCAAGTAGAGAAACAGATGAAGGAGTAAAAGGGTTTAGATCCAGTAGAAATAAAAAACGATCTTGTTTCAGATGTGAAAAGAAGGCTGGTTGGCGTTTGTACGGGTAGAGAAGGTTAAGATTACAAGCAAGGTTTTTAGTTTTATATACCACTGAATGAACAAGGATTGTCCGATAGAGGCAAAAGTCGCGCCTTCTTTTTATTTTTGAAACTTGTTATTTTTCTGGGCTTTTTGAGGGAATATCTTCAGCAAATCAAAATAGTATATTATGACAATGTGTGCTGAAATACTGCGCCTTGGCAATCATTTATCATACACTAATCTGATGCATAATCAACAATCTGACTTGCAACAAGCAAGATTCGGCACCGGATGTGTTTGCTTCCGTGCAGCGGGCAGTGGGGATTTTTTTTAATAGAATAAAAGTTTACACGTCAGCAACTCGCGTGGCAAGCGCGGGGCTTCACAAGTTCCTGAAGGCACGGTATGTAATATGCCGAATGCAAAATTGAATAACGTAATAATACAATTATAAGTGGAGCTTATAGCCACGGTACTTCGGACAACAAATTAAGTCATACTCATACTCATTCACACTCAAAGATATACTCTACAACTTGTAAGACTTATATTAAGTCCGCAAGAGTCGAATAACGGAAATTGATGACGCTTGTAGTTGCTTATAAATAGAAAGTGCAATATTTTCTGTAATGGACTGCCGTATCACAAGTATGTCGTTTACTGTATTGAAGTGGCTGGAGGGAAGTTGGATAGATGTCAGCTTGGAAAAGAGGAAAAAGTTTATGGATGAAAGGGAGAGACGGCGTATAAAAGTACAATATAGAATATTCAATTCAAGTTGCCCGGAAAAGCTCTACTAGCATGCCTCTAAATTGTTGGAAAGCTATCTCCAAATCCACATGAGGTTGTTGTTGTTGGTGGCCGTTTCTTGCGTCGCTCAAGCTATCGCCGCCGGTTGCCCCTGAATGGGTGCTAAATATTTGGGTATTTTTGGGTAAGAGGAAATTGAAACATCGCTCAATCGGACTGGCTTTGCCAAGACGTGAACTTTCAATAAGGAATCCTTTCACGCATTTCATGACTATTTCTCCTCGTTTGTACAGCCACGTAGATCCTTGACTTGACTTAGCCCCTACAACAGTGGGGAAGAAATATTGTTCTGGTTGTTCTAAAAAGTAGTTTGGCAGTAACAATAGCGGCAAAGACAATGACCCGATTTCGTATCGTGTGGTGAAACGTAAGATATTACGTAGTCCTGACAGAATAGGATGCCGACTGGAGAGTTCCACACGGGAAATAGCTGTAAATGGGTAAAATCAATACTGGCTAAGGAGTAACTCACCATACTATGCTTATCAGCTAGCCAGCCACATGTTCCTACTTACCATCGCCATCAATGACTAAGTGAAAAACAATTTGCGTTAGCGGCAAATTAGAATGCCGAGTGATAAAAAAATCACCCTCTTCTACAGTTCGTTGGTTATCGACATAATCGTTTTCAATGGTTTGAAGTTGAGAGTCAATGTCTGGGAAGTGAAACTCCGTCGACTGATGGCATCTGGAGAACAATGCTGGCATGAAAGCGGACAATTAGAGAAGTCTGCGATTGAAAAGACCTTTTTTGCGCGTTTGTCATGCATACTTGCTTACCTTGATTACTGCCCTGTCCATTCCTATACCGTGTCCACCCGCGGTTGAATGGTTTATCGTTTAATGTCGATCGCTCAATTTGAACTTCTTTAATATCCACCAAAACAACAATGGCGCTCAGCTGATCTGAATATAGATTATTTGCATTCTGCGCTCTGTATGCTAATTCACGTCCTGTATCTTGAATATCTGGACAAAAGATTTCGGAACTCTCGTCGGTCACCAAAAGTCTTAAATTATGTGTCGCACGAGTCTGTGCTGTTCCAAGAGTAATTGTAAATGATTCTACAAGCTGGGAAGTGTGCATGTGACTTGATGAAGTTGCATATAAGCTGATTGTGTACGTTAGTCAGCTCTATTAGTAAACGCGGTACGGTAAATTATAAGCTTGATACTTACTTGCCATTATCTTCAATACCAAGGTTTTCCATAGCCTTGCCCAACCAGCCACCGAGTTTTCTTACGGAGCTTACATTCGTATTTTCCATCGCTTGCTTTTGTTGTTGGAGAAATGTGATTGGGCTCCACGATCTAGCATTCTTGTTCAAAGGATCGCCAATCGACCCTGGCGTAGTCCCAGATCTTTGGAACGTACTTTGGCGTGGGCTGGATGCATTACCGGATTCGCTACGATGGTGACCCTGAGAATTTGGTCTGGTTGATTTGTTTACTGAAAGCCTCTTGCTACCTGTACGGTTTGACGTCGACTGTTGTACTACTACCCGTTCAGCCGCAGCAGCAGTCAAAGCCGCCTGTACCTTGTCAGGCTGTTCTAATAGTAGTACAATGGCTTGCTCCAAGTTACAATTTGTCATCCCTAACGCACATTCCGCTTGTTCCTTTGGAAATCCCATTTGTTCGATGTTTTTCACCATCAGTTGTAGGCTTGGATCAGGCAAATTGAGGCTCTATGGAAAAATCTATTTGTTAATACAAGATTACCCATTAAGAGCACAGTAATAGTCATACAATCTGCATATAACGCTTTATAGACATTCTCATTCTTACCGGTGACAGCTTCTTGTCTGCATCTTCTCTATTTTCCAAGTTCTCCGATGCGTACTTTAATAATGAGCTAGATGAACTGCCTCTTCTGCTACGGGATAAACTAGATCCTTCGATTGCTTGATCCTGGGAGTCGGTGTCGCCTTGATGCTGTTCGTCTGATTCTGGACCAGTCGATGGCTTAGTGTTGAATTTCATTCTATTGATGGTGGCTGAAACAATTTCTTTGCCATCAATGTTCTCCGGGGGTTTGGGTTGATTTGCGCCATTTGGGAGATTTCCTTGTTGAGACTGAGCCAATCGATCCTGGTATTCTCGGTACAGTTGGATAATAAAATCACGATATTCTCTTTTTTGTGTGGTTTGTGTCTCATGTATATCTGACGCCCAAGTTGCCTGACACACTTCCAATTCCTCCACCTGCTGTGTTATGAGATAGGTTGGCCGTGCGCTGATCGAATCTCCAACCTCTCTCTCATGCCTACCAAATATCAGCATTCTCACAAAAAGTAAAACCATACATATAGATCATGGACAACTTACCTCTCCTTTATATTCTTAATCTCGTTATCCCGGGCTTGTATCAACTGAGCTATTGCCAATGCATAATTCTGTTCCAGTTCAAGAATGGTATCGAAGATGGAAGGTATAGGTGAATGCACGAGAGTATAATAAGCCTTCGCAAAAGTATCCTACAAAAAAGTTCTCGGTTAACCGATAAATTGACTTGCATATAGCTCGTCATAGTTCACTGTACCTGTGCACTACTGTTGTGGAATTCCTGAGTGTGTTCTTCGTAAGAAGCAATAAAAGCTCGGCGACTTTCCTTCATAGTCTGTAAATCAAAGTCGGAATCATCACCAAGAAGATCTTGTCTACGTCTCTGTAAGCTCCTCTCATACAATGTGCTGACAGTGGAGAGAATGCTTAGCTCTAGATACGTAGGAATGTTGTTCTTTTTTATGAAGTTGCGAATATTGTCATGGAGTAGATCCCCCGGTGCAAACTTGATAGTATAGGTTTTCAATCCACGATGCGGAGCGAGGCTAAGCTGAATGTCAGCAGCGAATTCCTTATCAGCCAGTGTGAAAGGCTGCATCAGGACAGACCAAGAGTTGATGCTTGCCACTGACCTCCGCCGCGCTTCTCGAACTGACCCATTTGTCGGCAGAATCGCAGTCACTGGGCTGCCAGAGTTATACCTGACCACAAACATATCGAGAGCTCTTGTCATACACTTTTTATTTCATAATAGCATAACCCAACATCTGAAGGAGTGTTTACATGGAGTTTGTAATACTTCCTTCCAAATCAAAGAGATTCATATTCTCTGGAGTCTGAACCCAGTCCTGAAAGCAATTTTCAAGCAGCGCCGATTTTGCCGCATTGTATGTCACTGCTTTACTCTTTACGTCTTGATACATCCAATTGGTGATTAAAGGGCTAATAACAGAGTAACATCGTCAGTCATTCACGCAAGCTTAAAACATTTTCCATACTATCTTTTCGTATTGTGGTTACCTTATGCCTTCCCGTTGTTTATATAGTGACGCAAATCGTTGAAATAACGATAATTTACATATTGTTGACCTAAAAGTATGTTAGAACAAATACACGTTCAATTTGATATAAAAAGCTTGGAATGTCATACCTAGACTTCAGATCATGTTGCCCGTTTTTAGGCCTGGGTGCTCCTTGGCGACGGCCATTAACTATCACTTCACACTTTGGCATGCCTAGAACCCATGTCATCGCTATAATGACATTACTTACGTTTTCAGTTTTTCGCATGGAGGTTACGCAGAAAAACAAGAGGATATCCTTACCTGTGTTGCAAGTTATTACATCAGAAGACGGTACTTTTGTTTCCAGTGCTTGCTTTGACGATGAGTATTGCTGGTCGGTTCGCAGAATGCGTGGCTGGTTTAGTCGATATGGTGATTCCAGGGCTGTAAAAGAATATTCAATATACAGAAGGATATAAAGATCGAACTTAAAAAGGTGTTTCCAAGTACTTACCAGGTAAATTAGACAACCGTCCATATAGAGCTCTTTCTAAGGCTTCTAGATCAAACATTTGATGCACTGTAACACTTTCTAGATATATTGGGTCCATGACTAGTGCTAGCAATGTAGATTGCAATCCTAGTACGTTCCAGCGAGCCAATTTGTCGCTAAGGAAAGCAAGTCGCAGATAAGTATTGGTAACTTTGTATTTTTATTTATTGTTGATCAAAGTACCTGCATGACATGGATAAAGTCGGCTCTGAGTCAACCCTACCGGGCTTTGTTCTGAGAATACCAAATTCTTTATATCCTACTCGGCCTCTCCGCACAGTAATAAGCTTGTCGTCATCGTCATCAGAGGCATGGTCACTTTTCTTGTTCAATCTGCGTCGCTTGGCTTTGTAGGTATACAGCGACAACGAATTTGAATCTACTTCATGATCCACTGCTTTCCGCTTCAATCCTTCCACATGCGCTAAAAGTGATTCTTCTGACTGCACGGCTTCAAGTTCTGTCATTGATGCATCACCACCTAGCAAATTGTAGGAGATCAGTGAATATAATGTAATAGAGCGAGAGAATGTGAGGTGAAAATAACAAGATACCGACATGGCGCTTGACTTATGTACATGTGAAAAGAATATGAGCATTTCACTTTCAATTTCGACGATGTACTATCCACAGGTTCAAAGATACTTGATTGTTCTCCATTACAACGAGCAATCTCATCTAACAAATACCTAGATGACAAAATTTCGTTTAGATCTTGGTACGCGTTATCAAATTAGGTATATCGTTGCACTCACTTTATGAAACCACGTCGTGCAATTACTTCAGCGTGACTATCCTGCACTGCATCCCCCCTTTGGCTCAATTTGCTTAAAGGTAGGCACTTTAGTCCAGTCCTAGAAGTAATTATTAAGTTTCAGGTAAGCATGAAAGGTATGGATAGAAAATAGCCTTACCCTAAGGAAACGAGAGATATTTCATAGTGTTCATTGTCTACAGTAATATACTTTTGGTTGCTTTTGGTTTTTGTTGGAATCGCTTGACCTGGTGGTAAATGCTGTACCAACGTTATCCCGGCCAGAATGGTCCATTCGTGCTTCGTGCCGTTGACACTTGGTTTTCCTGTATTTGGAAGCTTTTTGTAGTGGTTCAAACAGACATCAGCGACAGCATCGGCAAATGTTTGACTGTGATCTGCCGTGAGCCATGGCTTAACCATGCTGTCATATCCCGCCCCGAATATGGTGACACCAATGAGAAATTTCGTGCTTAAGTACAAAAAAATTATGTCTTTTGACTTCCTTTTGACTAGCTGAAAACACTGTCCCTCCAATGGTGCCAAACTGGCATAACATGCTTTACAAGAGATACCAGGTAGACAAGCTTAGCTAATAACAGGCTAAGAACGGACAAAAAAAAACTCGGTACAGCACTTCAAGTAACCTCACACCCGGTAAGTCCAACATGCACCAGTATCTCTGATATTGTATAAGTGAATTACTGTTAATAGCACTCTTGATTCTAGCTTGATCGTTTATGAAAATCACTTTGTGCTAATAAAAATTAAGCTTTCAATCTCTTCTGGATCTGAATGGTTATTTATTGGATCGGCTTATCCCCTTAAACGAAAGTCATACCTTTTCATTCGACACATCGAATCTTGCCGAAAAGGTTGTAAATGACAGTCACATTTTGTTTTGCTGGTGGCCATTTTTCGACTTGATCAGGTCGACCGACCGCAGAAGATTTCATTCTTCTTTTTTTCCTCTAGGTTTGCACTGTAAGGAAATTGATTATCGTGATTGCAACGTTCTTCGATATAACTTATTAATTTAGATTTACTGTTCAGATTTGAAGGAAATCCAACATGCCGCCGAAAAAACAGCAGAACAATGCCAAAACGAAAAAGATTGTCGAAGATAAGACCTTTGGCATGAAGAACAAGAATAAGTCTGCCAAGGTTCAGAAATTTGTCCAGCAAGTTCAGCAGCAGGCTGCCAGCACCGGAAAGAACAAACAAGCTGTATGAATGAACTAGAATAATGCCCTTGACTCATTGAAGATGTACTGACCAAACATCTAAATCTAGACCGAGAAGCAGAAAGTAAAGGAAGCACAGGAAGCTAAGAAGGCAGCAGAACTCAAGAAGAAGGAAGAGCTTCTTGAATTGTTTAAGCCAGTTCAGGCAACCCAAAAAGTTCCATTTGGCACTGATCCAAAAACCGTATTGTGCGAATTCTTCAAGGCTGGACACTGTGAGAAGGGCAACAAGTGCAAATTCTCTCATGATCTTAATGTTGCACGAAAGGGTCAGAAGAAGGATATTTATACCGATTCTCGAAAGGAGAAGGAAGAAGGTAAGCGGATATCTGAGCTACTGAAAGATCAATTACTGGCAACATCTTGATACTGATTTTTTATCTGTTATATAGATACCATGGATAAATGGGATCAAAAGAAACTTGAAGAGGTTGTTCTTAGCAAGGCTGGTAACCCCAAGACAACGACTGATATTGTGTGCAAATTTTTCTTGGAAGCTATTGAAGATAATAAGTATGGTTGGTTCTGGGAGTGCCCTAACGGAGGTAATGATCTCGACAATAACTTTTTTTTTTATATCTTTGCTGAATTTTAGACAAAGTACTTTGCTGATTTATATTACACCTTTTTTCGTTAGGCAAAAACTGCAAATATGTACACGCACTGCCTCCAGGTTTTGTTCTAAAGTCAAAGAAGGACAAGCTAGAGAAGAAGGAAGAAATCACATTAGAAGAATTTTTGGAAACTGAGGTATGTATCGATCTCAAATGGTCTCTCGTGATTGCATCAACGTACTAAGCATGGATAATCTGTAGCGACATAACCTCGGTCCCAACTTGACGCCAGTAACTCTAGAATCATTCACAGAATGGAAGAAGCATCGTTTGGACAAACGGGAAGCTGAAGAGACCGTCAAACGCAAACTTAAGGAAAAGCAGTTCCAAGCTGGCAAATCACAAGGCATGTCTGGAAGAGATCTGTTCGAATTCAATCCAGACTGGGCAGAAGATTCAGAAGAAGAAGATGACTACTTTGACTTGTCTGAATATAATCGTGAAGAAGCTGAAAAAGAAAGGGACCGTTTGGCTAATGAGAGTAGAGATATTGAGAATGGAATAACAGAAGTGTCAATTGATGATGATAGTGCTAACGGAGAAGAAGATGGCGAAGCGGAAGAAGCGGAAACCTCTTCTAACTGAGTGTAGACTTTATGTTAATAAAAAAGTCATTCCTTTTTTTTTAATATTCAAACAAAAGACTCAATAGTCATCCTTCATTTCTGCTTGCGTTTAGATTAGACATTATGAAGAATTGTTGAAAGTTTTACGACAATATGCTTATGAGAGTTGAAAAATTATGACTACAGTATTCCACGGTGTATTGTATGAGAGATTGGAAAAATGAACGATTGATGTGGGTAATATTTCTAAATTTGTTTTTGGTAATTTTGGACCTATTCGTTTGGACCCTTCAGCAATAGCCTTGTAGAAATATATCACTTGCAAGAGAAAATGACCGGTATTTCCAGGTAGCCATTCATAATCACGACCGAGTATGCTCGAATACTATGATATAGGCTAACGCTATTTACAGTTGGCAGATCTTACACATCAAAGCCCAGCAATTTTGTAACCGTATCATAGTCATGAAATTGAATACGAGCTAAATGCTGGAGCGACAAGGCCTTTAGAATTTTGACGCACAAGAATGAGGTAGCTGAGATATCTGCATTCGATTTCGAGCAGCACAAAAACGTTTTGTAGGTAGATTTGGAAACTTTAGGCTCTAAAAGGCAACTGCTTTCTTATTCTTTTGCCGGACTGTCGGCGTCAGTTGCAATAGAATGTCTGGTTACCCGTTTCAAGAGTAGGAAATTAGAAAATTACGTAGCTTTATTCTGTTAATCAAAAAAATATACGTCTTCACCTTCGTCGTCCAATATTATTCCTGTCTCTTTGGTTGAGCTCAAGATAAAGTTGGGTGACCGGAGTTCGAATACATTTGAAATAAAAAGGGCAGTTGCGCGTACTGGGCACCTTCAGCTCTTCACACGTTACCAAGAACACCATGACCACCACAACTGCCCCGCAACCCACCCTCAATTTTGCAATCACTGCAACCGAGCTTACAAAGTCGATCAAGGACATCATGGCTACTGAGCTTGAGGTCAATAACAAGATTGCTAGCCTTGCTCCTGAGGAGCAAACCTTTGAAACTGTGATTCTTCCAATGAGCAAAGTTGACAATGCTGTGGCTGGTGAAGCTCACTTAGTGACCAACCTTAGCTATTTCTCTCCAGAGAAGGACGTCAGAGACGCATCGTTGGAGGCAGACAAAGAATACGATGCATTCAATATCGAGCAGGGTATGCGTGTTGACTTGTACCAGGCAGTTCTTAACGTCTTCAACAAGACAGACTTGACCACATTGGATCCTGAGGATGCAAGACTATTAACCAAGACTGAACTTGATTTCCGTAGAAGCGGTCTTGCATTGGAGGAGGATAAGCGTAATGAACTCAAGGAAATCCGTAAGAAGCTGAGTGAACTGTCAATCGAGTTTAGCAAGAATTTGAATGAAGAGAGCAGCAGTAAGTAGACTTTCTGGAAATGATGATGATTTTCTTTTATGGCTAACTGGTTCTCCCTATAGCTGTGAGCTTTACTAAGGTATGAGAGAAGATTTAAAGTGGTATCAGAAATATACTGTGGTGTTAATGGTACAGATGATCTGCAGGATGAACTCGAAAACATGGATGATGACTTTTTGAGTAAGTTATTGAGAATGTTTTGTCAAAAATGGATAAAATAACTTGGGAACTAACTGTCTACTGAAGGTGGTTTGAAGAAAGAGGAAGTTGATGGTGTTGAGAAGTACATTTTGACGATGAGGTAAGTTTAGGGAAATATAGGAGTGATATCTTTCTTGAACATCAGCATCTTGTTCACTCATGAAATGTTTCAGATATCCTGATGTTCTTCCTGTGTTGAAAAACTGCAAGAACGAAAATACTCGAAGAATTCACTATATCGCATACGAATCGCGCAATAAGGAAAATATTGCTATTCTCGAAGAAGCCGTCAAGCTACGTCGCGAAGCTGCTAAGGTTTGGGAAAACAGTCTTTTGGGTTGCACCAATTGATTTTAATGTTGTCTATTTCCGTTAACACTTGTGTATCTAGCTTCTGGGTTACCCTTCGCATGCAGCTTTCATTTTGGAAGTCAAGATGGCGAAGTCAGTGGAGAAAGTTCAATCAGTACGTTAGCGTCACATCTACAGCCTGTCGAATCTGATACTTTTCTGACTTGTCACAATTTACAGTTCCTGAGTGATCTTGTGCAAAGATTGGAACCTATGGGTGATAAGGAGTTGGAACGTCTTAAGAACATCAAGCGCGTAAGTGAAACTTATTTTATGATAGAAAAGCAATGTTAATCCGCTAACATAAACTGTTTGTCGAGGTAGAAAGAGAAGCAATCACGAGGGGAGGAATTCGATGGTAACATTAACGGATGGGATACTGCTTATTACCTGCGTATTCTCTTGGAGGAAGAATATCAAGTTGACCAACAAGTTATCAAACAATACTTCCCATTGAACAGCACCGTCGATAGTGAGTACATCACAAGTCAAATATACCTGGATCACCTTTTTGTAACCATGGGTAATTACAGAAATGCTGGAAATCTACTCCAAGGTGCTTGGATTGAGATTTGTTAAGGTACCTGCTGGCAAGGCTGTCGTATGGCACCCAGATGTTCAACTTTATGAATGCTGGGATGATACCGATACCCAAGAATTCTCTGGTTACATGTACCTCGACTTGCATCCACGAGAAAACAAATGTAAGTGATAAACGTATGTCAATGCGATACCTATGTACAACGATGCTTACTGTATTCTAGACTCCCACGCTGCTTGCTTCCCACTTCAGCCTTCCTACTTGAAAGAGAACGGTGAACGCGTTCCACCTTCCGCTGCTATGGTAGCTAACTTCACCAAGCCTACTGCTGATAAACCTTCACTTCTCAAGCATGACGAAGTCGTCACTTTGTTCCACGAATTGGTAAGTGTAAGACGTTAAATTCATTGGAGGGTCCAGTCTGCTAAGGCCTTCACTACAGGGTCACGTCATGCATCATATCTGCAGTAGAACAAAGCACACTCGCTTCAATGGTACATCTGTCGAACGTGACTTTGTTGAAGCTCCATCTCAGGTATGTTTGAGAATTAGTCATTATACAAGTGAAGTTTAATATTTTCCTCACGTTTCTCTATATTTAATTTACGGAAGATGTTAGAGAACTGGTGCTTTGATACTGAAAGCCTGAAATATCTCTCATCTCATTACGAAACTGGTAAACCCATTCCAGATGATATCATTGACCGTATCGTGAAGGCTAAGAATGTGAATGGTGCTATGTTCAACTTGCGCCAACTGTTCTTCGGTATCTACGATATGACGCTTCATACATCCGACGGTACCCTCTTTTGATTTCACATTGACCTGATTTTTCGACTAGACGAATACTGATATATTCTTTAGATGATTTGGATACTACTGATCTTTGGCATTCTCTTCGTAAGAAGGTTTCGCTGATCAACTCTCCTAAGGTACGTAATACTGTCTTTGTTTCGTTTACTACCTTCTACATGCCTACTTATAATTGTCATTGTTTTATAGGGAACATATGGTCAAGCCGCTTTTGGGTAAGTGACAGCATTAAGCAAAGTGTTGCAGAGATTTCATTCTAAGATTTCTTTATCATGCAGCCATATTATGGGAGGATATGACGCAGGTATGTAATAGCATTTGAGAGATTGCCCATTTTAAACAATTGGAAGGATTTCTAATCTCAACTTGTCCACTTTAGGATATTACGGTTATTGTAAGTTACGGATATTCTTCTCGTATCTCAACGAGAGCAAGAGCGACAATTTTTTTTATGGTTGTCTAATAACTTCCTTTATAGTGTGGAGCAAGGTGTTTTCGACTGATATGTTTTATACCAAGTTCGACAATAATACTTTGTCTAGAGACAACGGACTAGCATATCGTCATAAAATTTTATCCCGTGGTGGAAGCCGGTGAGTACACCACCTAGTTATGGATGTAGATAGATGATGTGAAAGCTGACAATGAATGTTTCACCAATTGTAGCGATGGTATGGATCTTCTTAGAGATTTCCTAGACCGTGAACCTTCTTCAGATGCATTTATGAAGGAGCTCCTGAGCGCCCAATAATTGGAATGCTTCAATAGATCAATTGCTGTACAATCCAATGACATTTTGTGGTTTACAGCAAAGGATCAATTGTGAAAAATTTAACAAAAGTTGCAATGTTATCAAAATGTGTTTACTCAGCGAATATCTTGTTTCATACTTCAGAATTTGCAAAGTATGCTTATTGTGGAGGTGTAATAAAAAACAAGCTATTCAACGCCAACGACATACCAACTGACAATGGCAAAAGAACAGGTCTTTAGTACAGCTTTTATGTTTAATTTCACAAAAGTCTTTGTTTTATTGTACCATTTTATTGACAGTCTGAAAATGACACGCTTTTGGTAAAAGAAAAACCTCCTCGTTAATATCGTTTCCTTTATGACTCCCCAACTACCGACGGGATATAAACTTTTTACGTTATGATTTAAAAATTACAAACACGCAGCACTCCATCCTTTTATCTTAATATCGTATCGTATCGTATCGTGGCATGATTTTGAAAAAACGTGAGATGAAACACAGTCATTCGATTTGCATGATTTTTTTAATTTTATTTTCCAAAATTTTTTTCCTTGGATTTAATAACTTGATTAAGGGTGAACAACACCCCAGTCAAAGTTTGTTTCTTCTTTACTTTTTACTTTCACTTTTTACACAATATGGGTCTTTCTGATATCGTTCCAGCTGGTGTCATCACAGGAGATAATGTTCGCAAGGTTTTCGATTATGCACAAGAGCACGGTTTTGCTATCCCCGCTATCAATTGTACTTCCACCAGTACTGTCAATGCTGCTCTAGAAGCTGCTCGTGACATCAAATCCCCCATTATCATTCAGTTCTCAAATGGTGGTTCAGCTTACTTTGCTGGAAAAGGGTTGAGCAACGATGGCCAGAAAGCTTCTATCCTTGGTGCTGTTTCTGGTGCTCACGTATGTTTTTATAATTTATTATTATTATTATTATTATTATGTATTACTGTTGCATGAAAGTGGGTTTTTGACGATTTTTACCTTTCATCAATTAAAAAACAGTATGTTCGTCAAGTTGCCAAGGCTTATGGAATCCCAGTTTTGGTTCATTCTGACCATTGCGCCAAGAAGCTCCTCCCTTGGTTCGATGGTAAGATCAATCTATCATGTATCTGATAAAACGTATATATGAGCTAACATATTCGTCCGATTCGCTACATAGGCATGATTGCTGCAGACGAAGAGTATTTTAAGGCTCACGGTGAACCTCTTTTCTCATCCCATATGTTGGATTTATCTGAGGAACCCAAGGAGGAGAATATTGAAATCTGCTTAAAGTACTTGAAACGTATGGCTCCCATGAAGTGCTTGTTGGAAATGGAGATTGGTATTACTGGAGGTGAAGAAGATGGTGTCAACAACGAAAATGTGGACAATGCCTCTCTGTACACTCAACCAGAAGACATCTGGGATATCTATAAGGCTTTCTCTCAAATTACAGATTTATTCTCTATTGCCGCTGCCTTCGGTAATGTCCACGGTGTCTACTCTCCTGGTAACGTCAAGCTTCACCCTGAGTTGCTTGGAAAACACCAAAAATATGTCCAAGAGCAGCTCAAGACTAAAGACAATAAACCCGTCTACTTTGTGTTCCACGGTGGTTCTGGTTCTACTCACCAAGAAATCGCCACTGCCGTCTCTTTCGGTGTTGTCAAGATGAATGTCGACACTGACACTCAATGGGCATACCTGGTTGGTTTCCGAGACTATATGGAAGCCAAGAAGGACTATCTGAAGGCACAAGTTGGTAACCCCGAAGGTGCCGGAAAGCCCAACAAGAAGTATTATGATCCTCGTGTATTCGTACGTGAGGGAGAGAAGACTATGATTAAGCGTGTCCAAGAAGCATGCAAGGACCTTGGGAATGTCAATAGACTTTAATGGGATATGAATTGCTTTGGCCTCAAAACATCAGTCCATCAAAACAATATTGCATTCATGGTATCAATGAATAAAGTGATATTCCTGTACATTCAATATTTCATATTGGCTATCTGTAGTATATTTAAATAAATCAGATTTAGCAAACTTGTCAGAGAACTATGGCTACTATTATTGTATGTTTAGATGATAACGAAGCACATTCTAATGCGAATGCGAATGAGACGAAACTCGCCAAGGTTCAGTCATGTGACTTAACCAGTGGCTTAACGCAGGCCCTCAGTCGCCCACCCAGTTTGGTGCAACCCAATGACGACGGTGATTTTAAAGGTCAGTCAGCTACAGTTGGACTTCTGCTTCAAGGGAACTATCAAACATTAGTTAAAGACAAAATGACGAGCCTTCCCGTGGTTGTTATGGATAATGGCACTGGGTGAGTTGGATCTACTTTTCTACACATAATTGACAAATCTTGGCGTGCAATGCTGCATTAGCTTTTCTCTATGCCAGTTAGTTCGTCATATCTCGAGTTTGCCTCATATTTCGCGTCCCTCTGGCTATTGGAATCCACATCATTAACACATTTTCTATTCAAGCTATACCAAGCTTGGTTTCAGTGGAAACAATGAACCTTCTTTCGTATTCCCGACCGCCATCTCTACTCATGAGAGCCCATCGGCATCAGGAGCTCCATCCGTAGCTTCCAAGCCTTCATATCTTAGCGGCAACTTGGCATCAAAGCGAGGCATAGAAGATTTGGATTTTTATATCGGTGACGAAGCACTTGCTAATTCTAAAACCATGGCGGTACATAATCCTATCCGTCATGGCCAAATCGAAAACTGGGATCATATGGAACGCTTTTGGGAACAATCTATTTTCAAGTACCTCAGATGCGAGCCTGAAGACCATCATTTTATGCTTGTGAGTTATATACGTATATACAAGCTAAACACTTACTGCTGTTTGATGTTAGATAATCCAAATTAACATGCTGATCTCTAGACTGAACCACCACTCAATCCACCTGAAAACCGTGAAATGACAGCTGAAATTATGTTTGAAACCTTCAATGTTCATGGCCTTTATATTGCTGTTCAAGCTGTATTAGCACTTGCTGCTTCCTGGACTTCAAACAAAGTCAATGAGCAGACTTTGACAGGAACAGTCATCGATTCCGGTGCTGGTGTTACGCACGTCATTCCTGTGGTAAGCTGGCAGCAACAGAAGATATCAATCTATGGAAAGCGTTCGCTAATGAGCACTTTTATTTATCACAGGCTGAAGGTTATGTTATCGGTAGCTCCATTAAGAGTATCCCCATTGCAGGAAGAGATATCTCAAAGTTTGTTCAGCAGCTTTTGCGTGAACGTGGTGAAACTGGCATTCCACCAGAAGATTCCTTGTTCGTGGCGGAGACTATCAAGGAACAATACTCATACGTCTGCCCCGATATTGTCAAGGAGTTCAAAAAATACGACCAAGAACCTGACAAGTACTTTAAGAAGTACGAAGGTATCCACACTGTCACTGGCAAGGTTTGTGATTTTAACGTTACAAGTGATACTGATTCGTTATTGATTTTGGTGAGCTGAACAACGATTCTGGATTATCCACAATTATAGCCTTACAGTGTAGATGTCGGATTTGAGCGCTTTTTGGCTCCAGAGATCTTTTTCAACCCAGAAATTGCAAGCTCTGACTTTTTAACTCCTCTCCCTGAGGTTGTTGACAATGTGATCCAAAGCAGTCCCATTGACACCCGCAGAGGATTGTACAAGGTAATACCAATAGCTCACAGCCTTTTACAGTGTTTTATTTGTTCAGTGTTTGATCTGACTTCTTCTCTTAGAATATTGTCCTCTCTGGTGGCTCAACTATGTATAAAGATTTCGACAAGCGTTTGCAGCGTGATATCAAGCGAACTGTTGATCAACGAGTCAAAATGAGTGAGGAATTGAGTGGAGGCGCTATGAAGGCTAAGCCTATTGAAGTGAATGTTATTTCTCACAAGAAACAACGGCACGCGGTATGGTTTGGTGGTAGTTTATTGGCTTCAACGGTAAGCAGAGTTTCTTACTGGGTGTCTCCTAAATCACATAATGTCTCATATTTTATGCTCATTTTTCATTTTTTTTCCCAGCCCGAGTTCTACAGCTACTGCCATACAAAGGCCGAATATGATGAATATGGCCCAAGCATTGCCAGACATAATCGCGTTTTCGGAAGTGTTATGTAATTGAATTTGGAAAAATAAAAGTGCAAACCAAAAAATAAATCATAGGGTGTGTGTGTAATGTGTCAGAGCCATTTTGTGCAATACCCAGCCAGTCATGCAATTGCTTAAAATCACCTCTTCCCCGAACACACTAAATAGAAACTCCACTACCTACCTTTTTGTTTTTACTCTTTGCATATTCAAAATTCCTTACCGGCACACAAGGCTAATCTTCGCCTTCTGGTATTTCTTCTATGGTTACAAGCGTCCGAGATAACACTCGCGTACCAGCAATGGACGAATCAGACGAAGGTTAGCTGACATTCCCCCACCATTGTCTCGTACAAATAGTCTTGCTATGACTCCGCCAGTTGCCGTCCGTGCACAAAAGTCCTCATTCTCATATTCTCTGTTGCAGAAATACTCGATTATCAAACCAGGCGAATGCAGGGTTCCAGGCTGCGAATAGCGCTTTTTAATCTGCTACAGAGTGATAATCAAAGATCAAGACAATCCACTCTTCAGAAGATCTTTAGGCTGGTTCATTCTTATGCGATTATATCCCAAAACTCATCCTCGAATCCCGTTGAACTCAAAAACATCAATCTTGAAAACATGAATATTTCTAGCTCTCCAGAAAGTGCTGACGATGATCCTAACATTGCTATACCAACCGTCGATCACTCTCTTGAAGCTGAAGAAGCGGCTGAACAACTACACTTATATTTATTAACTTTACTGAGATTAGCGACGACTTGTCCATACGGTGATGTGCGACGACGATGTGCTGCTTTCCTCAGTCAGTTACAGGTAAGCTGCCGGAGTCCATTGGACTTTTTTGGGGGAGCGAGCAGGTCCATTCACGCTTTACTTACTAAACTGACTGCGTCTTGTCTACTGCTACCCTACCCACAGACCACCGGAATTGTAACACCTGTTTTGTTATATCCGTCACCGTCATTTTTTATTGCTGAATCTGATATTACCTCATTCCAAAACGATGCTCCCACGGATATGTCCACAAAGCTATCCCCACTTTCACCATCGTTTACTTCAATAGTCACGGGACCGAGGGAAAGTCATAATGATGACATAGGGTATCATTCAACCAGTCATGGCGATCATTGGTTTCACTTGCAGGTTTATGCAGCTCCAGATGAAGAGGCGATAGGTCAGCCAGTCGATGAATATGTTTGGCAGCTTATGGCTCAAATGTACCTCACTACTGGCCGAATCAGTAATTTGTGTCGCGTATTGGCTTACTTTCCTACATATTATGAAGCGTTTCATACAGGTGTCTGTGTTGTACTCAAGCGCTCTATTGGGCCCCTCCATCCCCCATGGAGATATTATCTAGGAATTATGGTACTTATCTATAACTTTTGTATCTGCAACTAACAACAAACTATTTTTCTTAACGTGTTCAATATTCTTTGTTACAAAAGGCTGCTGCTGAGCACCACTGCCAATACCTGGTGCAGGTTCTTACGAACGACTTTATTCATCATGGTGGAGACAAGAACTGGCTCAAGGGTTTAAAATATGCTCCATTTAAATTACGTACAATATCTCGATTACTTCTCAAGATTTCAAGACAACCATGGAAACTAGAAGAAGAGGATATCATACAGTTGATGCGACACAACTCTGTTGGAACGCCAGTATCAGATACTTGGACGCACAGTGAACTGGTTCATGCCACAGTAATTTTTGCCACAATTTTAAGCTTATGTAGCTTTGTAGGCTCCTGTGGGATCGTCAACGAACCTGACATGACTGGAGGATTCACGATAGGTGATAGAATACAACCTGGAGTAGAGCAAGAACTTGGAACATTCCAGACACAGCTAAGCAACCCTCGCACATCTGAAGATGAAGCTATTCAAGCAGCTTCTGCCGCAACGGGATGGTCCGACGAGGTAGATTCACAATCATCCACTGTGATTGTGATGAAGAATGAAATCCCTGTAGGTAGTATTGGGCTTGGTCTCAAGTTTCCATTAACGAAACATGTCGAGGAAGTCAATGAAAATGAAGACCTGAACAAAGACAGCGAGTCCCAAATGGAAGATCAAACGAAAATGATAATATCCCTACTGAAAGAAACTACTCAATTGAATTCACCGACTGGTTCATCTGGCCATTGTTTACGTACTACACCAATCAAGGATGCCGACGGATTTGCTGTAAAGGTACATCCTGTCCGTCGCCAATCCGAGGATTCATTAATGTCTCAAACGAAACTTTCAAGTGGTGTCAATATATATGTAAACGCAGTGTATGAAAACTTGGATCGATTTGTCAACCATGCTGCAGCAAGTGATGCTATTGAAAAACGGGAATTCGATATGAAGATAGACGAAGAATTAAACCTTGGAGACTTTTCATGGGAAACAGAAGCTTGCGATCTGGTAAATCATTATTTACCTTCAGTTGGCGAGTACATAGACGCAGAGTTCCACGAAGCACTCAGTATAACTGATTGGAGGTAAGTGATCTATAAAAGAAAAAATGTGAGAGATTACTTTATTCATCCACTTTGCGAAATTACTTTGTTCTATGCGTTCTCTTTTTTAGCATATTTAATCAACAAGAAGACACTTTGTTGGATACATCTCCACTACGTCGTGCCATATGGTTCTATTGCCTCAAACTATATGGAGTGAAAAAAGAAGATTACGACTACTCTGATATTGCGCGACTGATTAGTCCGCAAATGAAAAAGTATTTGAAAAAGGTGTGCTATGACCCACAAAGCATTAGCATACAAGATTGGAATACAACTGGCATCTCATTAAGATCTGAAGAAAAATGCCACATGAATGTATTGGCTTCAGAAGCCAAGAAGCAGGCATTACTATGCTGCATGCTCTCGATGTTGGCCAGGTTCTAACTTCATTTTATATACGGTTACACCAACCGGTTCCCTCGAGGAAATCTATTTTTGTCAACAAAAACAGTTAATAAAGTCGCCTTTCGATTTTTTTTCTTTTCCCTGTGCTTGCTTCTCACTTCCTCTCATCTTGATAATCAGCATGAAGTTTTCACTTGCTGCAACCTTAGCTCTCGGCTTTTTAGCTGTGACAGCACCTTTCGCTTCAGCAGACAGTTTGTCTGACGAGATTGACGCGGCCACTAAAAAGTTCTGTGGCGGTCTTGCCCTGACCGCCCCTACCAAAGGTCAAACTTTCACTGAAGGTAGTAAGATCAAATTGACTGTCACCAGAAAGCCCAACAGTGAAGCCAAGGTTGTCAACGCTGTCGATATCTACCATATTGGATCCGGCAATAAGCTGTCATACCTCGGTACCACTTGGAAGGGCAGCTACAAACTCAACACCAAGGCCACCATCAGGTCGGATAATTTGGCCTAACTTTTTTTATTTCCATAGTCATGTTCAGCATTTGACATTTCTTTTTGTCCCTTAGTGTTGATATCTCAAAGTACAGCAGTAAGATCAAGTTGCCTGCCCAGTTTGAGTTCCGGTAAGCTGTCCATGTTCTATTGCCTTTTTCTATTTGCTCGTCAATTAAATTTTTTAATTTTGTTTGTACAGTACCTGGGTACACAACACCGCAGGCCCCGATTGCACTCTTATGAGCAAGGTTTTCAAGGTCGTTGCTAGCAGCCACAAGAACGCTGATGGCACCGACAGCACTGTAGACGATGGCAGCAACCTCGATCCCAACGTTGACAATGGCTGTTTCGGTGTTGAGGTCAGTAAGCCTACTGCCGCCGAAAAGGTCAAGCCTGGTGAAGGTTTCACCGTTTCTCTCAGTAAGTAATCGGACCAGAAAATTATATCTATCAAATATTTCTTAACTCATCACATTTACTCTTTTAAAAGCTCGCGACTCTGCTTCCCATGTTGAAGACTTCAAGGCTATTGAGCTATACAAGATTGATTTGCATACCAAGGAAACCACAAAGGTCAAGGACAGCTGGACTGGCAATGAACACGTCAGAGCTATCTTCAACATCAAGGATACTCTCACTGATGCTGATGTCTCTACCCAGTATGCTTACTATTACAAGGTCACTGCTGATACTCAACACAACGAGACTTGCAGCTTCCACGGTCATGCTTTCTATGTTTCCAGCTAAACAATCACATAACCCTCCAAACTATTTACCCTTGTAGAACACGCCGAGATCCCTTTTTTTTTTGGTATTTTCTCTATTAAAGACAAAAAGACAAATACCATTGTTTCATTCATTGTCAGACAGATACAATGGCACCTCTGTGTCAATATCTGTAACACCACATGGCTATCATGATTTTTTTTTTTTCGCTGTTTTTTAATGTCTTTATTTTTCAATAATACGAAAAAAGTTTCCTTGCCGGTCATTGAATGGATTGGTTTATACATTTGGACAGAAAGCAGCATGGGCATCTAGTCCCATATCAACTGTCCATTTTCGTTCAAGCTGGCAACGCCTTGGGGTCGTTTGCCACTGCCTGGTGAGCCGCTACCCCACACACTTGACTGGGATATCATTTTTTTTCCAGGACCCTTGGAGTAAAACTCATTTATCTTAACCTTCTCCAATTCACGTTTGTGTTGTCGCAATCTAGCTTCTTGATCTGCATCTTGTGCAGCTTTAGCTTCCTTCTTCTTGCGGGCTTTAGCCTGGTTTTCTCTTTGCTTTTTGGTTAATACCTCAAAGGAATTGGTCGAAGAAATCAGAGGTGCGCTTCTGACTGCGAAGAGATGAGGTTAATACACTTTTGATTGTAACTAGCACTGAGACATAGATGCCAAATGGCACTTACCTTTGGTAGCCTTTCGGTTCCAACCTGGTTCTACAGGCTCCCATTCTTGTTCGACTGGTGGTTCTTCTGTTTTGATGCGCATCACTCGTGAAAACTGATGGGTATTATCCATATGCTGATCTATAGCCATCCCACTGACTTCGCTGTCTTTTGCAGCTTTTTTCGTTCTCTCTTCAACAAACGACAGTGTCGCTTTGTTCTCTGGTTCGGCCGCAGCATCAATATTCTCGGCAATAGGGTTCACGTTTTTCTTGGATTTATCATTCTTTTTTACCGATTCTTTCTCTTCAACCTTATCTTTTTGTTTCGTTAGCATTGCGGCCACTTTGGTTTCGCGATCTTGCGCATCTTTAACGTCACTGACAGCTGGAGTGGGCGATTGCCTTGAATCTATTAGTTTGGAAGATTTCTTCTTAGGTTTCTTCTTCTTTTTTGCAGATGGGAGAGAAGATCCATTTTTGTTTTCGTAGCGAATGAAATAGATCAGCAGAATTGGTAGCAAAAGTGTTACCAAAAGAGCAATGGCCTGCATTCTCGATTGTAGAAGAACGACTGTGGACTACGGCAGTCAATGCGTACAAAGGTCAAGACAGCTATCCAATCATTTTTTGCCCCAGGTTTGGCGGAGGTTTAGCTCCAACTGCCGAAGTAGGCTTCATTGCAACCATCCTATGATCTTTGTGCCAAGTCATAAAAGATAATGACCTTAAAAGCGCTACTTTATGGAATGCAATGGATTGTCTTTGTAAGTCGAGCCACCAATGATCAATCAGCGTGGTAACTACAGCTGCATACAAGCAGCTAGGATCAATGTCAGTCGTCAATAACCTAATACTGGATGCATCCAATTTTATTCCTTATCATTTTCACCCATAATCAACAATTAGGCTCAATGCTTCTTAAACACCATATGTCTATTTTATTGATAAACTGTGACTCCATGTAATGGTTGCCATGCTGATATATTTATGGCCCAAATTGTGTCCTCCATGTTCATATCCTTGCCTCGTGACGTACCGTGGTGTATATCATGCCAATACAAGGTACAAAATTAAGTTGCAATAAGGAATCATGCCATCTATAGAATAGAAATTTTTTAATCATCACACAATTAACTACTGAGCTCACGCGATTAACAGCCTCGCATCCATATCATTTGCCTGTCATCATCCATATGAATTGCGGCCTTTGAAAAAAAGTACAAGCTGTCTGTATAATCTTCCGTGTGTCCCACTCCCCGCCACTTGAAGTTTGTCTTGGCTTGTATTCCTAATGACACCTCCAGTTCAAGAATCACTGCAAGTGTTGTCCGATGGTGAACAATCGGACTCATCTCAAGAGAAGATGCCAACGGTTGACCCGGCATTGCAGTTACCTCTACGGCCACATCACCTGTCACTAGAGCAATCCAACGCAGATCAGGAATCTTTATCGTCGTACTCTTCTAACGGCCAACAAGATAAGGATCGATTGGGAGCTTCGAGTACTCCAGCACAACATTGGTCATCCACTGTACAAGCGAGAGATCGATGGTTCAGAGATGAAAATGGCCGAGTTCTACTTATGAGAGGAGTCAATTTGTGTGGCGCATCCAAGCTGCCAACAAAGCCATATCCTGGATCAACTCATTTGTACGACGAGAACAAATTTTGGGATCATCGAAACGTTAGCTTTGTTGGGCGACCATTCCCTCTAGAAGATGTTGAAGAGCATTTTGGAAGACTTCGTGCCTGGGGACTTACACTAGTGAGATTGCTAGTACCATGGGAGAGCCTGGAGCATGCCGGTCCTGGCCTCTACGACGAAGAGTACATTGATTATCTCGTAAAAATCATTGAGATGATGCCAAAATACGGTATTAAGTGCTTTATAGATCCACATCAAGATGCGGTAAGTACGAACTAGTATAGTCTATGTCATTCAATATTGTTATACGCTTTTGTCCCTCATTCGCCTAATTCTACTTGTGCTACAGTGGTCACGATTCTCTGGTGGATCAGGAGCGCCAGGATGGACTTTTGAGCTGGCTGGTTTGAATATTCGCACCTTTAAAGAAACTGGAGCTGCATATGTTCACAATACGAATGCCGTTCCTGGCGATCCACTGCCTATGGTAAGTTAAATCACTACCCTCCGATGGTAAGCATCCCAGTCTTATGTTGATACACTTGTCGTTACAGGTTTGGCCTACCAACTATACCAAGCTAGCCAGTAGCACTATGTTTACTCTCTTCTTTGGTGGAGACACCTTCGCACCATCCAAGACTTACAACGGCGAATCTATCCAGCAGTTTCTTCAGTCGCATTTCATCGATTGCTTTGCTCACTTGGCTCAACGACTTTCGCATTTGGAAGCCGTACTTGGCTTTGAAGTATTGAATGAACCCCATCCTGGTTATATTGGGCTACCAACACTCAGCAAATATGATTCGGTTATCAACTTGATTTTTGGAGATTCGCCAACTCCTCTGCAGGCATTGGCATTGGGAGAGGGAATTCCTCAGGAAGTAGGCGTGTATGTCAAGAGCTGGCCTATCCCAACTAAGAAATCTCATAGCCGAGTGATCAACCAGAGTAAAACCTCTGCTTGGCTCGAAGGTCATAATTGTATCTGGCGTGATCATGGTGTTTGGGGATTGGATGCAAATGGTCAACCAAAACTGTTAAACGATCAATACTTTGCAAACCACCCCGAAACTGGCAAACCTGTATCTTTCTATAATGACTTCTATTTTCCATTTGTAAACGCATACGCAAGAGCTATCCAAAGTGTTCGACAGGAATGGTTCTGCTTTGTGGAACCACTTCCGAATGAGGTGAGGCTCCTTTACACCAATTGCCATCGCTAACATGTTTTCCTTTCGAAGCCTAATATTTATTTTACTTCACAGATTGCACCAAAGTATAGTGACGACAATCATCAGCATAATATTGTGTTTGCCCCACATTGGTATGATCTTAACTGCGTGTTCTACAAAAAATTCGAAGGCAAAGTTACGCATGATGTGCAGCATCTTCAGAAGGTAAGTGTAGGAATATGACGTTCCAATTCTAGTTGAAAGCTATTATCACGAACTAGTTACTGAGCTTATGGTAGGGAGGAAACGTTATCAAAGCCACGTATTTCGGCGTTAAAGGTGCCAAGAAGAACTACTCGGGTCAAATTCGAAATATTCGCAATGGTGGCATCGACAACATTGGCGAGAAACCATGCGTCTTAGGCGAAGTCGGCATTCCCATGGACTTGAACCAACGTCAAGCTTTCGAGACTGGCGATTATACTCATCATACTAAGTTCTTGGATGCCGTCATATATGCCCTGGAAAGCAATCTAGTCAACTTTACGTCAGTATCTATCATTGTATGGTATGGATGCTAATATGAGAAGGCACAAACTAACGCATTGACATTCAGGCTGTGGAATTATAATCCTACCAACGATAATACGTATGGTGATCATTGGAATGGCGAAGACTTCTCGATATATTCTCCTGTGAATGATGAGCAGGCGGCTAAAGAAATGCGCAACAATGCAGAAGACTCCCTTGTTGGCAACTTTGAGATTGATGTACAGAAACTCATGGCCATAGACAAAGAAGTAGCAAAGACGTCAGACGAAAGCCAAGTTGCTATCAACCATTGGCATAAAGGGGGTAGAGTGCTGGATGCTGTGATTGTAAGTGCTTCCCGCTAACTACCGATAACAATATTTATGATCTTTAGCTCACCATATTATTCTTCCTTCACCTTACTAAACGCTTTCTACGACAGCGACCGTATGCGTCTAAAGTAGCTGGTACACCAATCTCAGCCGCCTTCAACCTGGATAAGCTGGAGTACACTTTCGTCTTCGAACATGACGGTATTGCCACGGAAACTGAAATATATATACCTGCCTATCACTATGATGGTAATACCGTTGATATTAGAGTATCTGATGGAGACTGGAGATATGTAAAGGATCAACAAACACTGTACTACAGACATCTTGTAGAACACAAAGTCCACCGCATTCAAATTCGTGCAATTACATCTGGAGTTGACAAGGAGGCTTCCAAGCGTAATAATGCAGGCTGTGTAATGATGTAATTTTACGTATAAATACCCTTTTGCACGCCTATAGAAAGGTTATCGATCTTAGACGTTAGACTATGTGCTATAGAAACGTCCATATTGATATTTAGTGTATAGCTAACTGTAGAATACATATGGATTTGATTTATTTTTATCTTATGCAAGTAGTTGAAGACAAACATGTTGTGAAATATCAGATAAGGTTACAGGTGTTGAAAAGTAATGGGAAGAAGCAAAAAGAGATTGGTATGTGCGGAAGTAGGTGAAGTTGGTGAGGAAGAGGTCTATTGAAATTTCATTTCGTCTTCGTTGAAGCCAACGGTAGGGAAGCTTTCAGAAAAGGTAATGACATCCTTCTTAAGCTCTTGAAGAGCTGGGATATTTTCACCGTTGGCGATGTGACTCTTAAAGTCGACTAACTTGGTGCTGGATACCTTCTTCTTTTCATCAATAGCGATTTGGACAGCGCGATCAATGAAATCGGCAATTTTGACAAAGTCATCTTCCTTGAGACCACGGCTAGTCATGGCTGGTGTACCGATACGAAGACCACCTGGGATCAAAGCACTCTTGTCACCAGGAACAGTGTTCTTGTTAGCGGCAATGTTGGCCAATTCAAGAATACGCTCAACACGAGCACCATCAATACCCTTGGAGCGCAAGTTTACAAGAAGCAAGTGAGTATCAGTACCGCCAGAAACGAGTTCATATCCACGAGCAGTGAAAGCTTTAGCAAAGGCTTGGTTGTTATTCAAAACCTGCTGCTGATATTCCTTGTAGATAGGCTCCTTGCATTGTTTCAAAGCAACAGCGAGAGCAGCAATGGTGTGATTATGGGGACCACCTTGATGACCGGGGAAAACAGATGTATTGATAGGACCTTCCAAGTCATACAATATTTCTACAAATAGATAAATAAGTCAGCATAAAATGTTGAGAGAATGGTGTGTGGTTGTAGACTTGCCACACCACCATAATTCATATCCATACACACCCTTTCCCTTCTTATCAACGCTGCGAACTCCCTTACGGAAGAAGATCATGGCACCACGTGGACCACGGAGAGACTTGTGGGTGGTGGTCATGACAAGGTCAGCATATTCAAATGGAGATGGAAGAACACCAGCAGCAACGAGACCTGAATAAAATGTGAGAATCAGTGTTCACTCTCATTCTTATACACTATAATCACACAGGACATACCGCTGATATGGGCCATGTCGACGTGGAGGTAGGCACCAACTTTGTCAGCAATCTGTAAGCAGATAATCGACCTCAGATCAGTTTACGAATGTCGCTAAGCGTGTTTGCTCCAACTAAATGTCTGCCTGCTGTTTACCTTTCTCATTCTAGCAAAGTCAATGTTTCTAGGGTAAGCACTTGCACCAGCAACAAGGATCTTAGGTCTGTAGAGAATAGCATTGGCTTCCAGAGCGTCGTAGTCAATATAGCCGGTCTTCTCGTCAAGGCGGTAAGGAAGAGTCTCAAAGTAGCTGGAGACCATCGAGATCTTCTTGGTCGGAGTCTGATAACCGTGAGACAAACTTTTTGCCAGGACGCGGAGGTTAAAAAACATAAACGATACTTCACGACGTTCCAATACACAAACAGGCTACTTACTGTCCTCCGTGAGGAAGATCAAGTCCCATGATACGTTCATGAGGCTTCAAGAGAGCTCCGTAAACGTACAAGTTGGCAGGTGCACCTATGAACGATATTGGTTCATAAGTTTGTTATATACTTTATCGCAGACTCCATGAAAAGTTGAACCATAGTCTCTTTTTTTACATACCGGAAAGTGATTGCACGTTGACACCCCATTTCTCGTTATCGAGATTGAATGCTTCAAGAGCACGCTTCTGACACAAACGCTCAGACTGATCGATAAACTCGTTACCACCATAATATCTGTAACAGCAGTGGTGCCGACTCGGTCAGATACAGTGCAAACAACCTTCTACTATGTCCATCACCGCAAATACATTACCTTGCACCAGGATAGCCTTCAGAATACTTGTTCTGCATAATGGAGCCAAGAGCATCCATGACAGATCGGGATGTGAAGTTCTACAACAGGTTTACCGATGTTAGTGTTGACCAACGCCAATTACCAGACTGATCAAATAGTTGCTTACCTCAGAGGGGATGAGACAGATACCGGAACGCTGTCTCTTCTTCTCGTTCTCTATAATATCGAACATTTCAGGATCGGTGTCCTTAAGACGGTTGTTGAGGAGCTGTTTATGCAACATGGTAGTGATGGTGTTAGCGGGATTCACAGGGAGATGTACACATACGCCAAGACACAATAATTACCTCCTTTTGTCCAGCAGGAAAGACGTAGCCTCTCTATTGCATGTGTTGGGTTAAAATAAGGCGGGGACGCAATACCCATATTAGTGAGTTGAACACCTACCATTTGCATGGAAACAACGGAGAGGGAACGCAAAGCTCCATTGCGAATAGGTGTTTGGAGAGCAGATCTCAACATGGTGAAGTAGAAGGAAAAGAAGAAGTGGTTGAAGAGGAAAAAAGTAAAAAAGCCAGAAAATAAAACAGAAATTAGGAATGGAACAAAAATTATCGGAGCCGCGTGAGTAAGGATTTCAGAGCTTCCACCGTGTCAACCAAAATTTTTTTGGTCACATCATAACGGGCATTGAATACAAGGGAGATTTACCATAAACTGGATAGAGAGGAGAGATAAGGGGAGTATGGCATCTAGATGAAATGAATGTGAATGAATGTTTTGAAGTTAAGTATACTTCCTTAATGTAATCTGGCTAGTTGACACACCGGTAGACGGAGGATGCCAAACTAACCCATGTTAGTCGTCTTAGTGGGCAAAAGCGAAAGCAGATGTGATAAATACAGCAGCTAAAAAGGGACAATCACGATCACGTGTAGTGGAGGCTTTACCACCTTGTAGGTGATGACAATGTGAATGAGTAAAGAATACGCGACTAAAGCAGTTCTTATTGCTTAGTTCATAATCTAGCAAAATGGCCCCCCATTGTTAAACGAATAGGTAAGAGCAAAAAATTAAGCAGAGTGACTAGCACTGTCAGAGAAACCTCCGTCCCCGACAAATGTAAATTGACATAGGGTGGTTGATGATGATTTTATAGCTTGGATTTGTATGAAACTACACGTAAAACTACAATAATTATTCAGCTATATCATTTACTTTGCGTTTATATCTACCGGTACACTATTTGCAGGGTATATTTTATCTGACTACAAACAAACTCTAGCAGCGGAAAGTAAGTTCGTTACTCGGTGGAAGGCTGTATTTTTTTTTGATCGGGATCGCAAAATCGAACCAACCAAATATCACCAGATGATGGTTACTTTGAAGAATTGACATTAGAGGAGAATGGGCGCAATGGTAGTTGACTGTGGAACAGAACACGGGAAAACCCTAATTGGTTTGCGATGTGAATGAGAATGAGATATTGGATAAATCCATATACAGTTAAGAAGATGATGATCGATATTACCAGATTATAGGCATCGACGTGTTGAGAGAAATGTGTAATTGAAGGGTGTTACTAGTAAGAGGAAAGCAGAATATGGATTAATTAGCGTCGTATATGAGTACTACATGCTATCAATACTTTCGACGCCAATATTATCGACATAAATTCATTGTTCATTTGGTAAGAGGTCTAAAGAACTAAAGACCTATCGCGTTTTGCACAGTCATGGAAATTTATGGCAGTCCCAGCGCGCAGCCAAAATAGGAAGGCCTTTAGCTCTCGAAATGTTCAAGAAGCAACCAAGTATAAAGAATTACAGCGCATTAAAGAGCTCAGATCGGCGTCGATTTCAAACAGACGTATTTGATTTGTACCCTACCATAAAGGCTTACCACTCTGCGGAAGATGCTCCTCCATTTTTCTCTGACGATCTGCAAAAAGCCAAGTTTGCAAGTCATATTGACGATCTAGGCTTCATATACGCCATGGACAGCTCGCCTGCCTGGTTCCAGGTGAATGGACCCGAGCCGATACCAACAGGTAAGATAGCGTAACATTTTGATACAAAGGATGCGTGATATAAGGCAGCTAAACATATGGTACGATAGTTTATACAATGTGGAAATACCCAGATATGTTACCTACGTTAAACACATGGCCGTTCGTCATATCAAAATTGATCAATGGGGCTGGTCAGTTATTTTTTGAATTGACCAAGATGTTAGATTTTGCGTAATTTACAGTTTTGTTCTTTAGATTTAATGATTCCAGGCTTGGTAGCTGGATCAGAAGGTTTACCTGATTTGAAGGCAGGAGACTTGGTGGCTATTTGCATCAATGGCTATAAGTAAGATTAATCTAACTTTATGGAAGTAATTCATTTCGCGTATCATTAAGATGAGCTTTCTCTCTTTGACAAAAGGTATCCGCTTGCAGTAGGCAGGATGGCTTTAGACACATCGAAAATCGCTGTACGGTCGGGTATGAAAGGAAAAGCTGTAAATTTAATACACGTCTATCAGGATTGTCTATGGGCAATGGGCGACAAGTCGGATCCTCCAAATTTGGAATCCATTAAGCGTCCTGAAAATTCTGATGATGAAGAAGACGAAGATGATGTTGATGATTTGGCACATGAAACCGAGAACCGCCTTTCCGTCGAAGAACACAAGAACGGAGACGAAGACGGAGAACAGGAACCAGCGCACGTGCAAGAAAAACCGCAACTATCGACCAAAGGTAATTGTATAAAATGCATCGCATTATTTTCCATTGGATGAAACTAACGCAATCTCCCATATAGATATTGATCAGTTATTGAAGGATACGTTTTATCAAGCATTAGTTTACAAATTGACCAAAAATCACGCCCCTGAGCTGTTGCCAATGTCCGCATCGACACTTTATTCTACCTATATGCTTCCAAGTCGTCCACTGGTGAACGGACTAGAAGTTGATGTAAAGAAATCAAGTTGGAAAAAAATGCAAAAGTTTTTGAAAGACATGGAGAAGGCAGGAGTCTGCAAACTAAAGGATCGCAAAGGGGAAGCACATGTTGTTAGCATTAATTGGAGCCACGAAGCCTTGATGACGGCTAAAAATTACAAAACGCTAGAATCCAAACCATCGAATAAAGCTGAAAAACCTGGCGCTTCAGACGATTCTACAGCGACATCAGGTACTACCAAGAAGGAGTCCAACGGGGCTACTCATATCCAATTGTTTTACAAGCCAAAGAAGGACACGGCACGGATATTTGAAGAACTGAAAAAAGACGTTAAACAAGCGTATAATTCACAAGAGGTTAGAGCCATCTTGATGGCATACGTTGAACAGGAGGATTTGATTGACCCACAAGAGAAACGAATGATTCGAATCGACCCCTTACTTTGTGATGCTGTTCTGAAAAAGGATGAATACATGACAATTGATCGACTTCAACGAGATCAATTGTTACAAAGGTGAGATATCGGTACAAACTCTTAGGAAGTGGATTCTTTCCGCTAACGTAAATTATACATAGATTTTTGGACCAAATGCAGCGAATGCATATGATCACCCTACCTGGCCAGGTACCGATATTACGAGAAGGAAGTCCTCGTAACGTAGTCATCACTCTGGAAATCAGACAAGGTAGAAAGACCGTGACTAAGGTAACTGGTGTTGAATGGTATGGCCTCTCTGTAGATGAGGTATGCAAGGATTTGACTCGCCGATGTGCAAGTAGTGTCACGGGTATGTCGTGTTTTGATTTGGATACGCATGTTTCAGTCTCCTAACTTTCCTGTATATAGTCAACCCAGTACATGGAGCCAGTCCTAAAAACCCTCAACAAGAGATCATGGTGCAAGGTCCACAAACCAAGCATGTCACTGAGCTACTACTTTCGCAAGGTGTTCCCAAAAGGTACATCGAAGTTGTGGATAAAACAGGCAAAGGCAAGAAAAAATAGGATGATGACCGATACCACTCAAGTGTCCATGACCAAAAGTCTTATATTGGAACAATAAAACGAGAAGAAAAATAGTTGTATATTATATTACACTGGTACCTTCGGACGAAAAAGGGTAAAGTAGGCAGAATATTTAGGGACGGACATCTACTTGAGCATTTCTTCACGCGCCAGCACCTCCTTGTCAAACTTGATTAGGATGGTAGTTCTCATTGGAAAACCGTCGATTGGCACTGTGTGTGCGGTGACTCGAGCAGGCTGTTTGGTATAATGTTAGTTTTAAAAAGCCATATACAAAGAGATATAATATTATGTTTTTAAAGAAAAACTTACAAATTGTGCACTATCCAAGATAGCTTCAACTACACCTGCTATGAACGCGTTACAGTTGAGTTGCGATAGCTCCCGTGGCACAGAAATGTACTTTGAGAGGACGGGTTCATTATCTGAAATCATGACTAGAATAATAGAGATTGATGAGATGGCAAGCATTTGGCGTGATACTGCGACAATATGACTACATACATTCGTCTTCATTCTCGGTTGATTTCTCCAAGGAATCGGCTTGCTTTCCAAAGAGGCCCTTCCACAATGCAGTGTGGATGAAATACAAGATACTCAAAACCCGTGTTTCACGTTTGGGATTTCTGTCTCTCCAGACCAAAAGTTCCAACATACGAAGTCCAACTCGGTATCCGAACTCGTTTAGTCTAAAGATGAGGAGAGTTCAAGGTTAGTCATATGAAGGTTCGGTTGAGTCAAGATTAAAAGTTTGGTACAGTGGAAGGTGGACTTACTTTCGCTCAAGATCCTGAATGCCATTAACACGCTTTTGTGCATATTGAATCATCTCTGAAAAGAGAAATGATAATGCACTCAAACTGACCTTTATCAATGTAAACCCTGCGGTGATTAGAACATCATCAAGCTACGGCCGACGATTGGGTCTCGAATGCTGGGATTACCTCTGCACCCTTTGTTCGGTTAAGATTTCTCTCTAAAAGAGATTTAGTTCGACTTTGTCGACCGTCCGTATATATGGATGATGTGGTTGAAAGACGAGCTGCATTGCTGGTAGGGAAAGCATAGGCACTTGGATCGCTCATGGCTCAATGGTAATAGTACAAGCAAAGTCAAGCAACTATGGAAATTTTTGGCGTGGAGACAAATTTAATAGTGGAGATGAGGCAAAATGGAACAATTCTATTGTTGGTTCTCTTTACAAGTACAAAAAGGCAAGGAAACAAAATAAATGAAGTAGCTACATCAATTAAAGAGCCTTGACTTCGGCTTTGGCTGCCTCAATAGCAGCAGGGTCGGCAAGATAGCCGCGGTTCTTTGGGTCAGAGTACCATTGCTTGTCTTTAGCCTTGACTGGATCAGCAAGCTTTGGTAGTGGTCGGAAACCCCATTTTTCTGGTCGGGTCACAACTCTAAGACCAAGGGCATTATAGTACCGGCAAGTTACGCTTCCGCCTGCCTTTTCAATGGCTTCAATAGCCTTTTGTGATGCTCTTGAGACCTCGATATTGACAGGTACCTTAAAGTCCTCAGCTCCCTGTATGCAATTGATTTAAACCTTTGACTAGATACTCAATGACAATTGTCATTTAACTGAGTGGAAACTTACATCAGACAAGAGCTTGACGCCGTCTTCTATCTTGTGTATACATCGAGAATTTAGGAGGTCGGCCATGGTAATATTTTCGGCGTTCAATCTACCTTCTTGGATCCAGTGTTGCAAACGTTCCAAGTTGACTGGTTGGTATTTTTTAGCATGCTGGTTGACAAAACCTCTCTTAGGCATACGCTTGACAAGTGGTGTTTGACCACCTTCAAACCAAGGTCGTGGTGGTCCGTTGCCGGAACGAGCCTTTTGGCCTTTGTGACCTCTACCTGCTGTCTTTCCTTTACCGTAGCCAGGACCTCTACCGAGACGAAGGCGCTAATGGAAGTCGAAGATAAAGCGTTAGTTTATGAATTCGAGAGATTTGTTGAGTAAAGTCGCACCGTGGTTAATGTTTACCTCAGTTACAGCTCCAGGGTTATCGGCAAGGTTACCCAAATTGATTGGTTGTGAGGGAGGGACAATGTTTCCATTGCTGGATAAGAGTCGCACTGACTCAATCGAAGCTGTATTGACTCGTAGGGTAGTACGCTGAAGACTGAGCTTTGCGAACTGTGCCAGCATGGTGGAAATTGCAAGCAAAAACTTCAAGCTTTTTGGAATCTCAAATTTTGAGAATGTCAACAGTCTCTTCCAAATCGATGCACACGTGACGTGACGGCTTCAATATCTACCATACAAATTTTGGCTATTCACATTGCTCAAAGGTATATGGAGCGTCATCAGACAATAATATTATACAATGCAAAAAAGAGACGGTAGACAATAGGAATGAAAATAGTTTGGACATGATTTTCTTAAAATTAAATATTCATGCTGCATATATGTTTTATACAAAGATCAGATTAGCTGGACCATGCTTTGTCACTATCTGTACCTTGCCTTCCCGGTAGCCAGACTTATCTGGCTCAGGCACCTTACGACCAATCTTGACGTCCTTTTCACTCTTTTCAAATACAATGTTCAGAGGGTTGGGAGCTTCAACGTTTGCCGTCTTATGGGCAGTCGAGACATCAAAATTACCAATAAGTGCATCAGGCTGAACAATAGATAAAAGCCATTAGTACTTAAACTAAACCAAAGCATCTCAATAAAAGCACTTACCACTTCAACGTCTATCGAACTGTGGCTAGTTTCAGCATATATATCAACCCTCTTCTTACTGTCATCGAAGTCGATTTTAAGGTCGACACTTGAATGGCTAGTGGTTGCTTTGATTGACTGTCCAATGATGGCATGGGTCTTGATGGACGAGTTGTTGGTGGAGAGCTTGATTTTCTTCCCAATCAGCTTGCTGGTAGTAATCTTTGCATTGCTTGTGTAGATATCGATATCACCACCAGGTGCTTCATAAGATCCACACACCGTTGAGTTAGACGTAACGATGTTGATATCTCCACCAGTCTCATCCAAACGGCAGTTAGCATCAATTTTTGCATTGCTTGTCTTCAGTGTTATTTCTCTCGTTGCTACAAAGTTACCATCAATTCTGGCGTTGGTTGTCTGGACCTTGATATCGCTACCATTGGCATTGACGTCGCTGATCTTTGAATTTGTGGTTTTAAGTGAAACGTCTTTCCCATTGTAATTACCAGTAATGGATCCATTGGTAGTCGATGCTTTGATCCTTGGTGAATCAACTTTAAGATCCAAATATCCGCTGCTACTTTGGATGCACACATTCTTAGAGGCAGTAAATGCTCCTTTGATGTAGTTGTTTGTTGTAGTAACTGAAATATCGCTCGCTTCAGCATTGATTTCGATAGCACCATTGGTAGACTTTGCTTTTAAGAAGTTTTTAGCTACGAACAAGCCATTGATAGGTCCATTAGTGGTCTCAATTGTTACATCGTCTGCTCTGCACGCCTATAATTTTCAGAATTCATCAGCGAGCGCTTCGAAACCAGGTTTGTCTCTTTGTGCTACTTACCACGACCTTTACAGGACCATTAGTGTTCATTAATGTCAAATGAGTTGCATTAACGGTCTATGCGATGGTGAAAGTTTTAACATTGGAGATGGACAAAGTTACGCAGTACAATGAAAAATATTACCAACCTCAAAATTGATCTGACCATTTGTAGTTCTAAGGTCCAGCTCGCCAATAACTATATTACCAAAGCTCTCCAAGCCAACAATTGACGAATTAACAAGCGACGCGCTCAATCTCTCTGGTCGCAACCAAAAGTCTGGAATAGTGATAAGCCAAAAGGCGCGTATTTTCTTCTTGAAACCCAGCAATTTAGGTGTCTTCAGTATGAATTTGTAGTTGTCATCCGACTTCTCAGTACTTAGAGAGACATCCTCATCCGAAACATGCATTAAGAACACATCGAGTTGAATTGTGATAACTTCGACGGCTTTGTCTTGCGCTGTTCGGATGGTCATACCGCCAGTCTATGTTGGGAAGGCAGTTAGTGTATGAACAAATGGATCTGCCTCACTAATATCAGATGCTTTGATGTTCAATGCTTACAGTCAAACTACCGGCAATTTCAGTGTGAAGTTTCTTGGCTCCGCCATCTACAAACTGAGCGCCTGAGCCAGACCATAAAACACCCTTTCGATCTTGTTCTGGAATGTGATCTATGTTTGACGATTTGAAAGTTGTAAATGGTGGAAAAGATGGAGCAGATGCTGTATCGTAACTGTTTCGAGATTGTGACATAGGTGCACAGAATGGATTGCATCCTCCTAAGCCATAAAAGACTGATTACAATTTGACAAAGTGTAAGGCATGCTCAATCACCAAAACGATTAAAGCTGTATAGCTTGTTACTATATCTTACCATTGGAAGATGTTGCCTCGTGATAATCAGGGATATTCATGGCACGGTGAGGAAATGGAGGTGCCGTCGGCGTATATAGAGAATCTGTTGCCATGTGCGGGAACTTAGAATCTATGGCGTGTTTTTTTCAAGTACGGCAATAGTTAACATAACAAGAGTATTTACCGTAGCTTGGTGGTTTATCATTGGTAGTGGTTTTTTTCATCTTGAATATTCTAGTTATTTCAATATGGCGAGTTAAGAAAAAAGTCAAAAGAAGGGTCCTTTTTTTAAGGCAAGAAATCGAAGTGGTGGCGGCGCAAAAATTTCAGTTTTTTAAACTGCAATAAAAGCCGTCCTTAGGTTCCTTGGCGCCAAGCCTGCCAATAGGAATATCTTGGATGGTCTTGGATGACTGTTCCTGGAAGTTGGTAATACAGAAATGTTACATGGTAGACAATCCAGTAGAATATGTGAAGTAGTTGATGGATACCACAACTACATAAATACGAAACGATTTTGCCACTATTCTACTGGATTTAGAGTCAAACTCCGTCATTAAGCCCTCTCGTCAAATTCCAAGCGGTCGCTTTGTACATTCTACTTTCTCCGAACGCTTGAGCCTAATGAGTCGCAAGATGAAAATTTTTTGGTCTGTCTAAGTGCCCTTTCAGTTAGTGGGATATTCTCCCTGCCTATTGAGGGACGGTGAGTCCGACATTCGGCCATTTCGCTACTCTGTTATAAGTAGGAGGTGGAGTTGCAATGTGTTAACACAGCAATGAATAACATGGCAACGGAGAATAATAATTATCAATCAGGATATTTCATACAAGAATGAAGTATCAATGAAACATTTTGGGAGAGCTTATATGTATAAAATCGATGGATGTAATGGTATGCAGGGTAAACGTGGACTTGGAGGTCGCATCGTGATTATCAATCTCAGCTGAACTGAGAATGATGGGAGATCATGGCATGAAAAAAATGTGCTTCCATGCCAAAAATGATGAAGAGTCTATGCATTGTGTTTTCTTGTTTGGTGAAAATAAGGCGAAATCTTGTTTGAACTCACATATACAAATATTGGCTGACCCATAGCGGAAGTCGGTACACAATGGCAAATGTCGTCACTGTGAGGTTGTTTCTTTCGGTCTGATAATGATCTTTTTACTTCAAGTTAGGTAGAAAGAAGTTAGTAATGAGCAATTGTAATGATTTAAGCAGCCACGACTTTCTTTGAATCGATTTGTTAATGTATCTGCAAGTTTTTTTTTTATATTAGATTTCACGAGCACTCATACCTTTCCGGATGTGGCCAGCGAAAACATGAGGTGATAAAAAGACCTATTTAATAAACCATGTGTATTATGTGAAGTTTTTTCACCCTTTATTCTGGGTGCCTCCTTAAAAAATATAGATCTCTGTTTTCTTTTAACGCTTACTATCTCTCTCTGTCTTCATCTTTTTTGTCTCGGTGGCAAATCGTTTGGTTTTCGATTCACCTGCAATCGAAATTCCCGGTTTCTACTATTTAAAGCTATTTACTTTCTCGTCGAGTAATACGCGTGGGTAATACGTTAGGATATGGCTACGACAGCCGTATTGAGTGAGTCGGCGCTGTCACAACATCAACTTCCGATATCAAACCTGCAATATTACGGTAATAATACGTCCGACTCACCCACCACTAGTGTAATCTCAGCTGGGTTGTCATCCAATTCTGTTTTGACATCTTCCCCACTACTTAAAAGTTACCCAGCGCAGGGTCCACTTCCAAATACCACAATGGCTTATACAGTTGTGGAATCACGATGGACCAACGACCAAAGTACCCATTCGTCATCCACGGCCGGACCAGCGTCAGCTTACATGCCGCTAGAATCCAAACCCACAGCAAATGCCATGTTGGTGACTCATTCTTCCCCTGAATCCAGCCATGACAAAGATGGACACGCAACCGAGGAGGATAGGTAAGGGGTTAATGCTGTTTAAAAGCGATAACGTGTTACTGGCTAACATGGACGATGCATATGTAACCCCCATGGATTGATTGGAACGCGTAACCAGCTCCGAAAGTGCAGAATGGGCAAAGGAATGTATTGCAAGGCTATTGAGCGATGTTTCCTCTATAGATTTTCACCCTAGTGTGCCACAAGGGCCGGTCAAGAAGGAGCAAAGTGCTGTGCACCGTTCTGCAAGTACTGGACAGATGAACTTATTGGTACCTGAGAGATCAGAAAGTTCTCCATTGGATCATATCATTCGAAAGCCTTCACGTAGAGTGGATAGGGCGAAATCATTCAAACGGCCAGAAATTGCCACAATATCCGAAGAAAGTAATGGAATTTCATGCAACAATAGGACACAAACAAAACCCCAGGAGCCTGGAAGATTGATTCGAAGATTATCTTTATTAGCGCAACCTTTGAAGCGATCTTTGAGTTTGATTTCAGATCGAAGTTCGAACATGGAATCGATGAATACCAGCCAGGAAAGTGAAAAACGATCCACACTGCAACAGAAACATGAAGTTCGAAGGGAGCTTCCACAACTTACGCGACCCAATGGACGCCCGATGTCCATGGCCATGCCAGTGGTTGCTTCGTCTGAAATTGATCAACCGTCATCTATTAGACGAGCAAGAGCTCACCGAATGTCCAGTATTGAACTTATGCAATACCTAAGCAGCAACTTGTTGAATGTGGAGCAAGATTTACATCACGAACGCCTTGAAAATCTGCAATCATCTAGCAGTAGCTATAATGCGACAATCATCGACGATAATGCTTCATCAACCACCAACTCCGAAGTCGACTCACCTGATACGGTTCTTTCGGGCGTAGAATTTCCTACTAGCGCGGTTGGTGATTACAATGCGAAACTAAAACCTAAAGAAAACCAAGGACCATTTAACCCGCGACCGCGAAAGCGCTCACTAAAACGATCTATCAGTAGCATTGATATCCTTTCTCTTGGTAAATCGTTGAGAAGAAACTCCATGAGTCAAGAGGATATTTTGCGAAGTAGTACATACGCAGGCGGCCGCAAATCCAATGCGAAAAGTGTTAGTAAAAGGGAAATTCAAAGCATTCTTGCTTGGAAAAATACCATCGCTCAGCTCAAGTCGGAAGACTCTTTTCAACCTCTTCCACCCCTAAGTTACCAGGTAAAGCGTCTCGTCCTCTGTGAAACCATCACTTCTTTGTTTTGCCTTTATAGCTGACGGTTACACCATACAACAGAGTGAAGCACAATACATAAGAACTCAACAAATTCGGCGCTTTATCATACAGGAGATTTACACAACAGAACAAACATACCTGGACCATTTGAACATTATAAAAACGGTATGTGTGAATCCCATTACGTGATGAACTGCAGACATGTCCTAGCCACTTGATTACTGACATTCTTCAACGGGCGCGCCAATGAAGATGTTTATGGATCCATTCATTGCTGCAGCAACTCAAACTAGTCGGCCCCTCGTCAATCCAAATGATATTTCGACAATTTTCGCATATATACCCAACATTATCGAGGTTTCCAATGTTTTGGCTTACCGATTCGAGTCTGTGGCGAAGACCTGGCATGAGCAATCTTCTCTCATTGGCGCCGTATTCAATCAAATGGAAAATGATTTTGAAGTGTATATACGTTATGCTGTAAACTTTCACCTTAGCCAACGCTGCATTACCCGAGCTCATAATAACATCTTGTATCGACGCTTTATTCAAGAATCTCTTCGCAAGAAAGAAACTAATCGAATGGGATTGAGTGACTATATGATCATTCCAATTCAACGTGTCACTCGCTACAGTCTACTTTTGAAAGGTAAATTACTGGGTGATTTCAGAGAAAAATGTCCAATTGTATACACCCTTTGCTCACCATGCACTCTAGACCTCAAAAAACATACTCCACCAACACATCGTGATTATGCCAACATAGACAGCGCACTTAAAACCATGACTGGTCTCGCGCTGGCCATGAACGATGCGCAAAAGAAGTCTTGAATACAAGCTTACTCCATATAAGCTACATCTTTTCTACAGCCCTATTCATTTTCCTTTGTTGAACGACCAATTTTTTAATTCTAACTAATTCGAGGTCATGCCTCACATCGTATGTATCATTTCTCCCACTTTTTGCACCTTTTGCATTCTCACTTCAGCCAAAGCAGATATTATCGTCACCTTCATTTTATTCACCCACACACACTCTCTCTCTTTCCAAGTTGTTTAAATTTTCTTTCAATACCGTCACTTGTACATTTTGTTCAACTCGATTTATTGAGCTACTTTTTTAGCCCTATCTGCCTGCACTTCAAAGGTCCTCAGTCTGCACAACCGAATTCAATGTTTCTTTGTCTATAGATTTATTAGTTTTTTGCATTCGCTTCTTTGCAGTTTATATATAAAATACGCTCGCATACATTGTCTGGCATTGATTGGTACGCTCTATACTATGTTCTAGTCAATCAATTGGAGACCATACCCTGCAGTACAATATTTGTATAGTGGGGCAATGATCTATTTCGTGAAAACCACAAGGGCTATATGCACATGTCATTTATTCTGATACAGCTGATATATACAAGACAGAGTCAACATTGTTTGCTGTTGCAGACAGGTGCATGAAAACCACACTTTCCTATTAGAGGACAGAGAAACATGGTCAGTCTTCAGTTTCTTCTGAAGCATGGACTCGAGCTCTGGAGGACGGATGTGGAATGTCGTGAGGTGACTCATAATGGATAGAAGAATCTTCAGATTCGCCCAACAGAGACATTTTGGAAACTTCTTCCATATCGATATCCTCTGTAGCTTCTATAGGCGACCTAATCGATCGAACCTTGTACCGTTCTTGAATTTTCAGGAGTTGTCCTATGCAAAGAATCGCAAATATGTAGACTATGACGAAGAATATACAGACTGTAAATCCAAGGTGATATTGTGGCGCATCTATATCAAAATGTAAACGTCAGTTGGAGCTACTGAGCTTTAATGAAATATAAACGCATTTTACCTGTTACTGGCCAGAGTACAAGGGACATTGCCATTTGACTCAATTGAGACGCTGTATTCATTATGGCAATCGTCATTGCTCGAATATCATTACTCTCGATCACAATTTCGTTGAGCCATGTCATCACGATCTATCACACCAGTCTTTGATTAATCTTTCAAATGTTTACAGACGACTACTTGACAAAACTGTTTACTTACCGAATTCGTGCTGCCCAAGCCAGCATGAATCAATAGAAATCCTACCCACAGTATACCAAAAGGCTGTACAAACGCAGAAAGCATGCTAAAGCAAAGAGAAAATGAAATTGTAAGTGTGGAAACACAGACTTTCCTGTATTATCACCATCTTGGACATACCAGTATCCTACGACGCCAAGTATTGCTGGATACACAATGCACCTGCAAACGTAAATTGTGTCAGATGCAGCCACGATTTTCTATCTCGGCTCTTAACTCGGTGAAACAAACCAACCATTGGCGTGTTCCAAGACGATCGCTCAGGAATCCATTCACAACGACAGTGATCATATTCAAAAACGTGCTTGGCTGAACAAAGTTTGGTATCATTAGATCATAAAGTGTCTTAGTTGAATCATATCAGATAAATCAGTTTACCGTAGTGAATAGATTGGAAGAAATAGCGTCGTATCCTGACTTTCTAGCCACAATTCCAAGAACTGCAGTAGCTCCCATTGATATATGTAACGCCACCCAAGAAATTGTAAAGATGTAAAGCGGCCAGGTACAGAAAAGACCTTTCATGGTGTCTTTTGTAAAGAATGAGCCTTTCCGCGACGTAACTTTTCCTTCTCTGGCTAATCGGTGTATTGCCAACTTGTGTTCCTATATGGGATGCTTCAGTAAAATCTTCACAGTATACAAACATACAACAAGCGCTTTGCATTGACATTACTTCTTCACTTAACCATAAGGTGCCGTTTCCAGGGTAATCTGGTAGATACTTGAGGCCAAAAATTGCCAACACGGCTGTAAAAGATCCATCTATAATGAACGTCCAACGCCATCTACCAGTGACATTTCAATAAGGACGTTCCATACTGAGCAACAAAGCTGTATCGCAAATACTTACCCGCTGATTCCAAGAGTACCGTCCATGGTTTCTAATAATAATGCTTGTAATAACCCACTTTTCAACATATCAGTGGTGATATCCTGGTTGAAATATTTTCCACGATGACAGTTAACAGTACCTTGTCAATGTACCTAAAGTTCCACACATTGCAAACAGTGCATTTCTTGCACCAAGCTCTTCTTTTGTGTACCACGATCCAAGTAGGAATATAGTCTAAAAAATAAGAGTGTTACGTAGGCAGGAGGTGCTATGTGCCATAAAAATTGAACCTACACCCCTGTATTTTTTATCAGATCGTTAATCAGATTGTAACAACACCATAATTAGATACTGTTAAACTCACGGCCAAAATCCGGCTTCAAATAGTCCCAGTAAAAATCGTATGATATAAACACCATTCACAGATTGCACGGTCGCCATCGCCAAAGTGAGCATACACCAGCCTATTTCCAAGCATGGTAGGTATATAGATGGGCGGGTATGAGATAAAATCATATTGGATGGTGTTTGCATAATCAGATATCCGCAGGTAAAAGCGATTCCCATCCAATTATAATCCAATCCTGTAGCATGTATGTCTATGTGATAACAGTGTCACTTAATGCAATACAGTACCTGGATAGCTTCATCAAGTATATCCATACCTTCTTCTAGACCGCTGATGTAGGCATTTGCTAAAGAATTCAACAGATATGTGGTTATGTGAAGGTGTAGCTAGCATATTGTCAACCCACTCTCACCTAGGTTTGTATTATCCAACACCTTTATCACGTTGCCAACCATAGCAAAGGCAAGTAGGCGGCGATCTAAACGACGTACCAAGGCCCGTTCTGCCTCTTTCGAAGTATCTGATAGTTCTTCATTGAGAAGTTCGTAATCAGTTGCCATTTAAATGCAGTGATGGCAAGAATGTTAAGCAAATCAGGGTACGACGACAAAAGGAATAGTGGATTCTAGGAGCCTCCGACAGTGGAGTGCGGTGGAACCCGAATTTTCCTTAAGCTCGTGGGCTTGATTCACAACGTGAATGGTTCTTGTGACTGCGTTATTAATATTGGTGAAGTGCAGTATCAAAATGTACAGGATGGGTATCTCCCTGCCATCCTGTTTCTCCGTCATACAAACAATTCTATTAGTAAAATGCGGTTTTTATTTTCTGTGTAGGATATGTGGAAAGTGTATAGATGTTTGTAGATGCGATATGTGATAATCAAAGAGTGATGATTAATGTTTAAAGAACAAAACGTCGCCTTCATCCTCAATGTACCGACACATAGTTTGAGCACGGTAAGCTGCAACTGGGATGAAAGTATCGTCGCGTTGATAATGAGATCCCAAAGCCTTCTTAATGTAATGGGTGGCTTTCACGGCATTGTAGTGTGGCATAGTAGAGAAGAAATGATGAGCCACATGAGAGTCAGCAATATGATGCTGGAAATAATCAATACCAAAGCCATAGGGGCGGTCAATGGTGAGAGCGGCTCCTCGCTGGAAGTTCCAAACCTTGGCAGAGTAATGTGGCAAAGCAGGATCGGTGTGCTATCAACATAAATAAATAAATAAATAAGTGGTAAACAGGACATATTGATTAGAAGGCTGAGCCCTTACCTGCAAGTAGGTGATCAAGACAAGCCAGCAGTTCACAAAGGAGTAAGGGAGAGCGTAGTAACGAATGACATCCCAAGTGGATGTCATTTTGGCAGTGTAGACCAAAACACCAAGCATGAGGGCAATACCAAGATCAGACACAATGATGTCCCAGAAGTGACGAGGCTCGTAGATGGATGTCTTTGGGTTGAAGTGGGATAAATTCTTTTCCTTACGCTTATTCAAGGGTCCAGTAGAATTGAATATAAGGTACATTGGCCAACCAAAATACAACTTGAGACAAAGATTGAACACAGCATAGAGGGGAGCATCTTCAAACATGGAATGAGGGCCGTCGCCTTCAGGATCTTCTTCACGCTTAGGCATTCCAATCATTGAGCGGGTCTTGGGCATCTGTATAACCCCATTTTTTTGGGGTGAATAGGAGGCAAAGCGGACATGGAAACATGAGACACGGAAGACAAAAGAAAAAAAAAATTGAAACAAATTGAAAATGGATAACTTACAAAGACTTCATCTTGTTCAATATGACCAGTCTTCTTGTGGTGCATGGAGTGCGAAAGTCTCCATGAGTGGAAAGGCACTAACAAGAAGCTGTGGAGCACCCAACCGACAGCATTGTTTACCACCTAAAGTATCACATTGATTAAAACCAATCCAATCCACAATAAGTAAACACGTTAATTCGGATAATCAACGGAAACACTCTCCCTCTTACCCTGTAATCGCTGAAGGCTTGATGGCCACACTCGTGACCCAATACCCAAATGCCAGTAGCAACCACACTTTGAGCAAACCAATAGACAGGCCATGCTATCCATTGTAACTTGGCTGGTAGAATATCAATATAAGTTGCAGCATAGAATAAGGCACCAACGATAGCTATGTCGTGCAATACCCAGTATGAGGACTGCCACAAATCTCTATTGAACAATTCGTTAGGGATATGATCACGAATTTCCTTAATGGAAAATTCAGGCAACTGCCAGTCTTGCTCGATGATCAAGTCTTGATCGGCAGTGCTATCATCCTGCAAGCTTCTATGCTTCAAAGTGGTCTCTGGCATGATGTTTGGAGGTGACATCGGAAAGGTAAAGAAGATGAAAAAAGGAGATCCAATTGAATCCGATAGCTTTTAAAAGATTTTGACGAAAAAAAAAAAAAACGTGCGGAGTTCACTAATACCCCAAAGGCTGATCCAGATATATGTGAGCAATCGGAGTCGTCTGTCTGAAATTTTTTCCTTCTTGTTTCTTTGAAGAAAATCGCGTGACTTTTAACAAACGGTCTTAAACCAAAATCTAATACGTCTGTAGAAGCAAGCAAAGTCAACTTCTTGATAGCCAAGGTTATTGTAGGAATATACTAATTTGATCCTATCAATATCATCATATGTTAATAGACATCTAATTGCAAAAGCACGTGTAATTGGAAAGTTTTCGCCGATCAAAATGGCTCTTCAACACATTTTTAAAATGAATGGTTTTGTGTGCCATAACTGGAAAAGCCCCCGAAATGGGATTCTATGAACGCTGTGATAATAAAGATATCAGAAATAGCTGCTGCTTGTCCATGCCTGTACCAGGTATTCAAAATTTTAGTAGAACCAAACACGAAGCCGCGGCATTGAAAGTAAAAGTTGTGATGTTTAGAAAAACGGTAACGTTACTGAAATCAGCCGTAGGTCAGCTAACAGCCACAACAACATGTTCTCCACTCATACAGAGAGTTTGATATACACCGATCTATGCATCCTGACCGAACAAGCACACATGACAATAATAATTACCATACCCTTGTCATCATTCACATACTGTCATGCAGGTGAGCTTAACGAAAGTAAGAGGCGAAGGTATAGAATTACATGTGCTGTACACACTTTTACTCATCTCTCATTTTGTTAGTTCGATACAATGATTGTCCACGTTTTATTATTTTCGTTCATTGATTTGTTTAACGTTGTTAACAAACCCAATCGACTCAATAAGGTTGAGCATTCCGTCCTTATGACCGAGAGTTCTCCAGGAAATGGTAATGGAGTTGGAAAGGTGCACAGCAATCCTATTTAAGATGAACTATGTCGACGGAGCTGAGCTCTTGTTGAAATTTCAGTATCGTGTCGGCGGACACCCGATTTCGCAGAATACCCTATCGGTTATGTAAACCGCCATTGGATGGCATACGGCCACCTAGTTAATGCTCAGTTCAAGTAACAAAACCATTAATTAAATGGTTTACTACTTAATAAATACCTCATTATTTTGATATCAAAAGGATTGGGTTGGTCAATTATTATTGTCGTTAAGCAAAAGCTTCTGTACTGAGTCATGATGATTGATGATAACTGGCAAACGAAATAGTATGTCATTCATTATTTACATCCCGCTCCCGAAGCCTGAACCTTGATACGATTCCTTCTCCCAAATGTCTAAACTTACAATCTGCATTGACCGTGGCGGTACATTCACTGACTGCATTGGATTTACGGGAAAGCCTGGAGAAGAGAACTACAAAGAATATGTTGTAAAACTTCTCTCAGAAGATCCCGCTAATTACAAAGACGCTCCCCGAGAAGGCATTCGCCGCATTCTTGAAAGGGCTTTAGGAAAAACTATCCCAAGAACAGAGTTGGTCCCCACTGACGACATTGGTAAATATCTAGGTGATAGTCAGTCAATCGAACCCAGGAAAACGTTTACTAAACTGGCCGCATCATTACTTTAATAGAGAGCATTCGAATGGGAACTACCGTCGCTACCAATGCGCTATTGGAACGGAAAGGTGAGCGCTGTGCGCTTCTGATTACCAAAGGCTTCAAGGATTTATTGAAAATAGGTACGGTTTGCATAACAACTGCTATAGCGCCATGTCATAAATGACTCAGCAGTGATTCATTAGGAAATCAATCTCGGCCCAAAATTTTTGATCTGGCAATCCAAAAGCCCGATGTTTTGCAAGAGCGTGTTATTGAGGTGGACGAGCGGTAAGGCGTAGGGATATACTCAATCATTTTATTTTATGTTTATGAAATGAACTTATGCCATGACAATAGCGTCACCCTCTTGCATTCAACATCTAACTCCGATGAGCTCAAGCAAAACGTCACGGAAGGTGATGATGTTGTTCTTGGTCTTTCTGGAGAATATGTACACATTATGAAAAAGCCAGGCAAGTGCTTATTACCATTGATGTGCTGCGCTACGATATGACTCAGTCTAATAAGGGAATTATTGTTTAGATCTTGAACAGATAAAAAAGGATTTGGCTCAATTGTACGAAGAAGGTTTTAGAAGCATTGCCATCTGCCTTATGCACTCGTACACATATCCAGGTACGTGGGCCTGAACAATATCATAAGATAAATGTGCTTTTGTTGACTCTCCAATGGCATATTTTTATAGAGCATGAAAAGCAAATTGGGGAACTAGCTGCTAGTGTTGGATTCAGTCATATTTCACTTTCGAATGAGATTATGCCAATGATCAAGATTGTGCCACGAGGCACCTCAGCTACAGCAGACTCTTACCTGACACCTTGCATTCAAAACTACATCAAAGGTTTCGTTGATGGTTTTGATGATGGTCTTAAGGACGGAGCAACCTCCCTTCAATTCATGCAAAGCGATGGTGGTTTGGTGCCAGTTGACAATTTCTCTGGTTTCAGGGCTATTCTCTCTGGCCCTGCAGGTGGTGTGGTTGGATACGCCTTGACTACATATTCTGACCAGCAAAAGCAACCTGTTATTGGATTTGATATGGGTGGAACTAGTACAGGTATACTTTTACGAAGCACCATTGCAGTTATGAGACCGTATGGGCTACTGGTAATAATAATAATAATGTCGTTTACAGATGTCTCTCGTTTCGATGGACATTACGAACATGTATTTGAAACCACTACTGCTGGCGTTACCATTCAGGCTCCACAGCTGGACATCAACACTGTAGCAGCCGGAGGTGGTTCCATGCTATTTTATAAAAATGGCATGTTCGTGGTTGGTCCAGAGGTAATTTCTTGCTGGATGTAAAAAATGTATTTTCATACCATTTTGCTTATACTTACATTTACAGAGCGCTGGTGCACACCCCGGCCCTGCATGTTACAGGTGAGTTGGTTGTTTGTGAGATTGAAATTATTTGATGACTTAGCCCTTCCATGAATACAGAAAAGGTGGCCCATTGACTGTGAGTGATGCCAATTTATATCTGGGTCGCCTATTGCCAGATTATTTCCCCAAGATCTTTGGACCAAACGAAGATGAGCCTCTGGACTTGGCAATCACCAACAAAAAGTTTGAAGAGCTGGCCAAAGAAATAAATGCATCCACGAAAGGACCTTCAAAGTCTGTTGATGAAATTGTTTATGGCTATATCAAGGTTGCCAATGAAACTATGTGCAGACCTATTCGTGCTCTTACAGAGGCCAAAGGTCATGATACCAGCAACCATACATTGGCTGTATTTGGTGGCGCTGGTGGTCAGCATGGCAAGTTCAGATGTTTAATGCCAATTTTTTACAAAAGGTATAGTGCTCACATTGACAATTGATTATCATAGCATGCGGTATCGCAAGGAATCTTGGTATTCGTCAAATCGTCATGTATCGCCATAGTTCTATTTTGTCTGCATTTGGCCTTGCCCTTGCAGATGTTGTACATGAAGTCCAAGAGCCTTCTTCAGAGAATCTTGGTAAGGACTCACTGCCTAAATTGCAAGAGCGTATTGCAGCTTTGAAAGAAAGCTGTCAAACTGAGCTGCACAGGCAAGGCTATGTAGACTCCCAAATCACCAACGAAGTATTTCTCAATCTGAGATATGAAGGTACTGATTGTGCTCTGATGACCCTGCAACCAGTTGGACAAGCCGATGAATGGGACTTTGAAGGTGAATTTGTAAAGTTGTACAAGCAAGAATTTGGATTTTACTTGCCCGATCGTAATATAATTGTGGATGACATTCGTATTCGTGGTATTGCCAAAGCCATTGAACATAATGAGCTCACCATGATCAAGGAGACGAACGAGTTGAAGCAAGCCAACAAGGTCAAGGAAATCGACCCTGCTCTCAAGGACGGAGTGTGCTCTGTGTATTTTGAAACTGGTCGTGATGACACCGTTCCCATATACCTTCTTCATCAAATTCCTGTCGGATCGGTTGTCAAGGGTCCTGCCATCATTATTGATATCACTGCCACGATAGTGGTTGAACCTGCTTGCGGTGCACTGGTTACTTCTCAGCACGTTACAATTACTGTAGGCGATGAAGAACGCAAGAAGGTGACAACAGAAATGGAACCTATTCAGCTTTCAATCTTCTCTCACCGCTTTATGAGCATTGCTGAGCAAATGGGTAGAACTCTTCAAAAGACGGCTATCAGTACCAACATTAAAGAACGATTAGGTAAGTATTACTATGCGATGTCTTAATCATCACTGAAGAAAACCTTCTAACGTTGCGCTTTTTAATAGATTTCTCATGTGCGCTATTTGGAGCTGATGGCGGCCTAGTTGCTAATGCACCCCATATCCCAGTCCATCTCGGAGCGTTAAGTCATGCAGTCCGCTGGCAGACACGCTATTATGGAGACGATTTGAAGGAAGGCGATGTTATTATGACAAACCATCCCGCTTGCGGTGGATCTCACTTGCCAGGTCAGTATACTTTATAGCCTATTGAAGCTTGTATGCTGAATATTCTAAACATTGGACGGTGCTTGCATCTAGACATTACCATCATCACGCCGGTATTCCAAGATGGGGAGATTGTCTTCTTTGTAGCATCCAGAGGACACCACGCTGATATTGGTGGAATATCTCCTGGATCAATGCCTCCTCACTCCAAAGAGGTAATACATTGCTGATATCTTTAATGGCTTCAAATATATACTAACAGTTTTACTGCTTTTAGCTTTATCAAGAAGGTGCGGCAATTCGATCTTTCAAAATTGTGAAAAATGGTGAATTTGATTACAATGGTGTGGTGAAGCACTTGTCTGAGATACCTGCGCAGTATCCTGGATGTTCGGGCACACGTTGTCTTCGTGACAACGTTTCTGGTAAGCAAAATAATCCTCTCGAGATATTATATCTACATTGTCTAACCGGCTTTCTCGTTTAGATCTGAAGGCACAGATTGCAGCCAATCAGAAAGGTATCAATCTTGTTCATTCCTTGATCAAAGAATACACTCTGGAAGTAGTTCAAGCATATATGTATCATATTCGAAACAACGCCGAAAGTGCTGTACGAAGTTTGTTGAAAGAAGTCGCTGAGAAACATCGCGGACAAGATCTCATTGCTGTCGATTACATGGATGACGGCTCTCCGATTAAACTTCGAATTTCCATCGATGAACAAGAAGGAACGGCTCTCTTTGACTTTGATGGTACCGGCCCTGAGGTATATGGCAACACAAATGCACCTGAAGCCGTGTGCCATAGTGCTATCATTTATTGTCTCCGCAGTCTTGTTGGAATGGATATCCCTTTGAACGCTGGATGTTTGGAACCAGTAGAAATTCGCATTCCAGAGAGGTCGATTCTCAGTCCTTCAGAAAAGAGTGCAGTTGTCGGTGGAAACGTTCTTACTAGTCAACGCATTTGCGACGTTGTGCTTAAGGCCTTCAATGCTGCGGCTGCTAGTCAAGGTTGCTGCAACAATTTGACTTTTGGTATTGGTGGTAAGGACGAAGAATCTGGCGAGGAAAAATCTGGTTGGGGCTATTACGAGACCATTGCTGGTGGTAGTGGAGCTGGTAAAGATTGGGAAGGCCAGAGTGGAGTCCATACAGTGAGTGATGAACATCGTATAGATAATTCAAATACTGAACCGTTGTCGTACATGTATTTCTTACCTTTGTTCATACTTATCTTTAGCACATGACCAATACCAGAATCACCGATCCTGAAATATTGGAGCGTCGATATCCCGTCATTCTACGCGAGTTCTCCATCAGAGCAGGATCAGGTGGACAAGGCACTAACAATGGAGGGGATGGTGTAATTCGAGATATCGAATTTTTAGAAGCCAACATCCACGTCTCTATTCTATCAGAGCGCCGTGTGTACCATCCATATGGTTTGCAAGGCGGCGAGGATGGCGAATGCGGACGTAACCTCTGGATTAGAAAACGTGAAAACGGAGAGGTTCAAGTATTGAACCTTGGCGGAAAGAACACTGCTGTCTTTGGAAAGGGTGATCGAATCGTCATCTTGACTCCAGGCGGTGGTGGCTGGGGTAAGCCTAATGGTGGTGAAGAACAAGAATCAACTGCAAAGAAAATTGCAAAGAAGCTATTACCTACTCAAATCTTAAAAGCTGGGGGAAGCCTTGGCGAATACAAGGCCATGTCTGAAAGCGCCTAAGATACACGATTGTGCTGTACTAGATTTTATGTTATGACAGAGCTAAAATTTTGATACAATAAAACCAAACTAGTATTCCTATCAATTTCTATATTGCGTAATGGAATAATAGATTACTCGTACAGGTAAAAGATTGTATTTTGCCATTCGGTCAATATTTGTTTCCCTTATTGATGATTCCCGCTTTCTCGGAGCAAATGTTCCGCAGAACCCATAACCTATTAAAATCCCAAACCGGAAAGCACAAAGCGCCAAGAATATGATTTCGAAGGTAAAGGAAAGCTATAGTGGTTCAGAGGAATTTATCTGATAACAGCCATAAATTTCTCAAATGGGATTTTGTACTGCTGTATGTACATATACATGGGATGCTGCGGGAAGGCTTCACAAAGCCAAGTCTTGTTTGCCCAGAATGCCAGATTTGCCGAGCACGGTGTGGCCCAGAGAATGACGTTGCCAATGCGTCTCATCGGGATTTAAAAGCTTATAAAGCATGACCAGATCCTTACAACCACAGCTCCACTTTTCTCTCTCCATTTCACAGCTAACATGTCCAGTAAGTCTCCAAATCAATCGTGATGACTATGGATTTGCTATTTATCATAGTTTCCTTACAAATAGGCTCCAAATTTATTGTTACATTCAAGAAGGATACTCCACAAAACGTCATCGACGAGCATATTGAACAAGCCAAGGCAAAAGGAGCTACTGTCAACCACGTCTACAAAACGACCATCAAGGGATACTCAGTATCAATTCCTGACGATGCCGTTAATGCTTTGTCTTTGGACCATCCGCAAATAACTGCTGTCGAAGCTGATGGCGAAGTCACCACCCAAGGAAAGACTCTTTTAAAACAGTAAAAATCTGAAATCGTTTGGCTGAATAAACGTAGCTATTAACTAGAGGACTTACTGTAACAATAAACACCACCTCCTCGTCGATGCTCAGTTCCATTTTTTTAAAGTGATTAAGATGTCTGTTTTGATCTTCGCAGTGAATGACTGAGAAAATTGTTATGATCGTCTCTTGGTATAACTATATGACAATCACAATTCTGCGTATTTGAGCTATCTTACAGCTTTTAGCAGATCAATGCCACCGGTTACCCATGTGATCCCACTATAGAACAGATAAAAGTTAGAGATCTAGATCTAGATCTATTCTATCAATCCTTTCTGTTTATTGGTAATGGTTCCGTTGATTAACGGTTAGGCGGGCATGCTTAGACCACGCCTGTGTCTGATGATAAGGTAGAATGCAGGAGAAGATAACAATGGTACGATGTGGGTATATAGGACGAAAGATGGTCGATGCAAAAAGCTGAAGTAAAATAACAATCATAATCATAATAATAAGGAAGTGGTGAGCTGACGGACGGTCGAACACGAGCTGACAAGTGATAAAACGTCGCAAAAGGTGTGTAGTTTCTTTTTCATGTCTGATTCAAGGGTGCGTATGGTCATTTATTGCATTTATTGCGTAACAGTAAAACTGCATTGTGGGCCCTTTTCCTTTTTTTTCAAGAAGGCTGGAAACAATTGGGTCTAGTAAGGAGATCTTTGACGAGGGGGATAAGCTTCATATCGGCCGGGCGGTGGACGCCTGTCTCGGTCATATCTGTCATATCTGTCTCTCTCGTATCTGTCGTATCTGTCATAACCGGCGCCTCTATCAACATACATGCGATCATAACGATCATAACGGTCATAGCGTGAAGGTCTAGGATCACGCTCATAGCGATCATAGTAAGGAGGTGGGTCATAACGACGATCGACTCTGTCTGGACGTCTTGAGTCTAGTAACAGTTGTTCACTAAGAATGAGATGCTGAAATACAAGGGATTAAAGAATGTAACTTTCTTACCACGCTTAGGAGGTCCATAGTAGCGACCAGGGGTAGGTGTGCGTGGTCGTGAACGCTTGGCCTTCTCAACAGTAATAGCTCTTCCATCAACAAGCATACCATTAAGGGAATCGACACATCTATCAGCATCTTCAGCAGAGTTCATTCGGATGAAGGCAAAGCCACGAGACTCTCTAGTATGAGGGTCATATATAACTTCAGCCTTTTGAACTTTTCCGTACTTGTTGAACAGCTCTTCGAGATCTGCACTGGCAGTCTTATAGCTGAGACCAGTAATGAACAAATTGTCTCCAGGATTGGTATCGTGGTCTTCAGGAGGGGGAGGTGGACTGTTTGAGCGGATTCGTAAATTGGCATATTCTGTACAAAGGCGCATACGTTGTATAGCTAATAGACTGAATCAACTGGAATCCGATTATTGTACCTGCGTGGTCTGGATCTAGAGCGGCTTCTACCGACGTCTCTATCTCGTCTTTCAACTGGTGAGCGCGATCTGGAGCGGCGCAGTGGTGATCTACCACGATCATCGCGAAGATTATCTACATCATTGGCGTCTACAAGAGTAGGTGTTAATGTAATTGCAAGATCATATATAGAAATTGTGGTGATGATAAATGCTGTAAAGATATGTTACTTTCTGAGCTCATTGTTTGATGATGAAAAAAAAAAAAAGCTAATGTCTGTAAAAACGGCTGCGCAGACCACATGAGAAAAATAACGCATGACGTAGATGTGATGTGATGACATCACATCACGTGATATCAACGCCTCCATCAATTCCTTCCGTGCGAGTCAACTTGGTTTGAAGTGGGGTGTCAACTACGGCCTTTCATTCATTTGTAATATCTGTCAGAATAATATGTTATACCACAGCCATATGCTGTATTAGAATTTGATGAATTTACTAAAATTTATAAAATAAGATCTAGAGAATAGTTCTGAATGCGAAAACCTGTAGTGCGTTACCGGCTTTGATACCAATGTCATCCTACTGATCAAGTCACCAGCCTTCAAGGAACATCCTGAATGACCAACTTGCCGTAATCGAAGGCTAGTAACATAAATTACGGGCGCCTTATTTAATCTGTGATACTGCTTTTATTTAATTTGTAGTAATATACATACTGGTCCAGACGATAGTGTACACCATGTCTACCATTACCGGAGTACCTATCATACCCCTGTACTCTTGCATATGTCCATATGAGTGGCGACCTCTCATTACTCCATACAATTTCCAATATGGCCAATGACAGCCTTCGAAAGACGACTGAGCGTCGGTCGGAAGCACATCCTCTCATATTGTCGGCTCCAATGAATATTCCATTTAACACTTACTGACTGGTAAAGCTTAATCAATCCAGGTAAAACTTTCTCATTACTGTGGAGAAATTTACATATTTAGAGTGAAGTGATGACTGAAGCAAATCGGGAATTTCTATTGCAACTTATGGCGACCAAGTCCATATCGTTGCGCTTGATTTGCACAAGGTTTGCGACGGAGTCAAAAGCATGAGAACGGCTGAGTAAAGTGTCTTACTAGCAAAGTTTAGATTCGCTAGGCCACTTGTGGCGATTTGCAAAATAGAATGCTTTTTTACAAAAGCACGACATCAATTTCTCGAAGCTAGTCTGGTAGTAACATCCAAAGTTTTCGACATCTCGTTGCTGCATTCAAAACTATAACGCAATTACACGTGATAGCATCTTTAGGCGCTTCATTTGGGTTTGAAAATTGATTCATTTTGGGCATGGCCAGTGGAGCAAAAAAGCAGTCGACCCGTCAACATCTAAGCAATTTTCCAGCGGTTGTGTCTCTTTGAGTTCCTTCCTTTTTTTATCTCTGTCATTTTCTTCTGTGAATTACCGAACAGTCAAAATCGTTAGTCTGCCTACGATAAGCGTTACTACCCCTGATATACGCTATGCCACTAGTTACGACGGAGCACTCTAACAACGACTCGGAAATGGCAGCAAAATTGCCTCCCACTGGAATTTCCTCACCAGTGTTCCCCACCCCTCCTTCCCCTACTCTAAGTAGAGCAAAATGTAATCGTTCATTCTAATTGGCAACGGTGGTTGCACATTTCCTCACGTGTGCCCATCTGACCTACTAAAACTGTAACATCGATCTTCCTCCTGATTGTTTCATTAGATGTTGTAGGTGTTTGCGCTATGGACTGTAAAGCAAGATCAAAACCTATGCGATATATTTTGAACAGGTTGCTTTCATATGGAGATTATGAAATCGTTGTATTTGGTGATAAGACGATATTAGACGAAGGTAAATTACATCGTCTGCCTTTGGGAAATTTCTTGGTTATCAAGTCCGACTTGTAACTGACTTTGCACATAGATGTCGACAAATGGCCAGGATGTGACTTTTTGATATCCTTCTTTTCATCCGGTTTTCCCCTCCAAAAGGCTATACAGTATACCAAGTTACGACGACCATACAGCGTCAATTCCTTGCCTATGCAACAGCTTCTTTGGGATCGTCGCATCGTCTTGACCATTCTAAATAAGATTGGCGTACCTACTCCTCATAGGCTTGTTGTCTCCAGAGACGGAGGGCCGGCTGTTGATCCTGAAGCAGCAAAGGCATTCAAGCGCAGAAATGGAATGGATTTGGAACAGCTGATAAAGGACACATATTCTGGCGAGCTTGATTTAGAAATTTTGGAGGACGGCATACGAGTCAATGGCGAAGCCATTGCAAAGCCTTACGTGGAGAAACCAGTTGATGGCGAAGACCATAATATCAATATTTATTTTAGTGGTGGAGAAGGTGGCCGTAGACTGTTTCGAAAGGTAGGTTGTGGCGAGTAAAGAACTATCATGCCAGGCACTTATCTAAATGTTTTTACCATCAGATTGGAAACAAATCAAGTGAATATGACAAAGATCTACACCGTCCTCGAGACAATGGTTCCTATATTTATGAACAGTTTATGAATGTCGATAATGCTGAAGATGTAAAAGTTTATACTGTTGGCCCCAACTATACACATGCTGAAACTAGAAAGTACGTATCATCTGATCGACCTTTTTTCAGTACAGCGAACATGTGCTGAGCTATCTTTACAGATCACCTGTGGTAGATGGACTTGTAAAAAGAAATACTGATGGAAAAGAAATCCGTTATTGTGTCGAGCTCACTCCAGAAGAAAAAGAAATGGCCCGAAAGCTGTCGGCTGCCTTTGGACAAACTATTTGCGGCTTTGACTTGCTCCGAGTCAACGGTAAATCATATGTCATAGATGTCAACGGTTGGTCCTTTGTAAAAGGAAGCGAATCTTATTATGACAATTGTGCGCGCATCCTCAGTGATGCATTCAAGAGATCTGTGTGTCGAAGAAACTCCATTATCGATATTCCTCCTGAGATATCGCCAGAGCACGCCTGGCGACTGAAAGGATTCGTAGGTGTCTTACGGCATGCCGATCGGACTCCCAAACAAAAGTTCAAAATTAATGTCACATCCAAACCATTTGTGGATCTTTTGCAAGGCAGCGACAAAGAAGTGGTATTTCGACAAAAACATCAACTTGCAGAATTTCAACGTGCCACGACGGTTGCCAAAAATGAACAGCTTGAAGACGAGGAGAAGCTTGACGCCATCTTAGAAATACTAAACAAGAAGAGCGAGATGCCTGGCACCAAAGTACAACTCAAGCCGTATTTTGAAAGCGAAAAAGGCAGCCTGGTTAAAATTCAGCTTGTTGTGAAGTGGGGTGGCGAATTTACCCATGCTGGTCTTCACCAGGCACGAGATTTCGGAAACAATTTACGAAAGGATATGATAATTATGAATCGAAATCTACTCCAAAATAATGTCAAGATCTATAGCAGTTCTGAACGTAGAGTGAGAGCCACTGGTAAGCCAAACAATGACAGTTCTGAAGTCGACTTTTCATGCATACATATCATTAATTCTTCCATGAACCTTACCTTTCAGCGGATGTTTTTGCAAGATCATTCTTGGGGGGCGAAGAAGATATAGAAGGGATCATTACTGAGAGCAAAATTCTCCTCGACGATAGTAATGCCGCAAAGGAACAATGTGACAAAGTCAAATTGAAATTGAAGGAAGTTCTGTCCTCAGTCCCGGATGTTCATGCAGACACAGCAGAAAGACATACACGGCAGCCACAGGCTAGCCATCCAGGACTGGTCGCTCAGGAAATCGCCAATCTCATGCGTCAGCTCAGGCAGGTCATGCGCAATAACTTCGCATCGATGGATATTGAATCGATTCAGCGTCGATGGTGCTGCCATGAATCACCTGCCTTATTCAAAGAGCGGTGGGAGCGGCATTTCAACGATTTTTGTCATGATGATGACTTACAAGACATTGAAAGTAACACGAGCACAAGCGAAGTCGATGCAGAGCTATCAAACGCAAACTTGTTTGCGCCTTCCAAAATACCAGAATTATACGATACCTTGAAGTATGATGCCTTACATAATCGAACGTTCATGACCACCATCTTTGTAGATCAAGATACTATTCCACCTCCAAGAAACAGCGACGTTTCTGATACCTATTCCAGAACGTCAACCGAATCAAGCTTGTGGAAAGTTGACGATGGATTGCAAGATTTGAAGAGACTTTATCACTGCGTCAAAATGCTCTTCGACTATATTGCACCACAGGAATTCGGTATGACAAACGAAGAACAAAGAGAGATCGGCATGCTTATCAGTCTGCCATTGATGAAGAAGATCATAAAGGACTTGGAGGAAATTAAGGAGATGGATGATCCTCGTACTCGATTGTACTTTACAAAAGGTTTGTAAGCGAATGAAATCAGATGTTTTCTAACTTATATATGCTGATATGATTGAGCTTCGACCTTTAGAGTCACATGTACATGCTTTACTTAACTTAATATTCCAATCTGGCATACCCACAAAGACTCCTCGTCAAATGTTGCCTGAACTTGACTGTAAGTCAACCTTGCCAATGGAAATCAATCGTCTTTCTTCAAAACCTGAGCTACCAATACTAATCACCATAAAAAACTTACCTTAGATTTAACACAAATCACATTTGAACTGTACGAGAGGCAGATATCATCTACTGAGAAGGAGCATTCTCTTCGGATGGGATTTAGCCCTGGAGCTCACTATGACAGCGTCCTAGATTTGCAGATGGACGCGGAGCACTGTCTGAAGACGGCACCTAGAAGGTAAACAAGCAGCAAATTTACTAATGTCCACGAGATGGATAAATACTAACCATTTTATTCCTTAGGACATTGGTAGGTCACCTCCCATTAGAGGAAATATTGAATCGTAGCTGGAGCTGCATTAAGCAGCCAGACACAGTCGAAATTGAGCGTCAAATAGAAGAATGCAAGTTCTACTACGCTCAAGAAGACGATTAATTCTAGAAAACAACAATTATTACTTTTGTCATTTCATTATCTTTCCATACATGCATTCCACACCCATTGTACTGTTGATCATCACTCATAGAAATAAATATCTTTTCCTCTTCCATTGAAGAGAGTGTGTTTGTATAAGAATTTAGATTTTATTTTTTAATCCAAGACAATTGGGAAAAATTGACAACTGGAGCACAGGTCAACACGCAAAAATGTTTTTGTAATTGATACAAAGACTGCTCTGCCTGATGATACATGCTCGCGAAAACGGTTCTCTTAACGGTTGGCTGTTGAAAAGAAAATTGGTAAATATGGATAGCTTAACTTCAGACCTTAATCCTAAGTCATATAACTTACACTTGGCAACACGCTCAAGTTCGTCCTTCTTCTTGATGGCATAGGAGTTGGAGGAACCCTTGGCGGCGTTGATGAGCTCATCAGCAAGGCATTCAGCAATAGTCTTGACGTTGCGGAAAGCAGACTCGCGGGTCTAAAAAAGCACAAACGTGTGAGAAATCATACTATGACAAGTATTTCGAAGTTACAGGATTTACTTACACCAGTGGTCAACAAGGAGATAGCCTGGTTGACACGTCGAAGAGGAGAAACATCAACAGCCTGGCGACGGACGGTACCAGCAGAACCGATACGGGTGGAATCTTCACGGGGTCCGGTGTTGATGATAGCATCGACAAGAACTTGAACGGGGTTCTGGTCGGTGAGAAGGTTGATGATCTCAAAAGCGTGCTGGACAATGCGAGCAGCCATAAGCTTCTTTCCATTGTTGCGACCGTGCATCATAAGAGAGTTGGTAAGACGCTCAACAATGGGGCACTAAACATTACCATAGGTCAGAACATTTCGGGCAAAGTGAATTGTGCTCGATCAGTAGTATATGTATTTTTTTTTACCTGAGCCTTGCGGAAACGCTTGGTGGCGAAACGGCCAGCAGTGTGGGGGACAAAGATGTGCTGACGGATTTGAATGTAATCCTGGAGAGAGATGTCCTTGACTTCGACATCTTCATAGGACCACTTGTTGAAGAGCTTGCGAGAGCCATCGGCGCTGGCGGCAATGTCAGCGGGCAAATTGAGAGCAGCCATTTTCGCTGAAATTGACAAAATGAATTCTCGAGTCAGTGAAAAAAGTTCAATCGAAAGTTTTCAAAGTATTGGCGATGGATGTGTTGATGTGATTGCTGGATACGTCGCCTATATCAGTTGTAAACATGTAGATGGATGGATGGATTTTTACCTTAACAAAAGAGGGTTTTCATCCATTTCCAAGGCTCACTGCCTCTTTCAGGCTATGATTTCCACAACCGATGTTCACGTGACCTTCCAACGAATAATTTCCTCAGTGGCAAAAAAAAACTGTCTTCGTGCTTTTGCTGAAGATAATAAAAAAAAATAGGGCAAGAAATAACAATTGTATTTGATCAATATGCTCTCATTATTTATCTTCATATAGCTTCTTTTTACATGTCATGCTTTCTCTGAAAGCAGTACAGCACCCTCTCCGTTAAAACTCCGAGGCCTCAACGGATCATTGAGCAACAGCCACACGTATAAGTATTATATACAATAATATATCAGCTACATTTAAGATAGCTTACAAAACAGCATTTAATTTCTTGACAAACCAATATCTCTATTACAAAAGTTACCACTCGTATGTAGTCCTTTATAGTAGCTACATCAATGACTGTCCCAACTTGATATAGGGTATTCATGTTCTCTAATATCCGCATAAGCTGGAGTTGGATTACATTTTATGCAATCCCATCCGCTAACGAAGGCAGTTACATAGGGATAAATTAAAGGTATTTACCTGTGGTAAGATATTGAGAAACGCTAAAATATGCCGAATATCATTTACGGCTACTAGGTTAACTTAGTAGTTACATATGTTAATTTTTAGCTTGTATGATCTATCATTAACTTAGTATAACTACCACGCCTTCCTCTTGTACCATCAACAGAAAGAACCTTGTTCTCTATGGTATACCCTTGGTAAGTCACATTATATTGCGTTGTTGTTTGATTGGACCAAGCGGACTTTGTTTAAAGGTGTAAATTGTCGCACATGACGTGCGTCTCGGTTGGTCCTTATCACCGGTATCCTCATTTCTAAAAACCATGCGTTCCATTCTTTTGCTGTCATTGCTCGCAGCTGCTGCAAATGCAGCAGTCCTTCCTGCATTCAGAGTACAAGAAGTTGGACAGACCTTGTCTACCGATTTGATTACCAATTGCGGCAATGACAATGACATTTTGAGGTGGGTTTTCCTTACCATTTGGGCAATAGAGCGACTGCGACACTTCGATACCAATTCTGACCCAACTTACCTACAGCATTGATTATATTAACTTGACTCCTGATCCTCCGGTTAAAGGTGAGACTCTTGACATCGAGTTCAAGGGCTGGTTAAGCGAGGAAGTTGTAAACGGATCGTACATCGATTTGACTGTCAAGGTAAGGAAAAAAATGGTCTGAAAAACAGTATAATAAAGCTATAGATTGGTTCTAAGTCAATTGTTAGTTTGGTGTCGTCAAGCTTTTGCAAAAGCGTCTCGATTTGTGCGATCAGGCTAAGGAGATCGACACACAGTGCCCTATTCCAGCTGGAGAATTTACCTTCACAAAATCCGTAGACCTGCCAAAGGAGATTCGTAAGTGATTTTCTTAAGTCTTTTAAGTTCAATTTTGCCCCGCGAGCTAAAGTTATACAATGCTATTCCCTTAACCTGGGGGCCTGGTCGGAACCATGTATAGCCGGAGTAAGTAAAATGCTTGAAAGTGCCTTGATACATATGGTACAACCCTATTAACCGTAAGCCTTTTAAAAGGGAAAGTACACTGTCAATGCCAAGATTAACCTCCCTGATGAGCGAGAAATTACCTGCCTGAATGGTGTTGCCACCTTCCCTCGTCAAAGGTTCGGTTTGGCGTAAATTGTTTGATTGAAAATATTCCTCACTGCGCCTTGTATGGACGTATACAGTATGAACGACGTATTATTTTCCCCCTACTCAGAAGAGATATATAGCTAACGCCATATTTGTGCGTTTTAAATTTATTGTATTATTTTTTTATGTTTGTTTTGAATACCTCTCTCGTTTCACAATACCACAAAGTTGAATGAAAGAAGTTTCGTTTTGATTGTTTTGAATCCAAATTTCCCAAAAAGAGGCAGGCCTGAATCACGTGATTTTGTTGTGTGTGTTGGATTGAAACTGAACGACCTTACATTCAACATTGCTAAACTTTTCTTCTGTAGGGTCCCGAAATCACCGATGAGTTTGACCAGCGAGGAGATCAATTATCTTGTATTTCGATACTTACAAGAATCCGGTACGTAGTTACATGATTCGTCTAGATGAAGACGATTACTAGCTTTGATTGCTGTCACATACCTTTTGAGCTTTGAGACCTCGAAACGATGATTCCAAAATGCAACATTACTTTTTCGACACAAACGCGCGCAAAAACCCATCTACGCTACTATTGTCTCAACATTGTATTACCTTCACTTCAACAATTCTTGTCTTACTTCATCTTTTGCACGCTTCCCGTTATGAATGCTAATAATTTCCACCATTCTACAAATGCTCCATACTAGGTTTTCGGTACTCATCGTATACCTTTCAACATGAAAGCCAAATACATAAATCTGAATATCGCAATGCAAATGTTCAGCCTGGAGCACTTGTCGATGTGCTTCACAAAGGTCTGCAATACATAGATATTGAGACACACTTGGATGAGGTAAAATCTTCATCGCCTATTAGACTACCAACGCTCTTGTGTGTTGCTAACTCGTCATATAGGATGGGAATGAGATTGAGTGTGATGTGCCAATGACTTTACTAGGTCCACACCGATGTGAAGTATCAAAAAAGGGTCACAAACGTGCAGAATCTGTTTCAAGCGCTCTCACTACAGGATTCAAGCGGGAACGAAAAGAAGACAAGAAAAATCAAAAAGATAGAGATAAGCGCGTACGCAAAGATAATCCGCAAAGCCCCTCTGCTGGTCAGAGCATTGTGAACGGACAGGAAACTACGACAAATGGCACCGACTACAAAGAAGAAGGAGATGGTGACGATGGTGAGTGCTACTTTTCCATTCAGATTCATTGGGCTGCAATCATTGGAAGAAATTTTTCCTCACGCAACTTTTTTTTTCACTTGTCACAGTTGTTATGGCCGATGCCGATCAGCAAACGAATAGTGTCATAGAAATTGCTAGTAGTGAGGCACTGATTTTAACGGGACATCAAAATGAAGTTTTCTCTTGTGCATGGAATCCACAGATACCATTAATGGTAGCGTCGGGGTGAGTATTTTTGCCAGCATTTTGTTTTCCAACTGCATAGTGCACTAAATCCAACTAATGTACTCGTTTCCAGATCTGGAGACGCAACTGCCCGTTTATGGCAAGTGCCTGCAGAAGGCGACGATGTCCCAGAGCCCATTGTCCTCAACCACTTACCAAACCTCAATGATAACAAAGATGTAACAACTCTGGACTGGAATCCTTCCGGAACACTACTCGCAACTGGCTCTTATGATGGACAGGCGAGGATATGGACCCCCCGTGGTGAACTGCGATGCGTTATGACCCAGCATCGTGGCCCCATCTTTTCTCTGAAATGGAACAAGAAGGGTGATTTGTTGTTGAGTGGCAGTGCAGACAACACTACAGTCGTATGGAATCCAGAGACTGGAGATATGAAACAACAATTTGAGCTACACAAATGTAAGTTTAATAACAAACCTACATCAGCTGACCTACAATAGTTCACATTCTCACCTGTTGTTTATTACAGTGGCAATCTTAGATGTCGATTGGATGGACGACACAACCTTTGCATCTTGTTCGACAGACCAAACTATTCGTCTCTGCAAGGTAGGCTCTACCAAGCCGTTAAGAACATGGCATGGACATGAAGTAAGTCACTACGAGAAGTTATTGCTGTGATCATAGAATATGTTCAGCTAGAGTTTTTAATGGTATATGTATTCGTCACTTTAGGACGAGGTAAATGCCGTTAGATGGGATCCAACTGGTGAATGGCTTGCCTCATGCTCTGATGACACCACGGCCAAAATCTGGTCACCAGATTCGGATCAATGTGTTCAAGAAATAAGGGGCCACGAATTGCAAATCTACACACTCCAATGGGCGCCTTACTTTGAACGTAGTGGACCCGACGCTTCACCACGCATACTTGCTACTGGTTCTTTCGACGCCACTATTAGAATATGGGATGCTTTACGAGGCACCTGTCTGCATGTCCTTAAAAACCACACGGAAGCTGTATACTCGATATCATTCAGTCCAGATGCGCGACTGTTATGTTCTGGTAGCTTCGACGAAATGCTCAACATTTGGGATGCAAAGGTATGAGTTGAGTCACACTGACCATTTTCATATGCCAACTACATACTCACTATCTTGTTTTTGTAGAAGGGAACTCTGCTCAAAACGTACAAGGGCAATGGAGGAATATTTGAGGTGCACTTTAACAAGACTGGCGAAAAGCTTGCAGCCTGTACTTCCAGCAAACAAGTTGTAATTTTGGATATGAAATCATGAAAATTGTCCTTGCGATCGCATATTTCGTTACATTTATCCTCTTTGCATACTATCCACAACCATTTGTGTCCATAGGAAAAAAAACTGTCTGTTTTCCCCCACTCCACTACAACTGGCGCCTCCCGAGTTAACGGGTTTACACTTTCTTCTTCTTCTAGACGTCATTCGCCTTTAATTCTATCAATTATCTGAGTGTTGACTCGTTTGCATTGCTGTCTTGGTTTTGTTGTTGTAGTTGTATTCTGTAGTAATCTCGAATCTTTCTCTCTCCATCTTCTCCCTAATATTCGTATATTCATTTTGACCACCGCGATTTTTACAAAGCATTATCCCATTAAACAAAAAAAAAAAAAGGAATGGTGAATATATTACACATGTGGAAAAAAACGGCTCTTCAATACAGTAATGAATTTTGGACTATGCCCACCAAATGATACTAAATTGAAACGCAAGTGATTTGGCTGTTAGATATCATATTCACAAAACGATTTGGCTTCTAAACTTACTCAAGAGACAGGCTATATATTTTCATGATCGATGTCAAAACATCTGACAAGTAGATTTTCGTAGCATTTATGGCTCCTTTTTGATCAATAATCCTTTTGTTCTTAAATATCCAAAGAGACAAATACCACTTTTTCCGCTACCTCCTTTTACAAGTGGATTGTTTCCTCGTTCTTTCCTAATCTATTCAAGATGTCTTTCGAAGATGATTCAAGTACAGAAGTGCTTTGTGACAGTTCACGCAGAATACTGCTCGACATACTCGGCCAACTTAGATCTGGCATGGAACTGAGTAGAATTTCAATGCCTGTATTCGTCCTGGAGCCTATCAGCATGCTGGAGAGGATTACGAACTTTAGTGCTCATTCGAATTTACTACTGGAGTACGCTTAAATGCATTCTACATTCTAAATATGATAATCATACAAATCATCTCTTATAGTGCCGTTAATAAGGACGATCCGGAGTCCAGATTCATTTCGGTTGTTCGATTCTTTTTATCAGGTTGGCATATCAAAGCCAAGGTAATTATTGATGTACCTTAGACATATCAAGTTATTTCTCCCGTGATAACCATTAGATTGCTTTCAGGGAGTGAAAAAGCCTTATAACCCTGTGCTTGGAGAAATATTTCGCTGTCGTTATAAATTCGACGATGGAAGCAATGGATACTATCTCGGAGAGCAGGTATCACATCATCCGCCGATTTCAACCTATTTCTTCGCCAATCCACAAAAGGGCTTGGTCATCCAAGGAGACTTGCGACCGAAGAGTCGATTTCTCGGCAATAGTGCTGTAACAATGATGCATGGCTCGAGTCAAATTACTATGGTTTCTAGAGGCAACGAGACATACGACATCACATTTCCCAATGCATACGTCAAAGGTATACTGTACGTATACATGTACATATTGTTTTGATTAGAAATATGATTTTACACTTCAATCCTTTATTTTCTCACTGATAGGATTGGAACGCTTCGTTTCGAAATTGGGGATCGTTCAATCGTGCAATGTAAACATACCGATCTTGTCTGTTACCTTGATTTCAAGACCACCGTAATCTCTTTACTACTTTTTTCTGGTGTTAAGCGTCGGAAGGTCAGGTATTGACAATCTCAAAACAGGGTATTTTTCATAGCGAAATGAATATTGTCCATGGTCATATCAAGCGATTATCTACTGGCAAAACTCTATATGAGATTACTGGAAACTGGGATGGCAAATTATACATTGAAAATATGCAGGTACATCACTGGCGATGTCTCAGGTTTGATCACCCAGATTTACATTCCTTGCTAAGAATTCCATAGAAACATGAAGAGAGACTGTTGTTAGATGTAAATGGTTTACAAAGACAAAATTTAATTGTCGAGCCAGAAGTACAACAAAAACCGTACGAATCTCGACGGTAAGCAATTTTGCTAGAATTCCTGTAGGCGATGCCATATTAATAATTCTGGTCAATACCAGATGCTGGAACCTTGTGACGCAAGCTCTGAAAACTGGCGATATGGAAACCGCTACGAAGGAAAAATTTAATATCGAGGAACGGCAACGTCAATATGGGGAGCTTCGGGAACGGCAACAAAAACCCTGGTTACCAAAGTATTTCGACGAATATCATGATAAATACACCCTCAAATGCTACTCAAGGTAAAAAGATACCTTATACTGATATACACGAAGGTTTCTTTCTAAATATTAACATTTTTATAGCTTAGATATGAATAATGCCTCAAAAGCTGAATCCACACTTGAAGAGACTTTATTTCAGTAAACGTGTGCGGAGAAGTACGGACGGGGAATATTGTCTGACTCAACTCATTTTTTTTTTCGACGTAAACAAAATAGAAAAAAATAAAATTTCACAGTCCCACGTTCACATCTCTACCTCCAACATTATGTCTGCCATCACATTATTGAAGACTGCCGCCGTCAGATCTGCACGCATTGCCACTGTGCAAAAAGCTGCTCCTACCCTCTCTTGGGCTGCTATCTCTCGTCGAGCCTATGCTACTGATAAGGGTGAAGATTCCACTGAAACTCCTAAGCAGGCCACACCCGAGGAATCTACTGAGAAGGCAGAAGTTGCTAAGACCGCCGAAGAACTTATTGCTGCTTTGGCAGAGAAGGAGAAGAAGCTTGCTGAGATTCAGGTAATTATACATTGCTTATGAACGGAATAAGAGAAGAGGCAATTCTGTCTTGGACAAGTGACCAAAAAAGTAGCGGCTTCTACTGGCTAATTCTATAGTAGTCAATGTCAAGGAGGGAATGTCCTCACACGCTGTAGCCGTGCAGCAGTTATATCAGTTAAACGTACCAACACTAATATTTCTCTTTTCCATTCGTAGGATGCTTATTTGCGCTGTTTGGCAGACCAAGAAAACCTTCGCGTGCGCACTCGAAAGGAAATTACGCAGACCCAGGAATTCGCTATTCAGAAGTTCGCCAAAGATTTGCTTGACACTGTTGATATTTTGGGTATGGCTTTGCAGTCTGTTCCTGAAAGCCTTCGAAGCAAGGATGAGGCTGCTAAGCATGACCTCGAAAAGGTTGCTGATCAGTTGAGCAACCTCTACACTGGCGTTTCCATGACAGAGTCAGAGTTGTTGAAGGCTTTGAAGCGACATGGTGTCGAACGTTATAACCCAGAAGGTGAAGTGTTTGATCCCAACAAGCATCAAGCCCTTTTCCAGGCCCCCATGCCTGATAAGGAAGCCGGTACAGTCTTCTCTGTTCAAAAGGTCGGCTTCATGCTCAAGGACCGTGTCTTAAGACCCGCACAGGTTGGCGTGGTTTCCGAACAACAATAATTCTTCCCACCCATGTCCATATCAAATCACAATAATTCACTCGAAATATCTCCTCCCCTTTCTCCTGTTCAAGTTTCTCTCTTCTGGTTGCCCTTTTGCTTAATATCATTTGCAAATATTGTATAGAAGTTTGTTGTTTTTTATAGAAATTTTTGTTCAACTGCTGGTATATTTTAATGCATATACCGTTGCTGAATGCAAAATACCAAAGATCTTACTCAAACCACAAAAAATGCACAAATATTTCACCTCAATACGCTATAGAAAAGAAATTGCTTTTTAGGGTGGAAACTGAATTTCAGACAATACAGTCATCGTGATGAATCATAGTTTTATCATATGTCTAATTTGGATAACGGGTGTTTTAATGGATAATGAAGGGTAAATGATTATTTACAGTAATGTACAGGATGTAAATCTCAAAGAAGATCTTGCAGTTCTTCATGCTTTGCATGCAGCAACAACTGCCTCTTCAACGTTCCAATGGAAAAGTGGATAAACATCTCTAGGAACGCCGACATCGAAATCTTCTGTCTTGTCGTCGTTGCAATACTCTACAGTTTTGACCGTGTGTAGTTCCTTGCCATCGGACACGTCAGAGCCGGATGAAGTGCCTCCACCATACTCGAGGTCATCTAAACTAATCGGGGGGGACATTGCGTGTTTTCCTTTGTTGGCTGGACCATCTTTGTGAGCTGGAACAACAGGAAGAACTTCTCCTTTATCACCAGTGGACTTGACGCCAAAGCCACCAGCAAGGAGAGCACTACGGATAGATGGGCTAGTAATACCAGCAAAGTGCCACTCGACGTCACGATCAGCGTAACGGTTGATAGCTAATTGGACATCCAAGAGCATTTGGACGCCAGTGGAGTCCAAGTTGTTGACACCAGAAAAATCAAAGACAAGGGCTTTCAATACAGTCTTGTTATCTGCTTCTGATTCTGGGTTGGTATTATCGTTCCAAGCACGATCGCCTTTGCGTTCAGGCAATGGTTTTCCACGTCGGGTATTGGATCGCACGTATTCGATAATCTTTTCGGAGATGAATCCAGAGTTGGGATAGGTCAATGATTCGTCAAAGCGGAAACAAATAACACCAGGTGGGGTAGGCTGAACATATTCTCTAAGAGACCGGTGAGTTTGAGGAACATAGATGAAACGCTCTCTTTCGGTATCAGTAAACTTTTCATCTGTGGATGATCGTTGCAGAGGGATACGGCCAAGGACTGAGTATCTTGGACGAGCAATTCGAACCAATAGAATTACAATGGAAAGAGCAACGGACACATAGATACCATATTCCACAGAGGTGAAAAAGGTAATGATGACAGCGCATACGAAGGTACCTCTGTTAAAAAAGAGGTTGTGATATATTAGCAACTGCTTTATCGTTTGGATATCATAACTTCTGCTCAACCTGAAAATACGTACAGTTCCAAAGGGTTGACATGCCACAATTGCTTTAAGAACTTTGGTCCGGAAACAAGATCGGAAACAGCGTGGATAATAACGGCTGCAAGGATGGCGTCGGGAATGTAGTAGAAAGCTGGAGTCAAGGCATACAGGGACAGAACAACAACGGCAGCTGAAAAGATACCAGCCAAAGGTGTACGGACACCTGAGCGAGCTTTGATAGCGGTACGGGAGAAAGAACCAGTATTTGGATAAGCACTATATGAAGAAGGATGATCGATTAAAAAAATAGAGCCATAATGACAGCAGATTAATTTCAAACTGGTTAGAAGCCTACCCAAAGAACGAACCAAAGACATTGGCAACACCAATGGCAATGATTTCCTGATTAGGATTGATCTTGTAGTCGTTGATACGGCCAAAGGACTTTGCAATAGCAACATGTTCCAAAATCAAAATGATGACCACAGATGGAAGGGTGCCTGCTACTTCACTGAGTAGTCCAGTTTCAATCTTGGGAACCCCCATAGCGTTAAAGCCAGCTGGTACAGTCTTTAGAATGCTAATAGGGCTTGTCGATTTGCCAATATTGATCAAGAAAGCGATCAATGTACCGAAAATGACGAGAACGCCATTTCTCATGATATTACAGAAAAACAAGGGTTTTTCGTATTTGGGATATCGTTTGGTGAGGTATTGAGTGCCGAAACGAACTGAATAGAGCCAAATTAATCCAAGAATACCAAAAGCAGCATCTACTTTGGTGCTAGGTAAGTGTTGGAAGAAATGGCCAAATATGAGATATGCCGAGTCCTGAGTATTGACACCACTAATGCCGAATAGCTTTGGCCACTGTCCGATAGAAATCGTGATAGCTGATCCTGTCATAAATCCAGCAATAGCAGGATTGGGTATAAAGTCGACAATTATACCAAGACGCACTAAGCCGATAAAAACACTAACGATTCCTCCAAACAAGGCAAGTAGCGCAGCGATTTCTGGTCCGGTATATTGTGCATTCGAAGCAGTGACTGAAGTGATGGTTTGGCCAACCAATAGAGACATAACAGCAGTTGGTCCAATAGAGATATCTTTAGATGTGCCGAAGATGCAGTCTAGTAAATTTTCAGAGGTAGGTTAGCGACAGTCAAATATCAACTAGATCTCTTTGCCACAGGTAGAGGTGAACTAGCTTACAAATGCATACTCCTACAAAAGAGCTATAAAGACCGTATTGCTGTAAATTTGATAAATTAGAAATCATAATAATCAGCCGAATTAAAAAAAAAAATATCTCGAAAACGTACTGGTGGCAATTGTGCAATTTTTGCGTATCCCATTCCTTGAGGAACAACGACGATACCGACAGTCACTCCTGCAATAATATCACTCACTAGCCACTGTTATAATAATAAAACATTAATTATATGTCGTCATGTTGGTTTGTAAGCGTTAGTATACGTACAGTAACGTTGTATCGATGTATCCAGGTAAATATCGGGAACAAGCTGGCAAAATATTCTTTGGTATAAACTGGTAATTTGTGTATAAACCGTACGGCTGATTCTTTATAGTTTGGCTCATCATAGTCGATCACCATGCTACTGGTAGGCGACATGTTGAAGGTATTTGGAGAAATGATGAAGAGGTTGAACTAAAGGGTTCAAGCAAAAAAAAAAAAAAGGGTCATTAATATATATATGTCAACTTCGGTGAAATTACCATCTATTGGCTTAGTGATGGTCGGGCCGTGAAATGTCCGCGTTTATCCGAACCTTGATTGGCCAAACTTGACTGAGAGAGCCAAAGATGCGATGGCGCAAGTGGTCGCCATCAATTGCGTGATCATTTGACCGTCCGCACTCACTTTGATGTACGTGATGGAGCTGTTCTACACAATCGTTCGGTTAAACCCGTAATTCCCTTGTCCAGCCCATTTATGAGGCTTATGCCTTTGATCTATCAGCATCTCCAAATTTTTCACAAGGTATCCATTCGACTGAAACCGTCTGGAACCTGTCACACACCCTTGTGCACTTATTCCTCGCGGCTAGCATTTGGAAAAATGATCCATATAATGCATTAGCGTTTCATGACACGGATAAAATTTCCCAAAGATAATATTTAAGCCATGCCTTTCTTTTCATTTCGTAGCACATGTCGTCAAGTAGTCTTTACATCATGGTAACACTCAGCCATATTCTACAATCACCTGTATATAACCTTGAACCGAACACTCACAAATACCCAGCATCCACAAATGTAAACAAACACAAAATCGCTGATATTGTCTATCGAATTTGTCATCATCTGAACCCAGCACTGAAATTTTTCAATTACGAAACCGGTAAGCTGACGATCATTAACTTAGATTGATTTTGACAAACCACTCACAACTAAAATGTTTCATGGTAATTATAAGTGGGCCATGTATTAAACATCAAGGTTTGCTTAGTTCGTTAGGGCAAGTTGTCAGGTGCGGTCATAGATCTTCTTTGCAATCAAAACAATTGCGGGATAAATCACTCTGTTATGTTTCATCAAAGCAAATGATTAGGATACAATGACAGGCGATGAGTGTTAATGAATACTATTCAAGCCTGATAGCGATAAGATAGACGGCATCGTTTGCTGTGTCACAGTAGACACCGCAATGAGTGGTACAATATACGAACTGCATGTGAGTAAATCATACGTTTATTTGCATTGGATTTTAAGCTTGTTGACTGAATTTCAACATACGAACTCCATGTGACTCAACACTAACGCTAATGCTACCCTGGAATCTGCCCAAGTCTTTGTGTGCCCAGAGATCGCGTACAGCGATAGACTTGTGTGTGTTTGCCTTGGGATTATTGAAGATCTCAGACCAGGTACCGGTCATATTTGTTGTCGAGTTACCCTCATTCAAGAATAGAGCGACATAGCCATTCTTAGATAAAGGACCTGCAAACAATTGAGTATTTCCCTTCATCCATCTTTGTTGCACAGATGCTCCTAGAGAGTCTTGACTGATGGCAATGACCTCATTGTTTGTAATGATGGTCTTAATATCATTTGTCATGTTGGTGATATCATTTCCAAGAATCAAAGGGCTTTTCATGGCAGCCCAAATTGAAAAGTGGCTAGTGTACTCAGTGATGGTCATTTGATCGTGTACACCGACTTCCAACATATCCATATCGTTCCATCCACCAGGGGCTGAGATATTGGCAATAGGTATCTCTTGACCCGTGATGGACACAACGCTAGACCAGTTGTCGGAAATGTCGCCAGACATGCGCCATGATTGGCCTCCAATGGACTAGAGAATGTATCATCATGAATATATTATTGCAAAAACAGGCTCATCACATTTTTCATGCACTTACTCGACCCCAGTCCCAAACGTCGTCCTAGTGTATATTGATGCGCATTAGATACTATTAAGTAACTTTATCTTAATATACGGAATATAACCTACCGTGCCCCAGCTGCACAAGGAGAAGAATATGGGTCTACTGACGTTCTTGAGAGCATCTCTTCAATAAAAAAAAGAGAGCAGGAAGGATAATGAGAATTAAGATCATGGGAATGCCGTCATACAGTTTGCATATTGCTGCTATGCTTCAGCCTTTACACATACCCCATACGCTTATAACGTTTGCTGGAAATGGTAGCATTTCCAGCTAAGCCAAGGTTGTTACAGTTGTCGTACTGCAATTGAAAGATATATTGTCAGATTAAACCGCTTATAATTTGCACTTCCCAAACCACACGTTTGGCATTACCTTGAGGTAATCAACTCCCCAATCAGAAAAAGCTTGTGCGTCGATCGCTTCATATCCATATGATCCTGGATAACCGGCACAGGTGTTGGTACCCGCATCGGAATATATTCCTAACTTGAGGCCAAGTGCATGAACCTTAGAAGCAACACCTGAGATACCATTTGGGAATTTGGTAGGGTCAGGCACAATGCGCTGAGTAGTATTGTCACGTTGATGCAATGACCAGCAATCATCAATGTTAATATAATGGTATCCTAAGTCCTTGAGGCCACTTGAAACCATGGCATTGGCAGTGTTGATGATGACAGTTTCATTCACATTACACTGATATTTGTTCCAAGAGTTCCAGCCCATTTGCTATAATGAAGGGAAATCACATGGTAAATGCTATGCTATTGACATCTCTTTCTTTTTTCTTTTTTCTCTCTTCTTTTTTTCCTTTTTTTTTTTTTTATAAAAAAAAACAAGGGTTAAATAGCTTACGGGTGTTTTGGCAAGGCTAGGGTCAATGATACCCATTACTTGGACCACGGAAAGACCAAGGATAGTAAGAATTTGAGTGTTGCTGAGCATTTTGGAAGGGTGCCACATGGTGTGTATTAGACATGTCGACCCTCTCTTTTATACGTACATTCGTTTCCTGAATGCTGACTACACTCCATTCTCAATCCGATATGATAACATAATTAACGGATGCAGGTATGTATTTTGGGATTAGTTGATAATCATTGTGTTCAATTCACACCTATATTAAAGTTGCTTTCTGCCCGCAAATTGTTCCGAGGAGATCGGCTTCTAGAACGTTGTGATGAAGTAGTGGTTGGATAAATAAAATTTCTTGGTAGATAGCGAAGGGTTAATGACAATACGAAACAGGCTCACAGTGACTCTTGTGGTTCCTACGTATAACTTCGACGGGTTGCTATTAAAGCAGCCAATCGATTATTATTTGGACAAAGGTAGCGAAGGGCTATACAAAATTATTTTGCTCCAGGAATTAATATGCTTGTGAGATGGGATACAAATACGGCTAATTTCTTTAACTTGTTTTGTCTACCTCCGAGGCCGAGGAATGAAGTGGTACTCTCCACTTATGAAATTATATGAAATTTCCCAATACTGGACTGGCTGTACGGAGCCTTCTCCGCGGCATGCTTACTCAACCCTTTGTCTTACACTGTAAAGTAATTCGCGAAACCACGAAACGCGCTAAGGCCAAAGCCACTAATTATTTCACTCATTTCTGCTGCAAGACAGCCGATGGGCAAAATAATATGCCGTTGACAATGAATTGATGGTAACATAAAAGATTGATACAACAAAATATAAACGTTTTACATCATTTCTAACTTACATCTTGCTTCCTTTCACTTTGTATTGTCTATTTTTGACATACATACAAGTATGGGACAAATAGCTAAGAGCATTTTCACATGCCATCCATATAAGCATACTGATTTGATCGAGAGATATTCGACTAAATCATCATAGGTTGCGCGTGAATACTTGGATCCTGTCCAGGTGATGGTAGCTAGCAATGAGTGCTTTGGTGGAGAAACACATGTCATATAGGCTATTCAGATGTTGATCTCATAGCAGGTTTGGGTTTACACCTATTAGCCGTCATGGCTTATGCATGGGCTCTTAATGGGGCTGACGCACCCAGTAAGAGAATTGTGGCAACGTCGCTCAGGGTCTCTTTTTGAGATCCGTTCGGCATCGCGGCTTGGATTAAAGTTTACCGACAACTTATCTTTGATTCTCTAGTCGAGTCAACAGGTCATTTTTTTTTATGATGTATGGAAAATATAATCCCAAAGGAAAAGGAGGGATAGAAACTATGGAAGAATAGAAAGTTGGTTATTTTTGACTTTGTTTATTTACAAATTGTTCAATGGATGTCTTTTTTCGGTTTCTGCGGCGTTTTAAACAATGGTCAGACTGCGAGGAATTCCACGAAGGGTCTGATGAATATTTTTGCCTCAGCAGGCAAAGCATAACAGCCTTACTTTGCACCTCTTGGCATCCATTGATGCATTTTCTATACATTGCTGTCCTTGTGGCAATTTGGTGCTGTCTAAGTGAAGGTAAGCCCTTGAATGTTAGAATGTATGCACTGACATTGCCATTCGGTCATAATTTCTGAGTACCTGGATTTCCACAGCACATAGTGTTAATAATAAGCGATTGCTGTTCCTCGAATCGCTGAAACCCAAAAAACTTCAAATTGTTCCCAGAGATTTTTATAAGCGAGATACAAGTCCTAACCCGCACTATAACGCTGGAGTTCATGAACTACGACATGATGACTCCATACGACTCCAGTTTTTTGCTTTTAACACTACTTTCAATTTGCATATGATACCCAACTTGGAATTATTTCATTCCGATGCCGTTTTCCACTTGGAAAGTTCAGGATCACAAAGCTTGAATCATCAAGATTATAGAATTTACCGTGGTGTTGTTGTTCATGCCGCATACTCGGACGCCAGATGGGCCGAAGAACAGACCGGAGTATGGCGAGACCACTACGCACTTGATACTGACACCAGCCCAGGCGTGCTAGGGTGGGCCCGAATTATTGTTCGACATGACCTTGGGTATACAGAGTTTTCTTGTCTCTCTGATATATTTTCATCCTTTAACATTCAATTATTCTACTAGACACTTAAGCTCAGATCCTCTTTTTGAGGGCTCGTTTTCGGTCAATGGTGACATCCATCATATTAAACTCTCATCTAACTACAAGATTACAAAACGCTCAGATGATGTAGACTTCATTGAACCGAATGGTGCCGACCCATCTAGAATGGTCATCTATCGTGATTCGGATACAGAAGAAGTTGAAGGCATAAATGAACGATTGGATTCGTCAATCTTAGAGTGTGGCATGGATAGCTTGTTGTTCAACCAGCAAAAAGCTAGTTTTTACAATCATTTTAAACGATCTCTCACACCGCGAAGCTTCAATCAGCTAGATGGTTGGAACGATTTTGCAGGAATCTCAAAGTTCTCATCCAGTGGATATCTCGATCATTTTCCGGCCGTTGGATTAGACATGACTGGCGATATATCACACCCGAAGTACACCAATCATTTGGCAAAGAGGGCCAGCGGCTGTCCTACTCAACGTAAAAGTGAGTTTTTCTGGGTCAAGAATGACTAGCGTACGTCGTGACACATTGATTAAGCGATACTAACACTCGATGTTTCTCCACACTATGAAATGCACACTAGTTAACTACATGGGAGCCGGTAAGTCATAGTTTCTCTTTCAAGAGTGTGAATTGTTCCATTTATTAATTATGTCACATTAGCTGCTGATTGTACATATGCTAGCTATTACAAGTCGACGTCCGGAGTCCGAATGCAGATCATCAACGACTGGAACCAAGCATCAGCTGTGTATGAGCGAAGTTTCAATATCTCTCTTGGTTTAATCAACATCACGGTCATGGATCTAACATGTCCGACAACACCTGCATCGAACACAGCATGGAACCAGGCATGTTCGAGCTCGTATACCATCAGCGATCGTTTGAGTGATTTCTCACAGTGGCGAGGGACGCTTGGTAATGATGGCGCCGGATTATGGCATTTGATGACCCAGTGCAAGTATGTATTCTCCAAAGGTGCCTGAATACATGCTGTCGCCAATGTTTTACTGAGTTACTTATTATTATTATTTTTGGTTAAAGTACTGGTACGCAGGTGGGCATTGCCTGGCTGCAGCAGCTTTGTCAGTATAAAGCCTCTCAGCAAGCGCAGAGTGGTGGTGCTGCACAATATGTCTCCGGAACAGGCGTCTCCTCCATTAGTAAGTTATATTTTACGTTTGTGGAAGCATGTTTTTGTGCTTTCTAATCCATAAGATTAGTTCGTGACGAATGGAAAGTAGTGGCACATGAAATCGGTCATGGGTTTGGAGCAATTCATGACTGCACAACAAGTACATGTCCATGTTCTGGCAGTAATTGTATTTGTTGCCCACTCAGTTCGACTCAATGCGATGCTGGCGGTACATATATCATGAACCCTACGTCCAATGTATCAACAAACGACTTCAGCCCATGCTCTATTACCACCATCTGTACCAACTTCCCCCAGCTAGGCACATGCCTTCAAGGTAATTCAGCTGGCATAATCACCATTAATATCGATTAATATGCTAATCTTGTCATGAGTTAGAACCTGGAAGCAAAAATGTGGAAACCGCAAATATGTGTGGAAATGGAATCGTCGAAACTGGGGAACAGTGTGACACCGCTGGGAAGGATACAGCCTGCTGTGACGCAGCGACTTGTAAATTTAAAGCTGGAGCTGTTTGCGAGTAAGTGGTTTGTCAATGGTTTTGACATAATCTAAGCAGATTCCGTATAGCTGACATACTTTTACAGCGACTACAACGACATGTGTTGCAATCAATGCCAGCTTCGCCCATCATCTTACGAATGCAGACCGGCAGTGTCTAACTGTGACATTGCAGAATATTGTACAGGCAACTCATCAGCCTGCCCAACGGATAAGCATGTAGCAGACGGCTCATCCTGTGGCACTAATCTACAGTGTGCATCCGGTCAGTGTACTTCCAGAGATCTACAATGTCAACAGCGTGGGGGCACCACTATGAATGTAACAGGAGCTTGCTCACTGGATAGTGGTGATTGTCAACTATCGTGCTCAAGTCCCATGGGTGGCATGAGTTGTCTACTTTTCACTGGTAATTTCATTGATGGTACGCCCTGTGGTATTGGAGGTTCTTGTTCGAATGGTACATGCTCAACTGCAAACTTTGGTAAGTTTGGACATCGACATGGGGTGCTGTTGACATTGGTAGTGTTCATTAAACCACGTTTGCTTGTGTCGCAGGATCCAACGCGTTGAATTGGATACAAACGCATCTTAATATATTCATCCCAGTTGTATGCGTGGTGGGTATCCTACTTCTTTGTTGCCTTATAGGATGCTGCTGCAGACGTCGAACCATACAAGGTCGATCCGCCGCGTACATTGTAACTCAACCGCAACCGGTATATGTACAACAGCCACCCGTAGGCGCTCCATATGGACAATACGCACCATCGCCGCCTCCTCCTGCACCAGTGCATCATCAGTACGATAACTGGGTAGACCCTAAGGATTATAATGGGCCCGCCCCATCATACTCACCAGTTGAAGGCACAAGGTCATCTCCAGCTTCTGACGGTTATGAGATGACATCTCCGAACCGATGGAGAACGCCGTCACCTGCTCATTTTGACAGTATGCGAACTCCCACACCCTCCTCCAGACTAAGAGATTGAAGGACTTTGATGAAGCGTCTTCATCACATCCTATCGTGTACCAGCATATATAGATGTCATATATTGTATATAGCAATAGAATGTATTGGGACAAACATATTCAAGATTTTTACATCGAGATGCCAATGGATTCACCTGTAGTTACATCAATTTTTCCAATGCCATTGTGAGGTTACGCATGTCATCACGAATGTTTTGAGCATACTTGACTACCTTTTCCTGTAACGATGAAGAATATTTAGTCAATATTAAATAAATAACATGCAAATCAATCCATGAGCTGCTACATTACTTTGCTATCAAGAACTTCGATACTCTGAGTATATGGGTCGTACTTCACAGTGAACGGGCGTTCCATTTGATTTGCAAACGCCCGAACCTTTTCTTGCGCATCTTTGAATGATTCAGCTACAAAATACACCTTTTCCGCCAAACATGTTTCAGAATCAGCCTCAACTAAGCACTTTATCACAACAGACCATCTGTTCACTTACCGGTTGATATTGAGTGATGGGATATTTCTGAATGGCTGTGACATTTGGATCAAATGGTCGCTTCTCTGGTTTGTCTGTGAGTGCATATTCCAATTCTCCAAATGAACTCAGGAGACCAGCACCGTAAGCTCGAATCTTTTCACCTTCTCTGCATACGCCAAACTCAACTGTGAACCAATAAATCGTAGCCAGTTTCTCCAGATCTGCATCCGTTGCACCGAGCGATGCCAAACCTATTTCTTGTGAGAAAGCGGCAAAATCTGGATTGGCAAACTATCGATATGACCCATGTTAATTATGTTTTTTCTCCTTGTGGGCTTGGTAAATTTTGCCATGTCTTACCAGAGGTACATGACCTAATAACTCGTGACAAACGTCTGGTTCTGGAGTGTATAAGGGACGGGAGTGGTGTCGTACATATTGTGTAGAGTGGAAAACTCGAAAAGCAAGGCCATTCAGAAAGTCTCTGCTAGTCAGCAAACCCATGACTGGTCGCAATGTAAAGCCTGTACAGTCCTTCAGAAAGTTCGATACGTGTTCCAATTGAGGGATTTGTTTATCATTGTAACCGCAGTTTTGGATGAGCAAAGGAAATACATATTGGTGTTCACGGCAGGCATGGTCAGGAAACATGGAGGTTAGTTTTCGGAAAACGGCACCCCATGTGTCGACTTCTTCTTGAGTGTAATCGATATGAGGAATAGGTTGACCAGTACGATAGGTCTTCGCAATTTGAACAATTTCAGTACGACGCTTGCGGTATACAGGGTCATTTGCTCCAGGGTGATCAGCACCTAATTTAGATAGGAATGTAAGTGCATAGTTCGTTATCGTCCACTTCCCATATCTATCCTTGTATCTTACTCAAAGCCTCTCCCATCTCCAAAACTTTCTCGGCAAAGCTGTCCAAGTCAGACATCTTTCTGGGAAACCACGGCACACTTGTTTCTGTGATAACGGCGCAACATTAATCAAAAAGGTCATATATCATTTAAAGGGGTGTCAACCCGCATGATAGTGACATACCTCCTTGCGAGGCAGTGCCAGAGCCAATAACTCTTACTTGAGTGGTATGTTTTTTCAGAACTTCAACTACCTGAACCACCTGAGCTTGATTATCAGCTTGAAATTCAATAAAAAAATCATAATCCCAGTCGACGGTTTTGCTTGGACGACTTTTGGTCAAATGTGTAAGGCTGTAATTCAGAAAGTATTATGCTGAGAGATATACCTTCATGCTTACCTTTCGATCCTACTCAAAGAAACATTCGTGCTCTTGATAGCAGCTAAGCAAGCCTCCAATTTTCCAATCTCATCAGTGATGGAAAAGTGCAAGTTACATTTGAGAGGGTTTGAAGCTGGCGACATGTTTTGAAAAGTGGAAGAAAGATTGACAGCCTCAATGTCATCTTGCCACGCTGTTTATCCGCTGCACAAGTTTCCCACGGCGCCTTAGGCTGGGTTCAAAATGGCGCTGAATATTCATCCACCGCATGACAGAAAAATTAGGCTGCCCAATTTGTACGAAATTTCGTAACAGTTTGTCTCTCTAACAAAGTCTTTCTAAAACTATCCATAAAATTTAGTAGCTTACTGGGTAATATATGTATTGCGGGTTCTAATAAAATTGAAATAAATGATATCTATATCCATGTGCAATTGTCACCCAATAGATACCATCACGCTCTCACTAATGGATATGCTATCTATAGAGCCCAAGCTTGTTGCCTTGCTATGTCGTAGATAAATTTCCATATGGGAAAGCGTTCCCAGTTAGTGATAACGAAAACGATATTTTACCTCGTAGCACAGCCTGCAATCTTATGTGTATTGAATGATTGATAGGCTCAGCACTTGTTTAAGGACGTAACAGTGGAAGAGGTTCAGATGTGTTGTGGTCATACTCGAAGTTATTGCAAGGGTGTTAGTAATCTTGAAGTGCGCAACTGTAAATCTACGATGAAAACATTCGTATATGTCTATCCTACCTACAAAGCTTCTTTGGCAGTAGAGAGAGATACGAAGGAATTCAATAAGAAATTGCTAAGCATTATCCTGATACTGCAAGTATTAACAGCGTTCACCTTCACTATACTTGTCCTTAAAAGTTTAATGCGGACTTGTTAACAGTTTGCGATCGTTCAAGACAATTTGCAAATCAGAAATATCGATATACAACCAAGACTTTGGCACCGCAAACCGATTCTGTACCAGAGAGATTTTGGGCAGAAATTGCCAAAAGAGGGAGCGGTAGCCAGTAACACTGGAAATACATGTTATTGAAAGATGCTCTCCAGCTATTTTGTCTAGCTTCATTTTCATATAACATAGCATGTATCTTGAAGGTAACGGCATGACAAGTTCGCTACACATACTAGTAGCAATCAAACTTTAATGGGAATATGCTATATTATAGTGGAACACGATCAATATTCAAAGGTACGATTCTCACATTTAAGCAAAGCTACAGTAACAAAACACTTTTCATATTATTTATCAGTACTCTAGGAAACTATACGTCTATTCCAATGCTCCTTCCATGGTTTCCATGAGCAGATCGTGCTTAGTCATTAAGGTTTGGCCAACACGCCTTCAGTTTGATGGGAAAAGAAAAAAAAAATTGAGTCACCGTGAATCCAACATTTAGCAGTCCTATCCGCAGCAAATTTCCAACGAGTATAAAAGCACAGCTTCTTAGCATCTCTGAGATGGTCAGCTAACGCCCTAGCAGCAAGTTTTTTGAAATAAATCATACAACGGCTGAATGTCGTCATTTTCAAAATATTTTTTGTCCCCATCTGATGCTGATCTTGTCAATTGCGAGACTGCTGCCGATGTGACTAACTTACTTTTTACTGTAGCCAGCTGTAAAAGTGACTATACCCATAGATCACAACTGTCTAACCTTCGTGATGTAGTTGATATTACCCCTTCAGGAATGACTCACTCACTATACACTTTACAGTTACAGGTCCCCTCTACCCATGAATCCTACTATTTTCTCAAGGATACTCTCACTGATGCCATAGTAGTGGATAGTGTGAAGGAGTTTTTAAACTCCGATATTGATCTGAATGTTCGATCATCCAAGACCCCTTTGACGCTGCCTTTCAAACAAGCGTCCGTTTTCCGTCGTCAGTACAAATATACATGGGAAGGCAGAACCTATCGCTGGGAACTGCACCTTAACAATCGCCTTACTCTGTCAAGACAACGGGCAGGAAATCATACCAAGAAATATGAAGAGGTTGGGTCAGCCCGACTAAACACAGTCAAGCCAGACCAGATCCACCAAACTTACACGAGGTTTGAACTGAATGCTAACATTTATCAAGAAGTGCACGACAAGTTGGCATTTGAACACGTTACAATAATGACAATGTGTCTATTCATCGACAATGTCGGTCCTGGATTCGCAATATTCCCTCTATCCTGAAGATAAAATCTCCACCTACATGTCGGATTCGAGCTAACTGGCAAACACAAGGACGACGGATTAGACAGAATGGCAATCAGATCGCAGAAATCATATTCACGGTTTACATTTCACTTTTCATTCATTACATTACTTACCCATCACTGCTATGCATCGATGTATCTTTTTATTCATTTATTTACTATCTTGTATACCTTCTATGTAATTTTTCTAACCTTCATAAATTTCATCTTCGTCTGGACCTTCTTCTTCTTCTTCCAGGATTATGGCGTTACAGTCGACTCGAGTATTTGGCGCAATGTTTCGTCGTCGTATACCGGTTTTCCTTCAGCAAAACTTCCAGGAACCTGTATACATTTGATTCCAAGATCTTCAATGGCATTAACATCGACTGAAATTTCTGATATAAGAAACATGATATGTGGTTAGTCCAAAGCAGTATGGGTAAACCTAGTCATCTTTGGATTCAATCTTACCACTGTTGGACAAGTACAGCAAGGTTGTGATGAAGGAACTTGGAGGCGAAGGTGCAAATAAAGTTTGAGGAAATGATGGATATCCCGGCGGTGTACCGGAATAGGATGTAGTCGTCGTTGGTGCAGGATAACCTTCATGCGTAGACGTGGAGAGAGCCGGTGATGGAGTGAGTAGATAAGGTCTACGATCTGAACCAAGATGTGGCCGAATTGGTTTTGGATGTTTAATGTCTGCACCGTTAGTATGAGTATCAATTCGTAAAGTCTGCATAAGAGATGTTGGTGGAGGTGGCTCCAGGTGCTCATCCTGCTTATTACAATCTTGATAGAAGCTTCGACGAGCATCAACAAGTCTACTTTCGTTCAAGGCAGATGTGATAGCTTCGATGAAGTCAAGCGCAGTATAGTCATCAGTTTCTCGGTCATTATTTCCGTTCAAAATTAGAACTTTGTGCTTCAGTGTCGCTGATTTAGCAATAGCATTTCCAACTCCACGCAAAATTAAACAAGGAATGATGGACGTATACAACGAGCCAATTGAAAACACTAGAACATTTTTCGTAGACAAGTGCTTCAACACCTTGGGAGACGGTATTGGATAGATTTCTTGACCAAACTCGTTCATGTAATATATCCTGGCGATACGGGCATGAAGCTTTTCATCAAGGGTTTTCGAGAAGACAAGATTGTCATTGGGATGAGGTGACGCTTCCATGACAGGTGACCCAGGAAATGCTAATTTGGAGAAGGCATCTATTGGATTTAATGGCTTTTGTTTCTTTTCTGACATTGGTGAAGGGTGGCTGATCTCGCACTGGCCTTTTAGCGTTTCGCCATTCTCCAATAAAGCTGCAATGCTGGCTGTGTGGTTGGTGTTAATCACTGGAATCACACTTGTAGGTTCATTGATACCAGTAATAGCAGAAAACAAAAAGATAGCGGCCTCCAAAGATCCAAAAAACAGTCTTGCGCCAGTCAAGAAAAAGTTCCCAATACTACCATTGCGGAAATTGAAGCGCTTATGACTGCGCTTCAAGATTTCATAATCAAACATGGTCAAAAATCCTCGTATCGTTTCCTTCTTCTCAACAGGAATAGGTTCCCATAATCTAGCAATACTTGTTAATGATCGGGAGCATAGTTCAATAGGTGTTGGATGTCTTACTTGTGTCGACCTTCAACTATTGAAGACCATTCGTCTTTGATATCATGCTCATTGCCTTCAGCAGGAAGTCGATAGCTCATGATCGTCTTGATAGCGGCTCTTTGATTATATCCTGGATCATCATCTGATTCAGGTGGAAGAATGTTGATGAGTCTTGTCAAGCGGGAACGCAGATCACCAATGGATGGTCCACCAATAACTCTCAACAGTTCGCTCTTGAAAGAAATAAGGGTAAGCATAAATACACCAAGTACTTTAGATCCTACTACTATCAATCAACAAAAAATTGTCAAGTGAAAGCATACAGTTGAACCTCCATTGTCTCCAATGCCGAGAATGTAGACTGTATCGGGGGTAGTGTTTTGGAATGCTCGGACTGTGGAATCATTAACCTTCAAGAGCATATACAGAGGAAGTCCATTAGACGGTCACGCTTACCTATGTGATTACAAGCTGATCCACCAGAGAATACACAATATGATATATCGCTCATTCTACGAAAGAGTAATATAGTTATGAATGCAAGGTAATGACATAGACTCAAATGGTGTCGCTATTAATATAATCATTTCGTTGATTGAAATTCAGATAGCTCTGTCGTCAGGTAAGCCAATCATATTGGCTAATTAGCGTTCCGCCTTAACCAAATTCACTGATCCACGTTGCAGCATCACTTCCTGCCACGACTATCATCATTAATGATGAGACAAACTGACGTGTTCAGAAAGATACGTACACAAAGAAAAGTAAATACTCTAAATACAATGGAATATGTACACAAATCACAAAATATTTTCAAGATCGTTGCACCTTGCCAACATAATTGAATGATAAAAAAGGAAGCCAGCCATGACGAAAACAAAACGTTGCCAATTCTCGGCACAATCAGAACGCGACGCTATATAATACACAAGGACATAGAAATATCCAAAGGGATCCTCATTTATTGCTTGTATTATCATAAGCGATTTTCTGAGAATGCCTGGAAACAAATATGTTTCATCCGGATCACAAAAACATATCATCGTAGCCCTGAATCAGTTATGGGAGTTAGCGTCCATGCCATTTCTTCACAAGTTCTATTGCATCAAGTTCGATTTCTATACGTACCGGTGGAGGTAGTTCGTCGTTATCGGGCTCGCCACGGAAATTTCGACCAGGTCCACTTCCTCCTGGTCCAAATGAGCCTTGCGGACCAGCATTGGGATTGTTCCCAAACGGTCCAATCGGATCAAATCGAGCTCCCGGAGGAACAGATCCACTATTAAAAACGTCCGTGAATTAGAGTTGACTACTGACATCATTTCCAACTAAAAAATTACTTACCGTGGTAACGGCTGTGGTCCACCAAATATTCCACTAGAAGGGTCCTGTCTCGATTGTCCGGGTCTAAACATGGGATGGTCGGGACCAACAAGCATGCCACCGCCAGGATTTCGACTAATTCAGGATGTTAGAAGTGTGTGATTCAGTATACCGTAAAAAGAACCGATTTCTTACCCGAAAGGTCTGTTTAAGTTGCCAAGAGGGTTCAAGTCATCACCGCCTACACTGAAAGGATTTCCATACCTATAGAGATCAATAGGATTTCAATGTTTGAGTATGCAGAAGGAAACACCAACTCTTTTCAAACATGTCAAGTACATATAAAAACTTACGGGCCGTATGGCTCATCGCCAGCTAGCGGATCTCCAAAAAATGGAGGTCGAGGAATACGTTCACGTTGACGATCACGTTCATAGCGTGGGTCTTCAAGAGGGTTACGTGGTTGACTTTGTTCAGGTCTGGAAGTAGGGACAGAGGTACTGAAACAGGCAGTATGAATGAGTCACAGATACATATGTAAATGGAGGGTCCTCATATTCTTACCTCGATTGAGACTCCTCGTAGCCGGGTTTATTCAAGCCAGGAATGAGTCTCTGCAATATGTTGATTTTGAAAAGACTAATAAAATCATTTAAACGGCTGCTGGATATGAACCCATTGACTAGTGGTTCTTGTGTCGATGTTGTGTATGGATAAAATGATGGCGATGTGTAATCCTCGGAATGAACTTCGAACGTCGCTGTTTTTTTATCCTGAACCAAACGAAAAAGTAAGTTAGCACAAAGGCAAATAGTTGATACATTTCGGATGCATAAATGATTCCCCTAACCTCAATGGCAACTCCATGGATGATAAACTTGTTTGCTAAAGTAATGCCTTTCATCGTAAAATGTAGGCTGGATTGTGGATGGGTATATTGGAATGTGTAAGAATGTGGTCCATGCTTATTCCAATCAGATGGAAGTTTTGATTGATGACTTGGGACTAAAGTAAAATGAAAGTCAATAACTGCTAGCTTCCATGCATAATTGTTGCATGTCGGTGTGTTTTGCGGAGTCCAGTTGGCTCGACAAACGAGGTGACTCTCGGGAACTTGGAAAGGATAAACATGCAAGCTATAACATTGAGAGGATTACTCACTTTTATGGTCGTCTTCACCGAGACCTACCAGTCGGAATCCGACGCTGATCATAATGGCGTGCGACATGGCCGCAATTGCTTCGTTATTGTTGCGGAGCAATGGTTTAGATTGAGTTTGGCTACCATCACCATTCGGCAGTATTTGTGCCAATGTATGAAGAATAGACGAGGGGTCTAATACGTTAGACATTTTAGAGGAAGATAGAGAAAAAAGGGTTACGAATCCAGAAAACGTAGAAGGCGACGTAAGCTTTTAAGCTGTGGAAACAAACTTGCAACGCAACAGTCTCAATTTTGGAAATTTTTCGAAATTCTCTTTGTAACCTGAATACACGTTGTAAAGAAAAGTTGACCTGATCTATTCAACTGCAACTAGTTCTGTTTTCTCATGATCGCATATAGTCAGTGATAAATCGGTAGTTCTGCGTTTATTTCAAAGTGGCAAGGTGAAGAATTTACTGTTGCAGGGTCGTCGTGGTTGCCATAGTGTTGTACAGTAAGGCTTTCATTCAGGGAGCAGGTCAAGCGATATCATGTTGAGTTTCCGTGGTTTTTTCAATGTCACTCGAACAATTTTTGCTTGAAACTATATTGCAAGCAATGTGGGGCGTTTCTGTCAAGCAATTGGTTTTCTGTATCACGCGGCTCACCTTACAGTAAAATCAAAAATTCTCCATCTGTGCTGAAGTACGTTATTCACGTCTGCCATGTCGACCAGCGTTTCCAAATCTGTGTGGGAAGGTCGAATCCCACTGGCTATCTCAATAGATGAATCAGAAGCACAGCATTTCGGGACCAACAATACACCAAGTCCCATATTTGTGAGCATCATACCTAATTCTGACTGCCATTCACCTTACTCCTCATTCTAACTGCATCCATCGACAGATAGAAGTACCCCGGACATCATATTTAACCTTACTGACAGAAGAGGTTCGAGATCTGTACAAAGCGGTTGGTATAGCAGTTCCAGAATCGACTGCGGAGATTTGGTTCGAGTACCAAGGCAAACCTCTCAAATGGTAGGCACCTTGCTCCAAATCTAAGTTATAGCTTATGGTTAGGCCACTAACACTCAACTTTAGGCATTATCCTTTGGGTCTGCTGTATGATATATTATGTATAAGTGATCCTTCATACCAGCAAGTGGATAGTGTAAAAGCAATTCCTTGGAATATCAATGTACATTTTCGAAACTATCCGGTTGCGCATTTGTTTCGAGATCAGTCAGCGGTGACGGCACAAGATTTTTTCATGTCCATGATCAAGGAGGTACGATGCAGCGTGACATTATATCAAAAAACGACTAATGTCGTTGAACATAATAACTATAGGCAGATTTCCTACGATATGGTAGTACTAAACGAGTTATGAACCTCTCAAAAAGTGACCAAACTCAACTTTGGAATAGTCTCTGCTCAAGTAGGCATCAACTCGTTTTCTCAGTGTTCGGTTACAATGACTAATATAGCACCTGATATAGATGACTATGAGTCGTTTTGGAAGGTCAATCAACGTTTAATACCACTCGATGATCAAGTCGTACGTCATATACCATTGCGCTTGTACTTACCAGACGACTGCCCTGTGATTCAAGATCGAGTTTCCCCACGCAATGAAGAAGGTAATACCTCAACTTGTAGTTGTTTATCTTCCAATGACACGCGCAATGTTATTGACATCTAATACTAGGTGAAGAACTGACCATTCAACAGATCATACAACAATTATTGCCAACGTTGGATACAAGCGACAGTAAGGCAGTGTGTCATGGAGTTGTCGTTCCTCTCGACACGCCAATAGTTTGGGCGTCACGGAATTTAGCCTATCCAGATAACTTTTTGCATATTACACTTTACTAAAAATATGAGCATACGCTTTTTTGAAGCAGAACCCGCCAGAGGAGGGTATGCATAATGTACATTCTATTGATTATGTGACAGGGTAGGAAATGTGAAATGCAGGTTCGCCTGGATGACCTATCAAAGCATTGTTTGATCAATACAGCTTTAAAAGCCTTAATGCTTCGTATTTTCAACTATCCCTGACAATGATAAAGCTAAAAAAAAAAAAAAAAAAGAGAAAATTATGCAGACAAGAGTTGAGAAAATAATGAAAAAAGCTAACGATGTCTATCAAGAAGACTAACACATATTGATCAACACGGCCAGTGTAGTCCAAGTTGGTGTCAAGCACCTTACATCAAGTCACCTTTATGTGCAGGAGGATGTGGTGGTTGCGTGGTCTGATGACCAGAGCTCAACTCCTGGCCATCATCGGTATCGTCACCGCCATATTGATAGTGTTCAGAAAGACCGTAAAGAGTTTCGCGTGCTGGATCGCTATTGTATACAATTGGTACATCCAATACGTATGGATTAACCGAACCCGACTGGGAAGACTTTTGTTCCACAGGTGTATGAGTATTGTGATCGGCGTAATGTTCAATTGAAGGCGTGGACTGGTCGTAATCGGTTGTAAAGAGAGTAGGAGGAGCAGGGGTGACAGAGTTTGGTGCCGTGGTGGTACTAGGAGCTTGGACATCCCTCGTGGACTCAGATTGAGAAGTGGATTGTACTGCTTCGACTTGATTAGTTTCAGCCGGTGGAGTCAAGGAAGGCTGAGGCATCATTTCATAACTTTGCTGCTGTGTGTGTTCAGAAGTATTACCGTATTGGCCAAAAACATTAGTTGCAGCAGCAGCGGGATAATTATTTTGGTAGTCTGGGTCATCTTGGAAGTAGCTCTGGTCAGTTCCAATATACATACTATTATAGTTAGAATAAGGCTGTGAAGTGTATCCGTATTGCTGAGAATTTGGATCATAATATTGTTGGCTGTCTGCTGCATAACCTTGCTGATAATCAGGATATTGCTGATTATATCCATCACCAGGTTGCTGCTGGTATTGTTGTGCATCTGAATAATAGGCATTCTGCTGACCAACAACTTCAGGATGTTGTCGCTGTGGAGATTGGTGTTGATTGTAGTAAGCATTTTCCTGGTCACCAAGGTTACCTGCGTGCTGTTGAGGAGATTGCTGTCCCTGTTGCTTGTAGGGATCCGCAAGAGGCATATCACCGTTTACTTCATTGGGATATTGCTGTTGGTGACTTGCCATAGTCCCGGCGGCTGCTGCAGTGGCAACGGCGGCTGCACCAGCTATAGCAGCATTATGGCCCATGTGAGGAGGAGACACGTTACCATAACTAGCTTGTGGTCCTGGGCCTCCATAACCAGCAGCATTGGGACTCGTTGGTGGAGAGACATGGTGGTGAGGATCGTATGCGCTGTAAGCGGCAGGAGGCGATACGGGAGGAGGAGAACCAAATTCTGGATTGTAAGCTTTCTCCGGTGGTGGCGGAGGGGAAATAGCATAGCCGCTATTAACTTCCTTCTCACTTGCCTTGCTTGGCATACCCCACATGCTATCTCGAACATTGCCTGTACCATGATGCGGAGGTGCTTCGTTCAAGAATTGACTGAAAGCATGGTTTGCACGATTCTTCTTCATCTTATTACGTCTTCGGATGAAGAAGAAGGCAATAGCCCCAATCACAGCGACACCGGCAATACTTCCTACTACTGGACCAGCAACGCTAGTGCTACTTGACGATGAATCGGAATTAGTTGCAGTGGGAAGCGCGGTTGCAGACGTAGTAGTGACAGCCAATGAAGATGATGGAGTAGACACCGTTATTGGTAACATAGACGAGGAAGGCGCACTACTAGCCACGGTAGCAGCTGATGTGCTATGGGTAGATGTAGATGATTTGGTAGATGTTGCTGCTGCTTTAGTAGTAGTAGTAGTAGTAGCGGCATTCTGGAAATCAGTTGTTGGGGCAGCAGCTGCTGTAGTCTTTTTAGTACTGGCACTAGTAGCCTTATCGGTGGTCTTGGCTGCTGCTGCAGTAGTTTTCGCTGCAGCTGAGGTATCAACAGCGGCAGCTAATTGTTTGTTCGCCATTGAGGTTGCACTACTTTCTGGCATTTGTTAGAAGCTGTTTAAAGTAACGATATCCAGAACAAACATGTCAATTCAGGGTAAAATTATAAATGTCATAAATAAAACAATGTTCCAGGGACGTACGTTACTGCAAGATAGGTTAAATAGGAGCAAGGACGAGCCGAGGATCAAAAGGGAGTGGAAAGGGGTGATGAAGTTTAAAGAAAGACAGTAGAAAAAAAAACAAAATAAAGACAAGCTACGATGGAAAAAATGATATATGTATCCAAAAAAAGATCTTCTCTCTGTCCAACCGCCCCGTGAAGCATTGGTGTGCCACAAGCTCCCCCAAGTGCCGTTGAACCGTCCAATCAAGTATGTTTTATGGTCCCCGACTTTGAATTTGTGCTCGGCCGATCCTGTCGAAAACACACTGAATTACACAAAAATGGCCATACTACACAAAGTGGTGTGTGCAGTGGTTGAACGGTACACCGAAAAAAGTACCTTATTTTCTATGAGCGTCTCCTTGGCAGGCAATACACGTTGCACCACCATGTGTTTTCTAGTCGGATGTTGCAACATAAGTATAGAGAACATGGACATTTCCAAGTAGGAGGTACATGAACATGAGCTTAGTACTAGGTAGGGAAACAAATTTATACCAGTTATGGCTGGTCCTTCATTTTACTTCTTACTGAGTAGTAATGAAGCTCATTCACCGCCGTATTTTTGTTGATTCTAAATTTGAATGGAAAAAATAGATTTATTATTATTATTATTTTACAGTGCATTTCTATACACGTTAATTAAACGTTTTGCGACTCCACTTGTAAAGGTCATTGCTCTAACTTGACCAGCTATTCCTTTCTGATTTATCACTACTCCGATTAGACACACTGAATTTTATATATACATTCATGTTCAACGTCAACATCCAAAATTCGTTTGCCAGCATACTGGGCATGAGATAGCAAACGGTGTTATGCTCACTGTCGCCAGGTTATCAAGTGGTTGTACCACTTGCAATTTCATTGGCTCGGACATTGATCCTCATAGTCAGCCTGAAGCTTTCATTCTGTTATTTTGGAACTTTTTTTTCTTTCTCAAAAGGTGATATCAGAATAATTACCTCAATTGACAATATCTTTGGGAATATCTTTATAAACTGCCTGGCCACAATTCTGTCTGTGCTATTCTCCAAATAACTTACAGCCCGTAACAGTCGGTGGTACATTTACTTTCCACCATTCGTACAAGATCACATAAACTCTTCATGTCGGACATTCCTAAAACGCTAGAATCAAGCCCTTCGTCTGCTGAACCATTTACTCTAAGAGACTTCGAATCAAGAATGCAAATCGATGATAAACCGCAAGGACCATTACGGAGAAGAATGACATCGCCCTCAAGACATATGCGCCGCCACAGAACCACAAGCTCCTTATCCAACTTGGAAGGAAAGGATTTGAAGCGCTTACTGCATGGTCGAAGCTTAAGCCCTAGTCCTCTCAACGTTGGCGAGGAGAATACGAGCGCACGAGAAGGTAATCTATTCGTACGTCCATATACACCATACCAAGATCGGCCTCGAGCATCTGATTTATATGGTGGGAACGAATTCGATTTTGTTGACCTCAAAGGGAGGTCCTATTCGGTCCCCAAAGATCTGCCTGGGCGAAACCCTTTTGCACTGACCGACAGCTTGTTGGATAGCGATACGTTTGTTGACAATTCCGTATCGATATCCTGGCGTGATCTAGTCCAGAATAGACATCGCTCAGATTCATCTAAAACAAAGCGAACTCGGCATGAGCGCCATTCTACGTCTTCCAGCATGGATATCGATTCCAATGATGACTCATCAGAGCAAGACACCGACAAGGAGTCATCAATACGGAGGCATCACACTGCTCCAAAACGTATCTTTACTAACAAAACAGCACGACCTCACACAACTGCTAACATCTTTGCATCGGACGCCAAAAAGGAAGATGACACTGACTATTCCATGCTGTATTACTGAATTCAGACATTCCCGCCATCAACACAACTGTGTTTAATCTGAAATCTGATCTGTTTTGCTTACTCTTTTTTGAAACATTACTCCATATATGCAACTATGGATGAGAGGACGTTTAATAGATGCTGCGTAATCACTGCGCGTTAAACAGAAATTAGTGCTGCTCCAGATGTGCTGAGCAACTTGGCTATTGAGTAGCCGTTGAATCACCATCTATGCCGATAAGTATTTCTAAACTAGTTTTTTGCATTTGTAGAATAAACATGTATACTGTATATCATATACAAAAGAATGATCGATTAGTGTGCTCCCTGGCCATATTCAACTGCATGCCTAGCTTCGCTTGCAATTAATCGGGATATATCATCATGGCGTCATTAGGAATGCAGCCTCTTCAGGGCGATGGCCTCTGCACAACTTTCAAAATGTGCTTTTCAAGAGTAAATGGAATTAAATTTCCCCAAAAGAACCTCCCAATGGATAAACTAACAACTTTACTTCAAATCTAATGTGTCTACAAAACGGCAAGCAATTACCGTACAAGGAAGAAAAACGTGCTGGAGATGTGACCGAAAGTATGCAGATAAGTTTCAATTTCCGACTACAAAAATGTCCAATAATTTATTTGTATCACAAAAATCAGATGCTTATGTCATCCATTCTTTTCTTTTGTTGTCTTCGTCATCAAGACGACGTCAACCACTTGCTCTTATCCCAAAATGCCCGCTGACGTCCACAACCTAGCTGAGGTCGAGCGATATGTAAAAGAGGAGACCACCGTCTCCAAGCGTGACGCCGACAGTGATTCAGAACATGATCACATCTCTCATAGGAAAACTTCTGCTCCCCCTTCACCTTCTGTGTCTCCCTCTGATGAGAATCATGGGACATCCCCTCTCAACGGTGCTGCTTTGAATGCTGCTTTAGCAAGTGCTCAGAACACGTCGGGACTTGTATTGACAGCTGAACAGCAACAGCAGATATTGCAATACGCTCAAGCTAATGGTCAACAGGACTTGGCCGCATCTCTTGCCAATGCTATGGTCTCTCCTATCTCTGTTCCTGGTAACTTGAGCTCTACTTTACTTCAATCCCTCCAAGCTGCTAACGTTATTACTTCGCTGCCCGGACCACCGCATCTTCCCAATATGGATGGTACGACTACTGGGCAAGTAAATGGTAACGACGATGCCGAACATCAACGGAAGCGTGCGAACAATAGCCGAGCACTGACTGATGATGAACGTCGCCAGCGTCGCTTACTCAGAAATCGAATGGCTGCAAAGGAGTGCCGTAAGAAAAAGAAGAATTACGTTCAAGGAATGGAAGAGAAAGTTGCAAGATTGGAAGAAGAGAACTTACGCCTACGTAAGGAGATCGAAGAAGCAAATGCCAAGCTTGCCCTTGACTCTATGCAAGAAGGATCAGAAAGTTACCGATTGATGAAGGAAGTTGAAGAATTAAACGCAAAGTTGGGCCATCCAGGACTACAATTTATCCACAATGTTGGTCAGCAGCTTGGCGAGTTAGCTCAATCTCAAGCGTCAGAGAACCGAACAAGCGATGCAAACACGGCGTCAACTTAGATGGAAGTTTAGTTTTCTTTTTTACTTTTTTTTTATCTGGCTCCGAACCTGCGCGATAACCGAGAATAACGAAGAACCTTAAAAAAATTCAAGTCGGAAGCAATGGTTATTGCTCTGCGTCTTCGGAGGAATGAACGGCGTTAAACCCCAGTTGCATCCAGCACTATATTACCCACTTGGGATTTTCAGAACCCACCATCACTTTGTAAATTTTTTTTCTTGTTCTTCTTAAATCAGCAACATATCTTCATCTAGTTTCATTTGTATCCAAATATATTATGTCCATTGAGCCAATGTTTCATATTGTAATGAAAGCAATTCTATGGTGTTTGAGTATAATGATAGATTAGGAAAAGGCAGGGAGAGGAGGACCCTGAAGACCCTTTCATGTATGATTAGCTAACCAACTTTCGTGGTACAATTTTTTTCCCACCGGACTCTGCCAGCAGCAGACTATAAATTTGGCGCCCGCAAAACCTCGGTGACGCTGTTCTCTTTCTTCTTTACCAAACAACCATGTTATATTCCACTGACGGACGCCCTGCCCATGAAGCTATGGAAGCTGACGGCTATGTTATTATCGATAACCTTATCAAACCAGAGCTTCTTGGTCCTCTTCGTGAAGCTGCTGAACGAGTCATCAAGAAGGCTCGCCAGGGTGAATGGAAGGAAAGGTAAGAGGTTTGGATGCTATAGCTGGTGGAATTGGAAGGACCTTTGCACCAACCTACAACCTTTTTAGACGATTTGTTGGTACTCCATTTCCCCCGTGGAATGAAGGAACAGATGTTTGGGGAGTTCAGCATCTATTGAATCCGGAGCTCGGTGAACCTATTTTTGCAGAATGGTACGGTAGCGAGGAGATGATTAATGCCGTCTGTGAACTATTGGAGGTTAAGCCTAATGAATTGCAACTTGGTAGGTATTAGCATTAAAGCTGTGGTATATGAGTGGATCAATATTAAACGATGAGAACTTTTCAGAGCTTTTCAACCTGCTGATCAATCCTCAAGACTCTGATTTCGATCTCCCTTGGCACCGTGACGCCATCAAGCCCAAGGTACCGGAAGATGAGGAGCGCGAGCGTCTTAAGATTCCTCACTATGGTACACAATGGAACACGTAAGTTCAAAAAAAAAAGTTTTGGATTGGTTCTTATCTGGCCCTCAGCACTGTCGTGTTAAACTGATAGATAAACCCCCGCCTGTCTCCCGATAGTGCTTTGTATGATGAATCCTGCTTATTCGTTATTCCCGCCTCACACAATCGAGTTCGTACACCGGAAGAGAGAGATATTACTGTCAATGATCCGTTGAGCCGTAACATGCCTGGTCAGCTTCAGGTTCATTTAAAGGCTGGTCAAACCGTTTTCTATAACAACAATATCTTGCACCGTGCCATCTACTACTGCGCTAACCAGCGTGCTACTCTTCATGCTTCCTTTGGAAGCACGGAAGGTGGACATCATCGTGCTGCAAACATCTTCCAACACGGTTTGGATTGGATGAACGAAGATCGCTTTGTTAAAACCCTACCACCATCTTTGGAAACCCCATATAAGAATCTCCAAGCTATGAGCCATCGTGCTCAATTGGATAAGGAACAGAAACAAAGTGTTTCTGCTAGCGCATAATTAATGACTCACCTGTGTTAGGATAGTATCTTCCTCCATGTAGTTTTATAAAATATACTTCTTTTTCATATTTATCGAATTGCCGTAAACATAGTGATAGACAAAAGTGCAGCCATGCAGTAATTTTGCCACGAGGTCCAAATTTCGATCACGAGCATTACCAACAGTTATATCAGGCCTATTCATCGCTGTAATTGCCACATTCTCACTTTTAACTTATAAATGGCGACACCAACTTCGAGTCCTGTCAATGCAGCAAGTATCATGACCTGGAGCGGTACAACATTTATATTTCAATCTAAATAATTATTACAATAGGGCCACGCATATGCCAATGAGGCTGATGACTGCGAAGATCGAGAGCAATGGGAAAAGGCTGCCACGGCTCATTCGTTAGCTGCAGGTAGGTTTCGCAAGTGGGTTGAATGCTCATACTTCAACGTGTAGTCTGACATGTATTACAGAACAATTTCAAAAAGCCATTGTGTTTGCCCAAGACCCAGAGGTACTTTTAGAAAGCGCCAGCACTCCAACAACGTATTGAAAGTAACGCATTCCGATTATAGGCTGTTAAAACACTTCGCTTACTAGTGATGAACCACACTAGAAAGGCAAAGGCATTATCTCTCAAAGCCGCCAAAGCGAACGAACCACAGTCTTCAAATCGCAGTTCCGATAGTCCGTCCACATCATCACATACTACATCCTCACCTTCCTCATCAAAGCCAAACCATAATAAACTACAGCACACAAGCGACAGGCTTAACAATCTCAGCATTCACAATACCAATGGCTATCATGATCGTAGTATACCTTCGACTTCCTACTCTGTCAATCATCAATCACATTTACTTGATATTGGATCTCAAACCATTGATGAATCATATGCATTACTGAATGATCAAAACGATGTATGATTTTGTTCAGAGTATGTCATATAGATGGGCAAGTGCAACTAACCTTTTTCTTTGGACCACCAGGACGACTCGGATCCTTTCAACAAATTTTGGAACGCCGTGGAGACGTTGGTCCAGAAACTTTCAAATCCTGTTGCGTTCGCTAGCGTTCCTCTCAATGAGGAAGATAATCCAAAAGCTTTAATGGAAGAAAGTAGTGCATACGCAGCACAACAAGGTGGCCTCAGCAAACTTCCTATCCAACATCAAATAGAAGCATCTATGATGGAATCATTTTTTGTCGTTCAGCCCCAGACACCGTCGGGCCCAAAGATTACTATCGATGGCGCAGGTAATGCCGGCTCTTCCGAAGCGCCTATTGGGTATGTTACGTTTTGTTGAGGTATTGAGGAAGATTGTGCTGAAAATATATCTGACTTCTTGATTATGTAGATCTAAAACCATAGAAGAATACGCCATGGAAAACAAACAGTTGAAGAATACAGTGGATAAACTGTCACGACAAGTCTCTTACTGGAAAAAAGTACGTTTTATAATCTAATAAGCTTAAGCTTTGATAATAATATATTAATACCAGTAACTTTGAAAGGCTGCAGAGGAAGGTAACGTCTTGAAGAGTAGTATTATACAGTTTCGAAATGATGTGGAAAAGCAAGCAAAACGGATCAGGCAAAGTCAGGAATCTATGAAATCATCCATGATCAATGGTCAATATGGGGCTGCCAGTATCTTATCTAAGCCAACCAAACCCAGCGAGGGTTCGAGCGGTAACTAATCGTGACGAGCTAAAATGCTAATTGTCCAGTATCGTTACTTACAGACTATGTTTATTTGCAGTATCATCTACAACCAGTCCACAAGCTCGTATCAAGGAATTAGAGGATGAAGTCATGGCACTACGGTTAGAGTACAATAGACAGAAGGATCTTATGGGTAAATACAAGGAACGGTGGGAGAAACTAAAGGAAAGCGCAAAGAAACGAAGAGCACAACCCAACCAGGTACAGTAATAGTATGGCTACCATTGCCCCTTCCAGATGTTATGGTTCGTTGGAGCTCATATGGTATACAAAATTTCTCTTATTCAAAATAGAACGGTGAACATACTGCAGATCAAAAGGTTGCTTTGCGCCTAGAAGAAAACTCGCGCGCATTACAGCCTCCTCCAAGAGATAATGGCGAACGCACTTTGCTTAGGACGTTGGCTCAACAATCATCTAATCAACACGTCGTGCAATCTGTACAAACGTCCCTTCCACCATTTGCTGCTATAGCGTCTTCACCTAGTCGATTACGATATGAGCACAAAGATAATTCTGATGAAGAAGTGTAAATATGAAATTGTCTGAAAAATAAAAGAGAAATTTGTATAAACAAATAAATCCAGCTTGCCACATTGCCTGTGATGGTGACACGGAAGTTGAAATTTGACGTGGCCATCATTGACTGCCAGATTGAGCTTGCCTCACCCCCTGACGTCCTGTTTGCATGGCTACTGACCACGCTATCCTCAACGTTGACGATACCTTTACTTCACAGATCAACGCTATGACTACCGATAAATACTCAGTTCTGTTGCCAACTTACAATGAGCGCGATAACTTACCTGTGATCACATGGTTGCTTGCTCGTACATTTCATGAACATAACATTGACTGGGAGATTGTCATTGTAGACGACGCCAGTCCCGACGGTACACAGGATGTCGCCCGGGAACTCCAAAAGATTTATGGAGAAGACAGAATCGTGAGTGAATTTCCGCATCTCATCTGGATTGGGCGTAGCCTCTTGTGATTCATCTTTTCTTGACACTAACCTCAAATCGCCTGAACAGCAACTTCGTCCTCGTGCCGGTAAACTCGGTCTTGGTAAGGTTTTAGTGTAATGGAGATAGCATTCTATTATTGTATTGGATACTGATGGAGATCGTGCCTATATAGGTACCGCATATGTGCACGGTATACAATATGCAACTGGCAACTATACAATCATTATGGATGCTGATTTCTCACATCATGTAAGTACTTCCTCCGCAGACAGCATTAATATGGCCCACTTGCTATCCGAGATTAATGCACTCACATTAATCTTCACTTCCATAGCCAAAGTTTATACCTGAAATGATCAAGTAAGTTGTCATTGTGTATTGTCGCTCTATATGTCAGCCATGCATAAAAGACTAAATCATACATTTTTGTAGGCTTCAAAAGCAGTATGACTACGATGTTGTTAGTGGCACTCGCTACAAGGCTGGAGGAGGTGTACATGGATGGGATTTGAAGCGCAAATTAGTCAGGTAAGTGTTATGTTAGTTCGCTCAAAGGAATTTTCTCCTCTTCGCTAACATTCGGCACTTGCTTGCATCTACAGTCGTGGTGCTAACTTTTTGGCAACGCTTTTGCTTCGACCTAATGCATCAGATTTGACTGGTAGTTTCCGGTATGTCATTTTTATTTCACATTTGGTGATCGCAAAACTATTGTATTCATCGATATTTTATAATCCAGTCTATATAAGAAGGATGTCCTGCTGCAGTTGATTCAAGCAACCATCGCTAAAGGCTACGTATTCCAGATGGAGATGATCGTTCGTGCAAGACAATTCAATTTCAAGGTCGGAGAGGTCCCAATCACATTTGTCGACCGAGTGTATGGAGAAAGTAAGATGGGTGCTTCTGAAATTGTACAGTATGCTCAAGGAGTCTGGAGACTGTTCCGCACTATCTAAACCCATTTGAAGTCTCATCTTTCTTCATATTACTTCTACATAAAATTTAAAATGTCCTGCGCGACTACAATTTGCTCAAAATGCCTGTACTTTGTTAATGACACTACCACCTCATCCAGATTATTTTGTTTTTGATATGGATTTTCAATTTTCTTCATCATTAATACAGTAGGTTTATACCATAAACTATAAAGCATTTTGCGCTATCATACATGAATTTATTCTAGTCAAAGTAACCAGTGTTTAGCTCATACCACTGCTGCCACTGTCCTCGCAAAGATTCCTTGGTTGCATCATCAGCAAAGATAGCATCAATTGAAGCCAATGATGCGTCATACAGCTGTTTGTTTGTCATAGCAAAAGCCTTGGCCGCTCGCAGATACTCATCCGACAAATCTGCTCTGAAAACGCCTTTGTCGTCAGTCTGTAATATTCAACAGTATAAGATTAACAGCATATCACATGTTTTGACAGAATTGAAATTACAACTTACGCAAATCACGAATGGTTGGCCAGCAAGAAGCAGATCTTTGACATGATGGTCTCCATACGTCGCAACAGTCTTGCTTAACACATTGGAAGTCATGCATACTTCAATTGGGATACGGTGCTGATATATATGACTGCGGCAGGCGTCGTCTAATAAAGTAGCATGCCCCAATCGATCGGGTGAGATGGCCAAGAGGGAGGGTGCTTCAGGTAGATTTTCGGGGACCTTGTAAACATCAATATTGTTAATTCCAAATGCCCTTATCTAGTTTTCAAGTAAGAAAGAAAAACTCACCTCGCAAAAGTGGAGTGTCACCTTCAATCCATGTTCCTGTGCTTTGAGGAATGCTGACTTGAGTGTGTCAAAAGATCCAGCGTGTACATCGCCGCACAGATCGACGGCTACGACGCCTTGATTTTTGTATTTGATAGCCAAATCTACTGTTTCCATTGCCTCTTCCAAGGTATTACGCCGATCTACTGATAGAATCAATTTGACGACAATATCATCTCGAGGCTGGTTGACGACGGATAATACAGCCTGAACATAATGATCCTTTGTCTTCAAGTCTGTGTCAGCATATTTTCTAGGGGTGCTTCTTAGCTCTAAATACTTGGTTCCATCTCTCGCAAATTCGTCAATAACATCTTTAGTGGTGATTTTGATTGCTTCGATATCATCCGTGAGTTGATAAATAAGTTTAAATAGAGGGAAGAAACTAATACCGTATAAAAATTGATCAGTCAGGAAGCTAGTATATCCAGGTTGCAAAGATATTGAAACTCACTCGCCAATATCGTTCAAGCTGTTTTCAGGTATCTTGTAGTCAGCTAGGTGTGGCTTTTCAGCTTTCTGTATACCAAGAGTCAGTTGATAATTAAGGTAACTGAGCGAAGCCTCGTTGGCAGCTTACCTTTCTGTCAGTCAGCTTTTTGATAGTTTCAAAGCTTATTGAGCCATTGATATGAGCGTGAAGCTCAATCTTCGGTAATGCGACACAAAATGCTTTGGGATCTTCTAGGGCAACTGGCATGATCGTTCGGTTAGGCAATATGAGGACAGCCATTTTTGAAAAGTTCACTGGAAGCCAGTCACAATTTCCAGGAACAACGTGGTAAAGCTGTCCTGGGAGTTCAAAAGCTTGCTCGGAGCTCCTACGCACTCTGAGCATGCAGCACAGCTCTGACTAACAGACGGAATGCAAAAGCGGGCAGCTATTCTCCAGCAAAGTTTTTGGTACTGTGTAGTAGAAGGAAGCGAAGCTATAACTTGTCTATATAGAAGGCACTTTGCAGGCTTACAACGCCATAAACATTTAACCTTCTGGCGTTTAATAGAAAACAGCTCTATAATTAATATGGGTGTTTTTAAGGTGTAACTTGAGTTATAGTAATATGTCCAATATTAGCTACGGTAACAACAACTTTAAAGGTATGCGATGTATGTCAATAACATAGTCAAAAGTTCAGTGGTTTGTTAGACAATAATGATCTGAAGGAATTCAGTCATGAAGCAAAAAGTTCTCAGATCCAAAGGATAATACACGAATTGAAAATGCCCGGCAATAGTATTCATCCATTAACCTTTTTTAAGACTGGTTTGCTTCACTGCTTGTCATATGCAATTAAAATGGTGATATGCACACTTTGTCAGCGATTAAATCTTGCTTTGACAAGATCACCGGCAGTTTGAATAATTTATCAGCTATGTAATCAAGTAATCAAATACATCATCTTTAAATGACTAAAAGGGTCGTCAATGCAGCGAAACTTTCATATACCCCGACTAACTAACATTATTCCTGTTAATCAAGTCCAAGAGAATATGGTCTCGCCTGCTATGTTTCCATAACATTAAAAAATAACAACATACACCCGGCTAGACCGTCAAATAGACATTGTTCACTGCATGACGAATAAGAACCAGTTGCGTTAATATGTCAAATTTCAGAACACCTTAGTCACTGAGGATCTACCCACAAGCTAATGGCTATTCCGCTCCAGAAGACTTCGAAATGAGACAACGCCGGTGGAGTGACCGTAAGTCGGTTAGGACATCCGATTGGTCAGCTGTAACACATTGTTGACCGCGGCTGCCTAGTCGGCAGAATTTAAGACCAACAAAAACCTTTCTTTCTTACGATGAATAAGTGGGACACTGCCCAGCGCAATGTAACCAATAGTCATAAATTATCTGCCAAGGTTATGTGTCAACAGAACGACCTCACCTCACGAGCCCTCAGATGTGTATGCCTTGTTAATTGCTGTTTTGGGCAGCGGCTCACCACATTTTCAAATACCGATTGTACAACCGCTTGTGGGGGACAACAGAGCTTTTACAAGCGAGCTACGACACCATACCGTTATTTTTATAAAAATTATGATGACTTTTTCATAGATTGTGGATAAAATGCTTGTGTGATGAATATCGCTTGTACACCATAATGAAGTATATGGTGTAGTCGTTGTAGTTAAATGCGGCGCAATCAATATTATTATGTAATGGAGTCTGTTCACATTATTGCTAGCTGTCTGCGTCGTCTTCACATTTTCTCGGATATCAGGTTGGTTATTGCCGAGCCACCTATGAGGCGGGTGCTTGTGCTGCATAAATAATTCGCTTTACCCAAGGCGCTAACTGGACTAGCTTGCGTAACATATATATATTACCATCGTTGCCTTTCCATTATCATGAGTATTTTTCGTATGATTATGCATACGGTATCATTTTAGTACGTTTGACTGAGTACAGAGTGTGCGACATAGCAGAAGTTTCGAAACGGGTAGCTATTGCGTATCCCAGTATTTTTTTTTTTCGAGTTACAGCTCCGACCGATCAACTTATCGACGATCCAATCCGCTCGCAACATTTTTCCGCTTTTCTCTTCTCTTCATCAACTAAATCTTTTGTAACAATGGCCAAAGACCTTTCTAGCCCTGTGATTACCGAGAATGGTACTCTTACACCTAGCGATGTTGATAAGATTCAATTGAAATACCCTGAGCCTAGCACTGGAAGTCAGTTTAAGGAATTTATCAAGACAGTCATTAGGTTTAGCGGGGACCTTTCATCATTGACATGTCCAGCATTTTTCTTGAATGGCCTTTCTCTACTTGAATATGGGTAAGTTATTTCAAAGATTATGGCATTATATGGGCATCTGGCCTTCCCTCCATCCCCCAATGTTTGTCATGGGAGAACCATTGTTGAACATTACACACTAACTAATCATTCCATGCTTATGCATAAATATAGAACCTACTGGGGTGATCATCCTCAATCCTTCACTGCTATCCCGGTAGCCACCGAACCTCAAGGTAATCACCACAAAATCCAGACACGAGCTTCCATGTTACATCTATTTTACTAATCAAACCCCGTCCGGTTCATTGTCCCTCCATTCAGAACGAATGCTCGAAGTTGCCCGGTGGTTTATGTCTACCTTGTGGGGAAGCTACGCTTCTCGTTGTACCAATGGCTTGAATGAGAAAAAGCCCTACAACCCTGTTCTCGGCGAACAATTCTTTTGTAAACTAGGCGATGTTGAGTGTATTTGTGAGCAAGGTACGTATTACGGTTCAAATTTTTTGAACTAAGTCAGGCAATTCACTGCCTCCTGGTAATGGGGTTGGGGTTGAGAAATGTGACCGAGCCAAATAACCAACCAATCTGACCTTTATACCCCAACAAACAATATTTTTTATTCAAATACAGTCTCCCATCACCCACCTATCTCTGCTTTTTACTTGGAAGATAAAAAGGCCGGCATTTCTCTAAATGGTCACTGTAAGTCATTTATCTTTATTTTCTTATGTGGTATTCATACCTAGGGAGACATTGTTTACTAAACGCCACCATACCTTTGCCTTCACTTGTAGGTGGTCAAAAATCCAAGTTCAAAGGCACTACCATCCGCGTCGACCAGGTTGGCCGTGCCACTTTGTATTTGAAGAAATGGGATGAGCAGTATGTGCTTGATTTTCCCGTTCTCAATATCAAAGGTTTTTTGACCGCTGCATCTTATATCGATTTGAGCGGTACCTGCACCATCGCATGCTCTAATGGGGCAACGACCGTTCTGGAATTCTTACCTAAACCTTGGTTTGGAGGTGAAACTAACTGTATCAAAGGTTCAGTCAGTTATGATGGCAAGGAATATTACACCCTCAGTGGACGATGGAGCCACAAGTCCTATTATTCAAAGTCAGGTGATAGTGCTAAAGACCTTTTGTTCGACGCTGACGCTGAACCTATGGCCGACAGAGTCACTGCACCTCTTGCTGAACAGCATGAATACGAAACCCATCGACTTTGGGGTCCTGTCACCGAAGCCCTGAAGGTTAGGAATTATACAGTAGCTAATGCCGAAAAGAGTAAAATCGAAGAGCACCAACGACACCTTAAGAAGGAGCGAGAAGAAAACAACGTAGAATGGAAACCCACCCTTTTCCAGTTCGTGGAAGATAGTGAAAAGAGTGACCGATATGCAGCACGAAACATAGAGCTTACCAAGAAAATGATTGGAAACCATGATTTGGACCGAGGCGCTTGGACTTATTCCAAGTCTCTTCATCAAAGAGACAATTAGGATGCCGTATTAAGCTCTAACAGCCAGCTCCAAACATTATATTGTATCACTAATCTTGATTATTCTCCACATTGTTTTCCACTGCGACTCTTTCTTACTTTTGTTTCTTCTTCTTACACACTGTATCTGTTTTCGACATATTAATGTACAGCTAGATTTCCCTCTTTTTCTCATTGTCTCGATGCCACTTTCACTACTATTATCGCCTTTAGTTTTTGGAAATACTAGAACCTACAATATTTTGTTTTGGCTTAATAATGACGAGCTCTTGGCGATGTGAAATCTGCCGAGTGATATGATATGAGAGCAAGATATCGAGATCTTGAGATGTGGTTGCATGCTAATATACCAAGTACTGGTATTCTAAAAAGTTCATTTGAGGAAAAGCTCCGTTTAGTGCGCGGCTTTGATTAAATTACACTCAGCAATATTATCCAGGTAATCTCATGTTGGATCATACTATCTATGCTTGTCCGCACCTTTCAATCATTTTAATATAATGGATGCGTACAGTGCGATGAGAGCTTTTTCATATGAATGACAATAAGGGCTGTGAATGTGATACTCTTCAAGTGCACTCTTTCTACGCAGGATTTACAATGCCAACTACCATCCATTTATTAATTGTTAGCCTCTTCCTCCTGTGCCATGGACTAGGCCCGGTTTTCTCTGTTCACAGTGTTGTTGAAAGTCTCCTATCCAACCTTTCATTACTACTAAGGGAAATGAATTATTCTTAAATCGTTATTTATAAGTTCAAACGCTCTTATGAATGCCCAATTTTGTAGTTGAAAATCTCTTTAGTTGCTTCGCGGTTTGGCACATATTTGTTTTCACAAAAAATATATGTGCTTACAAGTCAAACACCACTCCGTTACACATCTTTTTACTTCAGTAACCCAATAATCAACTTTTCTTCCTCTCAACCTTGATCGCTGTCAACTGTCGCCAGTGACGTCACGATCCTCGCTAGCTTTCGATTTGCACCTTTTTTGTGATCCATCAAATTGAAGTTTTAGTTGATTGTCCGACAGCACGTTCCAAGCTGATTTCACAGATGACAACGTAAGAACTATAACTTGGAATAGTAAAAGGGGCATTTGGAATCTAAAGTACACAATGTCTTTATGTAGCGTTGTTTCGGCTCCTGGAAAGGTTTTGGTCACCGGTGGTTACCTTGTTCTCGACCCTAGCTACCATGGTCTTGTCATCGGCACCAATGCAAGATTTTACACTGTAATTCAATCCAGAGATGATGAAGCCGAGCATGATACCATTGTGGTTGAATCTCCACAATTCGAAAAAAGTACGTGGAAATATACATGCGATATCACCGAGCAAGGCGCCAACGTTGTTCCGAGGTAATCAAATTTCTTTAGCAAACTGTGCAGCAAAAGACAATTGGCGATACTGACCGTATCAATTTAGCTCTTCTGAGAATCGTAATAAGTTTGTAGAAACTTGCATTAGAAGCTGTTTGCGAGTCTTGTACGAAAGAGTTGATAAACAGGATCTAGTGTCAAAGCTTAGTGGTGGATTGCGAATTGTCATTGTTGGAAACAACGACTTTTACTCTCAGCGACTTCAGCTTCAGGAACGCAACCTTCCTACCACCAGATCTTCGCTTCGATCTCTTCCACCATTTTGTAAAACCCATACTACGCTTGGAGACGTCCATAAGACTGGATTGGGAAGCTCAGCGGCTCTGATCACCTCCCTTGTTGGAGCTATGTTTGTACATTTCGGTGCGGTGGCGTCGTTGGATAATGAAGCAGATCGCGTTCTTGTTCACAATACTGCCCAGCAAGCTCATTGTTTGGCTCAAGGAAAAGTTGGCTCGGGATTTGATGTATCTGCTGCTGTATGGGGTAGTCATCGATACAGACGATTTGACCCTAAAGTGCTGGATCCTGCCATGGTAAGATACATTTCCTCGGCTCAGAGGTTGTCATATAATATCGTAACGTCATATGCATAAATATTATTCAATTAGGATGAACAAGCGGATTCCAACATTCTGTACGATACTGTATCCCCTTCCAATTCTGCATGGGATAATATTGTCACTCCTGTCAATTTACCACATGGCTTGCACATGATGCTTGCCGATATCGATGCGGGTAGTCACACACCCACTCTTGTTGGTAAGGTACTCAACTGGAGAAAGGAAAATCCTTCAGAAGGTGAGTCACTTAGGCACCTTTAACATGCAAACATATATTTCACTAACAGTTTATATCTTTTCAATAGCTAAGGCACTCTGGGATGAGTTGCATAGCTACAATTCTCAAGTGGAACAAGATTTGCGTGAATTGAATATATTCTTTAAGCGAGATCAGCAAGCTTATAACCGAGCCATCGACAGACTGTCAGCAAAGAAAGCCTCAGAGGTACAAATGCTTTGAAAACCGCAATTGATCGTGTTTTGATCTCTTTATTCACATATGTTTGTACAGTGGAAAACTTTGGACAATTTGGACGAAATACAGAAAAAATTGTTCAGTTTGTATGACAACTTTGAGAACGTACGACGCCTCATACGTGACATGAGTGAAAAGTCCAACGTTCCAATCGAACCATCAGAACAGACCAAGCTTTTGGCTGCCTGCATGGATTGCCCTGGTGTGATTATGGCTGGTGTACCTGGAGGTAACGTACAGTTTCAACCACCGTCAGCAGTATCCAAATTGTTACTGACATTTTAAATTAGCCGGCGGGTACGACGCCATCTTCTGCATAACACTAAGTGACGATGCTAGTTCTCATGTTGAGGAGGTGTGGCGTACATGGTCTGAGATGAACGTCGGTCCATTACTGGCCTCGGAAGACTCCAACGGTGCTAGAGTCGAAGATTTGGAGAAAGTGAATGGCCTGGCTCAGGTTGTAAACAATTAATCATCTTCCGTTCCTTAACATCTGGAATCAATGTATTACCATTATTTATACAAGAAAAAAAAAGGCCTTTAATAGATTGAAATTTCGAGGAATATATTTCACAAGAGTGAATATGTTTGAAACAAGAAAAATAGTATAAACGATGCTACATCTGCGTGTCTTTTATTGTTCTTCAGTCCTGATGATTGTTCCATGACAAGCGGTCGTGGTCACCCAATTTTCTGATGGCGATGAAATCAAAAAAAAAGTCAATATTTCCTTTCTTGCAATATTGCTCATCTAGCACTCTTGTTCAGCGATTTACTCACCTTGGTCGATAGAAATTTCGAACCAGGAAGACAATACCAAGGAAAGCACATATACATCCCATAACGATATATGCCAGTCCCATGAATGAGTTGCGGTTACCAAGGAAAGATGTGCCTGTGAGAACCAGTGATTTGGTTCCGCCGTATGCAGTGATATCGTAATCTAAACAAATGCAAGTCAGCCATCGTTATAAACGACCCTGATGTAATCACTTCATAACTTACTCAAATCTACAGAGATCTGGTATGTGCCTGCTACTAATGGATCACCAGTCGTATATTTGGCGTACAGCTTTCTAAATGTTGGGAACCAGCTTGTTCTCATCCAGACTTGAAAGTGCTCGTCCTGAGTGGGATCGAACACATTAGCAGCAGTGTAGCCAGTGGGATATCTATCATACCAATTAGGAGGAGGGACGATAGTGGAAGGATCGGCGCTTGTCTTGCCATATTTATTCTGATCTGAAGACCACGTTATTCCTTTGTCGGTGAGCGCGTAGCTCTGGTTGGTGTTCACACTACCGGGAACGTTTAGTAAAGTGAGTTCAAGAGAAAAGGTATCTAAATCAAATTAAAACGATTTTATGCGTTAGTCATTTAGACACACTAAACAACATGGCAGTAACACATTTACCATTGAAGACGGAGTTTGCAATAAGTCCACAAGGGTAGTAAATTTGCCCACTTCCATTCATATCCATTTGAGTACAACTTGTTGTAGCTTCAGATTGACTAATGACCTGGCCTTTGAGTTGATTGTAGCTTAGACTTTTAACATATTTGCGATGATTTTGGTAAAAGTTGGTCAGCCTATAATAAAGGTAAATAGGTGTGTTGAGCTGCATTGGAATAGTAAATGCAATGTTGCAACGTTCGACAAGAGCTCCATTGGGTGGTGACCCGCCGTTTAACCAAGTTGTGGAATTTACATGCTCATATGATGGTGCGAGAATGACTATATCAGTCGATGGCAAGAACCGATTTTAAAAATAGTTAGGGTTGCAGTAGTGTTATTGTGGAGGTTCAAAAATATAAACCTGCCTGTTGTATTTGGCGAAGTGAATGTGTAGCGGTAATCGCTAGCATTGGCGCCTTTTACTTCTCCAGGAGGGAAGTTGATGCAATTGGTGTAGTCAATGACAATTTCGTTGACCTGATGAGGCGGAGCATTTAACGTCATGTGGGATTCAGGTGTAGGCAGAAATGCCAAATCACAGTTCACCTACTGTATCGCTTTCATAAAGGAAGAGTCCTCCGAGTGGAGCAAAAATGATGCCAGCTACAAAGAGGGTGGGTAGCACTGTCTTTGGAGTAAGAAGCGGCTGCCATGCCTTCAAGCGCTGCTGTTTAAAAGCGGTGTCTTTGAATCAAGATGATGGCTGTCAGTACACGAAAATATCAAGTGAATGTTGTACCACGAATGCAACTGATACACACTGGAAGGTTTGCGGCTCTTATGCTCTGTCATGTTGCTTTACACTCGTTTTGTAGGAGCCGTCAAGAATCGGACGAGATGGACTGACAACACGACAGCCAAGCACTTTTGGAATAATCAAATCCGCCCCGTGACTTCTTTTGGAAGTCCAGTTCTCTGAGGTCGCCACTCCACAGACACACACCCCGACATCTCCAGATTGCACTGGATATGCCTTTAAATATACAGAAACTTGAGGTCATTAATGAAATAATATGTAATCTATGGTTGCTTCTTATCTTTGAGGCTTGTTTGGAGTTTGGATCTATGATGTAGTTTGTTTTACAAACATCTGAACAATGTAGAATTTGTCGTAAATATATAAACGCAGAGAGTAACATGTACGAGGATGGTATAGTCAAGGGCACCTTCAAACTCTGTCAGACAACCTCAAAGGACTAGGTATCTTACATAGCTTTATCATCAACTTGGATCATGTACGAGATAATGGTTAATGTATACTGCAGTTGCACGATTTTATATTTATAGCCGTACATACGTCAAAGTACATCTTTAGAGATGTGACAGAAGCGCTTTGGTTCTCATGATCGAGGCGCTGGCTTTTATTCTTTAAAGTTTGCGACTGAAAAGCAACTGCTAGCATGGACAGCGAATAAATGACAACACGCAAGCTAAACTGGAGAACGGAAAGCACGTTTCTCACTGACGGTAACATCTGAAAGTTTCTGGCTTACATAACTAAGAGTTTGAAGAGCATCCTTATCATAGTCCTTAGAACCTTCTGAGAAACCTTTTAATAGTTAATAGACAACAAAGCTATGACGAGAGATGAGCGCTACCTGAAACCTAATTGCAGAAATTGACGCAAATTCTCGGTCCATTAAATTGCCGGGAGGTGTGTGCTCACTTTCTTTTACGTTTCAGCAGTGATACCTTATATTTTCGCTAATGTCAACATTCACTCGTACAACGTTCCATTTTCTTGGTTGCGCCTCCAATTTATGGGCATTATACAATGTTAACCGCATTCCGAATCCATATGCCAATGGCTTTGGCGGTCATTTCCAGTACCTGACCATTCTCGGTTTGACAGTCGCCACTATATCCTACTTGCTGTGTCTCATTAGAGATTTCATTCCGGGATTCCTCAATCGTAAGTGCTCTCCAAAAGTGTTGAACGGTTCAAAATCGTATACTGACAAGCTAGTATGTAGAAGTACACAGTGTCATTGGCAGTATTGCTGTCCCAGTAAGTTTCACGCCTCGAGTACCAGTTTTACAGCCACATTGTCATTAATACAGTATTTGGTTGAAGTTGGAAGGCCTTATTTCACTCCTCTACTGGGGAATGATTTTCCTCGACCCAAAGCTGTTAATTCCTGTAGATGCACCGAAAATTCCTATTTTCGTTGACTTCTGCCTACACTTGTTCCCGGCAGTGTTCCTGTGGACGGACTTTTTGTTCTTCAATGTAGAATTCAAACGTTCAAGTAGCCATGTTGTTAACATTTATCTTTTCACCATCGCATACTATGTGTGGACTTCGTACTGCTACTCCAAGAACCAATACTATGCATACCCCTTCTTGGCTGATATGTCAACTAACGGTAGACTAACATTTTTTGCTGTTAGTGGCACCGTGTGCTGGGTTATGTACGAGTTTGGTAAGTTGATTTGAACTGTAATGGTATAAAGGTATTGTTCGATAAAGACACTAAAATGTGGCATTGGCCTCTCTAGGTGCTTACGTTCATAAATCACTTCACGGCCAGCTGGCAACAAAGGATGGCAAGAAGCAAAACTAAATGCCATCATTTAAAAAGGGGCTTTATTTCGACGATTACTATCTAGTGAATTAAAAAAAAAAAAGAAAAGCGTTTTGATAAAGCTAAATTACCATAGAAATGGTTTACCACGATATAACGGCTTCTGGGTTGGAAGCAGCAATGGTTGGTTCCGTTTGTGAATTTTTGACAGTTGGAATTTCGTGTGACGACGTCATCAAAACTAGACCTTCTTGGTCGGTTTTTGTTTACGCCAGTGTAGGAAAGCTCTTTGAAAGGCTGGTCGCGCACACCGCTAATTCGTTTTGCTACCCGTTCTCCCACTCCATTCAGAAACATGTTCTCTGTACGAGCCCTTGTTCGCCAGGCTGCGACAACCTCTACAGTAGCCCGCAATGTGGCTTCAAAGCGAACCATTCACTCTTCACCTGCTGCCTTGTCTGATCATCTGTTTGTGGTAGGAATTTTTCAACCAAATTATTATACATCGCAATCACCCTTATGTTAATTTTACATTTCTTTTCATGATGAATTTCAAAAACTTCAGCACCGCAACACTCCTGAAAATAATCCCAGCATTCCTTTCGAATTCAACCAGGACAACAAGAAGCGAATTGAAGAGATTATGAAGCGCTATCCTCCTCAATACAAGAAGGCTGCCATCATGCCTCTTCTTGATCTCGGCCAGAGACAAAATGGCTTCACTTCCATCTCTGTCATGAATGAGGTTGCACGAATTGTCGAAGTTCCTCCTATGCGTGTATATGAAGTTGCAACATTCTATACCATGTTCAACAGGTAAGTACAACATTGGTAGAATCAGCCCACGACCCATGTATTCATTACTTACTGACCTATCATTATACAGAGAACCTGTTGGCAAGTACTTCTTGCAATTGTGTACTACTACACCTTGCCAACTTGGTGGTTGTGGATCTACCAAGATTCTTGAGACTATCAAGGACCAATTGAAGATCGAAGTTGGTGAGACCACCAAGGATGGCAAATTCACATTGGTTGAGGTTGAATGTGCAGGTGCATGCGTTAATGCTCCTGTTCTTGCCATTAACGATGATTACTATGTACGTGTTGTAATTGTAGTGATGACGATTGCCGGGGGTTGTTGTTACCATTTACTGATGATTAATATAGGAGGACTTGACTCCCGAGACCACCAAGACGATCCTTGATAACTTGCAGAATGGCAAGCCAGTCACACCTGGACCACAAAGCGGTCGCCACACTTGCGAGGTAAACATCTTTATCATGCAAATACACGCTGTGTATACAGCAGACTAACGATATTGTCTCCAATAGTATGCTCCTGGAAAGTACACTACTCTTAACAGCGAACCATACGGTCCTGGATTTAAATTGAGAGAAGACTTGTAAGCAACAAAGTACCCATTGTCTACATAGAATTGTTTTTTAATGTCAAAGCAAAAGTTGGCAAATACACACCCTTTTTTGTATCGTAATGCTATGATGAGCTGTTTTGTGGTGCTGTTAAAAAGGTTGACCAGAACGAGTGGGTGGCTGATCCAGCCCTTATTGATGGTATTGGAGAGGCAACTTTGATAATGCAAGATTAAGCCATGGGAACAAATAATGATCTCGAAATGGATCTATTCACTCTCATTTCACGGCATAGAAAGGAAACAGTGACGATTGGTGTGCAATATTGTAAATATTCTATTGAAACGCGAAAGAGATATATATAAAAGCAAGTTACAAGTGATACAGTAACAACATTAGAGAAGACAAGATCAAAAGATAAAAAATAAAAAAAAAGGTACTGGTTATGAAACTAGAGATACATGAAATTTGTGGTCGTGGTATGCAAAGGAAAGCAACAAAAATAGAGAGAATGCTAAATCAAGCAGGAAAACAGTGCGTTAAATGCTGGGATGCATGAATCTTTTGGTGTGGTTTAGCCATTAAAGATATGTTGGATGATGTAACTTGGTAAGCCATAAACGCTAAAGCCCATTGCTTTGGCCATTTTAGCAAAGCCTTCGGTTTCCACCTGATGTTGGAACGGATAAGACGGGAAGTTTGCGCCTTCACGATGAACTTGGGCTTTGACTAAGGTAAAGGTAGCACCAACACCATCCAAAGGAACCTTGGTTAATGGAGGATTATGGGTTGGCATATCGACCATAAGATAGCGACCAGTGAGGAATTCATAATATCCTAAGAAAAGAAAAAAAAATTACGTGATGGATTAACATTCGAGCTTATCGCAAATATCCTGCTAGCTATCGACCAATGTGTAACTCACCTTCTAGTAACACAAAATCGTCTGGTAAATCTTTTTGCTTTGCCAATGATTCTGGAGTTTCCTGCCAATTATTCTTGTCATATCCCCAGAATGCACCATCTGCGCGCTGTAAGAGGCAATTGGGAACAACAACGTCTTCATCGACGCTCTGAAGATCTTCCAAGATAGTATTTGGGTATTCAACGACATCGACATCTAACCAAAGTACCCATGAGATCTCTTCAGTCAAGGCAGCAGTAAGCAAATAATTGCGAGAACGAGCCATGAATGATCTACGCTTGGGCTGAAGCTCGTATTTGTGGCGCTCTTCCTCTGTTAACTCGAACTTGAAATCTTTTTCAAAGATACGTATAGAATGGTATCGATCGGATGAGCGACTTTGTAATTCTCGAGCATGTCTCTGCAGTGCTTTAACTGTGTCATCGGTGGTGTCTGATACGAGAAAAGCCATAGAAATGAGGTGTTTAGGATACGTAAGGCGATCAACGAGTTCAAAGTATCGATCAAGATAAGGGACAGCGTTCTTCAATGGTGTAAGGATTAGAACATGTTCCTTGTTGTCACGAGCTGAGGCAGTGGCGGTAAGATGATTCAGATTGGCAAATGACATCTGCTGTGAACCATCAGATGAAAGCGCCTGTGCTGAGTTCACAGTTCGTATAGTGCCGTGGCATGTTGATAAAGGTACCATGGAAAAAACAGAAAACATCAAACCGAGAGCCATGACCACAGTGATAGCCAAGAACTTCTTATTGGATCGAAGGCTTCCAACTGTTGTCGTAGAAAGCTTCATGCTAACTTTTACTGCGGTCAATAACGGTAGTACTTAGGAATTGAGTATACGGGGAAGGTAAGAGAAGAAATAAAAAAAAAAAAAAAGGAAAGATCGCCTAATGAAATTGCTATGCGATAAAAATAAACCCCCGCTTTGCAACTCAGCCTTACGCTTCACAAAAGTCCAAACCTCTAAGCTCGCCGAGAGGTTATACAAACTAGTGAAAAAGAAGAAAATTCCTCTATATGCTTCTATATCCATTTTATATACTGGATTATTTCATTGATTTACAAACATAAGTTAGATTAGAAGATTGATAACGACATATGATAAACTGCCAAGATATTTCGAAATTTTATATCCCATGAAACCACGGGATATGATTCGTTCAGTTGCGTAGAAATTCGTGGTCAATCAAAGGAGAAAATTCGTTTCACTCACACAACATCCGGGCACGAAGTAGGCTTCTATCCTTAGAATATAATATCAGGAACGCCTGCGTGTAATTCAATTTACTTCACTGCGTTGTTTTGGCCTACTGTGTATAAAAACCTCAATGATATGGAAATTTGGCTGTATTTCACAGCACAGATCTTAGGTTTTACCACCACAGCCTTGCAAGCGAGCGGGCAATAAAATTGGGTGGCAAATTGGCTGTTTTGGATGTTAACGACCCATAAAATACGCTAGTTTCTCGACCAGCGATTTCAGTGCCCTGGATCAAAATACAATATGGCAAACACACAGCAGCGGTAGTGTTAAACATATTTTTTGCAAAAATGGAATGTTGAAATAAAGCTAAGCACCTTGATCCGATCTCAGCTCGTTCTGTTTAAATTAATTGGTAGCCACCCCATATCGCTTGTTTCGACCAACTTTGTACTTGGCGGTCGCTCCAGCTTAAATGTCACGCAAAAATTACAGACAGATTGATTTCCCGCTGTAAGGTCGGTCCCCTTAGACTTCATCTCGGCACAATCTAATAATCCCAAGGAGATCATGCAGACCATAAAATGTGTCGTTGTTGGTGACGGTGCGGTTGGTAAGGTATGTATGATATAATTCTCATATTCTATTATGTCTTTTGCGCCATTCCATTATCTGTTTTGTCCAATGCAATTTTGCCGAATCACACCATACCATGCAACACCACACAGCACTGCCTCTTCCTCTATCAGCAGCGTCACAGGCACAACACAAACTCACCAAATACATGGCTACGACAAATTCGATCCCATGCGACCTTTCGGTTACACTGTTCTATCACTTGTTCAGGACGTTGGCAGGTTGATAATCCTCTATGGCCGAATTGTGATAGTGAGGCAGCGAATAAACAAACCAATCTTGACTTAACGTGGTTACCATATCGTAGCGCCAGCTTACGTTCCTGAATAACCCATTATGAGTACGAACTAACCTAATTGTATTGTTTACTTTTCCATCTTTAAAGACTTGTCTACTTATCTCTTACACAACCAACAAATTCCCTTCCGAGTATGTTCCAACTGTAAGTGAAAAATTTGTTTTACATAATGGGTTATATTCACATGGCAAGAACAACAAATTCGAATGTTAATCATACCTACTCTTCTTAGGTGTTTGATAACTATGCTGTCACCGTCATGATTGGCGATGAGCCGTACACCCTTGGATTATTCGATACCGCTGGTAAGACGCTGTGCTGCACTACATTTGTGCGACTGTAAACGATTCACTCATTCTCTTGTATGACAACACCTATAGGTCAAGAGGATTATGACCGTCTTCGTCCGCTCTCATATCCTCAAACCGATGTATTCCTTGTCTGCTTCAGCGTCACTTCACCCGCTTCATTCGAAAACGTCAAGGAAAAGTGGTTTCCCGAAGTTCACCACCATTGCCCTGGAGTTCCTTGCCTTATTGTAGGTACTCAAGTTGATCTGAGAGATGATCCCAATATGCTCCAGAAGCTTGCTAGACAGAAGCAAAGACCAATTCCATTCGAAGCTGGTGAACGACTGGCTCGTGAGCTTGGTGCAGTCAAGTATGCAGAATGCAGTGCATTGACGCAGAAAGGTGAGTAAAAAAGCTTGAATGATGATAGATACAAATGCAACCCGTATATTTAGCGTAACGTATCGTATCGTACCAGGTTTGAAGAATGTATTTGATGAAGCTATTGTTGCCGCACTGGAACCAGCACCCAAACCTAAGAAGCGCGGCTGCATTGTTTTGTAATTTTAGCTCTCCAATTCCTTGTACTGTGTCATTCACTCCATTCCACCCCCTCGCCTTCCTTCTTTTCTGCCAGGCCAGCCAGTGCCATTTCACCCTTTCCAAACCTTTTTATTTTTTTTTTATTTTTTGGCTCAGCCCGGTTTATGGCCGGGTCCTTACAGTTACTAAGTATCATTCTACTTAGCTTTTAAACAAAGTAATATACATGCCCTGTACGAGCTCATATATCCACATTCGCCTTTTGTTCACGTTTTCGTTTATCGATTTTTTTCCCAATTGCAAATTTTATTTTTCTGTCGTGATTTTCATGGACCGCGATGCAATGGTACCCGAGGCACGCATGTACTACATAGGCAAGCGCCCTTAACCGTGTTTAGTAAATGGCTTGTCAACACAGCAGGACTGTTACATTCATTCGGATTCGATCAGCATTGTGCCCAAGCATTTGCACAAGGTTTTCATCAATAAAAGGCAACGCTCTATATCAATTGAGGCGCAAAATAAATGACAAGGCAGCATGTTCTGTTATGAATGACAAAAAGGGGGGATTGCTCTAACATAGCTTTATCACAGTAGGGTAAATCAATTCCTATATGTTTCATAGGAGTTAAGCTGGGTTAGCTTCATTGAAATGGAATCTAGATGCGATGGATTGGAAATGAATTGGACTTTGCTCCGATGTTCGGGTGGGTTGGGGGGCAACGTTCCAGCAACAAGTGGACGTGAGATGTACTGCAGCAGTAGTTTATGTGCGACGATCTTTTTCGGAGTGCGAGGAAGAACGTGGATTCAAGGGGAATAGACAAATCGAGTCCCTGACCACGGATTTGTGTCAATCAATATCCAATTGCTCATATCATAATAGAAATCAAGTGTGGCATTTCATGGGTCTTTGAGCCCATTTGACAGACACCAGAACAAAAAAAGCTCAATTTCCAATTTCCCCACTGCAATCCCACTCTACCCCACCCCCCGAATAATCAATAGATTACAGACAGACATATATTTCTCAAAAGTTCTAGATTAATTCTTGGGGTTTAACAGTCAAATTACGTCTACCAATACCTGTCCAAAAGTAGTCAAACAGCTCGGAACTCAATGAGGCAGAAGGAACTCCAAACAAAGTGCAAAACATGACGTTTTACAAGTTCTTTTTAATCAAAATGTTCAAGAATGAAACTGATATATGTACAAAAGCGATTGAGCGCCTTCCAAAATGATACCTCAGTGTAGTATACCTTCTTTTTGGTTGGTTATCCCTTCCGTTATTTTAAGGAGCAAGGGCCAAAAAAAAACATATAAGCTAAAAAGTATCGCAAGCAAGCCAGCCACTAAATATTAGTTAATGCAGCCATCGCCCATCCAGCCCAATTTTCCAAAGATGCTCCAAAGTGTGGAAGTCTTGTTGACGTCGACTCGGCATAACTTTTGGGCATCTGACTTCCGGAAAGGGATACCTTGACTTTCGTATTTTGAAGCAGCTTGTATCAAGGTTCTCTTGCATTTGATATATTGCTCTGGAGTCAATCGTAGAGTTGAAGCAATATTAACTTCACCTTGATGGAGCTTGTGGAAATATGGCATGTGGCCAATTTGGAGTGGGGATCCTGCAAAACATTATTTACCGTTAATATTATTTGAAGGTGTGTGGTATTTTTAAGGAGGAGGGGGGGAGGATGGACACAAAGGTAAATGAGCTGCTATGTTGCATTTAATCGTACACTATCCCCCCACCCCGCCCAGGTGTGAGGCCAATTGAAATTGCAATGTGTGGTTGAGGTTTCGGATTTCCTCCCCAACTCACCCCCCCCCCAACCAGGCAAAACATTACACAAGTAAATTTGCCTTACCTTTCCAAACGACACGGACTGGCCGCTGATCAAATACTTGATAGCTAGGTATCCATCCGGATTCAAAGAATTGATCGTCTGATTCTTCAATATTGACTCGATCAAATGCCATGGCAGCATCAGTTTTACATTTTTTAGTGGTAGCGGATTCGGATGCATCAGATAAGGCACGCCTTCGTTTGAATTGAATTGTTTGTTCATCATCACTATTGGTTCCATAATGGTCTGGTGATTCCGACTTGGATTTCACTATCGGTGGTTGGATAATCCGGCTGGAATATTCAAGTAGGTCGGATGGACTGGTGTCATAGACTCTGAGTTGAAAAATCTTCTGATCCGCTATTTGATCGGATTGTAGGGACCTTCTTGGCTTTGTAGATTTTCGATGATTCGTACTAGAAACTGATGCTGCTGGTTGTTGGAAAGATCGATGTGTGATAAAGTGATCGCATTGAATCAATTCATGTTTTGCCCGTGGTAAATCGAATTCAGGCATAGCCATTGCTTGCTGATATCGGATGAGGGATTTATTACGACCTTTTCTTGAGCAATAATCAGGGGGAGACATAGCAGTATAATGATCATTAGCTTTGATTCCTTTCTTGTCAACAAACCATGGCAGTTGGTCTTCAGTCATGGATTGATTGTCACTAGTAGGGGTTAACGGCGGGGATAGCAATGACGTTGTTGTAGTAGTAGTAGTAGGAGGAGTAGTAGCACTATCGCAGTATAATGAATGCTCGCTTGATGATAGCATTGAGAATTGATTGTTTAAAAGCGAGAGTAAAAAAGGACAAAGAAAGAAAGGAAGAGAAAGGGAAGAAAGGGGTTTTGCTTTTGTGATAGATGAAAGTGAAGTGAATGCGGGCGGTCCTTATTTTTTTTTATAACAGCTTTCTGGGGACCATGAATAAAACTGGCTGACTGTCTCCAATTTTGTCATGGGCGAAGCACGTTTGGGCAGTCACTTACTGAGCCAAGTTGGTCAGATTTTCTTTTTTTCTTTTTTTTCAGCCCATCTTGAAGCACACAAAATAGTATTATTGCTAAGCCGAGCCCATATTATCATGTTCTGCTGGTCTGGGCAAATATATTACAAGGAATAAAATGGTACTGCTCCTCATGTTGATGATTATCAAAAATAATTCTTTTTTTTCCGTGGTTACCAATACCACGTTATGTCTTCATACGGATTTACCTGTTATGTCTATGCCAAGGCGAGGTTGAGCTTGTAAGTCGACTAAAGGGTGGTTACGTCTTGATGTTACCACATAAAGCTCAGACTCACCATGTCAAGTTATTTTTAAAGCTTCCATACTACACATCGAATGGTGTTTGCTCTATAATCACTTTTTCACTGCAATTTGCTTTCTCCCTACTTTTGTACTCTAATCGTTTTACAAGAAAGTTTTAGATAGTATTTCTTAATCGGAAGGTTTGAGTTTGAGAAAAATATTCCCAACGTCATATTCTTGTGTTGCCAAAGATGGGGGGGGAGATGAGTTGAGTGGGAGATGACCCACTCATAATAAAGGCAACTTGTAGTCAACTTACAAGTCTATTATCAGTTATTGGCTTGGGTTAGGTACCTGATCCTGTTGTTCCCAATGTGCCCTTGCCTCCCACCGCAATCTCCATTCCAAACTCCATTTGATAACCCGCAAAACCAAGACACACTCTAAACAATGGGTTCAATTCAAATTATATAACACAACTCTAATGACAATTGAATGGCGCCATCTTGTTTAATTACATTTATTTTATGTTATCGTCTTAATTATATTGAAAAACTCTCAGTTGATGCTAGTCAATTAGGTGTATCTTACGGCATCATAGCGTGGATATAAATAGTAGGGTGGCGACCTGATCGGGGAAATTTTGTTCCACTAAAAAGAAATATTGTGTGGTCATTTGCTGAGATTTGAAACCGAAACTTTCGATATGGGCCATTATAATCAATTGTGAGCAAAGCTGAATATCTACTATCGTCATGTAATTGGTCTATTAATACTGTCAAGATCCCCGTTCAGTCATCATCATGATGAATCTATATTCAATATAAAATCCATTGCCGGAAAAGTGTCGCCGAAAGAGAACGTTTACAGTTGTTCCATTTGCTGTAAGATGATAACGAACCTAATATAATTTGTTCTGCTATCAAGCTAGGGTCGGGTCTACACGCGTAGTAATTCTACACTTGAGTGAGAGACATTACACAGACATTCTGGTAATGCCATTATTTCCACACATCAGCGTAAATATAGATACACACATTTTGTATGGGAAGTAGGATAGTAAAATCGCTGGTCCAAATTATGCCTTGACTATTAGAAAGTTTATTATACAGGCAGATACTATAGTTGGGTTGGTTTGGAGAGGTGACGGATTTTGCGTCAGTTTTTCTATTGCTACAGTAAGTAGCCCATGTAAGCCAAAACCTTTTTTATGTGCTTGTGGCTAGTTGTAGTGGGTTGCTTTTTCTGGCAGTTCACAGAGAGAAAATTTATACCTTACCAGTCGATCTTGCTCCCCTTGCCCTTGTAAAGCAACTCACCATTAGCATCGACACGTTCCTTGGCTGGTTTGCCTACATTGATCCTATCGTATGGGCAGTGGCGACATGCACTAGTGAATAAAAAAAGTTTTCTTAGACACTTGTTCTATTGTTAATAAGCTTTAATACCCCATACTTGTACTTACTTGCCACAACAAAACCCACGGCTCAAGTGACACAGTTCCGTCATCACAGTATAGCCTGTAGCTGGATCGATATATGTTTTGGCTTTTTCCTATATGGCATAAACGCATTACATCAATGACTACTTCCCGTTCTGATCTTGTACAAAATTGGCCATATTAACACTAAAGGTAAAAAAAAAATGTTCACCTACGTCAAGTACCGCTTGCCTCCACGCATTTGCCCATGTTGGCTCATCTTCCCCCGGAGTGAACGGAATCTTGAATTGGTGTCCATCGACATTCACGGTTTTATTAGAATCACTATGGTATAGGGTGGCACTGGATCCAGTCGATGATATCATTCTATGTGTAGGAAGCAAGACTAGTCGACTTCTGAGCATACCTCAAGAAAAACTTGCAGCAGCCGAGTTCTATGGATACTCAAAACTCCATTGTCTGGATCACGTGTGCATCAATTCGTATCGTACCTTGGTAAATCAGTAATCCTCGCCCATTCAACGTCATGAATATATTTATTGATACACATTCATATTGGTTTTATTTCTTGCAACATAATATAAAAAAGAACTCATTGTATTGAATCATTCACTATCATTGGCATTTTCCTGAGTTCCTTCCTGGCCCTCAATGCTATTACTTGCATGTTCAGATTCCCGATCAAAGTCTTCGCACTCCACATCAAATATAAAATGATAATGAGTAATCAAACTTTTGATTACATTTTGTTGATGACCAAGATTAGCCATTGTAGTAGCAAAAGAAACTGGTCCTGGCTCAGGTCGAAGCAATGTTGGTCCAAAAACGATGGCAAGGTTTGCCGCGTACATATGATTCAAACCTTCGTAATCAGTTACACTGAAAAAAGGAGAAGGGAAAATAGAATGTCAGCCGACATAAACATTGGCTGCAGCTGCATTATGTCACATTGAACAAATCTCATACTTACACTACAAAGTGCTCTATTAGACGTTTCAGTAAACGATAGTTGTTTTCAGGAAGCTGCTTCGTAACCTGCTTAATGGCTAGTATACGTTCATCATGATCCTCAAGAGCTTGAAGATAGCATTTTTGTTAGTTGGAATCTGCGTAAAGAACGCTCACACAACTTGATCACTGGCTGACCGATTCCAAAATCTACTTACCGGATGCTTTCATAAAGTCACCATATAAATGAAAAGTAAGGAGAGGCTGTGGTAAATCTCTAAAAAATTGCTTGAGAGCATCTGCAACCACATTGATATCTATCCAGTCATCGTCACCTAGATTGACATTCGCAGCATTCCTATTGAGTTGTTGACGAAGGTATGAAACGGTTTCGCCAGAACCAGCAACTCTGTAAATGCCGACTTCGTCCAGTCCTCGACGCTCAATCTCATCAATGCATTTTTCCACCACCAAGGGAATCTTGCCTGAACTCATAAGTTCTGATAGGCCAACTCCGTAAACTGAGCCCCGTATTTCTTTGCCTTTCTTCCGGTGTCGATCATCAAAGAACTTGAGTTCATCTGATGCACCACTCTTCCTCTTGCTTTCAGCTTGCGCAACTAGTACAGTGAGTCTTCTTGCTGCTCCTTCTTTTGCAGCCCAATTAATGGTTCGAATCCAGTCATGCATGTTGCTATCGTTCATTGCTTGAAAGAGATATTGGCCACCTTCCTCAGTGACAATTCGAAATACAAAATCACGCTTTAGATAAGTGCTAGCAACTGAAGATGTAGAGTTGATGAGGTTGATAACATTGGATGCCTTCATGTTGTCAGTTACAACTGGGGTAGCAAGCACATCTGGCGTGTGGGATTCGTCCTTTCCAACACCACTACTACCCCCACCAGATTCTTGGTGTTGCTCATTAGTGTGGGTGAGTTTGAGGCCACGAAGGAAAGAGTTGATCCAAGGTAAATGCGAAGAATGATGCTGATGAGATGACCCATGCTGATGTTTGAGTAGCTTGCGTTCACGTTTTTCAATGGTTTTGGCTTGCTCTAATTGCTTCTTCTGCATTTTGTGTTGTATTTCTCTCCATTCTCTATCGATCCGGTCACGTTCTTTTGTATCCGCTTTCAACTTCTCTTGCTGTTTTGCCACCAGTTTTCCAAACACTGATACCTTGTTGCCAACTGTAGAAACCCCGTGATTTGAATTCGACACTAGTTTCAATGATGCCTGTGATCCAGACAATGATTTGGATTTATCCATAGTAAAGTTCTCTCGGCTTGAGAATTCTCGTATCCCTTTCAAAGATAGAGCGGGCCATGGCTGTGTAGGTGCAGTCAAGAAATCCATAAGGCGCGGTGCTAGGCTCTCCCGAAGCTTCTCCGTAAAATCACCAGACTCGGACATCCGCATACCGCTTTCTTCTCTAACGAGTTGCTGTACCTGATTGATAAATCTCCAAAAGTTATAGGAATATTGACATTGTTCAAATTTCACTAGAGGCTCATTGTTTCTTATTGGCTCCATCCTTTCCTCACATAGCTCCAACGATATCTCGAAGATCCATCCAAGACTAATGACGTAAGGTCGACTCCTAGTAGCTTTTGCTTGAGACTTTGTGAGCTGAGCAATAGTGACAGCAGCATCAATAATAGCTTCAGGAGTATCCAGATTTTGAGCTTGATTCCTTTCAGCAGCTTTTGTCCACGATCTGACAAACACCCTGACCTGAGGACTGACCAAGGCACTGAGAATACTATATTCAACAAATCCTGGGATGATTTTACCACCATTCGACAACGGATCCAATTGCTCTGGGTTGTTCAACAGCTCCTTGAAGACAGGTTCCGTGCACATTCTTAATCGACTAAGAACAATAACGTCAATACACTTTTGTATCCTGTCAGCACGCTGATCAACATCAATGGTGAATGATGTAAGTTCGTTGATGATCCAAGATCTTATGGAAAAGTGCAAATTGAAAAGTTGCTGTATAGCATCCGGTAGGGCTGCCAATAGGTTATCAGCAGTGGATGACGGAGAAGCAACAGTTGAACGACGAGCTCCTTGAATGGCCACAAAAATATCGGAAATAATAACTTCATCATCGGCAATATTGCTCATACCGATCTGGTCTGTATATGGGGGTAACATCATTTGATTTGCTCCTGAGGAGCCGACATTTTTACGAGCTGGTAGCCATGAATATGGATCTATGGACTGGATTTCAAGAGCATCACAGGCAAGAATCCAATCTTGGAGGGTAATATCAGTAAAGATTTGCTGCACAATAGAGTCCACCTGTTGCAAAATATCCATTGCTGCAAGTTGATCCAACACACTTGGAATCGGTCTATTAGGAACTGTAGGTTGACGTTGACTCGGAGAGGTGGATGAAGGTTTCGATGTCAAGTAAGGTGATTGAACGGGGCTACTTGAGGCTACTTTGATATCATCTTTTGTTTGAGCAACATATTTCGAATACTTCTCTACTACCTTTCCCTTGTCAATATTAGACGATTGCAGGTCGGCAATTGCACGATGATCCATAGACGGTGTCAGAAAGTTTACATAGCAAGTCGTTTTTAAATACAATATTTTTGGGTCCATGATATCAAGAAGTTCGCATACACCTTCAGTGTCATCGTTGATTTCATTACTTTCATCCATCAATTCACCAACTTGAACGCGCATTTCTTCTGTGGATTTGGCGATTTGTTCAATAAATTGACTAGTTCTCTTCCGATTTTCGGCGTCGTTTATGAAGTCCCAAAAGAAGTTCCCCACCCAGTAGATTACTAAATCAAGAATCTGGAGTCGAACGTGTAAAATGTATTTCCAGTCGTTAATGCCAAGTTCTTCCAATGGCTTGTCTGGGTCGAAAGACGTTTCAAACATGGATTTCAGAGAGTACTTTTGTCGCAGCTTAGTGATACGACCAATGGAAGACGCATTCACGAAACTTTTGCGAAAGTATTCCAAAAGTTCGGTATCGGACAAGAATGATCGATATGTGACAAAGAAGATATGAACGTACTCTTCCATATCCACAGAAAGTCTGCATTCACTGAAAACGTATTCCCCAAATTCATCTTGACTATCGATATTGGCAGAATACTCTGATAAACCGTATATCAGAACATCAATCAGTCGTTCGAAAGTGCCTGCTTTCACCTTGACCTTTTGCGTCTTGATTTTACTGTTCGCTGATAATGCTTGACCTTGATCTTCAGTCCATCTAACAGATATCTCTGGAAATGGTTTTGATCCAAAAGAAAAACACTCTGGGACGACACCGAAGACAGGCATAGTAGTGCTGAAAGATGGCTTTTTTTCCTTGGAATCATCAATTTGCAAGATTAATTCACCATCACGGACAGAAAGAAGTTTCTCTCCAACCGCTCCAATATGGCCAATAGCATGGAAAGGTGACTTGGCTACCGCTTGAGTTTTCTTGTAGTTTTCAGCATTGATCCAAGAACGGCTGTTGTTTTCCATGTTCTCACCTGCTGAGAGGCCGCTATCCAATCCAAGATCGCTAATGCTCCTCGAAGAAGGAAAACTGTATGTTCTCTTCCTATTCCGACTTCCTCGACTCGATTCCTGCATTGAGCTTGTGCTTGGTGAGCGTGTTTCATTGCCATGTTCAACTCCTTCAATTTCTTGGATGGTGTCTGGCATAGCCAACTTTTTGAGGCGAGATGATCTTGAAGTCGGCAACTGTTGTTGAAACATTTTCATATTGCGTACTGTTATTGGTTGGATAGTACCAGTTACAGTATCCTTGATTTTGATACTAGACACAAGCTGTGGAAATGATAGTATCCAGCTAGATGGAGGAGCAATAATATCATTGAACCATTTCAGTCTTTGTGGTGAGCGTACAGTTGAGCCAAGCATAAATGGCTTGGGTTCGCATTCCAAGGAGCATTCTTGCAAAAAATTGTAATCATTAGGTACAGACAACAAGTTGACATAAGTGTGCTCGAAGAATGCCTGAACAGGTCCAATTGGATCGATTACATGACCTTCCAGTGAATCACCCTGAGGCAATGATTGATAACGTTCTAAAGAAGTCCAGATGGCATCATATATTGACCAATACTTTTCAAAGTTGATTATAGGATGTCCTTGATCAGTTGAATTTGCTGGTACATTCAAATATCGTGGGACATGTCGCCGAAGTCTTTCGACAAATTGCCGTATGACACCAAAAAATGGAACTCCAGTTGAAGCTCTCGTAAGTGGATACAAATGAGCATTGAGTAATGTAATGCCTGTCAATGCCGGATCCAATACATGCAGTTTTCCACGAGTGGAGTAGGTTTGCCATACGTTTAACCAGATTTCTGTTGAAAACATATTACTTTGGATCAATATAGGAGACCAAATATTGATGACTCGCTCGACGAGATCTTGGTTCACAAATTTCCAGCTTTGTCTTAACCGTAAGATAGCGAAGGAGCATATAGAAACAGCGATTGAACACCATCCACACAGGTCGCCTATGGCCAACAGTTCTTCTCCAACTCGTATCCAATGTTCGATAAGCATAGCTCGTAACATAAGTTCATCCAAATGGCTGTTGCACATCTGATGGCTATCGATCAATATGTGTTGATTGACGAAGCTCGTGATGAAATGTGGTGACGATGTAGTAAATAATAGGTGTAGTGGAGTAGTAGTTGATGGTAATGATTGTGGGATATAGCATAGAGGATTCATTAGGCGCCGTTTGTATGTTTTATAACTTGATTGGTGAAATAGTAATATTTGCTTCGCAAACGCTGCCGGATCAATTTGCAAGAACAATGTTGGAGTTAATCCCACATTCAGTATGTCAGATACGTCGATAGTACCTGACACGTTTCCTTTGCTGCGGCATAGCTCGGATGCTTGGATAACTGTATTAACGTTGACATCATACGTTACAGTTTCTGATTCCAAAGAGACAGACGTTTCATAGTTTACACCATTTTCATCAACAGCAGCCAGGACAGTTTTCTTCAAATCAGCAATACTCTCATCGGTTATGTGTGGGATTTCATCAGATTCCGATTTCCACAAGTCCATATCCAAGATTTCCAGCAAACCCGTGGCAACCTCTCCAACAACATCTGCCTTGAAGTCTTGGCACCATATTTGAGTGATTTGATAAGCCCTCATCTTGGCCCAATGACAAGTCTCTGGGTCACTTGCAAAAGAGACAAGTTCCCTCTTGAGTGCTGATATGAAGTCTGCAGAAGTGGTAAATAGAGGGTATGTCAACAGAAATGCTCGAACAAATTCAATGTATCCAGTCTTGGAATAGTCCTGTCGAGCTCTCAGCAGTTCCCTAAAGAGTTCGTCAATTGTTCCACCTTGGATTTCACGGTAATCGAAATGTTCTGTGGAAGTTCGACACTCTTTAAGAATAAGAGAACTAGCCTCGTCGTCTCGTCTGGACTCGGAACGTCGTAATAAAGAAATTGAACGATGTACCGTGGCTGAGGATGGGGATATCGGTGTGGTACTTGATCGCTGATCAAATCGCAATTTTGCATTTGTGAAATTATCTGTCCAACGATTACCAGCATTAGTAGACGAAGGTACAAAATGGCGACTTAGTACAACTGTGTGTCCAGGGGAGGATATGTCGAGTTCGACTACATGAGAGCTAAGAGAGGCGCTCGACTTTTTTCTCTTGAGAAGTGATTTAGAAGCAAGATCTTCGGATTCTTGAGGTTCAATGACTCCGGTTCTCCCTTCTTCACTCGATTTTTTGTCCACCTCAATGGTACCGTGCGACAATTTGACAGATTCCAATGGTACATCTAAGTCAGTGTTCCACCTCTTCCTTGCCTGACTAGGGTCGTTTCGGTCAGTAGTTACATCAACGCCTTATGGTTATGATGTAAGTTAGCTACATTAGTTCCACTGCTTTTCAATATAGAATAAACTTACCACTCTTTGGTTTGGACCACTCTTTTTGACATATGAGTAATCTATTCTTGAAAATCAAAAGACAAAAGTATCCTTTATATGCCCCAGTGATATTATCCACTTCGGTAAAGCAATCACCGTAAAGATATTCTGGGTTGTGCGAAGTAGGGTGCGCGTCTACGGATGCTTTGCACAAAGAATAAAGAACAGTTTGGGAGTCGGGATCAAAGTCGTTATAAGTCCATGCCATTCCCTTGTCCAGCAGTTGGAAGGATGAAGGAAAAACGTCGCTGCTTGGTGATTGACTGCCAAAACTGGCATTAGATTGTGAAATCGTGATGCTGTGATCCTTTGGTGAAGGAAAGTAAGCTTTTAGAGCATTTTCATGCTGAGCTCGATACAAGTATAGCTTGTGACCTCGCAAAACGACATGATACCCTTTCCAACTTCGATCTAGGCGTGCTGTTCGACTAAAGGTCTTGAAATCGGTCTTCTTGAAAAGATATCCTTCCTTGATGACGATGCCACTTAGGCGTTTTGTGGAGTTCATAATTTCTTTACTCATTGCATCCGATGGCTTAACTGGCGTGAGCATGTTGGACAGTTGCCGAGAATGCAAGTTGTGAAGCTCAGACAGGTGATCCGCATTTCCATTTGTGGACTCAATTTGCTTGATTACTCCTTCAAGGCCTAGCACAGAAATTGGCCGTGCATTAACAAAATCCCCAAAACTACCTTCCCAGCCTTGGTTAGGAAGTGGTTCAAAGGACTTTGAAAGCATGGCGCCGTTATCTCCACGATTTTGTGTAGTAGTTGTCGGTATGTCTAGTTTACCCACACTTGACTCTGAAGCACCAGGCGTATTTAGAGTCTCATGCGGTATAGGTGTAACCAATATATTTTGAAATGAACGCTCTCCTTCTACATGAAGTTTCTGCCCAGTCGAAGGAACTGAACCAGCGTGGAACAATCGTGATTTGATATATGAAAATGCACCACTCTTCTGGTTAGAACGCACAGTTTGCTGTAGCTCATTATTAGATGTGTTATCAACAGAAGACCTTGGTGATCCAGTATCCGACTTGATTTTGTTTTTGGGCCGCATTGCGTTGAATTGGGGCAAATGAGATACAAACGTCTAACAGAAGGGGGGTAATATAGTTTTACGGCCGCGGAGGCCTTCAAGGAGTTTTTTCAAAGGAGGACTATTTGATCAATATAAACTGAGAATAGTATTTATAGCCACTGTTGTACCAGAAGCATTGAGCGAGGAATGTCTAGTGCAATGTAAGAGTGGAAATGCGACAATCTATGTTGCGTTCTTCATGTAAATACGCCATGACGGCGATCCCTCCCAGTTATGGACACCTAAAATTGGGAAAACACACATAGCCAATGAAAAGAGGATCCATGATTTTATGTATCGAACTTTTTACCAACCTCCTCCCAAGTTGTCGAACAAGCACCAAATGTATTCTTTGAAAGCAGACGATTAGCAACTCAATGCTCATTTTGGAGAGCCGAGAATTATCAATTTCATTTCCGATACAGCTATCAACGCCCATGACCGCTGCTTTTCTATGCTGTGCGCAGGTCGTTAAGTGGCTTGCGCAGACAATCCCGTTTTTCTAACGAACCGCATGGCCATATCGAATCAAAGGAATAAGTAGTGAGGTATCTTCCTGTGCTAACGGATGTGTGATCTGGCTATATAAAATAGAACCTATCCATGGCCATGGAAACTATAACGATCGGAAAGTGGTAGCTGTAGACCTCAAGCTTGCTATTTTAGTTTCGGTAGGTAAGTGATGTGTGAATGAACTGCAATTATCTGTACTTCGTGTGAAATGAGCATTTTTTTTTTACTCCAGAATATGTATTGACTAGATACCTGTTGCATAGAAAATCTCTGCGTGATGTTGAACCAAACAGCTGACTGCAATTCATCATCCCCCTGTCCTTTTGATTGCATTCCAATTGCAATAAGCGCCTCCTGACTACAATGTTCCCACCGCTCTGTCAAAAAGTGTACTAAGTTCGACGAAAACCCGTTTCTCTGCCTTAGACCATGTTGAATTGGCACATGGAGTTCTATTTCTTATAGTAGCATAATTTCTATACGGTCGGTTGGATCCAGTCAAGATATTACCGAACCGAACCACTTGTTCATTCCCATTTCAAAACAGGTGAGGATTCATTTATTTGCTTTTGTTCCAATTGATGTGATCTATATATGATGTGTGAGTACGGACGTTTAGTCAGCATTGTGGAAGAGATAGCTGACACTTTCGCCATTGTGCTATTAGCAATAGAGTTACAACCTGAGTTAGAAAACGAAAATGAAACCATAATGCATGAATATTGTGGAGATATTCACGTACCGTTCTTCTGATGGCTTCAGCCAACGTATTGGATATGTCAATGACAGTAAGCTTAGGACAAGCCGATTTTTTCTCTTCAGGAAGTGGGAACGTATTGGTAATCACAAGCTATTGATTGCCGTATTGCGTAATATTAGTATCATTACTGAGCAAATGGTACCACAATAGAGCGAAAAATATCGCCTTACCTTGTAAACACTATCACAAGCTACAATTTGATTGACAGAATCACCACTCAATACACCATGAGTTGCTATGATATATACTTTTTCCGCTCCACATTTCTTAACCATATGATTTGCTGCGTCAAGGAAGGATTGACATCCGTCGATAATATCGTCCTAACATGGCATTTAGAAAAGATCGTACATCCAAGATACGTGTGTTTGCATCCAGTACTTACAGTCAAAAACACTACTTTTCCTTCCACATCGCCGACCAGCGTGATGGTGCTTTCCTCGCCATCGGTGTCAGCAACCACCGATACCGCGGCACTCATTTCGTTCAAAGACGACAAAGACAAAGACAAGGAATCCTCTACACTTTCGTCGGTAGCACCATCGTGAGTCTCATCATTCTCAACATTGGATACTCTTGTAACAAGGCTGCGGACAGTTCCATCACGAGGAGTTAATGGCATGCCAGAGTAAGGTCTGTTTAAACCTTGGGGACCTGAGCGAGAGCGGTCCTTGTGGATAAGCGCAAAATCAAGTCGGAGAGCGTCCGCCAGCGATGTAACTCTGATGTGACGGCATCAATTTAGATCAGCGCTCCAAGTTCGTTAATTCTGCCATGAGAAACAATTGCGAGCTTACCTCTTGGCGCCACCAGCGTTTTTACTGACAACAACACCGTTTTGCCAATTGGGAACATTTTGTGTGATCCATTTTGCAATTGTTGGTTCAGCATACAGATTATCTACAGGGCGCTGGAAGAAACCCTGCATTTGTGAAGCATGGAGATCCATTGTCTGCAAAATTGTGAAATGATGAATGAACGAAACTTTGTGCAAGAATTTTGGTCTAATTGGCAGCAGCGAGTTCTTACGATGATATGATCAACACCTGCTACTGCAAGCATGTTGGCAACCACTATAATTTGGAAAAATAAAATCAAATCAGTATACACAACAGTCACCCGGTCTGAAATATAGCTTCCAGGATGCCCATAAAATGGATTGAAGTTGCCCTTACACTTAGCAGTAATACAGGTTCTTCCTTTTCTTTTGCTCTGTTTACAATATGGAAAATATGGTAAAACTGCTGTTATACGTTTGGCGGATCCCATTCGGCACGCTTGGATCATAATAGATAGTTCAATCAGATTATCATTGATGGCGGTTGAGCCTGACTGAATAATGAATATATCCTGGTTACGAACAGAGGAGCCTTTGAAAAGCAAAATAAATTAGTTAGAGGTCTATAGCACAGGTTTTGGGTTGACACGACGGTCCATGGCTGTAAGCACTCACAAATTTCAACGTTAGTTTCGCGATTGCTAAATTTCTTCAAAATTGCGTCTGCGACCGGGATTCCGAGACGTCTGCATACAAGAGCTGTAAGCTCGGGGTGAGAGGATCCAGCAAATACCTGCGTGTTGCGCATTTTGCCTCACAGGGTCTTGCAAAGGCTTGATTACGGGCAACAAAAAAAAAGTTGTGGAGACGCTCAGCCAAGGACCGAAACAATCACGTGAGTAAAACAATCACGTGCGTTACTCCATTGGTACTTCTCGAAGTTTTCAAAAAAATGTGGCTATTCCATGCTGGCAGGCGCAATCGCCCAAGCAAGGTTCTTGAAATAGTTGCAAAATATCGTGCAATCTGCCAAATTAGTTAAGAAGGACGTTATTTATTTTGCGTTTGAGCAGATTTCCTAACTGCACAAGCCATCGATGGTAGGTACTTGTTCAAACTCCTCAAAATGTGCGTCTAATCTATGAAGCTTACTTCCTACAGCTGGTAACTCATCAATTTGAAACCTTGTTATCCGTCCATCCTCACAACGTACGAGCACAAGCGTCTGATCCAACATCGTCCTATCGTCTGCTACAAGAAGGTACTTCGCGTGTTGGGATGTGCACAGTTCAGGTATCGTGCTACCGCTGAATAATGGTGTGTTCTGGAGTTTAAGGTGCGAAAAAAGGGTTTGACCTTCATGTTCGATTTTCTCTTTTACAGAGTTCCATTGCTCTTCATCTGAATAATCCGTTCTGACAAACACCAGATCTGGGCTTTCTTCTTGTTCACCAACGGAATGTGCTCCTGAACTAATATCATTAACATTGTCTCCTACTGGTTCAGGAACTGTGCTATTTTCTATGGAGGAATGTTCATTAAGAGGCTCAGGTTGTTCTGCTGAACCAGTGTATTCGTTGCTCGTGGGTGAATATATGTCTTCGTGTTTTGGTGGAGGAGTAGGTGGCCTGTCAGTAGCCGCCAATAGAGGACTGTCATGAAAATCCAACGGACTTTGAATTATAGACGATGCTGGTGCATCCATTATTGAAAGTGGAGGCAAGACTGAAAATATTGCCTTTGATTCATCTGAAGTAGGATATACGCAAAATGGATCAGGATTGGAAGACACCATCTATGATTGAAAAGAAATTAATAATAAATTCTGCATGTGAATTGGTGAATACCCAAAAGTACCTACATGCTCTAAAGTTGGCTCTCCTAAACCTTTGCTGGATATTCGGTCATAAATATCCACTTGTGCCCGTACTAACCCTGAAACTTTGTTGAATATAAATTGGTGATTACGTTTTTCGGTTTCAAACACATATCGAGAGTAGTCAATTTTGACAGTTTCTAATTCATCAATTTGCTGTGTCAAATCTTGCAAGACTCGTCGAAACTGCCGTAAATCTGCAGACGATGGGATAATTAAAATATGGTTTGAGGGATGATTCAATAAACATTCCTTTTTTGTTACCTCTCTTCTTTCTTTTAGTATTCTTTAAACTGCGCACCTCTGTCTCGCCAATCTTTTCATTCATGGTCTTCACGACGGTCTCATAATTTTCTTGACTCCGCTACGACATATGTCAGAAAGAAATTGATGCAATAAATCAAAATATGAGGATTATGTATGTACCTTTATAGAGGCCTTGTGTCTGTCAAGATTATCAATAAGCGGTTCTTCGAATGCATTAGAAATCAAATTGGCCTATATTTTCTTATTAGTTCCATGTTATCGCATCAGGAATCTAACCTAAATTTATGCCATGGCTTACCAACAAAAGGTGATGGTTCGATATCAAAAACTGCAAACCAGCGGCTGCTTGTAAACCATTCCCTGAAAGTATAGATTTACAATTTTAGTCCCTGCATAAATCAAAATTTAATATTATCTCCTTGACTGACCTGAATCCGAAGCAGCCTTCTCCTTGGCTATGAGCTCGAGGGCTGTGCCAAGGCCAGCCGCAGCTGCAGCTAGCTCAGTCGCTTTTTCTCGGTATAAAGCTGCCGCTTCGATAAGCTTTTTATGTGCATTAAGTGTATTTTCCAGCTCCTTTTTGGATAGGTGCTCTCCGGGATTGATCATTATAGCTGGTGATTCGTTGATGCTGCTCCTAGATTTGATAGAGTCAGGGTGTGACATTTCTTGTGAATATGAGAAAGAAGCGTCTAAATGTGGAGGAGGGGACGCTGCAGCCGCCGTAAGCGTCGGCTCAGAAATGTTGCGATGGTACAAAGGCATTAATGAATGGGTCAGGCGGTAAGATTATCGCTGAAAGCTAAACGTGTAGTGATTCTAGTGAAACATAACCACAGACGCTATGTGCGGAGTACAACAAACAATGGGCATTTTTTTATTTATTCACTTTATCTCTCGAGTTACAGACTTAGGTACGAATCAATTTCATTAGCGAGTTGGTTACCATCAGCGACATAGTCTACTGCAGTGGCTTCAACAATAGTATACTTTGTTCTTTGTTGCTCCTGAATTATGAGAATGCGCATTGACCATGAGATTCCACTTCTGAACAATAGTTTCCAAATATCTGTGTTTGAAAAAAGGACTTACATTGTAGCTTTCCATCTTGGCTTTGCATTTGAACGTGTAAGGGTAGAAATAGGAATCTTTGAAAGCATTTTGGTATGCTACATTGTCACTATCTTTCAAGCGAACCATCTCAGTCGCACTTCTACCTAAGATCTTGTTGCCGACTTCGTCAAATGCAGACATAAACATTTGAGTAGTAGCATCACTGATACTAAGCGAAAGTATATATCTTAAAGCCAACATCAATACATTTTTCAATTCCAATTTTTGTCATTAAAATTGTCAAATTCTCACCTGTAGTCTGGTTCTGGGAATTGTTTTTGATCCTTTTCACATCTCCAACTACCACCTTCATCTATCAGCTTCTTCTTGCATTCAGGGCAAGCTGGGTACCAGCAATTTTCGCTCTTCATGTAGACTACTCTTGCTCTGACGTTAAAGAAGTCAGCCTATACATTACAATTTAGTACATGTATATTAAATTTGACTTTTCATTACTGTACGTATAGCCATCTTTTTACCTTGTCTCCCACACCGAGATTCTCGCTCTTAACTTCTGCCAAAGTCTTTGTAGCGGTGGAGCTGGAACTGCTATTTTCGGTATTTCCAAGAGATGAACCGCTGAAGGAATCTAAATAAGCAGATTGGCCTTCTCCGTCATACCTGACAGACAAAAGGAACAAAACATAGAGTTAGCAAGTTATTAATATGGCTTGAGCTAGTTAATATTCCCATTTACCATTGACGGAGTTGCTTGGCTTCAGGAATATCAGGGTTAACCTTCAAGGTTCCGCTTGAGAGCAAAGAGAGAGATCGTCCTCCAAAGTCACTGACACGACAACCTTTACATGCCACGACTGGGTAGCTGGTTGAATCAAAGCTTTCAGCTTGTCGATCCCAGAGTGTAAGCTTGACTTGCTTCTTGGACATGTCGACTATAGTGAGCTGTCTCTTCTTGACCTATCGACATGGTCAAAAAAGCCATCAGGTTAACCACTATCTAATAGCGAATTTTCAAACCATATACATTTGCAAGAGTAATACATACGGGCTTTCCACTTGCTCTAGACACAATTTCCTGAATCCCTTCGTCATCCTTCACAACACCAATAATATCTAAAATTTCTCAGTAAGAATTTGGATGGCTCTAACTGAAGATGTTCCAGTCCCAGAATTGTATACATACCAACAGTATCACCCTTTTCAATGCCATTGTCCAATTTCGCAATTTCAACAAAGTCGAAAGACATTGTTGGAATTGAATCGTCATTGCACTACGTAGGGTATTGTACATTAGCTACAAGCAAAAAAGCACTTATTGACAAATCATAAAAGGGATTAGTATACCTCTTCAACCTCGGAGTTGCTATCAAACACCAGCTCATAGTCATTGTTCAGATTTGAAAACTGCTTTTTTGCCATCGATACTCGAGCTTTTGAAATGTAGTATGTCTGTAAACGATACTGTAAGGATTTCTATGTCCATCAGAGGTTCTAAAGTATGGTGAAGTACGTACTTTGTTTTCTTGAAGAAGAGAGTGAAGTCTATCGACCTCGGCATTGAAAGCTGTTGCCTTGATTTCACCCTAAAACGACCGGCGAAACATTTAATGCAAATCTTAATATAGCAAGTACAACGATTATACATACCGATTTATCAAGCAAGTTGACGCTAAAGAGCTTTCCCTCGCTAGTGCCTTTATGCCAAAACTTGATATCCGATTTTTGAGTTACGCGTGCTTTGATGATCCATCTATAATATCGCATGAATAGGTGGCTCATTATATGGGATTGCTATATAACGATAATTACTCACCTGTTCTGGTATGGGTTCAAGGTCTTAATAGGAAACAGATTGGCTTCAGCATAAACATTGTTTGAACGAGCAGATGCATTGTTGATGGAAGCAGCGTTATTTGCATTGTTATTGTATGGGTTGGGTGCTGAAGTATTTTGCTGCGGCTGATTTTGCACGAACAGCTGTTGTTGGCCGTTTTGTTGATCGTTGTTATTTTTGGCGCCGCTTTCTTGCCCCAGTTCAGCCTCCAGGTTGACTGGACTTCCAATCCTATGCATATCAGGGCCATTGGGAAGAACTTCAATGTTCAAGGCAATGATAATCCTAAGTGCGGTGTCAGGTACAGTTTACGTAGACACGTCAACGTGCAAGGACAGCGAGGAAAAAGTCAACTTACTTTCTATTTTGTAGTGTGTTGCAGACATAGTCCTTGAGCACAATCAAGGAGTACTTTTGAAGCGTCTCATTCTCGACAAGAGCAGTGTGTTGCGATGCAAGCATGGCTATTGTCAAATGAATTAGTTGATCGAGCGCTCTTCTTCGTTCCGCATGGCTAGTCTACTCACCTTGCATAAAGTATGTTCCATCGGAAATGATGACTCTAATTGTCGAGCATATAATGATAAATTTCGGGTTACAGTAAAAAAGCACCAACAAAATAATGAAAGATTTACCTGTATCGATTGACATTGTTGCTAGTGGGGACTTTTTTGATATTTATGACTTGAACCACGGGATTTTGGTATAGTGGTGAGTCTTTCTGATCATTGTATATGGCCTTGATCGAACCATTAGTGGGTTGTGCCATTATGTTGAAGAGATGCGTGAAAGGTGAGAAATCCTCGCGACAAGAAAATTTACTGACGCGAGTATTTTATTTTTTGGCGCGCGTGCTGCGGCGCTCGCGTCTGAGGCACATGAACTAAGCCAAATTTTTTGATACGTCATCAACACCATGCGAAATGAAAACCATCTGCTGCTTTGAAGCTAGGAGAACCTGAAGTTAACACGATGACATGTTAGCATAATTAAGCGACCTGAAAGGAGAAATCTTACAAAGTAAAGCAGAAAGTTCGACTGTAAAGCATCATAATGGTGCCAACTAAAGCCAAGTACTCATGTACATCTAATAACTATATATTATTCTTTGCCTTTGATTATCATCGATGTCATATTGATAACTATATGAACACACTTTAAGTTATCTTGTAAATTCTCGTCGGTTTATGGTTGACTACGTTTCAGCTTTGATGTCTATTATACAAATTGAGAAATCTCGTGACTGTTCAAAGTAGGCAAGCGGTAAAGTCAAGTGCTACTTGAAGCTGGGTTACCTTGGCTTCTCTCGGCAAAGGTCCTCAAAACATGAATGTCAACGACGAGTATGGAAGTGTCCACTGGCAAACTGCTACAGATTTAGAATCATCACGAACTGAACACGATTCTGATCCCTTTGCGGCATTTGATGTACAGGTGAGTTACTGTTGGTCGGAAAGTTTTTAATATCGCTGTCGTATTTGTGTACTTTCCACAAGCGCACTTTCTTTGATTGTATTCATATTAATGTTTTATCCATATTCGTTTGATAGAAACCATCTTTGAATGGAAATATCAATGGATTTGATATTCATGCTTCTACCTCCAGTGGATATGATCGCGATACTTTCAATGCCAAGCAATCCCCTGACACTCTAAGCCAGGCCAAAGACAGCAACACATCCAACGACTCGCAATTTATTGCACAACCCATGACGATTACCATCACTGAACCGCAAAAGGAGTCAGAGGGCTCATCTGGCACCTATATCTCTTACTTAATTACCACTCATGTATGTGCAATCACAATGCTTACAATTTAAGCTGCGGAACACTGTAAATCTGACAGAAATACATGTTGCAGACAAGTATCCCAACGTTTAGCTCGCGATCGCCATGCCGTGTGCGACGGAGATATCAGGATTTCGTTTGGCTGTACACTGCACTGACATATGAATATTCTGCGAGCATTGTACCAGCCTTGCCTGAGAAGCATAGAATAGGTACTAGGACGTTTGCATTGCAGAAGGCGTGGTTGTAATGGTATTAATTATATTTGAATTTTTAATGACACCTGCGTTTAGAGTACCTCAAAGGAGATCGATTCGGGACGGAATTTGTTGAGAGACGTCGGCAAAGGTAAGTATTGAAACTTATGAAGTTGTGATTAGCTTTGGTCCATTTGTTGATCAACATGAACCTTCAGTCTTCAGTGGTTTTTAGACAGAATTGCACGTCATCCACTCTTTCAACAGTCTCAAAGTACTCGAGTATTCCTTGAATCCTCAAATTTTGTGAGTAATATCGACCGGTTATCCAGCATTTATCATTAATATCTTACTAAATGGTACGTTGGACCTTACAGAAGCATGACAAGCAGCTACTGACAGTACGAGATCCATCTAGTGGATCTGTGATGGAGACATTAAGTGATACTTTTTTGAACGCATTCATCAAAGTTCAAAAACCGGAAGAGCGATTTGTGGAAATGAAGGAAAATGTCGATAAACTGGCTGATAATCTTAACACTATCGAGCGACTTTATAGCAGAATAGGCAAACGTCAGCATGGTATGTGTGGATAATACTCTGAAATGTTCGAATACTGACAGCTAACATGCTGCTCTGCTTTCAGATCTATCCCAGGATTATTCCATGTTTGCCAATAGTATTGATGGTCTGTCAAATCTTGAAACTGGAATTTCTTCGCAACTAGGTCAATTTGCAGAAAAGTCTAGAAAATATTCAGGAGCCATCAAGGAGATGGTAAGACAAGGAGTGCTTGCAATTAACATTTTGTCTATGAGCTTACATGTTGTCTCATTCAGTGCGATAAGGAAGACTTGCTGTTTTTAAATCAAGTTCACGAGTTTCTCTCATATTGTCAATCAGCCAAAGTGAGTGAGCTAATGAATTTATCCGAAGCTGCGTGATCAAACGCTTATGGTACATTCTTGTTCAGGCAGCTCTTCGTGCTAGGGATCAGAAGCAAGTTGATTTTGAAGAACTGTCAAACTACTTGCAGCATACCATTGGAGAACGTGAGAGAACTATGTATCCTGGAAGGAAGCTCGGCGATCGTCCGACCGTGAACATTACTGGGTTTTTGACGGACAAGGTGAACGAAGCTCGAGGAGTCAATATGGCGCAAGCTAGGCAAGAGAAGCTGGAGAGACTTGAGCACAGAATAACTGAGGTATATGTCGTAACTTTTTGTATGATGATAAAGAACGAGTTTCTCATGTATATCCCCTTTCATGTAGCTACAAGATGAAGTTGCTAAGAGCAATGACGTTTCCAATATGTTTTCCAACCAAGTTATGAAAGAGTTCCAAGTTTTTGAAAAAGCAAAGACTGCTGAGCTTAGAAATGGTCTTTTGGACTATACTGACAGCCATATTGAATTTTTCAAACAAGGCGCTAGTATTTGGAGCGCTATTATTCCGATATTGGAGGCCACTGACGTTCCTGAAGACTAACAAGATCATACACCAGCTTGAATCTATGAAGCTTTCCTCGGATACCTTCCTAGTATATTTTCCTGCTACCTTCTGTTTTTTCAGCTTGCAATCCTTTCCACCAATACTGTCGTATGACGACAATGCATAAATAGTATTTCGACATTAGAATCCATTAGCAGCGTTTTTCAGTACATGTATAACGGCAGGGTACCATAATTGTTCTGTGAATGCACATAAAACAATGTGTCTTTTAATCTAACGATACTGCATTACTTCCATGCTGATGGCATGTCTACTGGCCACTTAACTTTCAATACTTTTTTTTTTTTTTTGATCATGTTTATTTTCATAATTTTTATGCAATCGACTACTTATTCATCAGTAACACATCCTTGAGAAGCAGTCTTTACATTCTTAATGTATTTATACAATGTTCCATTGGTGGCCTTGTATGGCGGTGGAGTCCAGTTCTTTCTTCGCTTTTCAAGCTCGGCGTCGCTAACGTCGACACTGAGTTCGTTGTTATTGGCGTCGATAGTAACCATATCGCCATCCTGGACAAGTGCAATAGGTCCACCAAGCTGTGCTTCAGGAGTAATGTGACCAATAATGAATCCCTATTACCAAGAATATTGTTAATCAAAATGTCTTCCTCTATATGTTTATTTTACGATTAACCAACTTACATGAGAACCACCAGAGAAACGTCCATCAGTAAGGAGAGCCATGTCTTGACCAAGACCTGCACCCATCATAGCAGAGGTTGGCTTCAACATCTCGGGCATACCGGGACCACCTTGGGGACCTTCATATCGCAAGATACAGGTAACCTTTTCACCCTTTTTGAACTCCTTGTTCTCAAGAGCCTCGATGAAGGCTGCCTCGGTGTTGAAAACACGAGCTTTACCTTGGAACTTAAGACCTTCTTTACCAGTGATCTTTGCAACAGATCCTTCAGGGGCAAGGTTTCCGTACAGGATTTGCAAGTGACCAGAAGACTTGATGGGTTTAGACAATGGCTTGATAACATCCTGGCCATGAGGTAATCCAGGCAAAGCATGCAAGTTCTCAGCAAGAGACTTGCCGGTAACAGTCAAGACATCTCCATCAATCATCTTTTCTTGAATGAGGTACTTCAAGATAGCAGGTACACCGCCAATCTTGTGAACATCTTCCATAACATATTTGCCACTTGGTTTCAAATCAGCCAAGAAAGGAGTTCTGTCACTGACGGCCTGGAAATCGTCTATGGTGAGGTCAATGCCAACACTTCTGGCGATGGCGATAAAATGCAAAACAGCGTTGGTTGATCCTCCAAGGACCATAGTAAGGACCATGGCGTTTTCAAAAGCAGTACGGGTAAGAATATCTCTGGGCTTGATGTCCTTTTCAAGCAAGTTACGAATTGCTTCACCAGCTTGTATACATTCATCAATCTTTTCCTTTGATGTGGCAGGGGAGGATGATGAATAGGGTAAGGTCATACCCATAGTTTCAATAGCCGAGGCCACTATTAAATTTAGTCAGTTAGTCAAGAGTTGCCATGGATTTGCAATGCCGCGGTAATCTCTACTTACTGGTGTTGGCAGTGTACACTATTAGACACAGAAGAAATTAATTGTTAGCAAACCCTTTTGATACCAATTATGTAGGTGTGCACGAATAGAAACCTACTGCCACCACATGCACCGGGTCCAGGGCATGCATGTCGAATGATATCGTATCGCTGATCTTCGGTTATGTTACCAGCAACATATTCACCGTAAGCTTGGAAAGCGGAGACAATATCCAAAGTGTCACCACCACAGCCTTTACCTGGGCGGATACTGCCACCATAAACCATGAGGGATGGACGGTTAAGACGACCCATTGCCATCAAGACACCAGGCATGTTTTTGTCGCAACCAGGCAAACTGATGTTAGCATCATACCATTGGCCCCCCATAACCTGATGCATATGATGTTAGATTAAGCAATGCTGTACACCAACGAGGCCAAAGACTTACAGTTTCAATACTGTCGGCAATCAAGTCTCGAGATTGGAGTGAGTATCGCATACCGGAAGTTCCCATAGAAATTGCATCAGAAACGCCAACTGTGTTGAAGCGATAACCGACCAAACCAGCCTTTTCAACACCTTCTTTCACCTTTTGTGCCAAGTCTAAAAGATGCATGTTGCAAGGGTTACCCTCATACCAAACACTGGAGATACCGACTTGCGCCTTCTTGAGATCCTCGTCGTCAAGGCCAGTGGCATACACTGCATTGGCCACGCGGGGGTCAGCAAATTTTTCATGCATGAGAGTGCAGCCTCTTTAATCAACTTACACATGGCTTGGGAAGCACCCTGAGATTTTGGTTCGGTGACATTTTTGCTGGTTTTGTTGATACCGCTAGATGAGGATGATGCGTAGTGGCGAGCGCCAATAACTGCACTTTTGGCTGCATAGGAGTGGCTGAACGCTGCCTTTTAGCAAACGCGTTTCTTTATGGGTTGCATTGCAATCCCTTGCTGGATCGTGCTTGTAGAAAACAACTTACATTTTGGACGATGCCAATGATCTGCTGGCACGCAATATAGAAGCCATATTGAGTTAAGAGAAAGCAAAAAAAATCATTGTGTTGCTGTCAATTATAAAAAATTATACCCCGGCCGGAGTTATCATAATGAATCATAGCTTGCTGATTGGTTAATCGACAGATCAATCGATGTTGGCCAATGTGAGTAAATTAGTCACGTGCCGGCCGAATACCATGTACGGGTTTCGGGTTCAAGGATTGTGACAAAACCATTCCCTCCCAATTCAATGGTATCTAAATTATTCACAAGACTTTATTCTTCAGCTTCTGTGCCACGTAATTCACAGGTAATTTAAGTGGATAATAACAAAACTTTAAAGTCCCAATTTCAACTCATTCCATATAAACTTAGATTACTAATGGCTTTATTGGAGCTATTGGAAATACCCCATTGGTAAGCAATTCAAGTTGCCTCATCGAGGCAGTGCTCAAAATGTTTAAATGCTTGTCTTACAAGATAAAATAAGATTCGACTGAATAGATTGAGCGAAGAAACTGGCTCAGAAATCCTCGCAAAGGCTGAATTCATGAACCCTGGAGGTTCTGTCAAGGATAGAGCAGCATTATATGTCGTTAAGGATGCTGAAGAAAAGGGATTGATTGGGCCAGGAGGCACTGTAGTAGAAGGCACAGCAGGAAACACTGGTATTGGTCTTGCACATGTTTGCAGAGCAAAGGGTTACAAGTGCGTAATCTATATGCCCAACACTCAGGTACACCACCTTTCAAAATTTCCTTAGCCCTCACCTTCATCCATTATCTAAATTACCCGATCACGCAATAGTCACAGGAAAAAATTGATTTGCTGAGAATGCTTGGAGCTGAAGTTCACCCAGTGCCAGCCGTTGCATTCGACAACCCGCAAAACTATAACCACCAGGCTGCTAGACATGCCGCTGCATTAGACAACGCTGTGTGGACAAATCAGTTTGACAACACAGCCAATCGCCGTGCCCATATTGAAACAACTGGTCCCGAAATTTGGGCTCAAACTGAAGGCAGGATCGACGGCTTTACCTGCGCAACTGGAACTGGTGGTACTTTGGGTGGCATCGCAAGATACCTCAAGGAACAGAAGGGTGACGGTGTCAAGGTGTATCTTGCTGATCCTCCTGGTTCAGTATTGCATAGCTACTTTTCTACTGGTGGAAAGCTTTTCGAGCGATCTGGTAGCTCTATTACAGAGGGTATTGGCCAAGGTCGTGTTACTGACAACTTGAAGGGTGATGTCGATATCATTGATGGTTCTTTCCACATTCCCGACGAAGACAGTATTAAGATGCTGTATAGACTTTTAGATGAGGAAGGCATCTATGTTGGTGCTAGCTCTGCTCTTAATGTTGTTGCTGCCGTTGAACTTGCCAAGAAGCTGGGCAAAGGCAAGGTTATTGCTACCATCCTTTGTGATGGAGCGTACAGATATCAATCTCGTCTATTCAGTAAGTGGAAGTTAGTGGGTTTATCTAGATTGAATGAACGGGTGAATTGACCAGCATTGCTTTCAGGCCGCAAGTGGTTGGAATCCAAGAATCTAGTATCAGCTATTCCAGATCATTTACAAAAGTATATTGTCCTTGAGTAGCGCCCATAAATAGTTAATCTATACTGCACCCCAAGCAAGGACACAATGGTTTAACCCACAAGGGTGGTATAAAATGTAGAATTGCAAGCAATTTATTATCAATAGAATAGAACATTTCTGTGCATTTCGCAAGTTTGTCCGCAATGTAAAGAGATGCGCTTTTTTGGTCGTTGTAAAATACCTTGCTTGAAAACGAAAATGTGGGTAGGGAATCATTTGCAGACTACCATGTGGTCAATGTGCATCCTGAAGCTCAAGCATTGGAAAAAACGATAACGCTATACAGTACCTAAGGATCTCACCCCAACACTGCCATCAATGCATGAACGGAGTTTCTCCAAAGTTTACACACAAGTTATACGTAATTCTTTTGGTTATGCATGTCTATTGTGCTTTTGATGATTATCATGATGAATTTGAAATCTCAATTGGACTGGATTCTCAAAGAGGATGAATAGGAAAGGGGGGAAAAAGTTATCTACTAAGTATATACACCGTCACAATGTTGCTCAAGCTGTCTCTCCGGTGGCCTGGGCAAGAGCAGGTTTGATGGCCTTTATCTTCTCAATCAAAACACCAACAGCTTGCACGAACAAATCTTGGGGAGGAATAGCACCAACAGATTCAATGTTGACTTTAAAACGGTACATATTTAATAGGCATTAGTAATTCTGTTAAAAAATATGTCGTTATACCAAAGGTTCATTGTCAAACTTACATATGAAATGATCTCTAACACGAGTCAGACGAACTTTATCCTCGAACTCCTTGTGGCGCAAAACTTCGCGAGAAACAGTATCCTTACGAGGATTGACTACCTTGGCAACTTGTTCACCATTCTCCTCTACGATGTCAACAACACCTGGAGGGAAACATTTTTGGAACTTTACGGCGTCAGCTCCTGTAATTGGCTTTAGGATCTTGATCTCTGGAAGAAGTCGGTATGATGCAGTGGCAACTGGCGACCATTTTGCATGCTCTTTACCAACACCCTTGTGGCAGTGGAGTTCCACATCAATTTCTTGTCCAGGTCGAAGTTTTGCAATCAAAATGTCATCTAGAACAGGTCGAATTGGGTTGTCAGCGAAGCGTTCTCCCTGTTCTCCCTTTGGTTCCCAAACGAGATCTTTGGAAAGAACTTGGGAATTTGTATACAGCTCTTTAGGATCCGTTGCCCCTTTTGCTGCACCCTCCTTGCGTTCGCATTTGACATTTAGCTTGAAGACAATTGTGTTTAAATCCGTTGGTCCATCTTCCTCTGTGCAACAGGAGAGATTAGTACGAAGTTACTTCACCTTCGTTTCGCCTCATCAGGTGTTATTTCTTACCTCCTTTGAAGTCAAAAAGAAGAGGATCTGCTTTGATGGGTATCAGACCCAATCTATGTGCTAAAACTTCGTCCTGTATGATTGATGTATTATTCATAACATAGACCTTTTCAATGGCCATTGTAGCAACCTAATGTTTTCAAGGCGGTGAGCAGAGAGTATTGGAATATTGATGACCGATTGTAAGCACCTACCTCAGCTAGCAAAATTCGGCGAAAAGCGTTTGCAATGGAAGCGTCAATGCCGATAAGGTCAAATTCCATTTCAAGATCGGACAGTCTATTGATTTTCACTTGGAATTGCTAATGAAATGCGTGAGAATCGCAATGAAGTCAAAGAGTCTTTGATAAAATGCTAACCTGCTTGAATTTTTCGAGATTCCAAGAACTATCAATGCCAGGATACTGGTGAGGGTAGTCGCTGGAAGAGACCTGTAAACAGGAAAGGCGTTAGCTGCCCAACGACCGTGTAATTGTGGAGATCACCATTATACAACTATGAGGATAATGCAAGTATCATTATTGAAACACATACATTATGGACACTGTCTTTTTCGATTACGACTCTAGTACGAAGAGTTTCCAGATGTTCTGGCAGTGACATGATTGCTATTGACAATGTTGGAAGGAGACCAAAAAAAAAATATTGAACTTCGTTTTTTGGAGACAGTCACACAGCAATCACCGACAGAAAGTAATGCTCCTACTGCTATCTCCAACCACCCCGCTGTTATTTACGCAAAAATTAAACACACCACCCGCGCTTATTGTAGATCTTACATGGTCGTCTTCAAACGCAAATTCAAAAAATTAAATAAAAGTGAATGTACGCGTTATAAATACTCGTATAACGAAATATTTAGTCATGAAAATCACGCAAGGAGTAACAACAGTTAAGTATAACTATACTTTATCGGCCAAGATGTTGAAGATGATAGCCAAGTCAGAGGATGCATTGAGCAAGGAAGGCATGCGCCATTCTTTTCTACTTAAAGTTGCGTGCCTCATTGTTTTAGTGATGACCAAATTTTATGTGAAAGAAATTTTCGTAGTAGTTTCACCTTCTTCAAAATCATGCATAGCCGTTATATCGAAAATACATTGAATACGAAAGATCTAGAACAGTTTCTACAACCAAATAATCTTCAACGACACTTGGTTACAGAAATCGAATACATTTTGGCACGTCTTCCTGCTTTTCCAGTAGGTGGCCATACTTCTTCTGTTTACCACGGGCAGGCCGGAATCCTCTATTTACTATTCCACATTCACAATGTTGATCCTTCAGTCACTGTAGCTGGAGATCCAGTAGCAGAGTTGTGCGCAATGTATCTGAGGTCAATAACGAAATCAGACGTCGAGCTGGATCCCAAGCACTGTGGCTTCATTGATTCTCCGGCAGGCGCGTTTGCGATTGCAGCTTGTGTCTATCACGTCGTGCTACACAAAGACTACAAAGCCAGACTTGAACTCGAAAAACTCAAAGAGTATCAATCCATTGCTGTCAAAGATACTGTCAGTGACGAATTACTGTATGGCAGAGTCGGATACTTATACGCCTTGCAACTAGTTACCCTATATTGTTCAGATATTGCAAGCGACCTCATTACGGATGATGAGCGACTGCAAGTCATCCAAAAAGTCATTGAACATGGCAAGAAAGGTGCTATTGATGGATGGCCATTGATGTGGACCTGGCACGACAAACATTATCTAGGCGCAGCCCATGGTGTCGGTAAATATCTTCGTAGCCATCGTGCGTTCTTTGATGGCATGCTGTAGGCGAGAATAACTAATCACAATTACAGCCGGAATCATCGCGATACTATTGCAATGTGGATCGTTGGTGGACCCTTGGAAGGAGGATCTTTTCACTGTAGCTGATCTCTTATGTAAGCTGACGCTTTCCAGCGGAAATGTGCCTTCTAGCTTATCCAGCCACAAGGATGAATTAGTTCAGTAAGTCACTCCTCAACTCATGGTATCCTGTATTATAATCATATACTCAATCATCAGCTGATAACTGGTTTTGCAGATTTTGCCACGGTGCTGCTGGCATTATACCATGTGTGATTATGATAAATCGGCTCTATCCTGGTGATCGATCTAGTCGTCTTTTATCATATGCTGAAAAACAAGCAAAATGTATATGGGAGCGAGGACTGTTAAACAAATCAGTTGGCCTTTGTCATGGTAAGGAGGAGTACAGGACTAGGATCACTGGTTGTAACGAGTAAAAGCAATAGCTGGTGGCCACTTATTTCCCTTTTCAACTGCATTTATACCACCTCGTTTTCCAGGTATCTCTGGAAATGCATTTGCATTCCTAGAACTTCACTTAGCGTGCCCAGATTCGCCAGATTACTTGAACAAGGCAGCGGCTTTCTGTCGATTTGCTTGTGAATGGAGAGATCATACTTCTAGAAAACTCTTGCGTATTCCTGATCATCCATATAGTTTGTTTGAAGGTAATGCTGGTCTTGCGTGGTTATTAATTGATCTATGGTACGTTACGCAACTAGATCAGCAAGGCGAAACCATACAGAATGGTATTAAACCCACGCAAATCAAGCTCAAAGAGCGACCTGGCGGATTTCCGTGTTTTACAGATTTGATTTGAAAAATCCAAGCCTCGGTGATGTAGCCTATTTGCGTACATTCATAGCACTAACACTCAACAGTAATAACTCATTGAACAATAAACAATCACAAAACGATCTGCCCTTTCGTAATTAGATGGCACTACAGCTCGTAATGCTATCATGGTTGCAGTACCCACTCATCGGCCCTTGTCCTCCGTGCCATCTTTTTTACACAGCAGTAGTCGTTTCTTGTAGCACCGATCCAAATGTCCTTTGTGTATATTATTTCTGTCACTTTATTTCTGTAATGCAGTTGTTTTTAAAGTTTTCTCTGAAGTAGCGTCGGTAGGTATCCTTTTCAAAATCTCCTCCCAGTATCCTTCCTCTACAAGCACTCCACGTTTAATTTGACTTTTTCGTCTTTTTGCTCTTGCTTTTGATCATGACAAGCGCCAAGAAGGAAAATATAGCTGTCAGTCCAACAACCAAAATCAATAAGGGAATGCGGATACGGTATTCGTCAGGTGGGAAATAGTTGTGCAATGGGTGATCTTCGTCAACAAAAGGCTATACCAATTTACGTGTTAGCTACTCATCTTCAACAAAGCCATGAAGTAACTAACCAATATTGAATTCTCACCATGATCAAGGCCCAAGTGGTATAATAGACAAAAACCGTTACAGCAATGGAGAATGCTGCAGCCCCTACAGCTTTATCTTTGCCGTTTGCCTGCACATTCATACGTTAATATAGCGGCATGTTCTTACGGCTCTAAAGGTAATTATACACGTTTACGTACCATGGTCAAGTGTAGTCAGTAATCAGAGTTGCATCGACGTGGGGCCAACACCTAAATTTGTTGTGACTTGATTGGCTACAGTTTCACAGCCGATCAACACGAATTCCTGTCTGATAGCTGTTTTCCTCCTCTACCTGTACATAATGACCAGAGCAACCGAAGCCTTCACTACAGCCGCCATTGTCATTGGCATCTACCTCGTCTTTGCTCTTCACATCATTCCTCTTCCGCAAAAGATTCAAGATGATATTATACCCGTGGTAAGTTTCACAAGAGCTACCCACTGCAATTACTGATCTCATAGTTCAACGTGATTTACAATACTATTCTGAATCCACATATGCATTTCTCTAGCTACCGTGGTGGGTTCTAGTCAGTTTTGGTTCATACTGCCTGGGAACATTGGGTTGGAATGTCATGACTTTTGGAGAATGCCCGGAAGCATACGACGAATTAATGAGGGTAAGCTCTAGTGATACCTGGCACGCTACTGCCTATAGTCATACCTTGGGCACTTCTAATATGTATTTAATGACTTTCAGGAAATATCTGAAGCTAAGAATGACCTAAGATCTAAAGGCATGACTATTAACTGAAGACTTTTTAATACCCTTTCATTCCACTCGCCATCATTGCTACGAATGTATTTGATAGAATAAAAAAAAAGTTACAACTCGTCCTGGAAGATATTGTCAATTGTAATTATCTAAGAAGTGGTGGTAAATTGGTACATGCCTGAAGGGAAATCCATTGATCGACAAGTACTGAGACGTGAAGTCAGCAACCGTTTGTCAGTTTCAAGGAAATGGACATGAAGTAAATAGCTGTTGACACGTGCATCAGCACACCATTACATTTTTTTGACGTGAGCTGGTTTATATGTACTTGCTCAGTAGTATCCAATTAAATATGTGTGATTGATGAGGATATACTTAATAATGTAGAGCTAACTCAATGCGCATTTGCAAGTCCTCCTTTGTTGCCACCTATTGCGCTTGGATCAGTGCTTAATGAATCGTTTGTAGTATTTTTCATACAATTCCAAGCATCACCTTCTGCAGGTATGATATCAGACTGTGCCTAGTTGCTACATAGTCACAACTAAATCACATTGTTAGCCAGAGGGATCGACTCAAAGAGCTTTCCTCTTCAGATTTCTTTTTTTCTTAATTTTGCCTGCTAAAAGCATATTTTTTTATTACAGCTATACGGATCTAACTACAAAGGCCCGGTCCGCAATAATTGCAATAAGACTATTTAAGCTTGAACAGCCTCAGGTTCAGCGCGGGGAGCACGCTGCTGACGAGGACGGTTGTCACGGCGAGGACGACGGAAGTCAGCCTGAGCGTTGGCAGTGACGGGAGCGGAAACCTGGACACCAGCGAGGTTCTCGAAGTTGAGGGACTTGAGGAGTTCCTATATAGCGAAAGCAAACTCTTTGGTCAGTATCCATTATGCTAACGATTCGAACAATAACTTCTATCATTATCCTCCTTTCACACCTCCTTCTCATTCCCCCATGCTCAAACATCTCTTCTCCTCTCTTACCTTGGTATCGGGATCAATCTCAATGACGGAGGTGTCAAGAGCAGAGAACTCGGGAACGTAGTTGTCCTTGCGCTCACGCTCCTCTTCCTGGAGCTTGAAGGAAATACCACGAACAGGTCCGCGGGAGATACGCTTCATCAAATGGGTGGTGAAACCAGCAATCTTGTTACGAAGACGCTTGGAGGCAATGATGGCAACCTCGTCGCAGATCTTCTTGTTGGTCTGGAAATCGAGAGTAAGACGGGGGTAGTACTTCTCGATGAGGACGCGGGAAGCCTTCTTAACGGTCTTAGTTCTGGATAATTAGTGAGAAGAAAAAGTTGTTCAAAGGTTAATTCAGAAACTATGGAAATGTTGAATTTGTCGATTTAGTTGAAATTTCATATGTACCTAACACGACCCTATTCAAAAGGTAAACCATCCATCAGTTAGCATCCATCAATTACGATGACAACATCATCCATTCATAGCCATCCTATTATGTCAACCTACCATGATGAAATTTGTAAAGGAAGATCTTCAAATTTGCCTGCTTGCCTCGTCTTGTTCAATCGCCATCGAGCTGAGAATCGCGGATGCCTTGGTCATGTGACTTTCTCCTCCGACGGTGTCCCATTCCAAGTATGCTTAAAAGTTAAGATTAGGCGTGCACCCCTCTACATGCAGATTCTATCACCCCAAAGTGCATATAACAATTATTAGTTAGTAATAATACACTTTGATATATATTGAACGTAACATAATGCCTCTCATTCCCTAACACAAGATTGTACAATCTTAAAATAGGAATAATGGCTTTTCATATATCCATACGCTGTCATACCGCATTGTTCCAGTGAAAGCCTGATATAATATTAACCCTGTTTATAGTAGTATAAATATATTACAGTCTATTGATATATCGTGGTGGTAGTGCTTGTTAGTCTAATTTTACCAGATGTGCCATCCACGAAGTCCTTAAAAACGACATGGTTAAATTCATAGTTCAATACCAGTAAAGTAGAAACACAGTGAGGTTTATAACATAATTATTCCTTCTAGTTATGACATATAGTTTACTTTGATGTACAGTATTTAATTTAAGTAAAATTGTGTCTAGTTAAGCTTGACTAGTTACTGATAATGTCATGACAACACACACTAGTTAAACTTAATGCTTATGCTAATTTCAAAACAAAAAAAAAATAAAGAAATTGAATTGAACTTTAAAATTAAGCCATAAATATGAAGAGAACCATTTAAGAGTTCTCATGTTCGTACTTCCACTGACATGTGCTTAAATCGTCATTCTAACCTACTGATTGATTGAGCAATATTTGAAACATCAATGTCAAATATCGCCTGTGAGTGGTATTAAATGGTTGACTATTCTTAGTCTGAGATCTTACTATAATATGGTAAGATGAACTAGAATATTATAATGGTTACGCTTTGATCTGTGGTAAAATGGTATCAGTAATATTGATTCAAAATAAACTATCCTCATTTCATAGAGTCAATTGCTTGATATTTTAGGGTCACAGAGTACACATTTGTAAATAAAGTCTTCGCTTACGAAAACGTGACAGAACATATGAAATACATATTTGTGAGGTAAGGAAACGTTCTACCATTTCGAAATCAAAGTAAACGATAGGATCAGTAACCCTTTTCAATTATTTTCGAGCCATGAAATAAGGAATAGAATCTATCCACTAGAGTTCGGAAGGCTAAGAAGGGCAAAAATTCCGATAACGAGAAGGCTCATATAGTGTAGTTGGTTATCACATCTGCTTCACACGCAGAAGGCCCCCAGTTCGAACCTGGGTGTGAGCAATTTTTATTGGCTAATTTTTTCTTCTTTTTAAATTGTTGTACGACTTTGTGTATTATCCCAAAACCGAACGAAGTTCTCGTGAGAGACATAATGGTTTTATTGAGTTGTTCAATGAATCTATCTGCACTTATAGAGTGTGACTATTATGTCTTCAAAAATGTGAAACAATCCAAAATATTAGAGGTTGTTCAATGTGACTCCCAAATCACCGAAGCAACTTGAACAAGTCTTAGTGCTGGGCTTTTGATTAGCAACGACAAATATAATACATAGTGTATTGAATAGTGCAGAAAAGAATTTTTGGGGAGTGGAGGATCACTGCTCAGTGACCAACATATATATTTGACCAGCCTATGCTACTGTGGTTGTTAATCCATGGTTCCTCAAGCTTGCGAACAAACAAGGAGTTTTTGTATCTCATTACGGCAGTTTGAGAATGATGTAGAACATTTCGATGGTATCTAGGTAGTAATTTGGAAAAGAAGAAAGTGTTGAATCGCCATGTTTACTTAGGGAATCGAAGTTGATTTTTGAAAGATATCTAGTGATCTCAATTGCAAGGAATTGTAAGTTTGGCAGAAAGTTTGATGCACCGTGGCCGGGCGGAAAACCAAAAGACCTTTATGCTGGTATAGACAAATGGGAATGAAATTACATGATTAAATGCAAAAACGAGCTATATTGAACGTATGAATGAAAGTACTGTTGAAAACTTAATATAAATCGACTCTTAACCCACACCTTTGAGAGCCACACCTTTGAGATCTATCTTCACACCTTCAGGTTCACACTTTGTGGATTCTCATTTGAACCTGCCCTGCTTTGTCCTGTTTTATCTACGCCAGTCGCATCCACTCGCTAGGAGAGTCGATACCAACCAAATCTTGAACAACCTCGAGCAGCTTTTGAAGTTCCATGACAAATGAGCCACTATTTAAAAAGTATGCAGCGGCCACACTAGAATGACAGGTCAAAATTGAGCGGCGTAGGGAGATACCTATGGAAACATACTTACGTATACGCAGGATCCTTAAAGTAGGATGCTGAGTCTGGTACTTGACGGATTGTTTCACCATATTCGGCGAGAGCATCCTTTGGATAATGCAAGTGAGGAGGTAGTGACGTCTTTGCAGCCAACGCTGCCGATACCAGCTTGAATCCAGTCATGACGGTAGCAATCTGAAAAGAGATTAAGGTGAATTCAGTTGTCGGTGCAGGATGTGTGCGAGATAACAAGGTCTGGGTTAATAAAAAGCTACTTACGTATGTTTTACGAGCTCCTTTCGCCTTCCGAGTCAGATCCGCACGCAAAACCGGAGGAAGCTTTTCCAGTGATGCAGCCTGGTACGAACAGCATCTAGTTAGAAACCTGTTCCGTTTCGTACTCTTTTAATTGAACGACTCTCACCATAGCATATACCATATCGGCCATATTGTCCACGGTATCCAGTAACTTTGCATACTTTTCCTGAGGATACTTGCCACGGAGCGGAGGTTCGTACTTTGCGTGAGCAAGTAAAGTTCTTTCCAAAGCAATCTCACGCTGGATATTGAGGGCCAACTTTATAAATTTCTTTCGTTGCCGCTCTGACATATGTACAGTTGGATCTACGCGTTCAAATGAGTATACAATGGCAGAGTATAGAGTTCCGATATCTTGAACTGTTTGGGCCAATCTGTAGCGAAGCTCCACTCTGCCTGTGATTGGGAAAGGAATACAGTACATGATGGAAGCAGCAACGACACCAATAACGACAAGTAGACATCTCTGGAAGAGCAGATAGAGTTTGCGTGAGAATATGGCATGGAATTGCAAGTATAGTTCAATTGCAATTAGTTACCTTTCCTGCGACTTCCCATACTGGCTCCGGGTTATCCTGTAAGACGTAGCTGTAACGATATGCAACAACCTGTGTAAAGCGATAGGAGAGTCAGCTCACAGGGCGAACACAAATGGCTTGGCTATGCAGTGGTTAGCCTATGACCATCGGATACTTACTAAGGTTAAAGTAACTTGAGTCATCAGTGTACAAATTCTCCAGAAAGGTTTGTAAAAGAAAAGATGGTATAGAATATAGTTAATGATGAACATGACGACACCAATAGCGTATGTGATCCCTTGACACATTTCCCAAACCACAATTCCTAGGATAGAACCGGCCACAGTGCCAAGTAGACGAAGAAAGAATCTGTGTGATATGGAGATAAGTTGGTATTTAGTCAGTTGAAATGATCATTTGGTTCATTGTACTGGCGACTATGGATGTGGATTGATGAACAGTATTATTGGATACCATCTTAGCAGCTATTGACATCTCTGGTACATACCCAAATATCAATAATCCAGAGGTAGGGAACATCCAGAATACGAGAGTAATAACAGCCCATTGACCACGCCATTGGTTATACCAGGCAGCAGAAGATGGGAAATACGCTGGAAGAGCTAAAAGAACGCATCCAATAGATGTCTTCAATACTGTCAGTGTGTTAGGCTCAAACAGCCACACCTTGAACTGGTAGATCTTGTACCAAAATCTTTCCCATCTTGTCGTTGGAGCTGACACATCAGGATCACGTCGCAAGACACGACCTGTCGAATCCTCTTCATAATTATAAGGGCCACCAGAGCGATCTAAGGAAGCTTGTTGATAGTTTATGCGACTTGCCGTCCTAGCTAATTGAGCAGTGCCATCCCCTTCGGTCATTTGATTGCCATTGGCAGTGATATCCTCATCACGAGTGTCTTCCTTAAGCCATTTCCTGAAGGTAATATTCGGCCAACAAATGTGGCGTTTACATCGCTCCTTTTCCAACAAAGTTATGAAATCTGCCATTTCCAAGACTTTCTCGGCATATTCGCGCAGATTGTACTGGAATAGCAGCAACAGCAACAATGCTCTATGGGGTTCTCTCTCGGTAAGCTTGGACATGAACAGATGGTCCATGCTTGATATACGATCGTGCTCAAAGGTTTTGATAGCCATTTGCAGTCTATTGGCAAACGGACAGTCGGATATGTTTGATGTAGATATGCATTCATCCTTATACAGGTTTGATAGGTTTGGAAGATCAGTTGGCGATTGTGGCTTTTCCGGTACTTCTCCGTTATGAAGACAATTGAGGCGAGTCATACATTCTGAAACTGCATTTTGGCACTCCAAAGCAAGGGCGTTGCAGATGGGTCTGATTACATTTAAAATGTCATTGTACTCTTTTATCAACTCATCAGTGTCAGTGATTGTTTGGGATTGCGAATCTGAATGTACGCTAGAGGTATCCTGCATGACTGGGTTCGCGTCCAAATTGGCCGTTTGCCATTTCTTTAGTATGCCGCCAGTTTGAGCATCATACATTTCCTGTTCTATAACTCGACTGAGACCAATACCATGTAATGGTGCTCTCATTGATTTAACCAGTTTGGTTAGATGGCTAAAATCCTTTGCGGTGAGCTTGGAATACATGATCTCACGTTGTACAGCTCGCTTGCTTTCAGTGAGCATCAATATGTTCCCTTGCAATTGAGAATGGATAGCCGAGAGCGGTGTAGCATGTTCTGGGAGTGCTAAATATGGATCCCGTAAGAAGACTTCGACTTGTTGGGAGAGCAATTTATTGAAAGAGTCGAGAGTCGTTGCAAACATGGTGATGCAGCTGTTGGCTGTATCTTCTGGCCATATTACGATATCGATGACCACGGCGAATCCACCACCTATGCAAATAGGGATGACAAATGACCACTAAAATGAAGATTGGGATTAGATTATGGCAGTGGAGTAGACAGCAGGGATAAGTATATGACAACTTACAATGACAGTTGGTAAAAACGTGGGAATTATGGCTGAGGTTGTCATGGAGAAAATCAGGACGATACATCCAAGAATACCAGCAAAATTTGCTAATGTTCTCCAAAAGAATTAGAAAAATGCCTCATTGTTGTAGATATTCATATTAAACCTGCTACTCGAAAACTATTACCTTTAGGATAGGCTGTTCGGACCCAATTGTTGAAAAATGTCCCAATGAAAAGGAAAATTGCTAGTATTACTCCGCTGCTGACTTGCAATGGATTTGCATTGGTATGATCTCTGGACAGGTTGGCAAGGTACATGCCTAAGAAAAGATCAATCAATATGAAGATGAAAGAATATGATACCGATATTTGAGTAGAGCTTGCCTAGAAATGACCACCCAGCACTGAGCATTGTTCCGAGCAGACTGATTATCACCACCTACCACAAATGGGCTTAGTAAAAAAAAAAAAAAATAGGTAGGAAAAAATAGGAATTCAGAGCCAGCGCAAGCATCACTAACCTCAACCTGCAGTCCGATTGGCTTCACCGGGCAAAAGAATATCATAGCGATGCAGGTAAGCAAAGTTCCTTGACCGATGCCTATATTGGTCACACGGTCCAACACCAACACTAATGTTACGGTCAATGCAATATCGGCTTTGAGGGTCTTCTTAAATTGATTATAAGTTGGTAACTTGGATAGGAGCTTTTTAGTTGCACTAAGCTTAGGTGCTGGGCTGGACTTAGAGTTTTCTTTTGTAAGTGCGTCCTGTGTAGTAGTAGATATTATCGTTGACGATGGTTTGTCAAAAGCAGGCTGGATCTGATCATTCCGGGAGATTGCTGGTGTTATATCCAAGACGCTTGCCTCGTTATTAGGTTGTTTCTGGAGCTCCTCATTAGATAAATTTGACATTCTTGAATGGAGCCGTAAATGATTGCTGGAGAGCAAAGACGGGCACTTTGTTTCAAATTTGTGACAGGTGAAAATGTCCATCGAAAACCCTGCAGATCGGCAAACTCTGCGATTTTGGGTTTCACCAGGCTGCTGTTGGCACAATTCACCTCTGACAGCCAGTAATTCCCTCTCTCTCTCAATCACGATTTCGTTCACAGTGTTAATATCATTATATTTCGGTGGTCAATTTTTTTTTAACTACAATCTAGCCCTAACACCATTCTTCAATCTCTCCTGCTCTTCCTCTTCTTTAATCCAAGTGGTCTTGATAACAACTCGTCGCAAGATCTTTCCACTAGGCGACTTTGGTATACTGCTCACAAATCGGATACCCCCTCGGAGACGCTTGTGAGGAGCAACATGCTCTGCGACATATTTTTCGATGGCACTCGCAAGTTCTGGGGAAGGAACTGCACCTGCTTGTAAAACAATGTACGCACGAGGATATTCGGTAGCTTGAGCCGAGTTATAGACCCCAATAACACAAGTATCAGCAATATCGTCACGGCCCATAAGTAATGCCTCCAGCTCTAATAGTATATTCAATTGGTAAGTGTCTGTATTCATGAGTAGTGATTTGCTCAAAACTCCAGGAAAATTACCGGCAGGTGCGACTTGAAAACCTTTCACCTTTATAAGCTCCTTGAGTCGATCAACGACATAGCAGTGGCCATCTTTTGACATCTTTCCAATATCTCCTGTCCTTAGCCAGCCATCAGCGGTGAATGTCTCTGCGTTTGCTTCAGGGTTGTTAAGGTAACCTTTCATAATGTTTGGACCCCGGATCACTATTTCTCCTTCTTGCTCCAGGCCCAAAGCTATATTAGAACTGGTAGTTAGTAATGAAAACCTTCGTTTTTCTTAAACGGAAACACCTCGTTGAATAAAGAATTACCATGTCCTTGTTCATCGACGATTTTCATCTCATTGTTTGCAATCAGGACTCCAACCGAACCTGAGAGTAGAAAGACGTGTTCGTCAATTTGTGTTTGATTGATATGTTTGTAATATATTCATACGTGACCAGATTGTGTGCTGTAAAATGAGAATACTCTTAAGAACAAAATTTTTTTACCTATTCTATCCAATTCGTCAACGGGTTGGGAAGTTGTTGTGGACGAACATTCTGTCATGCCGTATCTGCGTGTGAAGCAGTTAGTACACTGAGATCTGTGCACGGTTTATAACACCGCTTGACAAATATACCCTTGTTTCACACGAATTCCCATTTGCCTATAAATTGCGTCGATGTGTTCTTTGCCAAGTGGAGCAGCACCACATCCAAGCATTCTCAGAGAACTGGTATCATATTTCTTGACCAATGGATCTTTTCCGAGATGAACCGCTGCAGTGTATAACAACGTGAGCTTCTAATGGTTGATACACAACCTTCAAAAGTTTTTCAATTCTTACTCACCAACTGGAGGTACTATGTTTGCAAATGTAATCTTGTACTTCTCCACAGCTTTTAAGAAATTTTCCAAAGAGTACTTAGGTACCACAACCAGTAATTGTGCACGATAACCACAAACGCTCAGAATCAAAGAATTGATGCCATAGATATGATAAAACGGTAGGAAACCCATGTAAACGTCATTAAGTTGGTGAAAGTTCTTGTCAAGAGCAGTTACCTGCAGTACTATAAAACATGATTTAATCTCAGTAGATAAGTAGATAAAAGCATTGCAGCTGTTTCAACAAACGACATACCATTGCTGACAAAGTTGCGGTGAGTCAACATGACTCCTTTCGCTCTTCCAGTGGTTCCGCTAGAGTAGCAGATAAAGGACAAATCTTCACTTGGGTTGATTCCAGTAATAGGGAACTGAACATGCTCTGCTCCCATAAGAGATCTAAATGGTTTGCATCCCTGTACCTCAATGTCTCCAAAAAGATAAATATTGCTAGTAGGAATATTACATTTCGCAGCGGCACTCAGTACTAGAGGTAGCAGAGCTGGCACGGTAACAACTGCCTTGGCTCCCGAGTCAGACATCTGATGCAGAATTTCATCTATTTAATTTAAATGATTTGGTTAGTATTGAGTGATTGGCTATCAACGTTTCACATCTGCGTGATATATGCTATATAACTCACTTTCTGTGTATGCCGGATTTCCAGGAGAGATGACGCATTTTGCGGCAAGCAACGAATAGTAAAGAACTGGATGATCATATTGATTTGGTGCAAAAACGGCAACAACGTCTCCCTTCTGGAACCCAGCTCGAGCAGTCCAACCATGACCTAACCTGCTTGATTGATCTCGCAACTGTCCATATGTTAATGAGTCACCAGTCGTAGCGTCTACCAGTACCTTTTTGTCCGGGGATGCATGCTTGCTAAACTCGTTTTCGGTAAACAAAAAGGTATACAAATCTAGATTGGGTATATCAATAGGAGTTCTTGGTGATTGAAAAATCATTGTTAGCGGAAAAGAAAGGGGTTTAGTCGGATCCGAATAAAACACTTAGTCAAGGTAAATAAAAATTGAACAGTCAAGTTGGTGCGGGGCGGCTAAGGATTTAACCATCTAGCGTACCATTAAAGGCATCGGAAAATCTACCACGTCTGATTTGAATGAGCGTTCCAAATCCCACGGTGCCACCGAGGATAGATTTCAAAGTGTGTAATTAGGAGAGGAAAGGGAAGCTGATCGAAGCAATGTATACTTTCTACTATTCACCACATTCAATATGGTTGATAAAATACCAAATGGCAAAGCACTTAATATCTACGGTGGCGAGAGGCTATGGAGGCTAGCGAAAGTCATTGTTGAATGGAGAGCTTTAAAGCTCGGAAAAATAAATGCCTTTAATAATCAATAATGCGAATTGTCCTACAGCGAGAGTAGTCTGAGAAAGATGAGAGTGGGAATATGGAATGGACTATGTATCATAACAGGTCTGTGAGGAAAAGGGTTTACTTTGATCTGGAGGTACAATGTTCAGGAACAGGCATCGAGCACCTCTTTAAGGATTGTTGGTTGTTCATATAAGGGACCACGCTAATACATTACGCATATTATCTACCTTCTCGCATATAATAATCTTAACATTCATCACCATTGCTAGTGCTCCTACAGTGACGGTACACAATCTGATATCTAACACGATGCCACAGTTTTCACCAGGCATTCATGGCCAGTCTTCAGTTGCCGCCTATGGACCCTGTGGCTTCGTAATGAAAACATTGCAAATTTAGCCATCGTTAACTTGGCTCCTTTTAGCATGACGTTTTTATTATTAGCTATTCAGGTAGTTCGGATACCTTCATACAAAGATTGTGGAAGCTCTGCTATAGATGGCAAGGAAAGTATTTCTCACGTAATCGACGTTTCAGAAATTTTGAAAATACTGTGGATAAATCAGCTTTTCATCAATCGGTCGTCGAGATATAAAAAAGAACTTGCCAATTGCCGCAGTCAGAGTCAGTATAGTATTCAGCAGCTCAAACGGTCTCCTGTACATGTGCACTATTCTCTATGTAAAAATTCTATAAGTGTACGTTGGTGATTTTGCAGAAGTACGTTGTTTGGGTTGCAATTAATGCAATGAGCAAGATGGTACTATTGGAAAAATGCGGAAGTTGGAAGAATTACTCTACAGGTCATTGATCAGTTTGTTTGTTATGATGGTTAGTTACATCCATAATAAAAAATTGACATGAAATTATCTTGTTAATTGGACAACCCGGCAATAAGGTTGGTGTTAATATCGATGACATGTAGCCGCAGAGGTTATTATACGAATGCTAATGACAATTTACCTCGACGACAGCCTTCGTTAACTTTATGCACAACCGGGAAAAGCAAAGCATATTACCGACTTTGAATCACTCTGCTGTAGTATCTTTCTGTGCCTCTCTATAATGTTGGTGGCTAGACTGATATTCGAAAGATTTGGACGACTAAAAGTTTCAGAAAAAGGTTTGTACATGTACTCTATGAACCCAATGGCGAGAGGGGTCTTGTTGACACCAACGCTAAACGTTTCACATCTGTTTTTCTTTAGTGCTTTTGAAAGGATGGTCTACCATAGGGTGCAAATTTTAATAGGTGGCATAGCATATTTTGGCATGTGGTTTGCTTCGTCTTGGTGGACGCGTGTAGTTTTCCCCTGATTTGAATAGCTCTAAGATGCACTATCCACTTCGTGTTTTGTCTATATGTATCTTTGTTGTGATGTTGCGGCCTGTTCCAACATCATCCCATTATCTCTTGAAATGTTGGCAGCTCTTGACTGTTCGTAAGTCAAGTTCATACAACAATTATACTTAGTTGATTGAGCTAAATACAAAGACGGCTACAAATGCCGTAAAGCAACAACCCTAGAACGTATCTCAGGATGATGAACTCTAAACACCAATTTGACATCGTCAATAACTTTTACCCCAACCTCAATTGTCAGATCCTCATACCTCGTGTCAATTATGAACCTTTTTGCGCTGTTATAGATCTGATGACATTCGTTTACTCCAAATAATATTCATTTATCAGCTTCCTCTTGTCTTTAAGCTAGTCCAAGGAGACGGGAACAATGTACAAGGACGATCAAAGGAAAAAAAAAAATAAAAAAAAACTAAGTACAAATGGTTCTTGGGAAATTCACCCGAGTCAAGTTAGGGATATCTAGATGTTGTTTAGAAACTGCGGAAGCAGGTGAGTAACAAGGTCTTTGCAACATTTCTGTCATCCTACAATGATCAACTCACCCGTGAATCTTGATATCAGACTTCTTGGCAATGTCTTCAGAAACAAGGAATTCAGCAATTTTTATTCTCTGGTCACCAGATAATTGAAGAACTTGACCCATCTCCTCAACTTCGACGACTGTGCCGTTGCAGGCAAAGTCTTTCTTGAACTTTTTCAAGATTTTCTTAGCATCGTACTCCTTGGGGAGTCCTTGAAGGGTAGTTACAGTTTTGCGGCCATTGCGTTGTTGGATACGAATGTCTGCCAATTGTGGTGATTAATGTTTGAACAAGTAAAACAATAATACAGCAGGATCAGTACAGATCAAGGCAGAATCAAAACCCTCACGAGGCATGATCATGTATATAACAATAGGTGACCAAGATCGTATGCCTCATAGCATTGGTTCCATTCAACTGTTGCTAAAATCCAAAGCACTTGGTACTTACGAATATACCCAGTAGGCTGAGCTCCATTATCATCTTCGCCAACGTCGGCAAAAGGGTCTAAAATATGGAAATTTCAATCATGATGAGTTTTGACTGACTCCAAGTAGGCATAATTAAAGGCTTGAGCTGAATGATTACCGTAGGGAGCGTTCAGGTCTTGCAGATCAGACATAAATGGATGCAAAAAACTTTTGGCACTTGCGACCCAAAACTTTCGTTTTAAAAAATGATGTTAGCGGCCGCAAAATCCACCAATCATAGCCTGGCACCGGGCGTGAAAAAAAAAAGGTAGCAATTTTCTACATTAATTCAAACAGTATCAAATGAAAACTGATAATCGATTAAAATATCAACTATAACATAATTTTGGTGATAGTATTGGACATCTTACTACGCCTTACCATTTGTACACAACGTCTAATTCCATAGTTATAGCTTCTAAGGAATAGCGACATAATGGTAAACCCTAACGCTTTGAAGCTCAGAAAAATAGCTTCATTTTGAGACAAAGGCCATTTATTTTTGTGACACAATTTCATTTGAAATTATTGATGTCACCAGTTACGAAAACAAAAAGCCTGTGAAGCCTGTGAATGCCTTCTTCTCCCATTCTCAGTGGCTGAGTTTATCATTTCTTTTATTGTTGCGACCTGCTTCATTATTACAGTAATTCAGCTTGACCAGAGTAAGTTGCAAGAATTCAAGTTTTCCTTTTAATTTCTTTATTCTCTTCCTTAGCTCTTGTACTGTCCTTCAAAGCTACCGTGACGGATTACTGAATGTACCCGAACGCGTAATGTAGTTGATTAGGACAATTGGGGCTCAAGAAATTTGATTTTGACAGTTACATTATATGTGGTGTTTTCTAAATTCTACTTCTTTTTGATCACTTATTTCCATAGTCATCTTGACAAACTTCTCTCTACCTCTCTCTCTTTCACATCCATTATTTGTAAGTTACTTTTGTTCCTGAACAACTCTAGGCTTTTGGAAGCATTTTTCCGTGTGCTACCCATTTGTTTTTCGGGTGGTAGCAAACCCTCATTTTCATCAAGCCGCTCAGCATCATCCTGCTCTTTCTCATTCTAACTGTTTCAATTCATTTCGCTTTCTTACGCCTATTCTTTGGTTGCAACTGTCGTATCCAATCTACTTTTATGGTATTTCCAATTTTCTGTTAGTTTTATTTTCCTTCTTACAATGCCCACCATGCCGCACTTTTTCTCGAAATGAACTTTTGATTCATATGAACGGCTGGTTAATATGACTCCATCACTAAGCAATATGCTAACTTGTTGTCCACTATAGATCATGAAAAATATCATTTCAACTCTACAGTGCTCGAATGAAACGCAGCAGTGATTATGTGAATCAGAGTAACTCTGATATCAACAAGAAGCCAAGATTTACGCCAAATCCATATGGGTACGTATTCAGTAATTAATACATGTTATTTTGGATAGTAGACTGATCGAAGTTACGTGTAATCAGTGATATCTACTCGCAATATGGAGCAATGAACCCAAATGCAGCAGCAATGTCCATGTCACAGTATTCACAAGCAAATGCCTTCTCGCCTGGAGTCGACAACTCGAATGGCTTTGCGGCTCCTGGCCAGTTTAATGGAGCCAACTCTATGTATGGTTCGATGAGTGCCTACGCCGCATCTCCCATGATGATGAATACACAGTTTGCAGGAATGTCAAATTCAAGAATGGCTGCCGGCTACCCACAATCTGCCTTTCCAATGGGTTTCAACGCAAATACCAATATTGGCGGTACTTCGCATTCCGGAAGTGAGCCATCTAGGACAATTTACCTTGGAAACTTGCCAGAGGATGTCACTTATAATGATGTATTGAATCATGTCCATACTGGAGTTGTTGAATCACTAAGACTCCTCTCAGAAAAGAGTTGTGGATTTCTGTCGTTTCTCGACTATACAGCAGCACAAGCATTCTACATGGAGTTTAATACTTATCGCAAGCTGAATATCAACGGTAATGACGTCAGAGTAGGATGGGGCAAGAATGGCAATATCCCAAATGCAGTGCAGACGGCTGTGCAGAGCGGTGCTACCCGTAACGTTTATCTCGGAAATCTTGAGGAAGACGTTACTGAGGAGGAACTTAAGGACGATTTGGACAGCTATGGTCATATCGAACAAATCAAGATAGTACCAGAGAAGCACTGCGCGTTTGTTCATTTTACAAGCATATCTGCAGCTGTAAGCTGTGTCACCAATCTTCCAACTGAAGCCAAATGGGAAACTCGTCGTGTCAACTATGGTAAAGATAGATGTGCATACAATCCAAAGCAAGGTGCAAACCAATCGATGCAACAGCAAAGCTTTAATTTTCAAAATCCTTTCCAATTTGCATACGATCCTTATGGCAATTCTCGTAACCCTCAGATGGCTTCTCAAATGATGTCGCAATCATATATGACCGGTAACTCTGCAACATCAACAACCGTTTACCTTGGCAACATACATCCTGATACCACATGTGAAGAGATATGCAATGCTATTCGCGGTGGAATACTGTATCAAATTAGGTATCTTGATGACAAACACATTGCCTTTGTAACCTTTATGGATGCCACTGCTGCTTTCAATTTCCATCAACTGCTCAGCTACCAAGGTATCAGCATCAAAGGTCGTCGACTCAAAGGTGGATGGGGAAAACCAGCTCAAATTCCTTCATCCATTATCATGGCTGTCCAATCCGGAGCGTCTCGCAATATTTACATTGGTAATTTGGACGAAACTATCACGGAGGAAAAGCTGAGAACAGATTTTTCAGAATATGGCGATATCGAATTGATTAACTTTTTGAACGAAAAGAGTTGCGCGTTTGTCAACTTTACGAGTATACAGAGCGCCATTAACGCATTGGAGGGTATCAAGAATAAGGATGATTACAAGAAACTCAAGATCAATTTCGGCAAGGATCGATGTGGGAATCCACCCAGACTACCCAAAGCTAACGGCAATGGTGTAGAAGTATCAGGTACTCGCAATAGAGAAGGACAACCAGATGCCGTAGCGGCTGAAACGTAATTCTATTAAATCCATCTTCACAATGTATCAAAGTATAGCAAACAGTTGGATTTCAATATAAAAAAATGTTCACTTAAGTGTCTAAATAGTTGTGACTGGCTAGGAATCATGAGGCTTGAGAATTGGATGGAGAAGTAATTGGAGTAGGTGGTATTTCTTTCTTCTTTGTTTTATTAACAACATTTATTATTCCTACTTGTATTTTAGCAATTTAATAAACCAGAGATAATACTCTATTCGACACTACTTTTCTATTCTTCAGAACTGTGTTATTTACATTATACTGTCAGCTATTGCGTGAAGTACTAAGTGTAGTTCCGTAGCTTGGACTACGGTTGAACCTGGAATGGTATCCTTGACGACTGTTGTTATGGAGAAAGATCCTTCCAAAAAAGTTCTGCGCAGGCATAGATGAAACAGTCACAACCTGTATAAAATAATACGCTTTTGTCTCTTTTGACAGCGGTGAAAACGACATAATCATGAGCCAGGACACAATAACTCTACCTGCTGCTGCTGACTTCCACCTACACTTGCGTCAAGATGAAATGATGCGCATGGTCACACCCATGGTGTCTAAAGGCGGTGTTTCTCTTGCTTATATTATGGTACATCGCCGTATTAATTATTGTGGATCCAAATGCAAAAAGGAACTAATTCACATACTGTTAACAGCCTAATTTGAAACCACCGATCAGCACGACTGAACAAGCTCTTGCCTATAAGAAAGAACTCGAACAGCTTGCTCCCAATGTCACTTTCTATATGACCTTGTATCTGTCACCAGAGCTCACTGTGGAAGAAATTCGCAAGGCATCCAAGGCTGGAATTGCTGGTGTAAAGTCATATCCTCGAGGAGTTACAACAAACAGTGATGGCGGTATCGAAAACTATGAAGTGTATTATCCAATCTTCAAAGCTATGGAGGAAGAAGGCATGGTCCTCAATTTGCATGGCGAAATCCCATCAGACGCTGAAAGTGATATTTGTGTGATGAACGCCGAGGAACGATTCCTTCCACAACTCGAAAAGCTCCACAATGCTTTCCCAAAACTTAAAATTGTTCTCGAACATGCTACCTCAAAAGCTGCTGTCGAACTCGTCAAGCGGTTGGGTGACACAGTTGGTTGCACCATTACCGTTCACCATCTTCAATTGATCGTCGATGACTGGGCCGGTCAACCACATCATTTCTGCAAACCTGTCGCTAAATACCCCCATGATCGCGCTGCACTTCAAGAAGTCGTGCGCTCAGGTGAGCGGATGATAATTGATTATAGATCCATTTATATTCAGCAAAAGTAACCGTCTTCTTCCAAATAGGGCACCCGCGCTTCTTCCTCGGCACTGACTCTGCACCGCACCCCAAAGGCACCAAAGAGACTTCTTGTGCCCATGCTGGTGTCTTCACTACCCCTCTTGTGCTCCCCTATCTGGCTCATATCTTTGATTCGCTTGGTTGTCTTGATAAGCTTGAAAACTTTGCCTGTCATTTCGGCAAGGCTTTCTACGGATTGTCTCAAAAACCGGAATTCGAAAATGCTACCGTCACCCTTGCTAGAACCGGTCCTAAACTTGTTGTCCCTAACGAGTTCCATATTTCTCAAGACGCAAAGCCAAGCTCTTTTGGAAGTGTTGTGCCATTTTTGGCAGGTAAACCTCTTGGCTGGGTAATTAGCAAAGACTTTTAAAGACATTGGCAAATTATATATTATGCCATCGATGACAAATTAGAATTAACAATGAAAACCAGAAAATGATGCATCTATAATAAAAAACCAAATTGTTCTTATTCTATAGTAACAAAGTTCTCTTCTTCTTGACTGGAATTCCCAATGAATTTGCATCTACTTCGTCTTCGTGTCCTTGTGCGCCATCCTTCTCAACTTCGTGTGAATACGTTTCCATAAACCGAGTTTTCGATTCTTCAAATGTTTTTCGTTCAATAGATTGGCGGATCGACTCGAAAAAGTTTGTATATTGATAAAGATTGTGGCTAATGTTCAGATTAGTTTTTAAAATGTGTATTGGTATAGGATACTTTGAACATGACGTACCACATCAACAATACCAAACCCAACATTTCATGTGCATTAAGTAGGTGATGTATATATCCTCGAGAATGTGGAGCGGTACAGCTGTAGCACTTGCATCCTTTCTTGAGTGGGTTAAAGTCATCTGCAAAGGAAGGATCCCAAAGATTGATAGATTTTGGTTCTTTGTTTGAGTGATCGCTGACAGCCTCATTCTCTATATTTCCAAAATCAAACGTCAAGGCTCTGCCTTTTTCTGTCATTTTGGATACATATGTACCATCAAACAAATCGATTCCTGAGGAAACACCTTCGAGCACTTTCTCTGGAAATAGCAGTAAGGTCTATATTGTGCTAAATAAACACTCCAAACCAATCACTACAATGTACAAACGTTACCTGGACTTGAGAAACCGTATGCTAGTCGAGGCTTATCCTCTGGTAATTGCTTGAGTGAAATTTTAATTAAATCGAGCCCTTGGTTACCAAAGCCAAGCCCACTGACCACAAATCCAGACACCTTTCTCTGAGCTGATTCCAGGGCAGATCGGATGCGTTCTTGTTCAAACTGACTACCAACCAGGGTGGCGAATACCGGTATATCGAGGCTTTTAGTCTTTTCTAAGCATTCATCGAGCCATCGAAGCGTTCGATCTACAGACTTCCTGACTCGTTTATTTCCTGGTTCGGTATCCGACAAAACATCGGCGATGACCGCGTAAAAGTCAGGCTTATATTGAGAGATCATACGACACCAAAGTTCTGGAGTGATTTGTCGCACACCACCATGTGTGTTGACCGAAAGATACTTTTCTGTATTCGCAGATGATGGTACATGCCTTGAAGGATCTCTGGTATCCAGGAAGAGGAGGTATTTGTTCGCGTTTAAGTAGGAATGTAGTCCATGGGGGTATGACAGGCCAGCTGGCTCCTTTTGCTCATAGCTGTTTGTACGTAGTAAATTAGAAATATTCTGACTGGATGCCATCTCTTCAATTTCGACCCTGTACTTACAAATGTTCTGCCGAGATCTGTAGAGATTCTACTGGGACGAGTTCCAAGTTGTCCGACGTCAAATGAGGAACTGAGCCGCGAACAGTGTGGGTCAAAAAGGTTGGTGTGGACAAACTGCCTACTCTACCCTCTCTCTTTGCAAAATTTACAGTTCCTCGACGCAACAAGGATCCTGCCTCGGAGTGCAGCGTGAAAAATGGACTTGTCATTTACCAATTTGTGGTTATTGTGAAGCTTGAACGAAGTTGCCAGGAAATTTTTAATTTTCGAAGAAAGGCAGTCACCAGCACTTGTCAAGCACAAAGGTGGGGTATTGTCGTCCCTCACACCACGGCCATAGAACAGTGGACTACTTGTAAGCATAGAAGAATTTAGTATTAAATTAATCGTCATTTTCAAAATTTCTAGGAAATGGTAACTTCCAAGTCAACCGCTAAAAAGCAAAGGCAACTATACTAATGACTCCGCTTGGACTACCCACAATCAAAAAGATAACTCCTACATGAAATGAAGCCGTGAGAGCATCATTTATGGATTTTGTAAATTTATTATCATTATCAAAGAAGACTTATTATCTCTGGGTTTCACACCAGTGTTGAATGGCAAGATCATGCGTAATAAATACTTTATGAGTGATTACATGACGAAACCAAAGGTCAAGCTGGACTGAAAAAGCAAGTGTTACGGATAAGATGTGGTTGGCTTATATCAATGGTGGATAAGCGAACGCATGGACCACTTGTAAATAAGCCTTTCGTGATCTGAGAATTCGCATCATAATGGGGAAGTTCAAAGCCATTGATATTTAATTATCAACCAATGCCATAAGATATCTCATTTACCATTTTTATTTTCTTTTATCTATATTTTGTCGATGAGTTTGCAGAAAGGTAAAGTTCTTTTTTTTTTGGATAAAAATTCAAAGTACCTACTAGCCATGGACCATGTAGAATGGTCGGAATGTCCATTTTACACCTTTGCATGGGTTCCCATCAGCAGATAACTGAAAAACTGAGAAAGCGACATGATGTAAACGTGACTGAATGCTAGTATCATCCAAAAAAAAATGGGAGAAATTGCATGCTCGTTGTGCACGTCTATACACAACACCTTAGAGCAAAGAAGACATTTGGTCCGGACTCGAATTTTACTATCTTATATTCGCTGCAAGTGGTTATCATTAGCGTTGCTAACCTAAGAAATTAAGAAAGAGACACACTTTATTTTGGCATGTACAGCGATATATCATCGCTGCAATTTTTTGAAAATATACTGTCGTGATAGCGAAAATATGAAACACAAAATATAGGCGTTCCCTCTGATATTTCACGGTTAGACGCTCAGCACCTCATACCAATTTATCAGTCCTTTATAATTTGATAATCAAATACGATAATTACATATGTTTGATCCATCTTAGTCAAGAGACACAAAGGCGCTTGTGCATATGCATGCTCGTTGACTATTCGTCATCCTCAAGTAAAGATTTCATTGTGGACCGAATAAAAAAAAAATAGTATGTTAGTCCCCTGATCATTCACTAAACGATATGTATGGTCCTGTATGCTTACAACGTGAAAAGATAGCCAGTATATGCTTAAACTGTTGGTATATGTGGAAAAAAATTTACTGTCATACGACGATATTAAACATAACTGTAAAGAAACATGCAGGGTAACCACAAATGCTTTTAGTTAATCAATCAGTACTATAACATCTCACAGTCCCCTAACAAAAGCTTTGAATAGTAAAATACAGGATAGAAGAGAAAAAATATTTTAGATGGATATCATTATTATGGTAGTTTTCATTTCATAGTCAGGAGTGCAAATTTATGCGACTGTTCTTCAATACATCTGGGGACATGAGGGTGTTGACCCAGACTTGGGGTTTATACTGATGTGCTCACTTTTCCCTCCTATTATTCGTAGATGGATTTGGAAATGAGGTTGATAACCAATGTGGCAGGTGTCAATATGTATGATTACTGACTAGCTGATTATTTTATAAATTGAACATGGATAAACTCACTTGTTTTTGTTTTGGATTTAACATTTATCATTCTCTTCTTATCATATTCTCCAAAAAAGCTCTTTTATATTTCAACTTTAGTTCAAAACATACCTCAGCATACATTGCTAATTAAAACATGGGTGCTACTCAGGAAAATCGAAACAGCCGTGCTTATTCGTCGGGCAAACGCCCAAGAGCGCCTATCGCATGCTTTAGATGCCACCACAAGAAGGTATACTGATGGTCTTTTTGAAAGATTTGATTTAATAGAAACAGTTTTTCTAAACTATTTATTTCCCTGAAAATCCAATATGAAGGTGCGCTGCGATGGCGGCCATCCAAACTGTACCAGATGTTTTTCAACTGGTGTCCTTTGTGCCTATCCTAGTTCACGTCGGTCTAGAAATACGCAGCCGGCAAACGTCGACCCCTTTATTGACAACTTGTCACAGCTAGAAGGCCGTATACGACAAATAGAGACAGCCATGGATTGTCAAAGAGATATCATTCAACAGATTGCTTCTGGAGTTGACAAAAAGGAAAAGATGGATATCAACCTTAGCAAGCTTGTCAGTCAAATGAGAAAGACAGAAGACGAAGTCCAAGACTCTCGATCTATCCTTGCTCAGCTTCGTCTAAAGGGAGAGCAACGTATAGCAAAAAGCAAGAGATCACAAAGTCCAATCAAGTGTGATAACTCAACTAGCAATTCCAATATGGAAGATAGCGAAGAAAAGGAATCTCAAAATATATTTGATACTGACGATTCTGGAAACAATAGTACTTCTGATATGCCGTCCATGTCATCCAGTCCACGAGCTAGTATATCATCCTCGTCTTCATGCTCATCCACACCGAACCATGGTAATTCAAATGGACACTATAACATGCTTTCCTACAATGCCAATAACACATTTGGTGTTCATCCAAACGATACCACGTTGTCCATTGCACCTGAAATGTCTTTTGGTCAACTCGGAGACCAAGTTTCAGATATGATGCTGGGATCACAAGCTACCATGTTCACTTCTCCAAGCTGTGGACAATATAGCCCACAAGATATTAGTTCCTTCATGTTTGCGCATGGACAACACCAAAATTATTCACTCCCACAACAGCCTTCTCCAACTAGACTTCAAGATGCGGATCTAGTTGCTGCTGTTCAAGCATTACATAACGGCCAGGAAGTCTGGTACTGCTGATCGTATTTACCATTTTCTTCATTATTTATAATATGCATTGGATAGCTTTTCTCATTATACACTTTGTCAGCGTTATACTTCTTGCAATGATACTCTTAGCATTCATTTACGGCATGTCTTCAATTATTACACAATTCTTGTTTTTTCTTTTTTTTTTTCCGTTTCATTGTCAGGTCATGATGTGGTTCTCCAAGCTGTGGACAAAACTTTCATATAAAATCCTATGATTCCATCCGTCTCTCTGTAGGAAATGGTATGATAGCATATATTATTCCAAATGCTATGATGCGCCAGGGCGGTTTTGCCGTAACTTTACCGGATGTTTATTTATATAATTGTACAAGAGAAATGTGCCAGTACGCAGTCTAAGGCTGGGCTAGGCCTGGGCCTTTTCTAAACTGGTTGTAATCGAATGGTCGGTATGGGATACACATCCCATGCCTGGACTAAGCTCCGGGAGTCTCCTTCTTTCCCACCATGCTCGTAGTCTACCACCTATTCCGTGCAAAAATATCACTCGACGGCTTGGAGCTGGGTTGATACTTTCTATTTGGTGCTCCGAAATGTATCCCGCAGCGTCAAAGGTATATTGAAACACTCCTTCAAAGGTCGATTTAGTGACTGCTCCAGTTGACATGGCTGCACTAGCACGGGATAAACCTTCCAGCTGCCATCGTACTTGTAGTCGTGTTGGAGCTTGTTCCGTATCATCCATGACTCGCATATTCAGTATTTCAAAGGTGATATCTCGATAGTATAGGTCCACGCTATATCGCAGCATTTCCGATATCCCTATGTATGCTGTCCTTCCATGTATACGTATCTTTGTATAATGTGGATCATGTAACAAGATGTGTGAATGGTACATATGATGATCTACTAGACCGTCGCGAAAGAAGTACGGTAGTGTCGATTGCAAAGTATCTATGGCTACCAGTGCCAATTCGAATAATAGACATGAATAAAATGTCTCAGTCGCTTTCAAGAAGAAATTCTACGCTTACCATTCCCAATCTTTAATTTGCGATCGTTGTTGCTCTCCTGCTTTGGCGAACTGGACGAATATTTTAAAGCACTTGTGCAGATGACTGGAGTACGTCCCATCCATAATGTTGTATCTAGTTTGCTGCATCTGAGCGCATGGTGTGTTAAAAGCCAAGCACATTGTGCACTGCGCTTCCTGCATTCATACATATTTAACATTCTTGCAGTTCTTCCATGAGTTGACAATAAAAGAATGGCAAGGAATGGGAAGTGAACGTGCTGAAGGGGAGCAGTCACCAGAACTTTCGCGTGCCAAGCTGCATGAAATTTTCTTATTGGCAGGAGAATGCTATCGTGATAAATACCAGGACCGTACAGCCTTCCACAAGATTAGAAAAGCCCAAGATATTGTACATAAGTGCCGATGGATATATCTAAAAGAATGTATATACTCTATCTGAACGTTGCGTTTGGTGTGACAAGAGAGGAGAGGAGCCTTTCATGGACTTGAAGCAGGCGCTATATACTTTTCTCAGTTTCTATTCAATTCTATGTGCTGAGCATTATATTGCTCGGTTGGTTTAATGATCTCTAAGGTGAGATACTAGATCATTCACGAATTAAATGTACACATTCGATGTGACATAGATCATTGTACCGTCTTATTGCCTTTGTAACTCTCAAAATTTCGTTCAGTTGGGTATGTGCTGATGTAATTGCCTGTTACAAAATGCTTTTAGGCTGGCATAAATAAATATTGCTGCGGGTTGACTCTAAAGATCTTATGAGCAACATAGTCTAAGCACCAGATGTGGTATCGCATGGCAAAAACACGGGGCGCTCAAGCAATCGGCCCGCTAACAGGACAGTCGAACAAAAAGAAGTATTAAGCTGTCAATCTCTGAATATGACAAATGCTGCAAATAATGAAAGTGATATTGACATTGTGATGCCTGATGAGATTCAATCTATGTCTAGACATTAATCCAGGTCAGCTTGCATCACACCAAACCTAACTTGGGGTTTCAATCGTACTTCCGGTTCGCTGACGTTCTGTACCGCTTCTAGGTTTGGAGCGAAAAATGACTACTTGATTGTTTAACATACCGTTAAAGCAATTGGTGGTGAAAGGTTATCTATTTTACCTGAGTTTTCATAATAATCTTTCGTATGGTCCAGTGTGAAAATCATCTAAATTGCCCCAATTAAGGAGTTCTGTTGCACCAATACACAAAGTGACCTTTCTCATTCAAGCCCAGCGAGGTCATTGCAACCGTGAAGTGGGCTCTCGGTCAGCCAGAGAAAGTACTTGAACAAGACCAGCTCAACAGCTGTCATTCATTTTTTGTTATTGCTGTTGTTAATAAACCTCAGCGTTAAATAAGGTTATCGAAAATAGCGTAACATCAACTTATAGTTAAACATTGTCCGATTGCTCTCGTATTTGGCAATCACCAGCCCTGTTTAAAGATACGCCGCTGACCATACTGTACAGAATAATAATCAAAACGGATGAGGCGGCATCGATTCCAAGGTGAAATAAAAGCCGAAGTGCTACAAACCTGTCGACTTTTCTCTTCCTTTTGCTTTCAATTACTTTTCTGAACATGCAAGGTGACTCCCAACCTCAAGCTCCTCACGATAAACCATTACCATCTGGTCCTCCGCCTTCTTCGAATTCATCTCAAGCACCACCACAACATCAACCACCACCGCAACCTCAACAACAAGGCTATTCAACACCTCCCCATCAATCCTATCCTCCTCAGCCACAGGGTTACCAACAGTATCCTCATGGTGGACAAGGTCAACATCCAAACTACCAAGGAGTTCCATCTGCTGGATTTCACTCAGCCCCATCTCCTCAGACCCAGGGATACCCAAACCAATATGCACACCAACAAGGTCCACCTCCATTAACCCCAAACCCACCACAAGGATATTATCAACAAAATCCACCTCCACCTGGTGCAAATTCACCTCACGGATATTACCAACAAGGGCTACCTCCTAATCATCCTGGTTATCCACACTATCAACCAGCTCCTCCCGCAAATGCTCTTTATGATATTTATGGAATGCCGACGGCTGAACATCAGCGCTATTCAGCCACTTTCTTTAATTTCCTAGATTCAAACTACGCACCACAAAATTCGCGCGCCATTGAACAAACCAAAATCAAAGCTTTCATGGAAAGTCTAGGGGTTGATAAAAATCGAAATATTGGGGCTCTTCCTGCTAATATGTTAGAGGACTTTTACACCCATTTTGGTATTCCCTTTACCAAAAAAATGGGTCCGCCAACTGTAGCCAACGCTGTTAATGTAGCAAGCACGGTTTTCAAAGGTGCCAGCATTTTGTCCAATGTCCTTGGAGCTGGCACCGGACTTGGTGGTGGTGGCCTCATGGGAGGATTTGGTGGTGGCATGGGAAGAGGTTCGCAAACAAATATAATGATTCCAGTCATCGATAATAATGGCTTTACTACTCTGTTCTCCAATGCAGTAAAGAGAAATCCCAATGGCATGTTTATCAAGCTCAACGAAGTTATTCAAAAATTCAGACTGCCGGTTCCAGTACTCCAACGTAATCAATTGCCCATGAACCCAGATCCTCTTGTTATAGAGCAATACAAGTCGTATGAACAAATAATGATGATGAAGATGCAAATGAAGATGAAATCTACTCAAATGATGGCTAATGTTGTTGTCCAAGGAGCTCATAACGTCCAAGAAGCAAGTTTGCCAGCTGGATACACCTACAGATATACTTGAAGGGCTTAACAATTGCACTAGTCCGTATCGAACCTTCTAAATTAGTTCATGTTTTTTTTTATATTTATTGTTTTTACCTTTCATGAATAGGTTGATAGAATGGTCTTCTAGATGAAGACAATGTATTCTCTTCTCATTTAAGCCTCTGACAACTTTGTTCGAGGTACCTTTTTGTTTTGACATATTATAAACTTAGGTTGAAGTTAGCATATGAATAATTTAGTAGGATGATACGATTATAATAGTGAAGAATTCGACCGCTTTAGTAACCGTGTTGGATATGCTGAAGTAGCAGCTATGTCTGTTCCTCTGGATCGAGAATCGTGACTGCCAAGGGCTGGCGGGTAATCAAGCATATCCAAACGCGTCAGGGTCCGCTATTTCAAGTTTGCTCTGTACAATCAAATCATGCAAGCGACACGGTTCGACACGGCTCATGAAGATTTAATACACGATGTTGCTTACAACTACTATGGCAAACGCCTAGTCACATGCTCCTCAGATCAACGTTTGAAAGTCTGGGATTTCAATGAATCAGGCAATGGAGTGGCACAATGGGAATTGAATGATTCTTGGAAAGCACACGATTGTTCCATCCTCAAGGTTATATGGGCTAATCCCGAATTTGGTCAAGTAATAGCCAGTTGTTCTTTTGATAGACAAGTTAAAATATGGGAAGAGCAAGAAATAGGTAATATGACAACTAACTGTGCACATACATTATTAACTAACGGAAAAATCGATTAACCCAATGTTGTTACTGCTTCGATAATAGAACCCAAAAACAGCCAAAAGAGATGGGCAGAAAAGTTTCGATTAGTGGAGAGCCGAGGTTCAGTTCAAGACATCGAATTTGCACCAGGAAATGGAAGTTTACGCTTGGTATGAGTTTTTTTTGTTGTATAGGTACTCTCCCCAATGATGATTTCTTTTCTGAAAAACGCGGGAACTTTGATATAGGCTACATGCGCTGCTGATGGCATAGTCAGAATATATGAAGCTCTGGAGCCAACTAATTTGACACAATGGCCACAGATGGAGGAATTCGAAATATCATCAGGAGCCTCGTCACTTAATGCACATTCAGCCTCAGCAGGTGGTGGAACCGGTGCTGGGGCAATGACTGGTAGTGCATTTGGTTCTCAAGCGCCAGGTGCACTGACAGGAACACAAGGGTTGACTGGTGGCAACACTGGTCCATCAGGTGGACTTCAGCAAATAGGACCCAACCAAGGACGCAATAGTGATGCAGGTGGAAGCTATTGTCTAAGCTGGTGTCCTAATCGATGCCCAGCACCCATGATGGTGGTGGGGTTAGGCAAGGAAAATGGAGCTCGTGTAAGTTGTAAACACGAATGATTTTTAAGACAATATCGCTCACAAAACATTTTTACCCTGTCTTCAGATTTTCAAACATGACGGACAGAACAGATGGTACCCTGGCGAATACCTACCTGGCCATGAAAAGGAAGTGCATGATGTTTGTTGGGCACCAAGTATGGGGCGATCTTATCAATTAATCGCCACCGCCTGCAAAGATCAGTTTGTCCGTATTTTCAAGTTAACAGAGATTAGCGCCACCCAATCTAATCCACCACAAACCCCACAAACAAGAAATTCATCCCAATCTAAATTGAATTCAAGTCCATCTGCATCACCCAATCAATCACAAGGCGGTAAACGATTCAAAGTAGAAGTTTTAGCTGCGTTTGACGACCATCAAGCAGAGGTAAGGAATGCATTATGCTGTGGATTAAGCGTTTGTTGCGACTAACAATAATCTTAGGTATGGAGAGTGGAATGGAACATAGAAGGTACAATCTTGGCATCTTCTGGTGATGATGGTACTGTTAGGTTGTGGAAGGCAGGGTTTGACGGTGTTTGGCGGCAAATGTCTGTGATATCTGCAGATGGATCTAATGTCGGAGGAGGCGGTCATCCATCACAATGAATGAATATATAACATAGATAAACTTGTTAATTTGGCTGTCAATCCCCCAGTAAATGTATGAATTTGCGTGATTTGGGTACTGTCTGTCAGCGAAAACTGAACCAATATGGGAAAGGAACAAATTTTTTGCCCCCAATTTTTTTTTTCTGAATAAGTCCCATGTGATCTGAGCCGTTAGGTGTGTGTACTTTGTGATTGACTGGCTCCGTTCTGGTCCGTGAGTTTCTGCTTCCTTCTTGCCATTAACTAATTGCAAATGGACATTGCTCCTGTCGTCAATTCCTACTATGAGAACTTCCTGGAATTACTGGCCCAGATTCTTTCCAGGGCCGTGACCACCAAGGAACAGGAGGCCATTCTGCAAGGCCTAAAAGACTTCCAGGAAAAGCTTCGACGGCTTAGCAGGTACAGTTTTGACTCCAGCAAACGCACATAAGGACCTAATAGCAAAGGAAACGTTATGTTAATGATACTTTTCTTTATCTATCTAGCCAAAATCTTCGTCGCCTGCAGTTGGAAATAAGTGAGAAGGAAGCTCAGAGACCTTCATTTTGCAAACATGAAGGAAAGACTTGCGCACAGAACTGTACTCGCGGATTCATCAGAGCCTTCGTCATGTCGTTCGGTATCAAATATCTAGTGGCCATCTTACCGGCTCTTCTGACCGGAAAGTTGTTTAAAAAGTTAGTACATCATGTATCACAGAAGAATGACAATGGTTTTGCGTGATTCTGCGTTACTATTGAAACTTGCCTGCTTAACTAATGTTATCATCTTTTAACACTATAGGCCTGGGCTACTCAAACAAATGGCTGGCAAGTAAGTATCACTCTGAGCTTTGACATGTCTCTATATATATGAATTGTTTCTCCGACAAGGAACTGACCATTTCTGGCTGCAATTATTTAGGGATACAACGTTGTTTGCTTTGTTCATGAGTGTGTTTCTTAGCACATACAAAGGAACTCTTTGTACTCTACGAAATATTCGAAAGAATGATGATCCTAAATCTGATCGACTAAATGCTTTCATTGCTGGATCTCTCGCTGGTCTTTCTCTTCTGATCGATCCCAGCAAGTCCCGACGACAAGCCATCATGCTTTATCTACTTACAAGAAGTTTGCAATTCAATGGTGCATGGTTGATGAAAAAATGGGCTGCTCACAGAAAGATGGCCAGGAGGGAAGAGCTTTTGAAAATGAAAGATCAGCTAGATCTTGCTGGATTCCAGGATGGCGAAAAACGACAGCTTGTAGTCCATAAAAAGTGGGATGACAAATTGGCAAAATTCCTAGAGACCTGGGCAGGCGTTGGAGTCATGATGATTGCTTCTGGACAAATCATTTACGCATTCTTATTTGAATCTGAGACGTTACCCAAATCATACTACCAATTCTTATTGGTACACTCAGGCTGGAAGCAAGATGTTGGCCCCATGGCAGCCCCTCTTACGCACGCCATCGGTAATACTGTCAATCAATTATCCAAAGAAAAGAATATTCGAATGCCTAACGGGTGGACGAGTCGAGAATACATTGCCCAGCACATTTCGCCCAACATCGCCAGCATCATTCCTCCAAAGTTGAAGCATAACTACATTATGTGCGCTCTGCAGCACCCACTCGATGACAGTTGCACTAGGAGCAAGGCTACGTTGTTTGGTAACGAGTTCTTGCGTGCTCTCAAGCTTTATGTGCCATTGAACATTGTACGATAATACTTCAAAGTTTATTGGTAGACCCATGTTTTCCATAACTAACTATCATTCGCGGTTTGCAATCCCATATAGATTATGACTGCAGTATTTCGGTGGTCCCAGCTGAAATCACAGTAAGTCAAATTCTCAGATGTAACAAACTAATATCGCAGTCCCCCCCACTAACCTTGACCTCCTTACCACTGCTCAGGCCAGAGGAAGTCCTCGATCGTTTCGTCAAATCATGCATGAGATCAGCTCTCTTCCTGGCTTGCTATGTCACCATTGGTTTTTCAACACCATGTACTGTTCGACCTATTGTGGGTAGGGAGCGACATTGGATTTACATGCTCACTGGATTAGTATGTGGCAGTATGACTATTATTGAAGCTGGTGGCCGTCAGCTAGGTAAGCCAGCAAAGCGAATAGCCGTAACGTTTTGATCTTGAACTACATGTCTATTTGACTAACATGTTCTATTTTAGAACTTGGACTCTACTGCTTACCTCGCGCTCTCGAATCGTGGTGGAAATGCATGGTCAAGTGGGGTTATGTGCGTAATGTACCACATGGAGATGTTATGTTATTTATGGGCGCTATGGGTAGCCTCATGACACTATACCAGACCGAGCCAGATACCATTAGCCGCCATTATCTTAGCGTTATGACTCGTTTCTTTGGCAGGAACTAATTGCATCGTTTACTCGGTGCGTTCGAATTATGTATATTCACCCAGACATCATACTCATATAGTTAAACAAATTGCTATAGACATTGTAGTCACAGTCCCCTTTTTTATGTAATCTTGCTGTAAGTTGCTGTTATAGTTTACAATTTTGAGATAAGTAATTAGAATCAAACGAAGAACAAATTAAATGAAAATAAAATAAAACGATCAACAATATCATTCAAAAGTTGGCCTTTTATGGGTATTGGAGGGTATTGAACTACTGAGTTGAACGAAAGTCATAAGAGTGGACTCCATTGGGTGAACTTTTGTCATCATTATCATTTAATCGGGGTACTGTCACAGGCCGTGGTGGCAATGATGGTGCGAAGGATAATACAGCGGTGTGTCTAATGACGATGTTAAAGTTTAGCATGCTGACGTCGGCATCTATAACTTGGGTGCCGTCGGCTGAAGCGTAAACAGCTTGTGGACCGCCAACAATTTCAACTTCGATGCCTTCTTTGGGTACGTAGACGCCGTATCGCTTACAGCATTTCTTCGACAGCCAGCTCTTCTTAAAGTCCTTAACGTGCTCTTTTCCAACCACTTTCAATTTCTTCGAGGCGTACTGTACTGGTTTCTTTTGTTGCAGTGTAGCAGCGTATGTACTAGCTTTGGCACCTTCAGTTAGGGAGTATTAGTATATTTTGATAAAGAATATGTGACATAGAATATTTCCATATGGTGACCTACCGGCTGCTAAAAAAGTCGCTATGGCTGCTTCGGCCGAAACAGCAGTTGCTACAACACCTATCGCAGCTGCTGAAGCTACACCTACAACGGTGGCAGCTACAATGGGGACAGCGACATGATGCCACTTGTATTCGTTGTTTCCTGATGCTACCTTTGCTTCGACTGTAAACCACACCTGTCCAACACTGAGCGTTACGGTCTGGAGCGGCTGAAGATTATTGTAATAATGGACAGGCCCTAAATGTGAAAGTGCAATATGCAACGGTACGTGTGTGTAATTTGTGATTGAAAAGTGTGGCATACAATATGAAAGAAAGGTATAAAGAAGCGAAAGAGGAGAATGAACTGGCTTGGCGAAAAGAAAAAAACAGTTCTGCCTGTCTAGTTTATGCCTAATTTGGCAAATCTTCTTCGGCGTAACCCCCAACGCACACGCTTTCCTTTGTGACATTGTTTATTGCTTTGCCATTTTGATGTCAAGATACGAGAGACCGAGCAAGTATTATTAAATAGCAATAATTCATTTATTGGTGTAGCACGGCATGCTATCTCGATGGGACGTTCAAATGAGGTATCAGGGTCAATTACTCTTAGCCACCTTGCACCATTACATTTCATTGTTTCCTGTGCCGAGACATCGTTTCACAATGGCACATAGCATTTGTTAATATGCAATAAGCTTTCAACGTCACGGAAACTGTGGACGATACGAGAACTGATTAGATTCAAGGTGTATATTATTTTTTTCTAGTTTGCTTCTATGAAACAACTAGATGATGATCATGGTACATGCGTCTTTATCAGACGTTGTATCAGAACTAGTGACAGTAGTGGATGAACAAGATACAGGAGTAAACTATTCTGCTTTAATAAGTCCAAAGATTGGTGTATATAAAAGAAATGTAAAACGAAATTTTTCATGGTTCGAAGGAAACCAGATGTCTAGGGTGGGGGAATAAATTTTGTAACCTTAGGTTGAATAACTTTTTTTAGCCGCTTGCAACAGCAAGAATACGGAAGTTGGTACCGCCGTTGGGGTTTGATGTCTTGTTCATAAGTTCACAATGTAAGAGATGTTGACCTTGACTAAGACCCTCTGCAACAGGAGTCATAACACCGATGCTATACCATTTATCCCAGTAACCTGGAAGCTCCCGTCCCTTTTCCTTGTCGTCTCCAATCCAGCACCAGATATTACCCAAATTATAGTCAGCACTGCGAAGAACGTATAGATATACGACGCCTTGATTCGCTTGGACTTCAAAGGTGATCTTAGAGCCTGGTTTGTCGGCCACAATGTAGAATTTTTCGTTCTGCCAGTTCCAGAAATTCCAGCCCTCCATGTCTTTGGGTTTGTAGGATTGATCTGCAAACGTGTGGCAATACGGTTCAAGTTCTCGGAATTTGTCTTGCTCCCATCGGTGGGTGAACATGTCATATTTTGGAATGCTCTCGTTATATGAGTAGTTGTCCAAGATTGGTGGTTGGACATGGTCGGACATGGCACACATTTGTCTCTCAACGTAATGAGATATGATGTCACTCAATAGTTGATGTCCCCAATCAGATAAATGGTGACCATCATTGTAAAGCTCGAATCGAAGGTCGTCTGGATGGCGGTTGAGATGGTCATAGAGAGCATTCTTCATGGAAAGGTGGGGTAGATCATAATAGTTGGAAATAGGCAAATGCGATTCCTGACCATCCAAGTACTCGTTCACATTATAACTGAAGACTGAAGTCATGATAACTGCGGGCTGTAAGATGTGACAAAGAAGACAAAAAGTCAGACTAAAGTCTCTTCCCTATTCATGGAATTGTGGATCAAACAAATGATACATACCTTTTTAGGCAGACGAAGCAGGTTTCGAACCAGCGATTCCATCATCTTGGCCTGAACTATGCTACCTTGTTTGTTCAATTCGCAAGGTAAGGTACTGTAGATGGATAGGTAGAACAAAGGCATTAGTCGATCTGCGTACTTAAAATTGATCCGCATAGGGTAAGCCTGTGGTGTAGAACCCAATGGGCACACAACGCCAAACTAATTCAATGAACAGGGCACTGAGCCTCATATTTCCTACCCAGCCGCTTTCTCCTTTGGGATATGAATACCTTACCTAGCATCATTCAGTGAGAATTCCACAAACACAATATCAACGTCCTTTGGTATATGCTTATCAAAGCAGTAAGCATAGTAACCAGAGTCAGTGGCTGGTACAGCCCCTTGGAAAATGGCATGGTGACCTTCGGGGAATTGTTCCTTCCACCAATCTAAGAATCGGTAAAAGTAGATGTTTCTCCAATCATTCAATGTATGACCAGCGGACACCGATCCTCCAACAACCGCCATTCGTATACTTTCTCCCCGTTGAGCCTTTGCTATTTTCTCACGTAGACGCTTGTTCGACCCTTCATGAGCTATTGTTCGCTGCAAGAATTCATGGCCATATAATTGTTCAAAGTGATTGTTAGGTCCTGTGGCTGGACATCTGGGATCTTTAGTTTCCACTGGAGGTGGGCCAGACGAGAACAAGTGTAGTCGATTTGCAATATCCGATGATCGTAAAGCAGCTAACGATACGATGGACAATACGGCCAGAACAGCGAAGACGATAATTATAGTTATTCGTGGAGTATGGGAAGAGGACGATAAACGTCCCAAAGGACTATAGCGCACCATTTTTTAGAGTGTTCAGGGTATATGGGCTACTACAGCTATGGAAAGAGAGAAGGACAAATGGTGTATGTAATTGAACCTGGGTCTCAAAAATGTTAAAAAAAGAGGGATCTAAAAAAATTGAATTTGAAATTCCGCGAAATTGCTGTTGATTTGGCTCGGTTGCATTGGGGGCCTTTCTCCGTCATTTAGAATAACCTTTTCTGGTTTCCAACTGCTCCTTTTTACTGTTTGAAAGATCACCATTACGTGCATTAAAGCAACTCAAAGCTGTTCATCTTAGCAGAAATAATCGCACTATCCTTAAAGCCTAAATTTTCCAAAAATGATCTGCGACCCGTGCAACTCGATTCGCCGATCAGGTTATTTCCAGTCTCCGCATATTCATGAGACCAAGTCAGGGTAGTTTTACTTTAACGTCATAATTGTCAGTGCCATCAGATATCTATCTATATTGACATGCCACCAAGCATTCTAACTTCCTCATTTTCATATAACCATATATTTTCATTATATGGTGAAAGTTTGGTAGGATAAAAAAGAACAAAAGTGGTGCCTTGAAAAAGCCACTTCCTTCCTCAGTTCAAACCCTGGGACAAAAGAAGTGGCCATATCATGTGATGTTCCACCAAACTTCGCCAGCGTAGAAACTGAAGATTATTAACTATGACAAATTATGAATTCGCTAGAACATAAGTATAGAGTGTCGAAAAGATCATACCTAAAACGTTACCATTGCTACAGGCTATATGCAACATATAATAAAGCTGTGATACAGAGTATTGTAGAAAGTGGCTTTCGTGTGGGAAGCTGCACTTGAAAGCTTTTTTTTCTTTTATTTTTTTTTGGGTATCAAGCGCATTTGCCGCCATAGCAATCGACGGTTGATGCCAATGTAAAAAAATAATATAAAGTTAAAACCTGGTCGGTTTTCAATGCAACTACAATAGACTTCAATTCAACGTAAAGCTAAGTCTTAAAAACTATGGTTCTTAATCCTTTACATACAACGTGGATACATTTAAGTACAGCATTTCTGAAATAGCAGAAGGTATAGACTCGTAGGATCCAGCCACTTTGCAAATCAAGAGATACACTACTGAATTAGAGACTTAAATTTCACCATTGAATATAGTATCAAGCCACTACTCAAAGCAATTCGAACAGTGAAATTACATTGGGTTAACATCTCTTGAATATATTGCTGTAATGTGAATTTGCTTTGATCACCAGGCTGAGAGAGGCAAGAGAGTGTATGAGTGTGCATGTCATGATGCAAATTACGATAGCGCTACTTTCCTAAATATGGAATAAAGCGCACGAACGAGGAAACGAAAGTTCGCATCCTAGCCTGGGATGCTTGAAAAATAACTGATGTACAACAGTTTACCGAGCGTTCACACTATGAACCATGATATTGAGCAAGCAAGGTCAGTCAGGTCCGACGAGGCCAAACTCTGTAATTCTGACGCCGCAGCTTTAGTTGTTTAAAGCTTGTAACTCTAAAGCAATAAATAGCTAGGTTTATACATTACGTTGTCTATTTGCAGATAGGATCATTTGAACTCATTTTTACTGTCGCGCACATAACATTATCATTAACAATGTTCCGGATGAAACGACGTATAATTATCACGCTAACGAAATATCACAAAAACACCCTCTTGACTGCTCACGTTTGCACATATCTAAATTTCAAGTTCAACACAACGACTGAGGAACGAAATCTAACCGCTGCTAGTTAAGATCGGCGATAAGCAATTATTGAATGTCATGCCTACTCAATAGTACCAAGGATATTCATGCTGTTACCTCCACTTTAAACGGCCTCGAGGTCCTTTTCTTCCACAGCTTGGCAAATCCGCCATAATCAAAAGCTGCCTGATTGGGTAAATTTGTACGAAAATGTTTGTTACGATTTACCCCTAGCACTTGTGTCAAACAATACAATTAAGATTTTTTACTGGCCTGACGACGAATGTGTCCAAAAATATATGTAAAATGCTACAAAGTGGTAAAACAAAATATGACAGTAGGATGGAGGTATGGGGGTATCAATGAGTGTATGTGAGTCAATCATATATACTATATAACAAGTGACGAAAGGTATATTGAATTGCGTCCATTCTATGGTTAACGTTTGACAATCGACTTTAGACCATTCCAGATAGTGATTATAGGATTTTTTGACGTTTCAAATTGTTCATTGGTCTTGGCAGGGGATTTGGAGAGGAGCCATTGTGGCTTTGTCATTCTGGGAAGGAATCGGCTGCCGGCTGATTTTTTGGCAACAGATGAAGGAGATCGCAAAAGTGGTGTGGATGCATCACCAAAAATTGAGGAAGTACGCCTTGAAACATGGTCTGTTGCTGGCTGATTTTCATCTTTGGATCGCTTCCACCATTTCCAAGACCTTATCCTCTTGGGAGGAGGTAGCTCAGTATGTTCAGATTTCGGTGGTAGTGGTGGTGTTACCACTGTAAAAAGGCGTTGTAGGGCTTTCACAGTGCCTTCTTTAATCCCAGTGAACACAGATTTTGGTGGCGACGGCGGTGTGTTTTGTATCTCTACTGTAGATGAAGAGTTTACCACCCCATTGACTTGGGTGACCTCTGTTGGTTCTTGGAACGCTTTTTGCAATGATCGGACTGTTCCTGGTTTGATCGAATCTATAGTCGGATCTCTCTGCCGAACGTTTTGCTCATTTGGTAAGGACACTAAATTTCTGGGTGGGTTAGGCACCGGTAAGCTTCGGTGGGTTGTCTCAGCTACCGGTAAAAAGTACGAGTCATTGTGGAAGGGAAAAGCAAGTGGACGAGGAAGAGCTATAACTTCATCGGTACGTTTCGAACGATTCGATTGAACTGAAGAAGCACGAGATCGTTCTGCTGCTGGACCGTAATATGCAAGTGTGTGTTGCAAAGTACGACTAAACGGAGTTTCCTTGGATGGGCCAGTCGAGTTAACCGATGGGGCATAATATCCGCTATCGGCATAAGACGACATCGACGAACGCTTATCATGATAGTCCATGATCAAGCTCTCGTTTAGCCAATGGTTGGTGAAGGTAGAATGAGAAAGAGAGGAAAAGCAGAAAAAGGTTGCAAGAAAAAAAAGGCAGTGTTGTGCAATCGTGCTTTAAAATAGTCTCGGGAATCGGATTGACATTTGAGTATGGCTGTAACCACTCCATGTTGCACAAGAATTACCGCTTTCTCTTGTTTATTGAAATATATACTATGCTAGCACGAGTGATCCTTAATTTACAAGCTTTCATAAGCGTATTCTGGTGGTCCCAATACAGCTGCCAAAACGAGTATTCCAGCTATCACAACAGATAAACACCAGCTGATGGTTGCAAAAATAAACGAAAGATCATAACGGGTACCCATATAGAAGGTTGACGATGAATTGAACAAGTAGGCAACAACACCCATGGCTGCAGCCTGTGGAACGGCGTGGAGGATAAAAAGTCTGGAGGGGTTGGTGATCAGCATATTATATGGAATATCAATTTCAGCAGATAAATTTTAATCTGCTTACCCAGATAACAATTTCCAACCGTTGGCACGCTTTCTTCGATTACTGCATATAGTGCCAAGCAGTCCTAACAGAGCCAAGGAGCCTATGACCGCTGCCAAGATCATTCCCGTTGAAGCTGCTCGCCAGAGCTCACAGAATCCCTCTATACATTGACAAGTTAGAAACACATATATCAGAGGCAGATATAAATATAGGTAGAATTTTTTATTCGGTTTACCTTCACTGCAGTCCTGGTCTTCAATTGGAAACGGTCGACAATCACCGGAATAACTATGTAAGGATGTTGCCCCAGGAAAATAATACAAACGTTAAAAAGGGTATTACAAAGTATGTTCAAAATGCTTCAACCATATGGGTGTACCTTCTACATAATCGGAAAAGTCCGTATGTTGTTTCCGTGTAAAACGGTCGTGGAGTGATAAAGATCAGCCTAAAAATCCATAACGTCGCTTTAACGTCCGTGTCGCTGTCAAAAACTGCCATTGTCAAGAAATTAGGGAATCTTACCACTTCGGCAAGAACAAGGCTGTCAAATTCAATGCATAGCTGCCTAAAAACAGAAAAAATACAACAACATAGACGACGAGTGAATTCGACATGTTGGAAATAGAAACGGAACTGGGGAGCGTCGGCGTGTATCCAGAGGGCTGTCATATGCGGGGAAAATTGGCAGCCATGGTGGCTTGTAGCACACAAATGAAAATTGCCTTCGCACCTCAAGACATTTAAAGTGTATTGAAGTCGAGATATAAGGAGAAATTCACAGAGTATTGAGAATAAGCATTCAAGCTGGCTCTTAAGGCTATAAGTAACAAAAGCGCTTACAGACACATTGATTGATGATAGTGTTATTCAATTTGGTCTAGTGGCAACGGATGAAGAGCAGAAAGATACATGACTTTCAATATCAAGAAGATGACTATTGAAATAAACCAAACAAAGCACTCAAGGAAATAACTACTGATCAAGAAAATGAATAATGGTAGCAGAGTACTTCAAAATGCGAATGAAGAAGTTTTTAACTCACAAATAAATTTCTCATTTTGATGATGCCAGTTCAGGCTCAATATACAAAAAGTTCCCCACTATGAACTTTTCCTCGTCCATAAATCAGGTAAGTTGACATGTCAAATTAATACTGCTTGCATTAACAAACCTTACACCTAACTTGGTATTATGTTTCCCTGTCAATTACATAGCTGACATGTCTGAAAAACCAGTCAAGTCTATGGAGAAGGCCGAATCCCAGCCTGTTCCTTCTGAATACAATGACTCTGAGAAAGCTATTCTTTCCGAAGACCAGCAAGGTACGTGATAGCTGAAGGTCAGTTTCGAGTACTAGGAATTATCTACATGGCTAATTGAAAATATCAGATCTTGTAGCTGAGGAAACTTATCAATTGACCGTATGTCTACCTCGAGAATCCGGCAAAATTCAGGTCTTGGTAGGCATTATTTCATATATTAAATGCTTCCATCAACTACACAATTTATGATGGTATTGACATTGATATAAAAAAGGCAAGCCCTCGAGAAGCTATTCATGATATCAAGCAATCTATCATTGAATCCCCAGAAACCTGCATCTACTCTTGCTTCTACCTGACCTTTAATGACCAAAAGTTAAATGATTTTGAAGAACTCGGTGATATCGAAGGTATCACCACTGAATCCGAATTGCAGCTTGTGGAAGGTAAGTATAGGTGGCAGCTGGAAATTGTATTTACGTGATGAACTATGTACTTATGTGTCATCTTTAGATTTATACACTGACCGCGATTCTCGTATCCACATTAACCGCTTGAGAGATCTGCTTGCTGGCCCTTACAAGCCCAATCCTGGCGATGCTGGCATAGATGGTGGCTTGTCATTTTTGACAGCTGTCACAGGAAAGATAGGTACGGCTTTTCTCTCGTAACATGACTGATACCAAACGCCGTGCATTCACTGATTTATATACCCAACTCAGACGAGAAGATTGTCCCGGCTGCCGAGAAGAAGGAGGAAGAGCATGAATTGTTTTCTGACGCTCCAGTGCCAGAGACCGCATTCACCAATTATGATTTCGATGCTCAGTCTCACCTTTCTCAGTTTGTTCCCACGAGCTTCCAAAGAACAGCTCCGCAATGCTTGAAGAGCGTTGGATTGTCTGGATGGAATCCTGTTCCACATCCCCAAAAGCTCAAGGGTGATTTACTTTACCTTGTGTTCACAACCCTTGAAAACGAGACAGTCCATATTACATCTAACGTCCGTGGATTTTTTGTGAACAACTCCTCCAACAACAAGTTTGATCCCACCGTCAAACGTGCCCCATCTTCTGAGAAATTGACTGAATCGCATTCACTTATTACCCTTTTGCAACATGTTTCACCACAATTTGCCACCAACTTTGAGAAGCTTCACAAGTTCATTACCGATCACCACATGCTTGAGGTTCTGCCAGTCAACACCACACTTCAAGCCTATCCATGGGCTATTAAGAAAACCCCTCATACGTTTGACTTGGCTCGACCCGCAGATGCCCTTCTCAATTATGGTACCGATTCCGTTGACTCACTTCGTGACTGGAATGATGAACTCCAGTCCCACCGTGAGCTTCCTCGCACCAATCTTCAAGAACGTGTTTTGCGTGAGCGGCTTATCAACAAGCTCCAAGCAGAGTTTACCGATGCAGCCGTAAAAGGCGCTCTGTCCGTTGTTGAAGGAACCATTGTACCATTGAATCCCTTGGAACCCGAAGGTTCACACATGTATGTCTACAACAATATCTTTTTCAGCAAAGGATCAGATGGCAGAGGCACATTTGAAACGCTGGGCGGTGATGAGGCTGCCCACGTTGCCACTGGCAAGGACTTGGAAGGTGTCCGCATATTAAACAATGCTGATATTGAAGGCTTGTGCACTTTGGGTAGTGTTATCGTCGACTACAAGGGCCTTCGTATCGTAGCACAGAGCATTGTTCCCGGCATCTTTAGACGGCAAGACGAAACATCCATTGTTTATGGCTCTGTGGATAACGGTGAGAAGATTTCCGCGGATGAGAAATTCCACGAGTTGCTCGGATCCGCCGCCAAGGCACTTCATCTTGCCCCTCACCCAGTGGTTGATGGTGAAGGCAATGAAGTTGAGCTATATACATCACTGGAAACTAAGGGTCTTCTAGGCGCTGATGGACGACGTTACATTTTGGACTTGTACCGCTTGAACCCTGTCGATATTGAATTCCAGGAAAAGGAAGCAACGGAGTCATCAGATAGTAACAGCAAGCTACCATTGTACCCACACAAGATGACTCTTCTTCGACCTGAGCTAATGGCCCTTTATTGGGAGCAGAAATTGCGTGAATGGGTCAAAGAGAAATCTGGCAAGACTGAAGGCGTTGAAGGAGCCGAGCAACAGACAGTTGCCGCTGATTCATCTGAAGGAAAGGAACCATCTGAAAGCGAACCAAATGGTAATGTCTCTGAGAACTCTGCAGGTACGATGAGTTCTAAAAATTGTTACGTAGTCTCTGATCTACGGATTTGTTAATATTTTCTATATGTGTAGAAGAAGTGAAGATTGATGTCAACGATTTCCAACTTGCATTTAACCCCGATGCCTTCACTGGCGTCAAGACCAAGAAGGGAGAACATGAGGATGCCACTCGTGAGCAAGAGAACAATGTTCGTGAAGCATCTAAATTTTTGATTGAGAGCGTCATTCCTAGCCTTGTCCTTGATTTTTCATCATACGTTGTATCACCTTTGGATGGAGATGCTTTGACAAAGGCCATGCACCAACGTGGTATCAATATGCGCTACCTTGGCAAAATCGTTGAAATGGTGGAGATCTCAAAAGATAACCGCTTGGATCACGTCAAGGTCATTGCTATCCAGGAAATGGTAACTCGCGCCAGCAAGCGTATTCTGCGCAACCTACTGACTTCCTGTGCCATCACTGATATTACCGCATGTATCTCTCACTTTTTGAACTGTCTGTTTGGAGCCAAGTTCAATCCCAAGCCTGAAGCTGAGGTTTGCGCTGGATCTTCTAGCACATATGCTGAGCTGACCCCGTCCTCTCTACGCCAACAAATTCAAATGGAAGTCCAAAAGAGATTCCGTTACAGTCTTCCTGACGATTTTGTTGACACTCTGAAGATCATACCAACTCTTCGTGAGATCTGTCTTCGTGTTGGTATTCAATTGGAGGCCAAGGACTACCATTTTGAACCATACAGCGAAGAGGAGCTCGCCAAATTTGCAGCTGAAGATGCTGCTTTTGAAAAGGCTCAGGCACAAGCTGCTGCAAAGTCAAACAAGCACAAGAAGGGCGATAAGAAGGCTACCAAATTTGAAAAAATCGTCCGCCAAAATACTGTCTTCATTCCTGACGATATCCTTAATCTCAAACCTACTGTGAAACAAGCCAATACTCGCAGCGTCTTTGCAGAAGAAGCTTTTGAGGCTGGTAAAATGAGCATTTCTCAGGGGCATCGTCAGCTTGGCTTGGAACTTTTGCTCGAATCTCTCGCACTGCATGAGCAGACGTACGGCTTTCTGCACTCAGAGACAAGCAAGTGCTATGCCGCCCTTGCCATGATCTATTACCATGGCGAAGATTCCGAAGCTGCTTTAGATTTCCAGCGTAAGGCTGTCATTGCTTCAGAAAGAACATGTGGCGTTGATCATCCCGAGACACTGCATACATATGTAAGTACATGATAATTTATAAAGTACGAATAAGAATCTTATGTATGAAATTACTTACCATCTCCCATAGCTCAATCTTGGTTTGTTTGAGCACTCTGCTGGCCGTACTAAGCTTGCATTGCGATACCTACGTCATGCATTGTACTACTGGCATCTCATATTTGGAGCTGGCCATCCAGATTCTGCCACTGCCGACGTAAGTTTCATAGCTACTAACACATTTATTCTCTTCCATGAACTAATTTTATTGTTACTGCTATCTTCTTTAGAACAACATTGGCGTCATGCTCCAGTCTTTGCGAGACTACCCTACATCTGCAAAATGTTTTGAACGTGCTTGCAAGACTCAAGAAAATATCCTTGGCAAAAACCATGTACTTACTGGAACTGGGTATCACGTTCTTGCTAAGGCATACACACTTCAAGGCGAATTTGAAAAAGCTCTTAATGCCGAGCGTGTGGCCCATGAAGTCTTCAAAGAAAAGGTTTGTTCAGGGAATGAATGATAAAGGAGAAGAATCTGCCTTTCTAATAACTCTGCCAAAATTACAGTTGGGTGAGGAGGATCCCCGTACGAAGGAGAGTGAATTGTGGCTTAAAGAGTTAACGTCCAATGCCATCTTTACTGCTAAGCATGCTGAGATCGAACAAGCTAAGCTCTCACAAAAGGCTAGTGTAGATGGAGCAAAGATCCAACAATCCAAGTCAAATGCTATACCTAGAGGCGAACTTCCCATAGATCAACTTGTTCAATACATTAATGATGAATCCCGCAAGGCAAGCGGAAAGAAGTCAAAAGGAAAGAAGCGCCAGTAAACCAAACAAAAATAAATGAATAATATAGAATTTTTTTGTTTTTACAAAAAATCTCGTCGTTCTTTGCTATTTTTCTTTCATCATCAATCTTTTCTTTCTACCATCATACAAAAAGTTTATAGACAATAAAATCAATCCAATGTTTTTTTACAAGCATCCAATTTTGACGATGTGCGATCAGGTGTTTGACGAAAAACGTGACTTGTTTTTGGCAGCACAACATCAATTTGGAGTCGTTTTGGCCGCAGGCACCCAAGCCGAAAAACAAGTCTCTACCTCAATCGTCTTTTCATCGGCCCTTTACTTTACACCTTAACGGCCTTATATATCGTCCACTATGGATCAGGCGCAAAGTGCGATGGCCTCAACTAATGAGAACACCCAGGAAGCTTATCCAACGTTGTCTGATTTTTTGAGCAATCTCAAATTATCACGGTACTATGCCGCATTACTTGAAGTGGGAGTTGCAGACGATGACATTCCGCAGCTTCTTCGAATCGAAGAGACTGATTTACGTGAGCTTCTTGACTCTGTAGGAATGCTTCCGTTCCACGCTATTGCCTTCCGTTCCACGCTTCGACTTCTTCGCAAAAGTCAAGCATCTCCACATACCCCACCTCGAGAGGACGAGAATGCCCGTGCAACTCCGGAAAAGAGGGTTAAGTGATTGACAATCAAGTATTGTATTGTTACTAGCATATGAACTTGTTTTCTGACATGTCTCTGATTTTCTCTTGTAGAAAATCGATTTCGACATAATACTCCCAGCTGTCGACGATATTGACCCTGCCCAAGCGCCAGAGAACATACCTATTCCCGAAGGATTCCCAGTCAAAGATGTTCCAGTATATTTGAGAGGAGATGGAGATAGCAAAACAATCTCAAAAGAGGTGCTCATATCCCGTGCCACTATTTATGGCAAAAACTCCACAAGAGACCTTACTCCATACGAAGTTGCTATTAACGAAGCCTGCGTCAAATTAGCCTTGCATAATCCCGTTTTTCTCGCTGACAAAGGAGCCCTACTTGAGCATGCCAAAAGGAAATTATTGAATGACGGGTACACGTACAAGCGCGGTCAATCTCGATCCAAATTGAATCCAAATGCGCGATCCGGGGTATCATTACGAGATGCATTCAAACAACGTCGAAATGAGACAGCAGAAAAGTTGTCTCTTGAGAGAAAGAAGAGACTTGCTGAATTGGAAGAAAAGCTGAGCGAGTCCATCAGTTCACGACGACAAGCTGAAGCTTTAGTAAAGATTCGAGCAAAGGAGAAGAATGCAGCTGAATTACAACAGGCGAAGCGGATCCTTGAAGCTATAGTTAAGGAAAAATCCAAGCTAGGTAGAGAAATCAGTGTACTTAAGGCACAAGAACGAAAGCATCAATGGTATGAAAAACAAAAGGCAAAGAAGAGAACTGACTCTGGTTTTGGTGAATCATCCTTCTTGGAAGAAGGCGAACCACAGCCTAACGGCCACAAAAGTGATGCAAGCGCAAGCGAGACTGGTTCACGACATGAGGAGGAAAGCATGCAATCACAAGATTCTGCTATAGCCGATTGTTCACAATCGCTCGGCCAAGATTCTTCACAACCACTCGGCCAAGACTCTTCGCATTCCAGTGACTCCAATGAATATCATCAGAGTGCACTGGAAGCATTATCTCTTGCTGCTGTTGCTGCTGCAGCTGCTGAGAAAAGTGCGTTAGGCGGTGTTGAAACTCGCTCAAGGAAAAAGTTACGATCCATTTATGACGATGCCTTTGCGCAAATGTAATATACCTCTCGTAAATGCAAGAAAAAGGAAATGAAAGGCAAAACTAATATCGCTCACTGATGACCGGACATTCAAAAAATCCATGCCTTCTTCCATCACTACGCACATCTCAACTCAGCTTTTTTTCCAGATCTCTTCCCCACTCTCACTTACTTGTAGATAGCATGTCATTCCGAACATAGTAGTACTACTAGACGTACGTACCTCAGTTTTTTTCTTTGCGTCCTTTCGTTTTCCTGTTCATTTTGAATGGCATTCCTTCCTGATCAAGGGAAAACAAAATTGAATGATAAAACTTATTTATACCCTTTACACTGTAAAGATGAATACGCTCTTCGTCGTAACACAGAGCCACAATATGGAAAACGTTTAAGTTTGTCAGATAATGGGCACGTTGACATCATTACTATACTATTGACATGTGTGCCTATCGATGGTATAGATCGGGTCTGCAATAAAAATATGAAGGCCGCTATTGATTGTAAGTCAGCGCAAGATCTAAAAAATGTAATGGAGTCGGGTATTTGCATTATCGATGCTCCGACCACTTTTTAGATTGGGGGGAGGGGAAGGAGAGGCTGTAACAAAGGGGACAGGCACAAGCCTGATGTCTTTTCACAACTGGCTTCTCTGATCACCACTCTCGGGTAGATAATAGGCGGTGACACATATGGTGCCACCTTGAAAGACAGGCCATTATCCAAAAAAGGCCTCTTAGGAAAAATTCTTAGTTGCCAGATTAACGCATGGTCCGCTATCACAATCAAACTTTTCTAAATTTCGAGGGTCTCAATATCTTTGCTGAGTTTATTACTTCCTAATAGATAACGACAGATAAGTAAAATAAACGATAAAAATTGATATGAGAGAATTATATTCATCATTCTATAGCAAATCATTGATAATACAATGAATTGATTGATACAAACATTGTATGATAGCATCGAATACATCGTTAAAACCCGGTTTGGCAGACGAAGGAGGACTGACATCATTGGAACTAAGGTATTTTACACCACGAACAAAAAAGTCGAAATTCCGAGCTTGGTCTCAGATTACCTTGCGAGGAAATTATATAAATGTCGTCTATTTCTTGGATGATAAAATTTTTAAATTTCACTGCTATCACACAGACCCGCACACACTCTAGATATGAACAATTCTATACAGCTTTCTAATATCCCTCTCGAAATAATATGTCTCGTGCTAGAACAAATGAGCATCGAAGACTTGGTCAGAATCGAACGCACAAGTAGACACATTCAGTCTCTGGTACTGTACGAAATTGAGAAGCGTATACAACACTGGAATGAAGGATCCAACAAAGGTGATGAGCGGTTAAAGTGGCGTATGCTTGTACACTTGTCAGAACAAGAAGCAAGGCCATATAAATTTGATCCAATCACTAAACAAGTCACATGCGAGGTGGCTATGGACCCTGTTGAGATTCGACTATGTTGGGACCATAAAAGAGATGTCCACTGCCAACTTCTGCAACGTCAAAACGACCCATCAAATACTGCTGTCAAGAACATAAATGATGATTTCACATTCACCCTTGAACCAACGACACCTCTCGGTAAGACGACTGAGTGGCACACCAAGGGCAAGCTCTGCGAGGTCAATGGTGCCGTTACCAAAGGGCAAGAATGCGGCGAAACCATGTATGCCCTTCAAGTGACCGAGCTACGAGTTCCATTGGAATTACTTGCAACCTCATAAATTAGAATGGCAATGCTTGCCCACAGCCGTATCACATGTAATTAATCATTCATATTTCAACTCAGTACATCCCAAGACTATCGTACATTCTTTCAGTATACCCCCCTCGCATGTAGAATACAGCCAAACTATATTTGGATTGGCTATTCGCTTCACGCACTAATAAACCATCGCATACTCATTTTCTCATATATATAATATAATAGCGCCGTTTGTTAATAAGAATAGGTGAATCCATAGTAGAGGGTCAGCATTGGTGAAATGTAGCATGTTCTCCAAGGCATTTCAAAAATGTGGGGATGGAAACAGAAGACACATTCAGGTCGCCCCATCTTTCGTAGTCAGTTCGATCCAAAATAATGCCAGATGTCCTCTGGCTTACCATGACTCTCTTGTTTCATTCAACCTATTGTTAATCATTTTCTACGAATATAGCTTCTTTCATGTGATAAGGAAGAGAGTCCACTGTCATAGTTATTTTTGATCCGCCTTTCCTCCCACTCCTCACTAACGCCAGGAGTCGCGACAGCTTTAAAACTATCTAATGAGACCTATGGCTGGCTGAAACTGCCAACTGAAACTATTTTTCTTTTCGTTCATTCTTTCATCTTAATGAAGTATAAATATGGAACCTTCCTTCTTTCCTAATATCGAAATAAGAAATAATGTCCCTTTTTTTCTTTTTCTTCATTATGCCGAATTAAAAGTGATGTAATAGTGTAGATATACAGACAGGATCCTTCTTCAAATCCAAGAAGACCAATTTAATTAGGTTCCACCTTCACAAAGATTCTTCAATCATGTTATATTCGTATGCCCATGCCCTTTGGATGAAATTATATGCTAATCATGAAGATTATCTTCTAAACCGTCAGGGTAAGGCTCTATATTTGTTTACTTAAGTGTTTTACGATGGACATGTATCATATTTAACATGCCTTGGGGCCCTTCCAAAATTGAACTTGCTCATCAATGCTGGTGCTTAACCACCAAATCACCATCCCATATGTGAATAAACGAAATCGTTAATAACCAGGTACATCTAACTGTATGACTTCCATCTATTTGTTCGATAACCGAAAATTTTGTTGTACCAAAGAAAACTATTTTCTCGTTTATCAATAAATTTTATATTTCTGACCAATTCATTTCGTACATTCTATCATGCGTGCAAGATTAAATATCGAAAATCTGGAAACACTTGTAGTTTTGTAAACCCCAATAACGCTGCCGATAGCCATACTGTGTTCTGAAACCTCGTATTACTACTGCCATTTCATAGATTTTTGTCCTGACTAAGGGTAATAAGTCACTAATGTTTCATCGGAGTAGGCCCCTTGACTATTAGTTAGCAAATGCGCTTATTGAGTGCTTGTATTGAGAACCTGGAGGGAAGCAGTAAGCAAAGTGTCTATATAACCATTTGAAGAGATATACACCTAATCTCTAGGCATTTAAACCGATATTTCACTGCCTGGCTTATGCAATCTCGTGTGATTAATACGCCGTGTTTAGAATAATGGCGACATGTACTATCAATAGCATTTTTTTTGGTGTGTCTCACCAGTGAACTCTGCTGAAATATTGCATCTACTAAGCGCAGAAATCCAGTTCCTAACCTACATTTTTTTTAATTATTGAAACGAATGAGAATATATCATATACGAAAACACTTCCACTTCCTATTGAACCTGTCTATCACATATTGTCGTCCAATGAATTGGGTTGAAGGTCGATTAGTGGTGGCTAGACCACCTTGCTAGCGGAGTATTTATATTCTCCACAAATTCAGTTACAGGGATGGTACTTTTGCCGTCCTTATATGCTGCGATACCAAATTGGTTGGCATGAATATATGCTATATTAAAGAACGATGACCATTCCTAATTGCGTCTTTGAATTTAGGTGTAAAAAGTACGGCGGAAGTAGCGCAAAAGCGACGATGATCAGTCATAGACGGTGGTAGAATCGTGGGAAAGCTGAGGTTGTACAAACCCCGCATTTGACAATAAAAAGGGGTAGAAAAAGGTCGCATTCCATAGCTTTTCCTCGTCATGTCGCTCTCTAGCTTACCTACCGAACTCATTTTACTGGTCCTCCAGCAATTAGAAACAAAAGACGTATGGGCCATTGAACGCACTTCACATCGAATGCGCACAATCGCGCTACTTGACATAAGTCGCCGTATGAAATTCATCACTACATGCTGGCAATTCAAGGTATGAAGTAACTCCATATTGAATACGTGATTGACGAAGAAAGAATCTAATAGAATCAATACAGATAAATTCAGAATCTACTTATAAAGTGTCAGAAGGAAAGTTTGATATGGCTACCAAGTCAATGGTTTACAACGTGCCTCCAGAGACGATCATTCAATTGGACAAAGCTGTACGAGATATCTATTGTATATTATTTAGATCAATCAGTGCGCAAGCAACCGTATGGCATGATATGGCACGTCTGAAGCAAGAAGGAACTGGTTGGTCTGCAACATCAAATGCTGGCCGGTATCAAGTCGATGCACATGTACAGGAAGAAGGCGGCTCGTGCAAAGTCATGATCAAATCCATCAAGGTCCCAATAAGAGAATTCAAGGCTCTCATCGCGTGATCAATACAATCACTTACTCAACATCAAGTGATGACTTTTTGACCCCATATTATATTACCCACTAGCATTCTCTTCACACCATTTCATAGCCATTTTCCTCTAACTTTCATTTTATTAATTTTCCCATTTTCCTGATCTATCAAACCTATCACTGTACAATTGTTCATTATAGAACAAACACTTTTTTGATGCTGGTATACACAGTATGTCCACAACCTTTCAATAGCCATAATTTTGTGTGGATACGAACAGTGGAGTGTGTCATATTCTGGGGGGGGGTTTTTTTTTGGTCTATGGCGGTTTGATTGCTGAGATTCAATCAGCCTTTGCTCCAGACTCATCGTGCCGAACTTTCATATCTCTTCCTTCAATTAAGGACGATGCGCTCATATCTTGAGTTGGTGGATCTCCCAGTTGTACAAGGAGATAGGAAGACGCTGCTTGCATAAGCCCGAATCCAATGACTCCGAAAAAAGGTATTCTAGTACATACATAAGCGACGGCGGAAAAACCTAGCAAAATATCCTCTCGTCTTTGGAACCATTTGCGCTTTTGTTTACTGTCCAGACCAACACGTTCAAAATAAGGCTCGAGAAGCTCGCGCATAAGGGCGCGCATTTCAAATAATGATCGCATGATGATCCGTGTAATGTGTGGCGGTAGTATAATAAAACAAATTCCAACGGTTGCTGCTTGTCCCTTTCCTAACGACTTGTACATTGCATATGCTCCTGCAAAGTAGGTAGTGAAGTCAGTACAAGGGTTGCATTTTAGAAATATAACGATCTATATCAAACGTATGGTCCTACCTGCAGCAGGGAAGACGAATCGGCCAATGATTGGCAATAATGAAAGCAGGTATACAATTATGCCAATGCGGCCCTTCCTAAACGAGCGCTGCAGATACTGTCGAAGGTTGGCCCAGTAGTTGATCTTGAATGACCGTGCCGCTAAAGCTGGGGCGTAGGGTGGCCTTCCAGACTGTGTGTCGACATATCTTAATGACTCCATGAAGAGTCGATCGATCGGTTTTGGGTGTAAATATCGCATAAAGAATAGGCCGAGAAAGGGTAAGGAGACCAGGGCTTCACGAACATAGTGTTCCAGCGTTAATAAGAATTTATCCACCTTGCTATTATCGTATTGACCGGGTAAAGAGATCAAGTAGGCGATGAATCTCAGAATTTGCAATGGGAACAGAATGAGTACCTTGCTTATTGCATATAGCGTGAAAGCCACTATCAGCAGATAACCAAGTATCTGAAGGTAACGTTCTTTCCTTAGCTTAGGATTTTGAACCACAATCAAGGTTCCTTCAATGGCATATTGGACGCCGTGTAATATGCCCTCTGGGCGCCAAGGCATAACTGGTAACAAAGGCAAAGAAAGGCACGAGCATCTGAAGTTGAGCCCAGTGGATGAAGGTTGGATAACGACAGTCACACCCTCTTGGCTGCAGACTCTGAGACAAATGCTGGCCAACAACCAACTCTAGTGTGCAGCTATTATTCACATGGCGAGCACCAAAAAAATTTAACATCTCCAATTGACATGATATGAATAGTCTATTTAGGAATTCTGCTATTGGATTTTATTCTATTATCTTCACCTGCCTTTCCGTCTTCTCTTCCCCAATTCACATGTCAAGCCGTTGTGATGTATATGCGGAGTCAGAATATATCGACCCAACAAAGCACCTTTAAAAGGAAACATGGTCTACTAGTCTTTTTATCTTTCTCCTTTTCAAAACCCTTGAACGAATGTCAGATAATAAGCCGCCACATAGGACCTCGTCCTATGCACGGCTAAAGGCAAAACTAGTTAGAAATCCATCCGATATGAACCACAAAAAGGACTGGAAACGTCCAAGTACACCTGAAGCTATCGTTCGACATGCCTTGCACGGCGGAGCTCGTAAGATAATCACTTTTTCCTGATTGTTTGATACAGCTAGTAGGTCCTAATCGTGGATCAACAATAGGCGCATTCCTTCTGGCATATGGAGTACGATCTGGTGTCAATTTCTGCTTGTACCTCTTACGAGTTGCGCGTAAAAGGTAAATACATATCCCTTCAAGACCTGGAAGCAATCGCTGCACGGATCAACTTCTGCCGCCGAAATTGACACTCTCAATCCGATCTACAGAGCACCACTAGCCAATGTCCTTAATGCATCGTTCAAAAGTTTGGATGCTTTGCGCTTTGGCGCCATGTTTGGTTCCTTTTCACTGTTGTGGAAGCTGATCAACAACGGTATGAGACATTATCGTGGTAAAGAAGACCGATTGAACGGTATGATTGCAGGAAGTATAGCTGGTTTGAGCATCCTGTTTGAGAAGAAAGAACGTAGAGTCGACATTGCACAGCAATTATTTGTCAGGTGAGAGTCATTGCCGAGATTCGGTATCTATAACATAGCAGCTGCAACCGTAATGTAAACTCATTTCCGTTTGTAGAGCTTTGCAAGCCCTTTACAATGCCGGCAAAGAGAGAGACATTGTCAACATCAAGAATGGCGATGCACTATTATTTGCTCTCACGTCAGCCCAAGTACTTTATGCATACACAGTAAGATTTTCCTTGGTCTGGAGATTATAGGCACCAGTTTTATAGCACGTTACTAACGGGCGCGCATTACTTATTTAGATGCAGCCACAAACCCTTCCGCCAGATTTCTACAGCTTTATGATCAAAGCCGCTCGTGTTCCTAAAGATTTACTAGAATTGAATAATCTAAACGTCCGGAAAGTTCCACTTGATACATTGGCGGTTGTTGATGTGGTTCAGAAATACAAACCTACCGCCCATGCCCTTAAAGTCGCTCAGACTTTACCACCATACCCTCCAGTTGTCCCTTGGTAGGTGTGGTTACCTGTAGATAGAATCAATATTTATACTTTTACTTACTGACTTTCAACAAAATCTAGCGAATGTCTTCACCCATGGATTGATGGCTGTAACAAGACGGCAGTGGAGCGCTTTTCAAAGGTCTTCAAGAGCATGCTACCTGTGTATGGTACATTGCATTTTGTGCCAATGTTGCTTTTGCGAACGGAGCACTTGAAGAGAGAGTAAGTCATTTCACGGGTATACTTTAATGATATCGCGCCATTGAATCACCATATAACAAGTTTCTTTATTTGCTTCCAGACCGGTAAAGATGCTGTCTAAAACAACAATTGCCACCATGAAGTCTGGTGCTTTCTTGGCTAGTTTTGTTATGCTCTATCAGTACCAGATTTGCGGACATCGTAATCTTGTGAAGGCAGGACTGACTACCTTCAATAGTAAATACTTGTACTGGCTTGCAGGGTTTATTTGCTCATACATCAGTATCTTCTTCGAAGACAAACGAAGACGAACTGAACTGGCGCTTTATGTTCTTCCAAAAGCTCTCAAGAGCTTCTATGAAATTTGCTACCAACGCAAATGGATCATCCGAATTAAGCACTTTGAGGTCGCCATGGCCTCGTTCGCTATGGGTGTTATTATGGTAAGCCCTATGGCATCAAGTAACTAGTATGCCCCACCGTCACTAACGCTATCCTATCCTATCTCTACCTATTATACTAGTCATTCTATCAAGATGAACCGGATGTCCTCTCAGGATTTGTCCGCAAAGTCATGTATCAATTCTTCCAGAAAAACTAGACACAATAATGGGGTTATAAATATATCACATCAAATATACAAAACTATGTTAATACTGCTAATGTGAGATATGAATGGGTAGTACAATGGATTTAATTCAATATGACGTTTCAGCCTTGACAGTTTCGTTATGTCAGATACAACTTCATGGCTAGCATGGAGGATTCGGTTGTGAGCTGCATGGAACCGGAAAATCAAAAAATTACAAATAACTAAATTCTGGCTATTATTCTAACCCAAATGGAATGCATGCAATCTATGCATTGTGCTGAGCCCATTCCTCTGGCGTATATGATTTCTGTTCAACAAATGAAAATGTAAATGGTTAGGTATAAGCTTCAGTTGCAGCGCGCTGACTAAGACAGTGTGAAATCACATACTTGAGAGAAGGCATGCACTTTGCTAATCTCATCCTTGAGGGTGTCGTTGACAAGGCGATGTCGTGCTAATGTACGCTTATCTTTGAAAAGTGGCGAAACAATGACGACTTCAAACATTTGGCCGCATCCCCCAGAGTTATCGACTACTTCCTGTATGTCCGACACAGAGAAATAAGTTGTCAAACAATACATGCACGTCGATCCGTTAAATGAATGTAAGGTATTCTAGCGTCAACATACCACATGTTCTGCTTGTAAACGCTCCTTGATCACTTGTTCAAGTGAATCCACAGTAACTCCTGATTCAGTGGCCATTTGTTGAATGGACGGAAAAAATAGTATCAAAAGTATACTGATTCAATACTGCTTTTGATCACGCAAACCCAAATAACCGTCCCAGAAATCTCACAAATTTGAATCGGCACTGGAAATTCCATATTGCCTTTCTTTTTAACTGCCCAACTTTGCATTTATGAACAAGCTCAAAAACACCTTATTAAGGTCAAATAAAACTGCGCAACAACCTCTTTCGAAACTGTTAGAGGAAGATAATACTACTGTAAGGCAGACATCTCCCGCCGTTCCTCAACTGAAACTATCAGCCTTGGCGGAACATGAGCGGCTCCAGTACTTCTCTTGGTGGAAGGACCTCGACCCATTTAATATTGGTGTACTAGACAACAAAACCGTGCTACGATTTCTACAAGGGTGCCATATTACTGATGAGGTTCTTGAGAAGGTAGGTAGATATTGATTGTTCGACATCAAGTTTGATTGACCAGCGCCTGGACTTGGCGTGTACTAACACATGATAACGACGTTTGCTAGATATTGCGTTTGTTTGATACTGCCACAGACGGCTTGAGTGAAGAACAGTTCTATGCTATGCTTAGACTGATTGCACATGCTCAGAATGGCCGCAGAGTGACTCCAGAGTTAGTTCACCTCGGAGGTAAGTATTACTGTTCATATGACACCACCACATAATTTAAAGAAGCATATGTTTACCTGGGATATATCACGTAGCGCCTGTACCACGATTTGATGTTCATACTATCGATGCTCTTATTAAAAAACCGCAGCAGCCTTCAGCTGTGAACCCCAACGACAATCAACCATGGCCATCCTCTGGAATGAACCACCATCAGCCAATTCCAAACAATTCGGATCCGGACTGGTGGGCACAACAAGCGCAGCAGCAGCAGCACCCGCAACAAACCGCTCCGCAAGAGCAATACATCCCACCGCCAAGAATGGAACGTCCTAACTCTCCTGGCCCGTTACCGGCAATGCCAAGCTCTGGTTTTCCGCAACAATCTTTGGGCCGACCACTGTCACAGTACGGGTATAATGGTTACGTTAACCCGTCCACGACGCCGAATGGTATATCACCTTCGCAGCCCCCGTTTACTAACGGCTCAGATGGCAGTGCCATGGCGGGATATATACCCTCTAAACGTTATTCGGCGATGATGACTCCGTCCGATGTGAATTTTCTATCTTTTAACACTCCTTCCGATGGTTCAATGCAGCAGCAGCAACAGCAGCCATTTGGCAACCTGTCTTCATCAACATCGGGATGGCCGGACACGCAAATGTCTTGGCAGACTACTCCAACCTCACAGGATGGACAACCTTCTTGGCAGCCTAGCGTAGCTGACCGTCGGTCATGGGTACCGGACGTAACGCAATATAACCAGCAACCCCTCTGGGTCCATCCTGAGCCAACTATCAACCAGTCCAATATGCTTCAGCTGGATGATGATAATAAATCATCACTGCCGCCCAACGGTAGTCAAACTGGAAAGACCGTTTATTCTCATGGAAGGTCTCGGTCTGTGCCTCATGCATCTACCAATTCACCTCTCCTAGCTGAGCTGAAAGAGCCGCTCATGATGAGTAAACCGCACACAACATCCGAACTAGACGATATGCAAGACATCGATAGTCCCTTTTCTGGAAATTTTTCATCTAGACCGCAGCCAAGACCATCTGTCATGCAAAGAGCATCAATGGATCCAGATTCGTTCCAAAAGTTATTAACTAAAATTGATCGTGGCGAGTCGCTGCTACTTACCAAAGGACTCGATTTTGACTCGGGCAAATCTCTCAATCCATTTAGACGAAGTGCTACAATCTCGCACAGTTCCAGACGCAAAGTTTATTCAAACGATGACGATGACCCAGAAGGACCATTCGCTGACCAAGGCGTATCCTCTCCAGTTCAGCGACAATCTAGAATTCGCTCTGAGAGCCTTTTAAAGGCATTTGACGATGCTATGCCTGATAATCTCAATTTCATTCACCCTAATGCGCGACGCAACCAGTACAACCTGTCGCCACCTCCTATACCCAGTCAATTAACTAAACCTGACAGTCTCAAATACGCACGTAATCGAACGGGATGAAGCGTTTAATGTTTTGTTCTTCCATCATACCCGCACTCGTTGTAAACATACCTTCATTGCCCCTCCAATCGTTTTTCTTAATACAAACAAAATAAACAGATGCTTTGATTGATTTCTGAAATGTCATATCCTAACTCTGACACAAACGGAGAACGAAATATGCACTATAACAATTGTCAGCCAGCCAAGCTACTGTATCAAACTTGGATTGCACAATCATGACTAACGTTAGTAGCAACCCAGGTCATTTCTTTCAGACCGATGCCGAATTAGAGAAGCAGAAGGAAAAGGAGAAAAAATATAATTACGCAGCCGGTAATGCCGTCAAGACTTCATCCAAGGTGCTAGCGCTTAAAGTGTCTCAGGGACGAAAGTACTGCTACGTCGCTGAATCGGCATTCACAGCAAAGAAGATCAATCTCGAGGTAATTCTCACCGAATCTTCCTAATCGCCTATATCGTATTTGGATTACTCCTCTGATCTTACACCATTTGCAGACCGGGAAATCAGTAAAGATCTTTAAAGGTCACAATGGTCCTGTCACGTCGCTCGTACTGTCACCAGATGAGCAAACTCTGTTTACCGGATCTTGGGACAAGACTGTTAAGCAATGGGATGTCAGGGTAGGTTATGTAATGGATATGAAGCTGAGGTTAATTCAAATATAGACTGCTCTGATCACCTGTCGTGTTTACCGATGTAGAATATATAAGTCATATCATTAAGCAACGCTTGTTTATATTATAGACTGGAGAGTGCGTGAGGACATTCATTGGCCATACGGATTTCGTCAAGAGCATCGTGCTTGTCGGCAAATCCTTATTTTCAGGTTCGGCGGATGCACACATTCGGCAATGGGATACTACAACCGGAGAGTGCTTGCATGATCTGAAGGCACATACGCGATCTGTTGAATGCTTGGCTGTATCCGAAGATGGCAAAAAGTTGTTCTCTGCTTCATCAGATCGAACAATTCGAAAGTGGGATATCGAGACTGGACAAGTTGAGAAGGTATATGAAGGTCATGAAACAAATGTGTTCGCTCTGACTGCCTGGGACGAGGAACTATGGACAGGTATGGTTTGATGAAGGAAAATGGGGAGGTATGTGAAAAGGGCCTGATCAGAATAATGGTCATTTACGAGCATCCATGTACTTGAACAAATAGCCTCAGCAGACAAGACAGCCAAGCGATGGAACATACAAGTATGTGCTACGAATCCTTACAACCCGCAACGATATGTATCATTCATCCTCCGTTACTTTCTCTAGACTGGCGAAAGCGATACTACTCTAGAACACAGAGACACTGTTAAATGCTTGGCTATTGCTGGAAATTATATTTGTACAGGTAGCAGTGATGATAACATTGCAGTTTGGGATATTGCTGTACGTATGATCCATTACATTGTAGATTTTTTGGCAAGCTACGTGCTGATCCAGACATTTCCTATCTGCAAAATCATCTCTCGACATCAGTCTGCAAAAAAACTGTGTGATATAGAAGGACATTTCGATGAAGTGAGCTGCATGGATATTATAGGTTCTACGTTATATACTGGTTCTCTAGACTGTTCTGTCCGATCATGGCCAATTACAGGTGTTTGTCGAGCATCAACGTTTTCAAAATATTATTTGACAACTTTTACTTATATCACCCACTATACAGGATCGGCTATCGCAGAGTATGCAAAGGCCTCAAAGGAAAAGAAAAATTCTGAAGTTGATGCCTCTCTAGATGATTTATTAACAGAGGAAGAAGAGCGCGAACTTGCGGAATTAAACGCGTTCATGGATTAATTAAGCGCTGTAAATAAATACCCACCGCGTCGTTGCAGCTTAAAATTTTGGGTCATTTTTCAGTCCAAGTGGTGTTCGCGAATTTTTATGACTGCCTGTCTTTTCGTTTAGCCTTTACCATATCTTTTCCACCTACATGTCACGCCCACGCAGCCACTCCAATCGAGTAGCTTCCACTCGATCATCGGACAAGCGAGAGTCAAGGTCGACAGGCATTCTCTTGACTGAGCGTCAAGTTAACAAGGTGAGCACATTCAGTGCATGTTAGCCTTGTACGTCCCCTTTTTCTCCGCAAATGCTAATTCATATCTCAATATCATTGGTACTCAGATCACAAGCAAAATTGCAAACATTCGTCATAGTTCATTATCGTCGCCATTAGCCGCATCATCTCCGGATATTCTAACGACAATAGAAGACCCGCTCAATGTACGACCAGTTACTTCAGAGCAAAGTAATGATCTCCATTCATTTGTATATGCATATGTTACAGTCCATGTATCTAAACCATATACTCTGAATATTACAGACCAGTCAATACAAGAAGATAGGTTCTATGCCAAAGCACCTTTGAACGCAAGAATACAACCAGCTGCTAATACGGTAAGAATATCTGATTTTACGTACTCGCCAACCTTGATCAGATCACTAAGTACGCTACGCATTATCAACTCACACAGAGAGTGGATATGTCAGATAACTTTGTACCTGAAATAGGATCTCTACCGCTCCATCTCCAAGAATATTCAATGATCGAAGATCTCTTGTACATCATGATGGTACGTGTGCTTTCACTGTGCTTTCACTTTGATATCCTCTGGTGACGCCTCGCTAACGTTGTCTTGACCAAGGGTATTGATGGAAAATACCTTCAAATTATCCAACCTGGTGATGCGGAATCAGACGATAATGTAATGGATGAATCGGCTACTTCGAAACCCCTCATCACCGATAATGTGAATGATATTTCTTGGGATGATGTTGCATATTCGCTGGACGAAACGCTAGGTATGATGACATGGCGACTGGAATATCTGTGAAATATATTTCCGTAGTTGTATTGATTTCTCTATCCACGTGCAGATCCAAGCATACGACAGTTGGTAGAGAAGCTTTTGCCGATAGCAACATACTATATGTCTGTCGACGCCTTTGTTGAACTACACTCTCGCTTTGAATTTGGCACTGTGAGCCATGCATTGTGTGCTGCTATTCGATCTCTTCTGAAGGTAAGAAAAAGCGTACTTATGCAAGAAACTAAGGCGTCATGAAAACGCCTTATCCGTTACTCGAAACTGACAAACATGCTGTTTATGCTATAAAGGAATATCTAATCTTAATAGCACAGCTTGAACATCAATTCAGATCAGCTCCTACTTTTACTCTCCAAAAACTTTGGTTCTATGTACAACCAACTTTACAAACTATGCATACACTACACTCTCTAGCAAATAGCATAAGAACGGCCGGCATTCAACGAAAGTCAAGCAACGACGATGAAAATGATTTTGAAGCGATGCTGGAAGGTCTGAAGGGAATTGAAGCGGACAAGAACGACATTCAAGTATCAGATAATCAGAAGGGTGGCGCGCTCCTCACCATGCTTGCAGAGAGGCTGATTGGTATGAGTGGGTAGGTACATGAAAGCTCCGTGTCCAAACATGTCATACGAAATCCTAATTGCAATGTTTATTTCTGTAGTGATCCCAAGAACAAGAAGCTATTCGGCTATTTACTTTCACAAGCCTCACTTCCCTACCTTGTGATTTTATATGCTTGGATCCATAGAGGAGAAATTCAAGATCCATATAATGAATTCATGGTCCAAGAAAAGAAAAATGTCAGAAAAGAGAACCTTAAGGAGGATTTCAATGATGCTTATTGGGAAATGCGATATACCATTAGAGAAGTTGCCGTGCCCAGTTTTCTGGAGCCGCTTAAACACAAGATCCTTGTCGCAGGAAAGTACTTGAACGTCGTCCGAGAGTGTGGTATCACTATATTAGGACCCGAACACAGCAACCAAGATAATTCTGGATCACAGTCTGAAGAACAGCCTACAATCTCGGCGTCATTACCAAAAGAGAATTCCGCCGATACCCAGAGCAACGATGGTAACAAAGAAAATGTTCCTATTAATACCGAGCGCAATTCTGAACATGGGGGGAAATCATCGCCAATCGTCGATGGCATTTCCATGCGCGGTGATATCTTGATGGCTGTAGATGGTGGCCGGTAAGATGCTTAGAATGATTATTTTCTACTTGTCTTGTCGATTATTGATTTAAATCCTTTCACACATTTCCAATTAGATTCGTTCAAGACTTGGAAGCTGCTTATAAATATGCTAATCGAACGCTCTTGGATCTATTACTCAAAGACCAGCAGCTCCTGGCACGACTTCGGTAAGCTTTGTGAACGATAAATGGAGCATTTTATTCTTGTTAGCTACATACTGATAAAATGTTAACCAACGAGCAGATCCATAAAGCGATACTTCTTCTTGGACCAATCCGACTTCCTTGCGCCTTTCCTTGATGTTGCAAAGGAAGAATTGAGAAAGCCTACCAAAGATATCATCATTACTCGTCTACAGTCACTGCTCGATTTGACTTTACGAAACCCTTCGTCTGTGGCTGCATATGATCCTTTCAAGGAGGATGTCAAGGTTGGAATGAGCTCTCTCAAGATGGTTGATCAATTATTACGAATTATCAACGTTGCTGGCCTGGATGGGCCAGCTGCCCAACTTGCCGCTGGCGGCAAAGACGGACGATGGATAGGAAATGCAACAGCCGGACTACGTGATAGCTTACAGAACATTGGTGACTTGGCAACAAGTTTATATGGCCTCCACAGCACCCAGTCTGACAAACTGTATAACGATAGTGGTTCTACAGCTAGTAGCGTGGTAGGCTCAAGTAGCTCACGAGAAGTTCTAAATGGTATGACACACGTACACATACATACAAGAGAAATGGTAATATTTATCAGCTGTGATAACTAACACTTCCACTACTTTCAAATTAGGCTTCAATGCACTTACTTTAGACTACACTGTGACATTCCCGCTGTCCCTCATTATCTCCAGAAAGGCGCTGACAAAGTACCAACTTATTTTCCGACACCATTTATACCTAAGGCACACTGAAAGTTTACTCAGCGAGGCATGGACAGAACACAAACTGCCTCTATGGAAGCGACCCTCCAAGCATAGCGATATCAACAGTTGGAAATATCGCATATTTGCTCTACGAAATCGTATGACGGTGTTTGTCCAACAGTTTTCTTACTACATCACCAACGAAATCTTGGAACCCAATTATAATCAACTCAAGGATGATCTGTCAAAGGTTTCTACTGTGGATCAAGTATTGCAAATACATTCTGATTTCTTGGACAGCTGTCTCAAGGAATGTATGCTGACCAACTCCAAATTGTTACGGGTAAGCATGATGTGCATATTAGTTGTTACCCAAAAAATTTCGATTGATTAACGTTGATTAACGGTTTTTTTTTCTACTCCACTTAATGTTTGGTGTGTCTAGATATACAGCAAATTGATGACCACTTGTGTACTCTTTGCTAACTATACTGACAAATTTACAAATGCACTGACGGTATTGGAAAAGCAGTACAACTCGGAGAAGTTTGGTGTGGCAACTGGCAAATTTGGTAATACCAGCGGAATCACTTTGGAAAGCCAGAGTCGATCATTAAACAAGATTGAGGAGAATTTTAGTTACCACATGAAGTTGCTGATTGATGCGCTCAATTACTACTCTGCTACGGAAACACTCCAATTCCTATGCCTTGTCGTGAGGCTTGACTATAATTCATATTATGGCAAGGACCAGAATAAGGAACGCAGTCGGTATGAAGGGGAACGGCTGTGATAGTAGTCTTTTTTTTATAAAATGATATATATATATAAATCCTCAATAAAGTGGATATATACATATTTGGGTACAAATGTCAGTGTTTGCTTTAATTTATTTGGGAGATTGAGCAGTAGAAGGAATGAAACAATGTGCAAAGAATGGAACTCCAAGGAGAGAGTCGGCTTAATTTTTGGGAAGGGGGAGGTTTGGGACAATGCTCTGCCTTAACGATCACAACAATAAAATTATTTAGCTACACCTTCTCCGCCTTTTCTCCCCTTTTACCGTAACTCTTGCCTTTGCTTGAATGTCTGTTCTTGTCCATTCGCATCCAAGTAATCTCGACGTGCAGTCCAGCGCACTAGGCATCAATTCCAACCATCCAACCCCCAAGGGGGTGTTTCTACCCGAGCTATTGGAACAGATCTTTGAACACTTGGCGGTAGATAATAGCTTACATGCATGTATGCTCGTATGCAGAGATTGGCATATATGTGCGGCACGAGTTCTATGGCAGAAAGTCGCCTTTGAAGATACTCAAGTAAATCACTTTGAAAAGTTCGAGAACTTTGCTAGTGTTTATGCTGCATGGAAACCACCGTTGCATACCTTTCGTCGTCTGCTACCACTGTGTGACATGGGATCGTTTCAGAAACTTCAAAATATCGATGACGAATGTACCGATTGCGATAATGATGATAGCAAATCTCTCGAATTGCAAGTCCCAAAACTCGACCAAGATACCGTCATTGTGAGCTCCCATGTCGATACATATCGTCGAGCTTTACGATGCTTCTCGCTTCGTAAAGTGAAAGACAATAGTATCAACGAACCACTTACAGCTGTTTCCAAATTTGCAAGAGAACTTACTCATCTGGACATGTATATCTGCGACCATCTTGTGGACACCACGGTCATGGCCTTTATTACGCCCAATCTCACCAATATTTCGTTTGCTGGATGCCATCAAATCACCGATGCTAGCATATCACTTATTGCCCAAAGCTGTCCAAAACTAGTTCACCTCGATCTACGAGCATGTGGAGCGGTTTCAGATGTATCTATCTCACAAATAGCACAATCTTGTCCTCGGTTACGACACCTCAATGTTGGACGTATTCGAGAAGGTCGCCGTATCACCTATGCTTCCGTCAAACTTGTTGCAGAGCTTACCGAAGTTGCTGTCCTAGGCTTAGCAGGATGCGAACTAACTGACCAATGCATAGAAGTTCTTGCTCATGCCCGTGGTAACGGCCTGGAGAGGTTGTCTGTCAACAATTGTCATAAACTGACCAATAGGAGCATACGCGAAGTGCTTGCATATTGTCAGCGACTATCGGTGTTTGAAATGAAGGAATGTCATTTAATAGACGATTGGGAAGCCATTACCGAACTTGTTCAACGACAAGTCTTGATGACACTCTGTGATCAACAAAACCGGGCGTGTGTGAAATGGGCAAAATCTCAAGGAAAAGCTGTTAAAGTGCGTGCTCCTATCAAGTAATCTCCAATGACCGACCTGTACAATCCTTTTGTTCAGTCCCAGTGCCTTTCATTTAACCCCCGTCGCGTACACTGTTACCTCGTGTCTCCTGCCTTTTTTATGCTGTACCAATAACCTTTTTCATTTTTCCAACCACATCTCGATCCTTTAACCTTGCTTTCCTTTCCATCTTACAAGCTGTGCATTACCAGTTACACAAGCAGCAAAAACTATATATTCATGCTAATCGCAAGTCGATACAACATGCCCCCACCCAAACCAACCAACTGCACAACACCTATACACCATAATTTACAAAAACTATAATTCATAGATAGATATCTATTAAATATGTGAATGCAAATGTGATTTTATCAGATGCATCCGCTTTATTATATAGAAAAAAAAAATATGAAAAACCGGTAAAAAGGAATTGGCAACGATCTTTGAGTAAGTTGTGAAAATGATGTTGGGAAACAAAAGAGCGAGAAAAAAGGACCAAGAAATGGAAGGCGTTTACAGGGAAAACAAAAAAAGGGGAGAGAGCAAAAGAAAAAAAAAAATATAAGCGCTATTGTACAATGGAGATAATATCGAGGGTGAATTATGTTATGGATTATGACGAGAAGGAGAAGGGATATTGTACAGTTATCGTCACATTTGGCGTTGCTGCTGTGCCGTCATTTGAAGCGTAGGGGATTGCAAGGCCATCTGTTGAGGGCTACCTCCGGCAGAGATCATAACGGGCGATGACTGTAGTCCCAGCATTGGTGACCCATACGTTCCAGCCGCTTGCATCTGGGCCAATTGCTGTTTTTGTTTCTGTTGCTGTTGTAACTGTTGAAGTTGCTGCTGACTGAATTGAGGCGACCCATTTAAAAGTGGTGATCCAGCTTGCATACCATTCATCATCACTGGTGAAGTTCCATTCACTGCTTGGTTCCGTAGCGAAGCAACCTGCTGTAAAACCGTTGATGCCTGAGACGCAGCCGTTTGCGCAAGATTCATGGCATTAGAGGAACCTCCTTGTTGTTGCTGAGCGTTGAAAGCTTGCTGCATCATATTATTGGGTCGATTGGGTAATTTGAGATTCATAGCTCCATTTTGACCATTGCCAAGTCCATTGGGTTTCAGCATGTTCGCCTGTTGGATAGGCGACATACTTAAGTTTCCATTTCCATTTGTACTGGCAGCTGCAGCCCTTTGTTGTTGTTGCTGCTGTTGTTGTTGCATTAAGGCTGCAGCTTGTATCTTCTTTTGCAAAGCGGCTTGCATATTGGCTGGTAGGTTCCCACCAGAAGCTTGCAATTGTTGTTGAAGCTGCTGTTGCATAGCAAGCTGCAAAGATGCTTTGTTAGGTGCATTCACTGCAGCAGCCATGTTGGCGGCTATCATTCCATTAGTCGTAGCAAGAGCTTGTTGCTGTGGTGTCAGCTTGGTTCTGCTATTTTGCCTTCGCAATGGTGATGTTGAAGCACCATTGAGTGGTCGAGTTGTCATGGATGGACTGGTGGCGGTAGCGTTGGTACGTTGAACAGTGGCTGCGGGTTGCTTGGCCGCTGTGTTTAGCCGGTTGGCCATCATACCTCCAGGAGGATAAGTCATAGATGGATTAATGAATGGGATGGTTACCAAACTTCGGAGATCCGGCTCAGTCAATAATTGACATTGATGTCGCAATAACCTGTTTTAAAAAATTTTGTTTTCTCCTATTAGTGAGCGTAAAACATGGTAGCAGATGACATGTCAAATAACATACCTGTCTTGCATGTCATCAATATAGTCTTCATCATCAGTCATCTCATCCGAATCGTATTTGAATCGCTTGATTGCACGTTCTTGGGGATCTAACGGTTTCGTTTTACCACTGACAGACTCTCTATGGTTACGACCAAATCCGATGCGGTCAATATACATGCGACCACCACGGCCCATGCGCTTGCGATAACTAGGTCGACTGAGCCGCGTAGGCGCATCAGTGGATATAGAGTTGTTTGGTAAAGCATTTCGTAAGAATTTTGATGGTAAATATATAGGAAATCCTTGATATGGAGACTGGATTGAAAAAAAAAAAATAGAAATAAAAATAAGACATCAAATAACGTAACAGGTAACATATAGTTTAGGCGCAGTCAAAACTTACATCTGTAATATCGTCAAAGCCACTGTCTTCTTCTTTGCGTTTCTCAACCTCGGCCAAGATAGCAAGTTCAGCAGCAGATTTCTCATGTACATCAAACCCATCACGTTTAAGTTTGTTAAGAGGAATTTTGATAGTCGCTCTGCATGACAAATAATTTTTGGCGGAGGGTTGGAATAAATAAGAATTGGCTCTGGTGAGTAAAGCGTGACACACATAGCCGTCAATTGCAGGAAATAATTAAATTTATACACTAACCCAGACCCGCTTTCCGTAGACATCTTTCTTTTCTTCTTACTAAACAGCAATTCTTCGTCTTCTTTGATACCAAGCTGTCGTTGCATGTCCCGAAGAACACATTTCTTGTCGAATATAGTGTGTTCAAGGGCCAGGCTTTCCTTACGCATCTTCTCACGTCGCAAGACCATCTCGAGAAGATTGCGAGCAGTTTCCATTTCGGCTCGTAGTTTACGAAGCTTCTCAAGAGATTGTTGATCGGTACGGCGGGTTTTGCGAACAGGTTTAGTTTCACGACGACGGAAACAAACATATGGGTCGGTATCATTTCGAACACCACTTTCTTCAAATCGCAAAACAGCACTGATAGGCTTGCCTCCATTCTGAAGACGGCGTTCTTTCCAGTGGCTATAGATATTTTTGGCTGCAGTTTGAAGTGGTAGCAAGGATGGCTTCTTGAAATGTGACTCAAGTTCATCGAACGGCGGTATTTGGGATGGATCCTGTTATTAAATTTTCGGTGGTTAATACATTAAATAGGTAAGATGATGCTGGTATGGAAACTGTTGAAAATGTTAAACTTACTACACTTAGGAAGGGCATGTTTTCATTTGCTAGTGATTCAAACTCCCACATGACTTGCTCAAATTGATCTTCGGATATTTTTGGTGAATGATCTTGATTGAACGCTTTCAACCAAGTATCATCGTCCTCATCCATGTCATACAGGCAGCCAATGGCATCTTCGACGGTGGTGGAGTATTTGATAAAACTGCTAGGTTGGTTGAATGGCTTCTTGTATAAAGCACGATACTCAGCATCATCAATAGTAATGGATGCATCAGGAGTCGGAATATATAATTGAACAGCTTCACCCGTAGTAACAGCTGCTTGGGCGGCGGAAATGGCAGCTTGAAGGTCATGCTAATTGATGAAGAAAAAGTCAGGGTTCCAGTAATCATGCATAAGGAGAGTTGCCACATTGGGTGGTGATAGGGTTGGTTTGGGGATGTTTGGCTAGGGGTGTATATAGAGTATTATAAAAACTCAGCTACAACCGCAGCAGCATGCCAGACCAAGACGGACAAAACCAAGAGGCTCTATGGGCCTACAAAGGCTCATGGGAAAAAATATGGCAAACAAGCAGTACTAACCTCATCTTCCTCGTCCTTGTCAACGCCAGTCTCTATCAGAGGAACAGCACGTTGAAGGTTCCCAGCGTCATGGATGTCAGGGAGTTGAGACTCTTTGTAGACAGTGAGCGGGTGCTTGGGGGAAAGCTTCTTAACTCGAAATCGTGACACCATCTGTGCTGATTGATGACTACTAGGTCAATTCAGAGCACACAGAGGTAATATATAGTATGTGTCCCGCTATGCTTAGCAACTGGAACGTTGCAAATGCTAATGGGATTTAGTGCTTCTTGCTTCTGAAATGGAGCGGTAGCTTCTATTTCCTTTGCACTCAAACCGGCTTTTTTTCTTGGCACTCAGAGAATCGTTGTACAATTGTACTATAAACTACTCACAAACACTGAAAAATTTTCCCTTCCCCCCAAACAGCTTACAAACTCACACGATGACGTCGAAGTCACGTTGACTCGGTCACTACGGATTAGGTCTCCTTTTTTTTAAATGCCAGCTTGTGCAAGCCCGCAAGCCAAAAAAATTTGTCAGGCGATATGACAATGCGTTATATGGAATCATCTAAACAGTGGTTGAAGGTTATCGTGAATGTCGAAAAGGGTTAAAATCTATACATAGAAATAGTATTTGCTGGTTACTTCCGTCGTCTGTCCACAGGAATATATGACATAATGTCTCATGCGGCGCACATGAAGGCAGAGAATTGCTCTTTGTACCATTCTTTCGCCATCAAGGTATGTTAAGAGTGATACTTCCTGTCGTTCCATTGCTTATTTGTCTACATCGATGGATCGTATACAAAAGAGTTGCGAAAACAGCCATATGTCGCCAATTTGATATATGGTTGGATATCATGGATTGGAGGACTGTATTATACGGATTATAATAGACACTTACCATTTTATTGAAGTATTTAGCACCAGAGAAAGTATATGTACCTTGTTGGCAAGAATGTTTGGCACCCAATGTCGAAACGTTAGGAATGTAGCCGAGGAAAGGAAACGTTTTCCAGCCAGCAGGAATTTTTCCGTCAGCCCATTCAAAAAAGTGGAAGGGTGTTCGGAGATTGAATTTAAACAGTCTCGCCCAATTTCTCTGTTCCTGACCCAGAGAAGTATTTATGGCAATTTGCGTCTTTTCATCCCCGCACTTAAAAGTCATCACGCAATGCCCGGAACACTAGTGATACTAGCCACAGCATATGCTTCAACAATCCTAGAGACCGAGATCACGGTAATGTCATTGCACTTTATAACATTTGCCAGAGACATCATTGCTAACTTATGGGAACTAGAGTCAGCATACTGATCGCTTCTTGAGATACCGAGGTGTCCCAAAATGCCTTTTACCAATCTCGGGACGACCAGCACTGTCTTGGTGGTACGATGAAGCTCGTGCTATCTACAATAATATCTATATAGTTGCTACCGCTCACTCGTAAGTTTTCCGCGCGTAATTCAAAGTTCAGTCACTTAATTGGCCTTATAAATATATCTAACCGTCCTGTTGGTTAGGTACAAGCATTTCGAGCGATGGGCAAGTGGACACTCATTTCCAAAGGAAAACATTCTCAACAGTGGATTCAGGTGTGTCTCATGCATCGGTTCTGTCATGTGTATACTTTGAGTGTTTATTGATCCGGTTGCATTCTATCAGCGAAGGGGCGATTTCGGATATATCATTTGTACATCGAGTAAAAGACATTAATGAAGATTTATCTGTTGTCCCAGCGGACTTGCTTTTTGATAATTCCAGTGGACATCGGCTGTTGGAAACTCTAAAGGCAGATGGTGAAAGCCAAATCATCTACCATATCCCTGAACATGGTGATGATCCTCGCATTTATCGTATTTCCCTAGCCACAAACTCTGATCTTTTAGCAAAGGAAGATGTTGTTGAAACCAAAAAGTTGCTGATCTGTCCTCTTGCGTTTGTCATTCGTCAGGATCGATTGAGTAGCCTAGAGCCCTATTTACGAAAACTTCATCAAGAAGAGAAACGATCAAGCTCAGGAGAAAATACTGTGGTTTCGTTGGAGAGGGACCTATTCAACTTTTACGAACAAGAAGAGAATGTTAAGACAGTGGAGGTCGACTATGTAGCGGTGTATGGTTACCTCAACCCACGTGTCACCTTAAATGAATATCTTGAAAAGTGGGAAAAGCTGTTGGACGGCAACATCCCTCCTAGATCGCCAGAAAATTATCCACATCATCAAGCAGATCCAATTGTCACTCGCTCCCATGCGCGTGTTGGTTTGATGGGCAACCCCAGTGACGGATTCTATGGTAAGATTAAAAACCGCTCAAGAAAACGATTAGAGAGTCTGACCTTCAACTTTGGCTAAACTACTATTCTTGGCTAAACTACTATTCTAGGCAAAACTATGTCCCTTCTGATCTCCAACTTTTGGGCCGAGGTTACACTCATACCGAACCCATTGTCACAGGTCGAATATACGACGATCTCTATTCTGCCCAATCCGGTAGCCGACCCTCATTTGTTCAGCTCCATAGAATCTATGGCAGTGATTTCTGAGACTGATGGTTATGACAATGGCGACCGCTTGCTACAAGCTTGCTGCAAAGTGTTTTTCACCCATTGCAAAAACAATAATATTGCAATCAACACCCGACAAGGCTTCAGTGTACTGTTTGAAACAAATATTCCTAGACAAGTTGGGCTGGCTGGATCGTCTGCTATTATTTCAGCCTTTTGGAAGACACTGCTCAAGTTTTATGGAGTAACTGACGAACAAATTCCTCTTCCATTGCAAGCAAGCTTGGTTTTATCTGTGGAACAAGATGAACTCGGCATTTCAGCAGGTTTGCAAGATAGAGTTATCCAGGCTTATGGCGGTCTCGTGTACATGGACTTTGGCAAGCAGCATGTTGATCAGTATGGATACGGAAAGTATGAAAGATTGAATATGGAGAATCTCCCTCAACTCTGGCTTGCCTACGTTGCAGATCCAAAGGATTCTGGAAAGGTACACAGTTCTGTAAGACAGAGATTCGCAAATGGAGAACCAGCTGTAGGTTGACACAAATACTAGAAATTCATCAATGTTGCAGAGATGTATGAGGTATATTCACTCATGCTTCTTTCTTATATCTAGGTTGTGGAAGCTATGCGTCAATTTGCGCAGCTTACAACCGATGCAAAAGATGCCTTGGAGCATCGCGATCACAAGCGATTTGCTGAACAGATGTCTCAAAACTTCAAGTTGCGACGTGCTGTATATGGCGACGCCGCACTTGGAAAGGCCAACTTACGTATGATCGAGCTGGCCAACGAACACAATTGCGTAGCAAAGTTCCCTGGCTCAGGAGGCGCGATTATTGGAATGTGGAACGGAAGTGATCCTAGTCGTCGCAGTGAGGATTTGCGGGACCTTCGCTGGGCATTGGAAAAGGAAGGTTTCGTATATGTTGAAATAGTTCCCAAAGCCATCGAAAATTGAAAACAGATGCAACCAATTTTATAGATGCATTATATCATACATTGATAATAAATATATGCTATCATACTTGAGCAATGATGATAGTCAAAATGATCAGATTGCAGTTCTACTTTGTTTGTTTTTTTATTGCGTTGATTCTGCCTTACATAAAACTAGTATTAACAAAAACTTTTCCTATCCAATGTTGTAATGTACAACTGTGACTGTGACAGATGTAGTGCTTCTATGAAGGCCTTAAGTAACTGTGGCAAGCTTGTTGTGAAGTAACCCGTCTACACAATGTAGTGGTGGGTAATATTAGCGGCTTCACATGGATGCAGAGGCAACATTCACTTGTCTGATGTTGAGGTTGATGCGGGCTTTGCTCATGTATTCTCCATACAAATCCCAGTCCGGTATATTTTCGTCAATAATGCCTGTTTGCAAATACGACGGGCCGTTATCCAATATCTTTGGAACGCCTTTCAGGATGGAAATGTGTTAGTAGCGAAAACCAAGTAGCTACTAGTATATCAAAAGGCTCACCATGGAATGCACTGCGACTTGCGCCAGTCATAGCCATCACGTCTCCGCTCTGTAAGAGAATGGCGTGTGGTGCGGTATCGCGAGTTTGCTCCCCAATGAGATATATACAATTGTGTCCAAGGCTGTATGATAAATTGATGAGATTAACACAAAATATGATATGCGATAGAAATCAACGTGTACTCACCTGATTGACACCAATGGTGCCTCCATATTAATCTCGCTCCTGTCGACGTGTGCCATCAGTGTGTCTTTAAGCTGATAATAGTTGACAATGCCAGCTTCAGGTACATAATCTTCTCCTCTGTAATTATTTTGCCATAGGAAGCTACCATTTTCCTGATATCCTATTCCTTCGACAGCCTTGGCGATTGCTATGCTAAGCTTTCCTGCTTCATCTGGAACAGGTATTAGGCGGTCAAAAAAGTAGACTTTCTCGGACCAGTTATATTGATAGCCAAGACTGACCCAACGTAATTTTCTGACAAGCTCTGAAGGTTGCAAAAAATCAGATGCCGTATTTTGTGAAGATGTCTGGTTCAATTTTTCACCGACGTTTTTGGTATCCATTTCGAGATTCAATTGGTTAGAAGTTGCAGATGCATCGTAAGGATCTGCGGATTCGCTGGTCTTCTGGCCATTGGTTGATCCTGACTTTCGCTTTATTAATAATTCACAATCATCCTCATAAGATGAGCGGTTGTGGCTCCTAGTATAAAGATTCCAAATGCCCTCGGCAGGAACGTCGTAATGTGCATCCAAGTTGGACGAGTTCGGTGCTTGTGTATATTTTTGGAGACAGTTATGGATCAATTGCCGTTGAGCGGTTGCAGTAAATGGATTAGGAATAAATATCAATCCTAATAAATGAGATTTTAGTAAGATTTGCATACGTTCATTGTTGACATTATGTTGAACTTACCTTCTATATCTGTATGGATGTAGGCAGTCGTACTTCGCTTCGACCAGCTTTCGTCGCTCTTTCCAAACAAAGGACATATCTCACGCAAGTCATGGGACAGTTCAACTTTTATTATTTTTTGCATAACTTCGGGAGTGTTGTTTTCCAGGTTGGTAAAGTCAACAATCGGTGGTCGATCCGGAGTAGGTACTTTCGATTGCAGACTACGTTCTGCGATTCTGAATGGAGTTTGCGATTCTTGCGCTTTCTTTCTCTCCTTTACATTCTGGAGCAATTGCCTCTTCCACATCTCTTTCTGCCTCCGAGATTTCAGGTGAGCTGGAGGCTGTAAGGTGTCCATGGTTGATAAATGAGCAAGATTACAAAATTTTGTTTGGAGAGACACTAAATTTTTTGTGTGGTGTTTTTGGTGAGACACAGTGATAATGCAAACCCTCAATCAATTCCTACAACAATCACTTGGCCGAGTAAAGGATGCCATACGAACCGGATTATCTAATGACAAGCTATACCTTATAACTGGCAATGAATCCGGTGGTATGTTGAGCAGATCGATTTTCATCTAGTCGCCAAATAGCATAAAGTAATCTGTCTACTGTGTAGATCTGGATTCCATTGCGAGCGCGTTGACATTTGCGTACCTTAGCGAGCACAAGAGCAAAAGCCAGCAAGATCTGTTCCTACCTCTTGTCAATATACCAAAAGATGACCTCGCACTACGACCAGAAGCTGGCTTTGTACTGTCAGAATCCTCAATTGATGCACAATTTCTTTGTTATAACGACACAATTGACATATCGATACTGCCAAATGTATTTCAGCAATTGCAGTTAATTCTGGTTGACCATAACAAGCTTTGCAATCCATTTTCTTTTAATCAAGAAAAATGGTCCCCTCTTATCGGTGGCATCATTGATCATCATGTTGATGAGCACATGTACGACTGCAAGCTATTTAGAACCATCAAGCCCACTGGATCATGTGCCAGCTTGGTAATCCTTCATCATAAGGATGTGATACAAGAGTCAAAGGAAAAGCAATTAGAATGGCTTGCAAAGCTAGCATTAGCCCCTATCCTTGTGGATAGTGTAAATCTACAACCCCAATATGGTCGCACTACTGACGAAGATGTCATGGCTGCCAACATATTGAAGCAACATGTGACACTTGACTATGACAATTACTTTCAGAAAATTCAGTCGGCGAAATCCAATATACACCATCTCAATGATCGTGACTTACTTAGGAAGGATTACAAGGAGTGGAAGACCGATAACGGCTATAAAATCGGTATCAGCGCTGTACCTTGGTACATCCAAGCTTGGGCAGAGCGAGACAACGGTTTGGACTCAGTCATAACGGCATTGCAAAATTGGGCTAACGAGAGGAAGCTTGACTTGGCGTATATTATGACGGCTTTCGATAGAGAAAACGAAGGAGGATTCCAAAGAGAACTATTAGGCGTCATCTGCAATGAGAAATTGAACGGCATATTACAGCAAATGGAACAAAGTCAAGACATCCAACTACAAGGTTTAGCAGATAATATTTATCAAACAAAAAGTAAACAATTACTTGGAATATGGCGGCAACGTAATATTAAGTGGTCCCGAAAGCAAATGTGGCCATTCATACGTTCAATTGTTGAAGCCCAAGAGGACAGTTGCAAGCTGTAGTTAATGTGTCATCAAACAAACTATTTGGTACTATTACCCCAGACTCGTACTCTTCGCCTGTGAAAGAAAAATGGCCTAGTAATTCATTCCAACGTTACACGTGAAGCTTACATTAGAGAATTTTCTGTTATGACATAAATTTCCGGAGACATTTGAATAGCTCTTGTCTGAATATTATATAAATTCGATTTACCTACCATATTATTCCATAGTAACTGCACAATGACTGCTTGAAGATGAAGAAACCATGCCTTTTGTACAAAGACTGACTTTTGGAGAGAAATTCTTCTGACAAACCGTTTCACGTGGATATTACATGTGAAAGTGACCTTTACTCCGACCGTCTCCTTTCATATAAGTGTCGTTAGACTCGAGAGACTCTTTCACACAAGATCATTTACAGCCTACATTCTTTTCAATTGTAAAATGGCTTCTGATCTGAGATTCGACGGACGTACTGTCATTGTTACTGGAGCTGGTGGAGGTGTGTAAATCTCCTCATTTTGCAATTTAAAAATCTATAGCGTTGTATTCACACTTATACTATTCTATCTTATTAGGCCTTGGAAAGGCATATGCTTTGTTCTTCTCAAGCCGTGGTGCCAATGTTGTTGTTAACGACTTGGGCGGCTCGGCTACTGGTGGCGGCGCTAGCAGCAAGGCTGCTGATATCGTCGTCGATGAAATCCTAAAGGCTGGCGGTAAGGCCGTTGCCAACTACAACTCGGTCGAGGATGGTGACAAGATTGTTGAAACCGCTATGAAGGCTTTTGGACGTGTCGACATTATTATCAACAATGCCGGCATCCTTCGTGACAAGTCTTTCACCCGAATGTCAGATGCCGATTGGGACCTTATCCAAGCTGTTCATGTCCGCGGTTCCTACAAGGTTACCAAGGCTGCTTGGCCCATTTTCAAGAAGCAGAAGTTTGGTAGAGTTATCATGACTGCCTCGGCTGCTGGTCTCTATGGTAACTTTGGTCAATCTAACTACAGCGCTGGTAATTAAACTATAGCCATGTGAACATCCACAGAGCCTTCATTCAAGTTTCTAAACTCTTTCCATTTTTTCATATAGCCAAGCTGGCATTGGCAAGTTTCTCTTTCTCCCTCGCAAAGGAAGGTGCTAAGGACAACATTCACTGCAACACCATTGCTCCTATGGCAGCTTCAAGAATGTAAGATAGAAAACCTCAAAGATATTGGCCCAGCAATGTTGTTATGCATTCTGTTCTGATTATAACCAATGACCCTCCCTCATTTTTTAGGACTGAGACTATCATGCCCCCAGATATTCTCCAAGCACTTAAGCCCGAGTTCGTTACACCTCTTGTTGGATACCTCTGCCACGAAAGCACCGAGGAAAATGGTGGTGTTTTCGAAGTTGGTGCTGGTTTCGCCGCTAAGTTGAGATGGGAACGCTCTAAAGGTGCTGTGTTCAAAGCTGATGATACCTTTACCCCTGCTGCTGTTGGCGCCAAGTGGGAAGAGATCATTGATTTTTCCAAAGGTGCTGAATACCCCTCTACTATTACCGACACTGACTTTATTGGCCTTTTGGAGCAAGCGAAGACATTGGAATCCAACCCCAAAGCTGAGCCTCTTCGCTTCGATGGCCAAGTTGCCATTGTAACTGGTGCTGGCGGCGGTCTTGGTAGAGCTTACGCTCTTATGTTGGCCAATCTTGGTGCCTCAGTTGGTAAGTACTAAACGGAGCCTTAATGAAGTAAAATCACGATTTACCAATTCTCATTCATCCCTTTTTGGAAAATAAGTCGTCAATGATCTCGGTGGGTCTCACACTGGTCAAGGTCAGGATAACAAGGCCGCTGATGTCGTCGTCGAGGAAATTCGCAAGGCAGGAGGCAAAGCTGTTGCCAATTATGACTCTGTCGAGGATGGTGATAAAGTTGTCGAGACTGCCATCAAAGCTTTCGGTAGAGTAGATATCCTTGTCAACAACGCCGGTATTTTGCGCGACAAGTCTTTCGCCAGAATGACCGATCAAGACTGGGATCTTGTTCATCGTGTTCACCTTAGAGGAACCTACAAGGTCATCAAGGCTGCATGGCCCCATTTCCTTAAGCAAAAGTATGGTCGTATCATCAACACTGCCTCTGCCGTCGGACTTTACGGAAACTTTGGACAGACCAACTATTCTGCAGCTAAGCTTGGTATCGTCGGTCTAACCAAGACTTTAGCTCTTGAGGGCAGAAAGAACAACATTATCTGCAATGTCATTGCCCCTAATGCCGGTACTCGTATGACTGCTACTGTCATGCCTCCAGAGATGGTCGAAGCCTTCAAGCCCGATTATGTTGCTCCTCTTATTGGATATCTCGCTCACCAGAACACTGAGGAAACTGGTAGCATCTTCGAAGTCGGAAGTGGATGGATTGCTAAGGTTCGCTGGCAACGTACTGGTGGTGTCGGCTTCCCTGCCAACAAGCCTTTGTACCCTGAACAAATTGCTGCCAACTGGGGCAAGATCGTAGACTTCGAAGATGGCCGTGCTACTAACCCTAACAGCACCCAAGAAGCTTTCCAAAGCTTCATGGAGAATTTCGGCAACGTTGCCGAAGAAGCAGCTGCTGCTGAAGAGCAGAAACCTGCTGGTGGTCTTGATACTGAAGCTGCCAAGAAGCTTGAATTCGATACCTTAGAGTTCGCTTATGGCGAAAAGGAAGCCATCCTTTATGCTCTTGGTGTCGGCTGCAAGCGTACTGATCTGAGCTTTGTTTACGAGAACGACGAAAACTTCTCTGTTCTCCCTACCTTTGGCGTCATCCCATCATTCGCTGCTATGAATGCTGTTCCTTTTGGTGATTTCTTGCCAGATTTCAATCCCGTGAGTATTGTTATTCGGGAAGAAATGTTGATTAAGATTAGTGACTAATTGTATATTTCCTATTTTAAAAGATGATGTTGCTTCACGGTGAACAATTCCTGTCACTCAAGAAGCCTATCCCTACTAGCGGTCAATTCAAGTCCAAGGCTAAGGTTATTGAAATTCTTGACAAGGGCAAAGGTGCTTCAGTCGTTCTCGGTGTCACAACCACTGACGAGAGCGGTGAAGTCCTCTTTGAAAACGAGTTTACTCTATTCATCCGCGGCATTGGTGGCTTTGGTGGACCTAAGAAGGGTAGCGACCGTGGAGCTGCTACTGCAGCCAATGCCCCTCCAAGCCGCAAGCCTGATGCTGTCGTTACTGAAAAGACCAACGAAGACCAAGCAGCACTTTATCGCCTCAGTGGTGATTATAATCCTTTGCACATCGATCCTTCTATGTCTGCTATGGGTGGTTTCGACGTTCCCATTCTTCACGGTCTTTGCTCATTCGGTGTTTCTGGCAAGCATGTCCTCAAGACTTTCGGTAATAATGACCCTGCCAACTTCAAGAACATCAAAGCTCGCTTTGCCAAGCACGTTTTCCCCGGTGAAACTCTTGAGACTCAAATGTGGAAGGAAGGCAACAAGGTTATTTTCCAAACCCGTGTCGTTGAGCGTGATGTGATCTGCATCAGCAACGCCGCTGTTGAGCTTAACGGAGGAGCCGATTCTGAAGCTCCCCTTTCAGCTGGTAATGTTGGATCCAGCAGTGTCGCTGAACCCGGATTCGGTGCTTCTGCAATCTTTGAGCAAGCCAAACAACAAATGGACATGGCATCAGATGCCGAAAAACAAGAGCAAATCAAGAAGGTCAAGGGACTCTTCCAATTTGATATTACTAATGGTGACGGCAAAGCCCAGACCTGGTGGATCGATTTAAAGCTGAAGGGTGATGTTGGCAAGGGCAAGCCTCCAGGCAAATCCGATGTCACTCTCGTCATTAAGGATGCTGACTTCTTGGATCTTGCGTCTGGTAAGCTCAATGGCCAAAAGGCCTATATGCAAGGAAAGCTGAAGGTATGTTACGTGTCATATTGTGGTGAAAAGCTGTTTTTGGACATTGACCCATTTTGAACTTTTAACTAATTTTTTGGTAAATTTCCAATTTATAGATTAAGGGTCAAATGATGCTTGCTACCAAGCTTGGAGACGTCCTCAGCAAGGGAGCGAAGTCTAAGTTGTAGTTTCTATACTTCATTTTTATCTCCGTATTATTGGTTTGCAGAATCTTCAAAATAAAGAACATGAACAATTGTACATAATATTTTTCTTACTAAATCACTCACTGCTGTTCGGTTAAACTGCATTTGGAAATGTGCCTTCGCCGGATATAAAAAACGACAGGGTCCTGCTGTAGTGTCAAATCCCATAAAATACACACATCTTTGACATCATGCCATCCCCAGATCACAAGACATTGATCACAAAATGCGTCCTTTTTGACATGGACGGCACCCTTATTGATACTACTCCTCTTGTTGAGAAGCACTGGAGAAGTTTTGCAGCAGAACATGGTCTGGACGCTGAGAAGGTAAAGTAATAACATTGACTGTTCATAAAAAAGCCAGAAAAGCCCCCACCCTCTCTATTAGTAATTTACCTTATAAAAAGATTTTTTTGCTAACCTGTTCGTTCATACCAGATATTGGAAATGTCTCATGGTCGTCGAACCATTGATACTTTAAAATATTGGACTCCTCACCATGCCACACCGGAGATAGCTGATATGTACGAACGAAAGCTCACTAACGAATCCGAGGGAGTTTCCATTCTCCCTGGAGTCACAAGCCTCCTCGCCGCACTTCCTCATGATAAATATGGAATTTGTACGTCCGCAAAGTCCTATATGGCCGAAGCACGTTTGAAGCAATGCAACATGGATATTCCTAAGGTTCTTGTTACAGCTGACAGAGTAGAGCATGGAAAACCTGACCCTGAAGGGTAAGCTATAATGTACATGAGAGTAGAGTACTGTGGTGGAGACCTATGAAGCTAATTGTAGGTGTATACCAGATACATTATGACCGGAAAAATATTGGGTTATGGAGGATCGGACTGTGTGGTTGTTGAGGACGCACCAGCTGGTGTGGAGGCTGCGAAAAGAGCTGGAATGCATAGCATTGCTTGTGTGACGACGCATTCTCTAGAACAACTGAAAGCAGCCGGCGCTGATTACATTGTTAACGACCTTGGTGATGTGGATGTTACCGTCCTCGGTGACGGTCGACTTGAATTCACTATCTCCAACCCCTTGTGATAGAGATAGAGATTATTTACCGTTTTTGCATTACAATTTATATGAATGATTCTACTATAATTCGCAAAACGAGAGCAACTTAGAGAATAAAGATATTACTACAAAGTCAAATGTCGGCATGAGTCAAAGCGGAAGAGACACTCACAGTCAAGATGTCAAAGTCAGCAGTCACACCCGACAATTTTGACTTCCAGCCGCCATACCTTCCAGTTGTATCTTTTTCACTCATGGCGCCAAAGGTGGATCCAGCTCTGCATTTACTGGGAGGAGCGGGTTCAGGCATGGTAGCCTGCACTGTACTCCAACCTCTTGACCTTATAAAGACACGTCTTCAGCAACAACGACAGGACCACCTTGCTTTTTTACGTGAAGCTAAAACCAAGGGCTTACTTGTTGCCCCTCAAAAAAGGTTGGCAACCTGACAAAAGTGTCAAAACATAATAACAAATGAACCAGCCCGTTCTAAAGCCTTATTAATTCATTGTAGTAACATATACTCAACCGTGAGAGACATTATCCGAACAAGTGGTCCAATTGGATTATGGCGGGGAACCTTTCCTACTATCTTGAGGTACCAAGCAATATTATGTATCGGAGGTTTTGCCTATAGCCTCGTCATCTAATGTTTATTGAAACCATAGGAATGTACCTGGGTCTGCAATGTACTTCTTTGCTTTGGCCGAAATGCGGTCTATCTTAGCCACTACACGCAAAAATGGCAAAAACCCACTTCAGAGCTGGGATAATTTGCTTGCCGGCGCGGCCGCGCGAGGCTCTGTTGGTTTCATAATGATGCCCATTACCGTGGTCAAAATTAGATATGAGGTGAGTTTAGTGTTTCCTATGCATGAAGGAATGCAAAGCGCACTATAGAAAACTCATCTAGCAACATTTGCTAAACGTTTCGCGCACCATTGTAGAGCAACTTTTACAACTACAAGAGTTTGACGGATGCGTTTAGTTCAATTGTCAAAAATGATGGTGTGCGCGGTCTATTTGCTGGGTATGGTGCGACTTTTATTCGAGATGCTCCTTTTGCAGGCATATACCTCTTTTTCTACGAACACTGCAAGTCGACTGCTAATGGTATGTATTGTTGTGATTAACTGTGTTATCGAATCCATATGAAATCCAGATCACCCTAATGGTAGCTCTTAATTCAGCATGGACAGCACAAAATGGTATCAATATAGCGAATGCTGCAATCAATTTGGGATCAGGTACGACATTAAATGGTAGTGAACTGATCGACCTGATGACAAATTTATTTAATTAAACCATCTTACTACTTTTCAGGTGTACTTGCAGGTGTAACAGCTACATGCTTTACACAGCCATTTGACATGCTCAAAACTCGTATGCAACTGAAGCCACTTGTATATAGAAACCTTTGGAGCTCCGCAAAGAAGGTTATAGCCGTAAGGATATGTGGATATATCATGATATAACTACAATTCATCGGTAGATCACTGACATGTGGCTTCTTATTTTTTACAGGAGGAAGGTGTCGTCGGCTTCTTTGATGGTATTAGTGTGCGACTAATTCGAAAATCCTTAAACTCGGCTGTCTCTTGGACCATATACGAAGAAATCATTAGATGGCATCACAAGAGCCAGCTGAACTCAAGCGCTCTGTAATATATACCTCAGCAATTCCAAACGGTTGCTCTTGCGAAAGCAAAAGCAGTACCAACGTAAATGAATACATGTATATTAGATATGATCTGTACTAGATGCGAATTGTGTAATCTCTATAGCGAAAAACGACTTAACAGAACTGTAGTGAAAACTTCCCCTGTGACTGACTATCACTCAAGTTCAGTTTATTAGCTATTCCGCTCGTTAATGAATATAACAAACGCCCCTATCTTATAAATAAAGAAAACGCTGCCAAATGCATTACCTTATCCAGGGTGATTGTAATGTATGAACCGACAACACAAAGAAAATGGTAGATGATGAAATATCGGAGAAGATGATATTTGTATCAAACAGAACTGAGGTTTTACCATCAGTGTATAATGAAATAGATATATGTCAAAACTTCGTGTATCATTGAATTGACGAAAAGGTCTAGCACTCCATTTTGAGACCAAGGTGAACTAAGGCACTACACCGTAGATACGTGCGACTGAACATAAACTGTTATTGGTAAATCACCAGGTAATGTTAATAATTGACGAGGGTGACAAATTCTTTACTGAGAATTTACATTGGCATAGTGATGACGCATACAATTTTAATGAAATATCTGCATTATTTAATCGGGGCAGCCAACAGAGCTAGCATGAATTGAACAGCAGTCAGGGGAAACCATTCCGCTGCTACCAGTATGGACATAGCCATCCCAGACGTATCCTATGGTTGTTTCGCCAGCGCCAGAACCAATGTCGATCAAGTCCCACAGGGCAGATGTATCGCTACCGACGGTGACAGTTTCACCCCACTGTTGGCAGGGAATTTTCACAGTAGTTCCACCAGCGATGGTTGTAAGCTTTTGATAAGATGTTCCAGGACCATAGCGGACATTTGCAGTAGACTTGATGTAGTAGCTTGCATTAACCGACGACACTAAAGTGGCGAGGGCTGCCGATAGTACAGTAAGTGCAAACTTCATTTTGTAAAGCTTCCCAAATGTACAGGTGCTGACATATATATATATATTTGATGAGGCTTTGAACAGTTAAACTCAGGTACGGAAGACAGGCTGGCAACGGATGTCGCACAGTAACCAAATTCACTCGGTAATATGGTAACAAATAAACATTCCTAATGACTCTTGAATGCAGGAACTTGCGATGGGAATTGATTGAAGAAAGGGTTCAATCTAGACATTTCAGGTATTCTACACTTTTTGAGCCGGGTAATACTTACAGAGTATTGTATCTCAGTATTCGCAGGGAAGAAAACACCGTCCCATTTTTATTAATTGTAACCTAAAGCCAAATTAAATTAGCATATTTTCATACCGTTGGCTATAATAAAGGCAATTCGAGAGCACAAAGATTGAGGTACTCCATGTTACTTTCACTGCGCAGTAACTGCGCATTAAGTTGCACAACGCGGTAACGTACTCTGAAATCAGTCAGTATCTCTTAATTTGGACCTTCGCTTGGGATATTTACGGTGAATTTCTTATTCTATATTATCGCAGATGAGAATCCAAGCGGTTGAAATTGACCTATTTGGACCAACGCGCGTGAGGAATCCTGCATATTGTGAACTTCAATGTGACACGAATCGCCGCCATTGTGAATATCATTTATCGACAACGAAAGTGAATCTGCGACTGATTACCAACTAGACACAAGGAGCGGCACTGGATGTGCAGCGTACATAGAGATATTTATTATTAGCTGTTTCTCCTGAAGTTTACGTTATAAGATAAATGTGCCTGGACGGGCATATATGCAATCCACTGGGGAGACGTGCATAGTAGTGCATGAGAATATATCCTCGGTGGCAAACAAATGCACTCTTTTCACTTAGATTAACGGATGGGGTGTGGTGGTGAAACGCTCTATACCCAGTACACTGATTTAGATCAAGGGATCCAAATCGATCTACAAGTACCACAAGTTGATTTGTACAACTGGAGCTGAGGTATGGCCACATGAGCAGCAGGTAGAAAAGCGTAGTGATCCGCGTGCCCTTTGGATCACATAGCATGAGCATCGCATTTTCAAACGAACGTTACAGTAGTAGCTCCAAACGTAGATGGGATTGTTTGATCTGGATTCCAGCATTGGTCATTTGGAAGATATGGCACTGTAGTACGTCATTGATACGCGTTGCAACACTTTCAATGGTGAGGATCACACAGTTTTCAATGCGTACTGATCCATGTGTACTGTATTAGCGATGTTGGAGTCTGCATTAATGCTCATTTGAATTGACGAGCGGATACGCGAAATGGGCTTTTAATTTGAGATGTCTATATCACTTGGGAATATGGAGCTATAGTGCCAGAACAGATGCAAGTACCCAAACTATTCGATCCGTGCTGTGGAACGCCATGATGCAGGACCGCAATCAGAATCAGAGATCATCCCAGCTAGGTCCAATGGAGATATAATATGTCAGCTGTTTAATAAATCTCCAGCCGTAACATGCAGAGATCTTTTGTGTACAACCAGCGCAGCCTGCATTCGCTTCGATAAACAGATGAAATATGTGAGGCACTACCAGAGATTTAAATTATTTTTACACAACTTCCAATATAACTGACTGGTGAATCAATATTGATAATATGATCTTCTTATTATGAGATGTGACAACCATGCACTATGTTAGAAATATCCTTGCGACATTCAGCGATTCACTAAATATACTTTGGCAGGATTGAGCAGATTTTCCATATCAAGCATACATGACGATTACTGACCAAAAGTTCACTCCTGGCCATAAAATAATTATTATGTCAATCCCTTCACGGTATCATAGTCAGGTATGAACCATTGATAGCTACAAAGAATACGGAATGACATAATATATCAATGATTTTATGCACGAGTGGGGTAGTAATTGGCTATTCATATTAGTTACACTTCAACGGCTTGTCGATAACAAACTATGCACAATAGCTATGATGATTGAGTGAAAAGCCTTACGTAAGAGGCTCTATTTGATTCTACTATGTTGTCTCTCCGCACATTTGAGCATTGAACAAATGAAAACTGAGCTAGAAAATCTGTAACCACTTGCTACACTTGGTGCCTTAGTTTGCCCTATTTACAAACTAGGTTCAACGGGAATAAAAGGAATTTCAAGGCAGCTGGAATGGCTTTTTGACTGGAATGAGAATCTTGCTATTGAGATACACCATTCATACGTTCTGTAGAGCATCAGACAATCGTATATAGCAATGCCACCGTAGTAAGGCACTGTAACAGTTGGTCTCTTGCAATCCGTTATTTTTCATCACAAAGTTATCGTTTATTTCAATGTACATTGCTTCGGTTTGTTTTATTCTTCGACTTTCGCAAAATTATATTTCATCTGTGCAAATTAGCTTTGAATCGACTATAAAAGCTTCTTTGCGTTGATGGAAATGTATGTTCACTACTGTATAATATTTTCCTGAATAAAAGTGATATTTTTTGAGGTGTGTATTGGTTCTCTGATGAATGCTCATCCGTTGTTACTTGTACAAAGATTGAATAACTACTACCTGAGGAAGAAGAGAGAATGAAAAAGGAAGAAAGAAAAAGACGAGAATGTTATCACTCCTCTTCATGTAGCTTGGCTACTATAAAAAAGGTCGAGTATCATACAGCCACGATGTTCATAAACCCTCGTATCGTTATGTACCTATAAATGTGGGTTTATACCAGGAAAGCATCGTCGTATTGCCAGCAAGTATGGTTTTTTCTTTCAAACTCCATGATAGAACTACAACGGCGTACGGTTAGCAATGTAATGACGGTTTATATAATCAAAGATCTGGCTGCTTACCCAACACGTTCGTCTGCATTTGCAATATACAGGGAGCTGTCATCTGGTGTGAAGGCTATTGAAATGAAGGTTAGATCATGCCAGAACCTTTGCATACCGATATTGCACAATCATTGATGCAGTGATACTCACAGACGCCGGCAATGTCACCAAAGAAATCAATAACTTGAGACAGATCGAAAGTTTTCGCATCATAAATATGTACAAAGTCGAGGGGTTCTACATGGATAATGTCATATTAGTATTAGGAAACCAATCCAAGAGAACAAACGAATACTAATATAAGATCAAGTCATACCAGCAGCAGCCAAGTAACGACCATCATTAGAAAAGTGTAAGGAGCGAATCGCTCCTACGTTGGCTCGTAGAACATGCAGAGTTTCTGACATGTTGCGAATATCGTATATTCTCGTTGTTTTATCCTGGTTTCCTGTGGCTAAGTACCGGTCATCCGGGCTCCAGCAGCAGGCGAACGAATAGTCAATGTGGCCATGCAGAACCTTTATAACTGATATTGTAACCATATGAGATCAATGGCAACAAGTGAACTATAAACATGAAAGTAATAAGTAGTACAATTACCTTCTCCAGACTGTGCATCGGCAATGATCGATTCAGTTGCATCTCCAACTGCACATAGGATGCGTTTGTCACCGCTAAGTGCCGAGCACTAGCCATAGTCAATAAATAAACGATTAATTTGTGTTACTGAAACAATTTACAAGTCCACGGTGTGAAATTACGTACATTGACTGCCCAGGGGAATTCAAAGGTGCGAGTCATCTTCAAGGTATTAACATCCATCAATCGTGCGCGATTGTCATTACTTGAAATAAGTGCTTGGAAGACTATCGAAAGTGTGATTAGCACAGTGGAAAATTGCAATAGAGTGCTCACACAAAATTGCTAACATATACCTCCATTGCGATCATGGACGAGATCAATATGATTTGTGATGCCAGAAGCGTCAGATGTGATGGTTCCCCAATGTTCAACTTGTTCTGGCTCATTTAATCGCCTAAGGATATACTCTCCACTATTACCGCCAACAACTAGAACATCGTCTTTGCAGCCTATTGTGCTAGCTTTGACATCATTTCTATCCCGATTCAAGCATAAGACATCCTCGCTCGTATGTAGCTGTGGTGACCATTGCCGTACATGATTTTTGTCTGGTTTGCAATTTAGTAAGTATATACACATTTTGTGATCTGCTGTATTGGAAGTACTAACATGTATAATAAACCTCATTCTTATTTGGAGCCCAAAGGAGGTTTCGAAGTTGAAAATGTACAAAAGAGCATTTCTCAGAGAGTTTGGTATACCGAAAGGAGTAGAAATCTCCATCTGGTCGAACTGGCTTCACCTCCTTTTCGTGATATATGATTCATCAGTAAGTTATAAGCTGAAGCGTCAAAAGGGTGAGTGATAGTTTTCTTTGACTAACCTTTAGAATACCTTCATGTGAAGCTCTCAGATTCTCATAATTTCGTTTTCGGTATCTGTCGATACTATCATAATAATGATTTGTGAGTATTAGCTATTGGGGAGGAGATTCAAAGTTCTCCATACCGTTGCTGTCGATATTGATCTCTTCGAAGATGCAGTAGATCCCAGTCAATTCCTTGCTATTTGAATTTCAGTCTTAGTGATCGAATCATAACAATAGGAGTGCAATGGTTACTCACCATATCAACACCGTTCTCAACGTTACTGCTGGTTACTTCATCGCTCTGCAAGCGGGGATTTACTCCTGTCAGCATCTGAGATTCAACTCGAGTACAATGGAATGAAATTGTCATACTGTGGACTCGGAAGTCGTCTGCATCTCTTCATCCCGTGGTTCGTATACTTCATATGTTTCTGCAGGAGAAACTAACGGTATCGCATGAGCATCCATGCATTGACATATTATTTGGCTTCCCAAAATTCATACCTTCATAGCCCCATGCAATAATAGGATAATCAGTATCACCGGAGACATGATGTAGGTAAAGGTCATGGCGCCTGTGTAAGTTAAAACTAGTTATTAAGGTAAGTATTATATGAGGATCTTTAGCACTTCGCCAGCTCTCTTTATTCGCTCTGTTGTAGCCAGCCGTTGGGGAGTTCTTGACGATACCCCACAACGAGAATGTAACAATTAGTATAATTGATCACTTACCCTGGAGGAAAATCGTGAGCCTCCATGTTGCTTTGGCATTCAGTTGTAAATTTTCCACGGGCAAAGGCTCTATACGCTCACTTTCCTGCGAAGAAACGGTCTTGTGATATCTGCGGCGATTCAATTTGATCACGTGCTCAGAAGGACCGTCAATGAAATCGACGCAATATTTATCAGAGTGCGTCGCGCTCGTTGTTCATAAATGGATAACTGGTTGATTCGGAAACCGAGATCAGTGTCCATTTCAAAAGAAGAAGCACCCAATGTTCTGGAAAGGAAGTTAGATTTTCGTTTCAAGGATGCATTGTACAAAGCTCATTCCAATGGTCATCAGCGAAGATCAGAAGGAAGTACGCCTTCCTTAAGCTGGATGCATATGAGGGAGCAGAAAATACAATCTCAATTTCCTGACCGTTCGAGCGACATATTCAAAGGAGTCAATATATATATAAATGGTGATTGAAGAGGGTCAAAAAGAGGCAGCTATACATTTGTTTTAATTAAAGTTTCAATTTCAGGATGGACCGGTGATAACAAAGACTTGCGGTTGAAAAAATTAGTCGCAAAGCACGGTGGAAATGTCAGGTAATGTATAACCAACTAGACTGACATTGTTAATAGTATTGGGAGCTAACTCTAACTTTCAATTGTAGTTATGCACTGGCGCAACGTAAAGTAACGCATGTGATTGTTCAGAATAACGTGTGCGCGTCCAAGCTACATAAGCACCTTCATGTCCGCAGCAATTTGACCAAGGTAGTCAATTCAGACTGGATAATGGATAGTATAGCCAACGGTAAACGACTGAGCGAATGGAAATATCGCGTTTTGAAAGATGAGGTTTGCTTGGGCTCTTCATTTCCCTTTCATATTGGTCCAGACCAGCTTAATAAACCTAACATTCGTATTTATAGACGCAACAGGATCTACTCTCACAGATTAAGGTCCATCCAAACGCTAAGCCTAAAAATATCGAGCCAGACAGTGCAAAGCCCGATGCTCTCAACAGTAGAGTAAATTAATCACAGCATAGTCAAACCATAATGACCTATTCCTCCAGCTTTTGAAGTCTCCTTTTATGACATTAAAGATAGCCTTTTCACAACATAGATTTCTTAGCAGTCGACCTTTTTTTTTTGATAGTCATTGATCTTTATATACAATACAATTGAAGAAACTGGTGTACTAGTCAAATCATCTCTTTGCTGATTCGCTGTTTTTCTTTCTTTCTTTTTTTTTTTGTCTTGAAAGGCGTTTTCAAAATATTGTCCAATGAAAGCTATAAAGTCCAACTTTGAATCTTTAGGCCCCTCGTGCTACAGCTACTAATTCCAAAATAATTGTCTTATTCTTCATCGGACATGGCATCCTCGTCCTCGTCATCATCTTCACTTGCAGATGCGTTGGAGTCAAATTCTTCGGCAACCTCGCTGTCACTTCCGGGAGCAAAGTCCTCATCAGCTACAAGTAGTTTCGTCAGAATCATGAAATAATCAGCTTCGCATGTGCGAATTTCACTTACGACTTTCTTCATCTTCATCTTGATCGTCTCGATATGATGGGACATTGTCCTTTCTTCGTCGCTTTCGTGAAGTATCAATATCTTCATCGCTATCGTCACCAAGTTCAGCATACGAGACGGTGGTTTCCTCATTAAGCTCATTCTTCATCTTAATCTTCTTGGATTTTATGAATTCTTCAAGGTTAGCATACTCCTCTCTGTTAGAGTAATAATCGTCGAAAAGCGTTAATGTTATCATGTCATAATAACTCTCCATTGCAAACTGAAACCAACCTATTTATACTTGAGAATTGATAATCATGTCCGGTCTTCATACTAAACTTCATATCAAATGTCCTTGAGCTGCCACCACTTGAAGAAGATACTCTGGAAAATGTGACAACGCCAATTTCGGAGTGAGGGATAAATGTTGGAGGTTTTGGTATGAACAAGAAGCACTTTTCCAAGGGATAAAGATAACCTTCGTTCGCCTTCATAGAGGACTTGATGCCAAGAGCTCCATGATGACTGACAATACATGTTAACAAGGTATGTCATTACGGAAGGCAATACCGCTACTCACGAGAGAAACATACCTTCTGAAGTTTGATGGTACGGTCACCTTTCTGCCAGTCAACGCTCTGAATACAGTGCTTACAATCTCGTATGTAGGAGCATCATATGATTTCTGTAGCTTTCCGTCGTATTTCTCCTTCAAGGTTTCCCTAGATGATAATATGGTTTAGCTATCCATAGATCAAAGCAAGTATATATTACTCTAGATCTACTCACTCATCAATATTCAAGTCGACATCAATTTCCTCGTCGCGAACAAACTGGAAGACCAAAAATGGATATTTGGTCTGACCTTGTCGAAGTGGAGGATCTAATCCAATCTGAAGAAAAATGTATGTACGTCAATATTGATGCCATAAAGAATGGTTGAGCAAGGTAAGAACACTTACAACAAACATAACATGCACTTCATCTGGTTTCAATAAAAGGAATAATTTGATAATGCTGCTGTACATGATCTTGTAGTCGTACGATTTTCCGCGAAGACGAAGGAAATCTTGGAACATGTCGATGTTGTAACGACCACTGTGGCAATGTTCGCTTTAGTCGATGATTAAGTAAATATTTTCAATAACATAATTTACACATACCGAGGTGTAAGACACAGCACTTCTTGAAATTGTACAATATTCTCGCTGGTAAGTTGACCGAGTTCCAATTTTGATTTGACATTCTCATAAAACACCTTGAGCCAGGGAATATGAAATTCAGATATATTTTGTTCCAACTCATTTTTTACCATAAATACTTACAGCATCGGCATTTACTTCTTCACCATCATCCTCATCAGTATTTCCATCAGCATTCTCTTCCTTTGGAACGGTGCCAGGAATATAAAAGGTGATGTCCATCAACTCATCTGTCAGCTTAGGATTCACCCCATCTGCTGGTTTCTGGCCAGGATCCACAAAGTTGACAGCAACTTCATTCTTTCCTGGTTTGTTGGCGCCAATGGCTTGCGACAGAGGCAGTTCGAACATTTCCTTATTTCCAACGTTGAAAATCAGATTAGGACCTACAAGGTCGTTAGCATTGACTTATTTGATCGTAGGATGAGCTAATTTCAGCGCACTAATCACCTTGGAATTCTGTTTTTCCCCAATTCCAACCTCTGAGACTGAGTTCCTTTGATTCAAGCTGTTGTTTGTACATGGATTTAACAGCATGGCTAATCTCTTCCAATTCCTACATGGTGCAAAAGTTAGGCTACGGCGTAGGTGGATTGAGTAAATGCCCGGTAAAAATTATGGTAACATACCTCCTTTTTGAAACCGTCAAACTTGCTCACAGATCCATCTTTGAGAGTGATTCTAAGTTCGTGACCACGGGCGACGCGCACCCATGTGAATTTTCGAATTTCGCTGGCTGCAATAATCTTTGTGGTCTCGTCACTGCCTTTCCATCCAATTCCATTGGGGGCAAGGCGGAATCGACCAACAGTAGAGTCCAATCCGGAATGGATAGCGTCGAAATCCAAGTTCTTTCGTTCAGACATGGTATGCGATTAGGCGAACTAGTGAGACGCGCTGTGCGATCTTCAAAGTCAAAATTCAAAATTTCTCGATTTTTGGTCGCGAACGACGTCACAGACGTGAGCTGTTGCCTACGTTTCTAAATCTTAATACTCTAAAGCTTTTCCAATAAGCACTCTTCCCTAGACAAAATGAAATACATACATTTATTTAATGATTTTCTTAACGATATCTATTAACTACTTTAGCTCGCTATAAATAATGGCCGTTGTTTTGCCCTTTTCATTTCGTCTCATTTTAGATATGTTTGCAGCCAATCGGCATTTAGAGTTTATATCTGTAGGCCAATCATATAATCAAAGATCTATGCAACTCACCAATCACAATTGGTATCTTTCTGAACTGTGTGACGAAAAAACATGTGACCAATAGCCGCTTAGCCTTACGGCAGTGGATTGCCCAGCTTTGCCATCACCCCATTACAAAGTCCTTTTTAAAATTTACGTTGGTGATGTCTGGCTACTCTGACTTTTCGCCGTACCAACCCTCACCGGACGAGGACCGAACTGCGCGAATACATAAGGAGAAGCAGAAGCAGAAAACCAAGAATGTCAAAGGGAAAGGAAAGCAATCTACTCAAGGATACCAGGCGCAATATTCTTCATACCAAGCTGGAGACGACGGACCTCCAGATTCTTATCAACCATCTTCCTCCCTACTTGAGGAAGGACTTTTTTCGGACGCGCCGAGCATAGGAGCGGCCAAAGGATCACAAGGCGGAGTTCGAGTCAACAAGTATGAAACCAAGGTTCCTATCCGAGTAGACATTGAAGCTGCGCTTACGTATGTTCTTGGACCAATAACAGGTAAGGTTAACATTTTTTTGGTAAGAGCGTGGAGGGCTCATTGCTACTGAAGATCAACCAATACAGCTGGGTAGACCGGAGAATATTAACTTAGATCCGCACGCAGGTGTCATCTTCCTAATTCTGGAAACCCAAAATGACTATGTTAGATTTCATGCTTGGCAGGTAAGGGTTTGCTTGACAGGCACATGCAGGGCAGAAAATGGAGGAGTAGCTATGTATTCTACCTTGTGCGAATCCCTTGATGTGTTTTTGATTTGGGTAACTTGCGTTCTAATCATCAAATTTTGTGTATATTCTACAGTCTTCGTTAGTGTTCCTGACGTTGATGTGCTTGCATTTCATCATCATGTTCATATCAAGTGTGCTCTCATGGATGTTGTTTGTGTGTGACATTCTGCTCATTGTGTGGTTAGGGTAAGCAAACAGAATCCAAATACAGGGCCGAACCTGCATATAATTATAACCATCGTTTCTGTCACCGTCACTTCTTTAGATACAGAGCATACTGGGACGGTGCATCCCTTGAACGATATGAAGTGCCATATTTCGGTCAATTGGCAGCGGAGTGGGTAGACAGTGAATGATTGTTGGAGCTACTAGTGTCGGCCGGAGTACTGTAATGATAAGATAATGACCGACGCCAGCTCTATGTACATCGTGTAATATCAATGCATTTAACTCTTCTTTTTTCCTCGCCTCATCCCCTCTCCCTCTCTTCTCTTTTTATAAAGGCAATATATAATTATGTAGTAAGGATTAGTAATGATTGTTAGAGTTCAGCGGTGCGTTCATCTATATTTAATATGGGCGTGGCAAAGTGGAATTACAAATAGGTTGAACAAGCAGCCAGAAAAAAACGAGGTGTCATTCAGCAAATGCCTCGCCCCCAAAAGTGCCACAGTTTCTTGTCCAATCAAATTTGACAGTTTTGAAGCACTTTTTTGTGAATATAAAAAAATGAGAATGAAGGTCTGCGGAAAAAGTCTTCTTCTTGCAAAAGCTTGCCAGCTAAGTGGTATTTAAGCTTTCTCTTACCACTGCTAGTGTACCATTTTAAAAGTCTTGAAATATCATCATCGCATCGACCTTGGATTAAAAGGTTAAAGCTTTGTGTCAGGTAAGCGTACATCCCTTCGTTTTATGCGTTGCATGTTGACTGCGGATATCAATGTAGAATATGGACATACGACATGATGAAGGGGCATTTCTCTGGAGAGGGATATAGACATGTGTCGGTTTGGGTTTTATCAGTCATATAGCAGCAAGCAGCAGCAACTGTTGGGAGCTACAATTTGCTTGGTTTGTTTCCAACGCAAAGCAGGAGGCGGGGCGAAAGCGCGACCCCTCGTTTCAACAAACCTTTTCTCATCGGTCCTTCGCCCATTGCAGATCCTATTGGGAAATAATGACAGATTTGTTCATTGTCAAACCTGTTGTCAGACTTCCACAGCGGCGTGAAAGTGTTTGCCTTCGGGACGATAAAAAAGACGATCAGCGATCATACCAATGCGATCGGCAAACCGGTGAATCGCTGAAACCTGGCCAATATTCAACTACCTCTTTAGCGTCAGATAAGACTTTGTATGTCAAGGACTTATCACGTCGCGTAAGCTCACAGGATGTTTTGAATGTATTGAAAAGCTGCGATCCACAAAGGTATATAAAGCATTCTTGATGTTGACGCTTAGTACGTTTCACGAATATACCATTGAAACCCTCTCCTCATTCCTATAGTATCCATCTGGATCAGGCTGGAATTTTTTCTACTGGATATGTCCGTTTTGCTACGGACGAAGATGGTTTGTACCTCTGCCTGGATATACCAATCTCCGAAAGTTTGTAATAGTATATGGTAAGCTAACTGATTGCTTCTGTTAGCTGAACAAGCACATGTTCTATATAATGGAACAACCTTTGAAGATGGATCACGCCTGCACCTTTATTTTACCGAGGACGGTCAAGAGCCTGAGCCATCTGCCATTGTGCTTCAAGTCAAGAATCTAGCGCCCGATGTCACAAGCAAGGATATATATTGCCTATTCCGCACATTTGGTCCACTAGGCTTTTGTACCGTCGTTTCGGATGAGCCAAACGTAGACATCCGGGGTTCAGGTTTAGTTCAATTTTATGAACAAGATGATGCTGATGCTGCTGCGTCAGAATTGGTATGCAAGCATCATACCCTTATCTATATTCTTCGCACGTTTTTTCTAACCACATTTCCTTCCGCCCCAAAAAAATATTTCGTCATGTTGCCAGCATGGAAAAGAACACCATGGAATGACATTGTGAGTCACTTATCTCTCAAGATAACCAATGACATCTGCAGGCCTAGAATGGTAATTTTTTGCTTTGCAGGGCTATTCATGCTATGGTGCCAACAACTTTGCAAGTACCTGCTGACCCAGCCATTCCAATTAATGAAGACCCAAACATGAGTGCCTCAAAGGTACGTAGCATCCAAACCTTGTTTTGGAGGCTTAGTCGGTATCCATTTTTCCTACTCGTCGCCCACATTAAATTGCCTATTGTATGATCAGGACTCCCAAGGTACAGTGGCAGTGTACCCATACCAACCAATGGATCGCCAGGTGCCTCACCCAGTAGTAGGACAGGATATGTTTTCCGAGGTCCATGCGATCAATATCGACTTCACTAATCTTTATATCAAAAACCTGGATTTGAACGTCAAGAGCTCTGATCTTTTCAATTTGTTTCGCAAATTTGGCCGAATAATATCTGCCCGAGTCATGAATAATGCGCAGACAGGCGTTTCCAAAGGGTTTGGATTTGTCAGTTTTAGTAAAGCAGAGGAAGCCTTTATGGCATTACAGGAAATGAATGGCAAGCTAGTCCTTTCAAAGCATATTATTGTCGCCTACCACGAACCCAAAAAACCTCGCTCCGAGAGACCAGCTGCCGCCTATCCGGCAACCACAAATTTGATTGGTGTACCACCTGCACTACCTCATAAACTAAATCAATACCCAAGTGCAATGCCTAGTACTAATGTATACGACCCCACACTGCCCTACTCTAATAACGATATGTCAAGAGCGTACATCCAATCTTATGCTCCTCCTCCGCCGCCAGGCGCTATTCCACCAGCGCCTATTATCCTTAGACAGGAGGATCAAATAGCCATGCAATTTCCGAATCAACCAGGGCACATGATGATGGGCTATCATCCAGCCAACGGCTCATACCCACCTAGCTACCCATATAATGATGGCTATGTTACAGGAAGCGTCAATAGAATTGTCAAGAAGTATTCCAACAATGCTTTGGTAAGTCTCTAGATTTGGGCTCGTTTTGACTTTGACCAGCAGTAATAAAGTGTCGCATGTAATTTCAGAGACAGCATCAACCAAGTGAAGGTAGCAGTGATACTATGTCTCTTCAGACAATAAGTGCAGCCCTTCCTCCAACATCGGCAGCTCAACCACCGACCGGTGATGGACCGTCCCTGTCATCTCTTGCTTCTGGCGCATCAGTGCAACTCCCCCCAAAAGTGCCTCTACCCAAACAAAAGACTCTCAGAAGAAACTCCTTAGAATCAGTATCTTCTGTGATGACGGAATCAAGTTCTAATATACAAAAAGTGCGAATGACTGATGCAGTACGACGTGCAGGGGAAACAGATAACACGGATGATATAGTGGATATGCTTTTGACGCTGAAGCGGAAAGAAAGGTCATTGTGTCTGTTTAACCCAGATTTCCTCAAGGAAAAAATTAAGCTCGCAAAAGAGGCTTTGGAATTATTTGTAGACGAATCAAGCAATGACAAATCATCCCCGCAAGCTACTTCTCCACTTCCCACCGGACTATCTAGAGATCTAGCAGTTGAAAAGAATGGTAACGACAATGACAAGTTTGAACGATCCCTATCTAATGAGCAATATCGAAGTGGTGGCTACAACATGTACACATATAAACCCCGATCCCAACGAAGCAGCGCTTCACCAAAGAGCACAGGTAACACTTCCAATGAAGCTACGCACTCTGAGATAGATAGCTTCCTAGCGTCGATACAAGGATATTCGTTGTTTGAGAAAAAGCAAAAGTTAGGAGATAGACTTTTCCCACTTGTCAAGGTAAATTATTGTGTTCAATGGAAAGACCAGAAAGCACATCGTGTTAGTTCATGTGCATCATCGCTATATCTGAAGCTCACGCATTTTATTGTGCTTTTTTTTTGAAGGCGACAGGCATAAAACAAGCTCCAAAAGTAACAATTAGATTGTTAGACACTATTGAGCTGTATGAACTTGCTCATCTTATGCATGACAAGACTAAACTCAAGTCCAAAGTCGAAGAAGCCTTGCAGTGATCCAACAGTAGATCGAATTCTCCGCGCGCTAAAAAATTAGGTGATCGTAAGGTTCTCCTTTCTTTCCAAAGTTTTTTCAATGGATGCAATGGTCCTACTGCTGTATTATAACAGCCATCACTACACCATATTTAAATTTCTCGTAGATAATCTGGCCAAGCATCCAAACCCCTTGTTGTCAGACTTTTTTTATACCTTTCTTTTTCTTCGCAGGGTAAATACCCCTCTAAAACCTTTTCGTTTTCTTTCCATATAAACTCGATGGAAGACATGAAATTTACTTGAAAAGCTAATACAAAATAAATGAATGAAGACAAATTCGCTTCCGGTTGACAAGTGTACAAATACTATACAAGGAATGAGCGCGCCACTTTTGCTGTTACTTCTTCTTCATATTAATCTCTGTCATAGGATCAACCCATACACTTGGCTTCGTGCTCCACGCTACCGAGGCGTTATCATATGGTCTAGGGTTGAACCAGTTCGATTCCCCGGGAGGCTGCGCCCACGATCGTTGTTCGTTCGTAGTGGTACGTGGGTCGAACCAAGTGACACTACCAGTGGGTCCACGCAGCACACGACTGTCGTTTGTTTCTTTTCGAGGATTACTGAATTTATGTTCTGACATTGCGATGTACAGTGCTATTATCACCAACTCAAAAAGAAAAAAAAGAAAGTGAGTGAAAGAGAAAGAAAGAAAGAAAGAAACAGGGAACTGGGGTTGTGGATCTGATAGTGATGCCTACGCTAATGTGTGGAATTACTGTCATTTCGGATTGAGAGACAAAAGGAAAGTCCCCACATGGTCACAGGTTGATAATAATGATGCATGATCCGCGTTTCAGCCATGCGAGCGGATCATACGTTGTATTTTTTTTTCAGGAACATTTTTCGTTCAATACAATGTCATGCTATGTGCCTTGAGGGGAACGGGGTGGATGAAACTATTGGTAATTTCTGTTATGTTATTGATACGCAGAAACAATTTCTATTCTTGACATTTTTGGTTCGATATGCAAAATAAATTTATGCTACAAGCTTGGGAGATTTCTGTACAATTCCACTGCCTTCACTCCCCTTTACGTTCAAACACTAACTCTCTGTTCACCTCCTCTTCCGCCTAGTTCAAAGTATCTCTCCTGGAAACCGGGTAAGATGTCATCAAACGGCTCAGTGATGGCATCTGGTTCTCCACTAGGGTGCGTAAAGTCCATACATGCACGACCGTACGGCGCTATATAAAATTCCGGATGAAGCCATGTATTCCCTCGAGTGGCTGTATAGCGCTTCAGCAAAACCCAAGGCCGTTCTTTTTCTCCTTGTTGGAAATGGGCCTTGTCGGTAATTTTGAGTAAATTGGCATGGACGAACAATGGGCTTGCCTCTCCATACCCAGAACCGTACAAATCATATTGGACCATTGTGTGCCCACAGTATCGACCCTCTACAATGGTGCCAGCCATACCTAGAAAGGTTTCCGCCATATGGTAAGGTGCGCCTAACGCCTATATAATAACAGAGTGTCAGTTCTGTTAAGCAGTTAGCATGTCTAACCTAATATTAGCCAGCTTACCTCCCAAGCATATTTGAAAGTATCTTTATCACCGTTCAACAATTGAAAGTAAAGTTCATGATGACTTTGTAAGTACCATGCTAACTGCAATGGGACCCAAGCTTTCTGTTTGTCTAGGTAAATTTGGCCAGACTTTGAAACACAAAGAGTATTAATGCATGACCAACAGATTCACCAGGTAAATGCTAGGAAATATTACCTCTTGTTCCCAAGTATCACTACACGGAATGTCGAGGATATCAAATATACGATTTTCAGGATGAGTTTTCCTGGAAAGTTGGATAAGTATTTGCACACGACATAATTTGTTTTCCGGTGAATTAGCGCAATACCTACCAAAAATCTGGCCAAAACAATGCTCCAGTTTCCTCAAACTCCTTACTGTGAAACAAATACTCTGGGTTGCGGGTAGGAATATTATCAGAGTCCAGATACAAAACTTTCTGAAACCCTGAATTAATGATGGCTGCCGCCTTAATTTGGAACCTATTTTATAAAAGAATAAATTGGTTATTAGAAATAGATCATGATCGTCCACCACACTCTACAAGTAGCGGGGATAATCGGCCTGCCAAGACTTACTGTTTTTCAGCATCCCGCTTTTTATGGGCTGGTCGGACTAAATTGGCGTCTGAGAGATCTTTACTAACGGCTGCCAGAGCTTGTAGTTGCTTGACTTCGCCAATGCTCGGGACTTCATCAGCTAAGTGCCAGACTTCCACAGGTAAGTTACATCCATAGTCTCGCAATATGCTAATAATAGTGAGCGTTCGGTTCAATGTATCTTTGTTGCCTGCTGTAAATACGATTCCAGATCCTTCGTATTTGTCTTGGAAAGAGGAATATGGTAACAAATTGGATACGAACTGTTTCCAGTCATGCTTGTACATTTCAATGGCCTTTGGTGATAAGTTTTGCCAGAATTGTAAATGAGCTTTGGTATGGTTTGGGTCAGTGTTGCGAGCGACACTATCGTAGTCAAAGATTGAAGTCGGTTGGGAGTCTTCGGGTTCCGAAGACGGGTCTTTTACTTCTACTTCTCGAATCTTATCTGAAATCTTTTGTAAGTTTTCTATGATGAATTGCCCTTGGTCAGATGCTAAGAGGTCGAGGGCTCGTTTATGAGCAGGTGTTATGGTTGGGTGTGAGATATCGGCAAGGTTTTGAATAGCAAAATAAATGAAAGTTGTGTATAACAGTAAAGCAACGGCAATACGAGGAATGGTAAGTAGCCGGCCTGGGCCAGCTACATGAGGTTTCATCACTGAAGGAAGAAAGGGTGAAGGAAAGAGAAGGAAAGTGAAAACTTAACTGTGGCCGATCCTTTGAGCGCTTTTTTTTTTTCCAAAAACAAGAAAGTTTCTGGTCTCGTCATTGAATGATAGCTCCGACCCCACTTTTAGTTCGCATTGACCTGCAGCCCGACTCATGTTGTTAGGACGTTTGCATAGTCTGCATTAATTCTTTACTCTTCACGTAAAAGTATTACCTCGAAAGAATCAATGGATTCTGAACGCTCGACAAGTTACCGTATTATAACCAACGGTTAATGCATAATAGCATACATGTTGTCGCTTCTGTTGCTTAGTGATATCAGGTGGTACAAAACACGCTCAGCCATTTGTAATTTACCATCATGGCCAATCAACGCCACAACTAATTCCATTAACCCATTTTTTTTGTATTCATTATTGATAACATTAACCCGAATTTTCCTGCTTAGACAGTTTGGCTACACTTTGATATTTTTTCGATGGTGATATTTTTTTTGATGATGTATGCAATCCCAAAATGCTAGATATTACTATGCTGGATTAGACGCAAGCAATACCAGTTACGGTATAAGCATTGGATGGGGATGGAACCATTCCAGCAAAAAAGAAGGAGAACTGACAACAAGAACAAAGAAGAAATGGTAGAAAGTTAGCATGATGAAAGCTAACTACCCCTACTATACATATGTACTTGGGAGAAAAAAGGTATGCATTCTGTAGAAAAAGCCTTTGACCGTAAGGTAACTAACAAAAAAAAAACCAGCTTGGTGTTGTATCGGTACACTTGTGCAGCCAAAAAAATTGTTGAGGCTGAAAGACCAAAACGTAATTGCGAATTTGCTTGTGGTTGGCAAGTCCTTTGGTGTTTAGCTTTGTATGTTACCAGATACGTTGAAAGCTACAATATCCTGTATATCAATACACAAGTCAATGTGTTGTCTACCCTGTATAGCACTCCTTATTGGGATATCCATAGGATAGGTTCGGTCGTTCTCAATATTGGTAATTACAATTTTTTTGCCGGGAGGAGGAGCAGCGCCTGTCAAATCAATCTCGCGTAAAATATCCCTAAACGTAAAAGTGTCGGTAATGGCGAGATTGCGCAAATAATATGTTGCTGCTGACGATATTAAAGACTGATTATTTCTTTCTTGTTCAGTCAACGCGCTTCGTAATGAAATGGTTTCAACCACTGGTCCAAATGTCAATGGTTGCTGCTGTTTCATAGGATATGGGCTTGTCATAGGGAAGCTGGCACGATGTTGCATACGTCGCATATCACTAAAATTATCTTCCATTCTCTTCCGTTTAGCGCTACTGGATGGAGTTGGAACAAATCCTGGCGGTAAGGTCATTGGTAATTGTGAGGAGCCTGAATAATCTTGCTCTTGTGCCCTCTGGGCTAGATTGAGTTCAGCTCTCTTTTTAGCACGATAAAGGGATGAACTGTGCGCTTTACAAAGTGCAAATTCCGATATGTTCGGCGGTAAGCGGCCCTCATGGTCTTTATATCGGTCGTTGGCATTTTGTTCTAACCAATCCATTGTAATTTGGTAGTCTTCCGCCTCACTAGGAATAAGCCGCTTGGATCTGGAGTCAACTGTGTTGGGTGGCAAATTTTTTCCTCGTCGAGGGTGCATTTCCGGACACTCACAGTCTTGACCATAGAACTATTAAATCGATCCACAGATGGTGATCGTAGGAGGTGTGACAAATCAACAACACATGTTAGTGTTGATATTGGGGAAATAATAAAGTGGATAGTAGAAAATTTTGAAGCTGTTTTTGCAACAGTAAAGGTGCAGTAATAGAAAAAACAACAATATATATGCATTACAATAAATACCTTTGCACAAGTAAAGCAAACTCGACATACGGCGCAAGCATTTTTACGAAAATTCAATGGTCGCTGTCGAAGCGGAAGAGGTGTAGACGGCTGCTGAGGAGCTTGAGAGAAGGACCGATGTGGCGAGCGCGGTAGATAACCTTGCTGCGTTGTGTATTGTGAAGAGGCTTGTTTCTGAATCGGTTGCATTACGAGGCTGGTTTCAGAATGCCGAGACGGTCGCGGACCCTCCGGTGTATCAGCAGTAAGGAAGTAGTTGCCGATGGAGAAAAAGGGGCAAAGAGAATGAGCAAGACTATAGATTCAGACGGGACTTATGCGTCGAGTTTAGTGACGACAACGAGTCCAAGAAAAGTGAACCGTGTTGTTGTTGTCCTAGGATATCGTCACACAAATGCCTCGATTGCAACCATGCAAATCAAATCGGTGCCATGACAAGAGTTTCTTCATATTGTTAAAATTAATGTAAAAAAAAATTCAACAACTTTTATTTTTTATGACCCAAAGTATGCTTGTAACATAGTACGACTAACGTTGAATCCAAAGAGTGATACCACCCATAATATGAGGAAAATGCCTATTGGATATAAGAATATCTCAGAGTGAACGAGGAAGGGAAGTGCTACGCGCATAACAAATTGAATTAGTTTCACAAACTACCTGCTCAAATGACCAGCCAGCACCGGAACGGTTTCCGATCCAAAAAAGCCACCAGTCGCTCAGTTGGCCGTAGCACACTTGCCCTTTTTCATCCCACCCCCCTTTCCACAATATCAATAAATCTACTCACCATTGTATCCTAGGAAAGTACCATACGCGTACCATGCGAATGATAAAAAGTACATGGTGTTACCAATCAATAGCGATATCCATGAATTTCGTACTAGTATAGGGATAAAAAAGAACTGGACAACATATAGTATAAGGAAGACAGGGAAGAAAGCGTTGCAGTGAACATCGAACGCATAGGCCCATTCCACACGTTGTTCAATAGAATGTGATGCTGTCACTCGGAGAAATCGGTTAGAAAATAACCTACATAACATAATAAAGTTAATCATCACTGCATGCATACTAATTGTATTCGAGTTCCTTACCAGCAAACGGTTGCAGCTGCCGATCCAAAGATAAGAAAATCCACAAACACCATGTAGAGCATCATTTTACATATACCGAGAAACCCGTGTCCATATACCAGTCCCCAAGCTACTGCTGAAGCTAATGATCCAAAGTCGGTTTAATTTCAGATAGATAGGCAGTTACAGTTCGCATTGTGGTAACTTACTGCATAGTAGTATAGACATCAGTACCAGAAACGCCGGATCATCTCTTGCCCATTGATTCTTTGTCTCTGGTATGATTGAAATCAGTTAGAACGTATTCACCTTGCTATCTGAACGACGTATTGAAATGTTGCATTTTACGTTTATGATAATATATATTTCGATAGCTATAATAATACACTGTTGATCAGTTCAGTTGTGACAAAATATTAAAATTCAAAAAAGAAATAAATATAATAACTTACACTCGCCTGGGAGCTATCAGTAAATATGCCATCTGCCACATTGCAAACTTTGGATGGCCATACATCAGTATGCTATTAGCTGTTCAAAATTCTGTAATTGGCCAGCAATTATCCTACCTCGAAATCCATATGTGGGACTCTAAATATTCGCTTCAAGATAACTGGAAATGGATTTGAAGATCTTCGAACTTGCCGGATATGGTCATCGAATGGGTATGATGCTGACTGGCCATTTGAATGGGTCGTCGGTAGCAATGACATTTGGACTAGGCAGGTCTTCAAATGAAAGGGAACGGCACTGGGATACCTTATGACCGTCACACCCCCATTCCCCCACACACACGCAAAAAAGTAAGCTTGACAAATTTCAGACCAATCATGTGCTCAACGAATTAAAGCTGTATCTTCTATGGCTCGCTTTGCAACTAATAATCATTAACAAAACCATAGTGCTCTGCTCGCGTGAACATTACATATACTCTACAGGGGTCAGACAATTGTTTATTATTATTTTTTGGTTGGGTTGGAGTGCTGGGGGGTGCACTGCCCCATACCCATGGACTACAGATAGTCCACAATTTGATTGCTGTCATCGATGCGGACCCCAACAACCCACTCAATGCAACCGTGAGCATAATATCTACCTATCTCCGGCCAGCCTCGCAGTATTCCATTGTGTTTGTTTTACAAATTTTTGGCTTGTTTACTTGGCCAGAAACTCTAATCGATATCCCCCCTTTTTTTATTACTGTGTACATTGTAATGTGGAACTTGTGGTTATGTGGTTAGCTAAATATTAGCTATTTGAGATGTTGATCGCCGTATCTTGTGGTGTTAAAGAATTCTATATGGTCCACAGTCGGGGCTGTGGATTGACTGACTTGCTCATAGATTGTAGGATACTGCAGATTGTTATAGCCCTACACGCACTTTCAGTACCATAGTCATCTCACAATATCGAAGAAATAAATATTACGAGCGAGCTTCTAATGAAGCTGGTAACGAGGAGGCTTATGATAAACATTTACTGTGATAATATTCAGACACTTTAGATTTCTGTATTACAATAATGCTACCCATGGCGAACATACCTATAGTTATGGAGCCATCAAGTGGGTTATCACCGTAGACCTTGTTCAACAGCGCATTAAAAAAGACGCATAGTATCAAAACCAAATGTCCCCCTCCATTATTCTCACCGTGTCAAGCTTACTTGATGTTTATTTCTCTTGTTTGGTTGATGAAAAAGGTAAGAATGTCACAACACTCATGCTTAAAACCTCAGTAGTACATCAGCTTCTGCGTTGAACATTGTTTCGTTCTCGGTACGCACGGTAGCGAGATACAATGCACTGATTAGCAACCGATCTCGACAATAAGTGGCCCTTGTGAGTATAAAGATAATCAAAATGGAGTCTGAAAACGCTCAGTCCGCAATTGCCTTCGCTAGGCAAGTTGTGGTATAAAGCTGTTGGATGAATTTTCTCTTCCAATTCCAACAGTATGCAAGATTGCTCTATCCATACCATCAATACTTTTAATCATTTCCAAGCTTACAAGTCCTTATGTGTATCCACCTGTCTTGACTGGTGAAATTGCTAATACTCACCTCTCACCTGCAATATTAATATTTGCCACTCCGTGCCCATCGCCGATACATGTGCTTGCCGTTACTCCGAAGTTAAGCTGAAAGTTAAAGGAAATAGCTATGAATTTATAGGAAATATCCGATAAGATACAGAAATGTTTAGTGTCATTTGTTCAGTTACTAGTTGATATTCGCATTTGTCCCTCATTGTTCAAACTAATATATCTCTATGTTAGCAAGTATATATATTAGCTACACGAAGCATATCGCCGAGATCTTCGAAGCTGCATTATCCAAGCATTGGTAGTGTTTCTCAATCGAACCCAAGAATTTAAATGTTTGGCAATAGTTCAAAAAACTAGTTTAGCCAACGTCGGCTAGGTACTGTACCAACAATACCCAGCCATAAATTGCAGCGAAAACGGTACACGTGACTGACAGATCGATAGATTGCTTTACTTTGGCCAAGCATTTTGGACTGCACTTTGTATCCTTCGTCTATGGGCGCTACCGACAGTAAATTAGCGTTTCGAAAAGGTGTATTCAGACTCTTCGAGGAGAGCGTACGTACAAGCTCAACAACCTTTAGAACTTTCACCTATACCATTTGCTAACTCTTTTCACCGCAACTAGAATCTTCCGGTAGAGGCTGATGACTACTGGTCTCAGGTACAGTCACCAGCATAGAGGCATGTCCCAAATGCAAAGGATCTCTCGCTCATACATACCATTCTATTCTAGTTTTGGACGCTTCCGGAAAGCTCTGACGATGTGTTTTCGCTAATTGGCGCTACAGATATCAGAAGAGTTCGAGATTCAGCGCGCCACAATCTGGAGACTTTGATAGACAAAGTACTTGCTATATACATATTTACAACGCTTTTGACAACAACTCATTCATCGTTTTCTATTGCTTAGTTAATAGGGAAAATGGAAGCTTTGATACACTCGAAAGACTTCATTACCAACCACCGATCAACCATCCAACTGCTAAACTGTATGCGAGTGTTAACTCGCCTTATGCCATATGTTTTTGAAAATCCAGACTCGGGTGAATGGGAGAATGAGTTTTTTTGGACTCCACGACAGATTGCTATACCTACTCCAGCGGTGAACAACATGGAGGGTCAGGTTCAAACGGCTTTTGGAGAGCAGGTAAGCTATCAATAGGAACGGATTCGAAATCCTTTGTTACAGGGTATTCATGTGCCTACTTTTACAGCCACCGGATCAAAAAATTCAACAGCAATACGAGACCGTCGAACCAAGGGGACAAAAACTGTTGACTTGTAAGTACTTACTGTCTAACATATGGCTCTTATAAACTAAATACAAATATTCTTTTGGCTCCCTAGTGGTACTGCAGGCTCTCTTTCTGGCAGATTTCACAATACCAGGAAACCTTGCCACAGGAAATTCCAATGTTAATTACGTTATTTGGGAAACTGGAGTCGGATCTTCTACACCACTTGGGTCGTCAAAGGAGCATGACGTCAATCGATATGAAACGCTGCGACTTTTGGTTGTTTTGCTTTCCAAATCAATGTATATTGCACCATCTGTCGTCATAAGTGAACAAGATAATTGGATTCATTTTGTCGTCGCAAAGTCGGAGCGAAGGGTTGTGTTGGCGCTGCTTTGCAGTTTATTGAATACAGCTGCGAAATACAATCCCCTTGGCTGGGGATTGCCATACAATCATGTCATGTTCTCGGACCCAAGAGAAGTGCTTGTAGTAATGTGTCTCCGTGCGGTTCTTGTTTTATTGGATTACCAGTCACCAGGTGTAGACTTTGGTATTACACCAAGTGAGCTTGATGTTCGAAAGGAGACGGAACGCCTGTCTATCGATATACAGAGCGCTCCAGAAAACAAAGATAACATTTCTGTGGAATCTGAATCTCCAGCAACTCAATATACAAAAACTCAAACTGCACATCAGGAAAATGCTATCGATAATGCGTTTAGATACTATCTATCTAAACTACATCGTCCGCAAGATTTCCAGTTTTTGATTGATGGCATGTACCGTATCCTGAGTAATCCAATGTTGGCCAATAACACCTATTTACCCGGATCGACCAAACAAGTTCGATGTCATATTGAAACTATGATGCTTTGCTGGAAGCTTTTGGAGATCAATCAGGTACGTAAAGATTTTCCTTTGAGCTTTATCAGCAGTTATTAATAATGGATGGTTATTTCTCCATCTCTGCGCAGAGGTTCAGACAATACTTGCTGGAAACCGACCGAGTGTTGGACTTGATGGTAGTGTTGATTTATTATGCTGTGGACAATAGAAACAATCCAGGTAAGTTAGTTAAAGTTATGCTGTTGCACAAACTCTCTCATATCATTGTGACCGATTGCATTATCGTTACAGCGCAAATTGGCCTAGTCCGCATGTCCGCCTTTGTCCTACAAACTCTTTCTTCCGACAGAGCTTTTGGTGTAAAGTTGAACAAGCCGTTTGATGGGCACTCCTCGCTTCCGAATAGCGTAAGACTACCTGCGTTTCACGGCAGCTACGCTGACTTCGTCATTATCGTAAGTCGCTTTTTGGTATACAATAGTAGTGTGTATGTGAATCCGGAACGCTGACACTTGCATTGGCAATCTGTAGTCGATCTATAATCTCATTGCCTCTACTAGAGGAGCATTATCAACTCTCTATCCAGCTCTGATCTTGATTATAGCTAATGTGTCACCATACTTGAAAAATTTGTCGGTGTCATCCTCGTCTAAGTTGGTATCACTATTTAGTTCCTTCACAGCTCCCGGCTTCCTGCTCGCCGATGATAGCAATCATAACCTGGTTGAATACATTCTAGAGTCGTTCAACAACATCATCCAATACCAGTTTACTGGTAAGTTATTTATGGTGTACAGACGGTTATGTTTGAAAATTGCTAATTATTTGTGTCGATATCCAGATAACCCGAATCTTATATATGCTATGATTCGAGCGCATATTAAGTTTGAAAAGCTGCGAGACTTCACATTAGCTAGCGCACTTCAGGAAATTAAAAGAATTCAACTTGCAAAGGAGGAAAAGAGAAGGAAGTCACAGCAACTACAGCACGATTCTGCCGAATCGACCGACCTTGCGCAAAGTGAACTAACTGTACCCCCACAGGAAGCTTCAGAACAAACTGAAGATAAAGCTCTGTCGGAAAAGGCCCGTGGTAAACGCAAGGAACAGCAGAGTTCTGCTCCCGATGCTAAATCAGAAGCAGAGCAATCAGCTGCTAATGAACATCCAACTGAGGTTACTGAAGGTACTGATCCGGCGGAGCTTTTGCGTCGACAATCAAGTGCATCTTCGATTATGTCACAAACCATCGTACCAGGCAGTCGAAGTAGATTTACTCCAACGCAAGATTGGATTGATTCTTGGAAGCCAGCACTACCGCTTACCCCAATTCTTTTGATGCTGGATCACCTTGTCCCTCAAGTTACCGAACTCTGCTCATCGCAAAGTCTTACCAGTGATGCTCAGGTGCTTGAATTCTTGCGCAAGGTAACCTTGGTTGGTATTCTTCCACATCCTCAGCCAATCCACATTCGCCGCTTCCAGTGGGGTGAAGCTTTGGTCATTTGGTTCCGCTCAATGCTTTGGGGTCAAGCATATGTGTTTAGCCTTTCTGGCAGTGGAGTTTGGAATGGTACCAACATCAAGCTGTTCCAGATCAAGCATGAAGTTGCTCCTACCAAGCCAGAAGCAACCACCAAGCGTACTGAGCCTACATCACCACAGCAGCCTGTAGAACAGCATCCACTTATTCCCAATAGATCAAACACCACCACTGAGACCACAGATTAGTTCATCCATTTGTAATTAATCTTGATAACACTTTTAAAAGTATATGTATATCATTCACATCTGTCATCTTCTTCTCACTGCTTGAGTCAACAAATTTATGATGAGAGTGCGGTATGGGTAATGAGAGAAAGTACTATTTTTTAATTTTGCATTGTGGATTTTAATGAAAGATAAGAGCGAACTATCTACTACTGGTTTGCCTCTTGTTGTTCTTCATAGTACTTCAATTCGCACTCTGCTATTGCCGTCAAGTTGGAGCCCATCTTGTTCATTGTTTCGTGGTACTCATCCTCCTCGAGAGAATCATAAACGATACCACCGCCAGCTGCACGATGAAGATTTAGTAAATAATGTTGGGATAAAGAGGTGAATAAAGATGAGGCAACCCATTACCTTGCAAATATGCAACACCATCCTTGAAAACCATAGTACGAATAGCAATACAAGTATCCAAATTACCAGAGTAATCAAAATGTCCAACAGAACTGCATAGGAATGGTGAGTTTTCCAGATCTTTGAATATGGAAACGATGAACAGAATACAAATACTTACCCTGCGTAAACTCCACGCTTTTCTTGTTCTAATCCCATAATGAGATCTACAGCTCTGATTTTTGGAGCACCAGACACGGTTCCAGCCGGGAAAATCGCTCGGAAGGCATCATAAGGAGTCTTATCGTCTCTAAGCTTACCGCTAACATTGGAGACAATATGCATGACGTGAGAATACATTTCAATCTCCATTAGCTTGTCAACCTGGACACTTTCAGGTTTGCAAACATGATTACAGTCATTTCGTCCAAGATCTACCAACATGACATGTTCAGCACGCTCCTTCACATCGTTGAGCAATTCTTCGGCAAGAGCTTTGTCTTCTTGAGCTGTCTTTCCACGCTTGCGTGTACCAGCAATTGGGTGTGTGTATACTGTTCGGTTTTCGACCTTGGTCAACATTTCGGGTGATGCACCAACAATTTGGAAGCCATCGAGGTTGACATAGAACATATATGGTGAGGGATTGATGGAGCGGAGATGACGATACACATTGAATGGGTGAAGTGAAGTTGGTCGTGCAAGTCTCTGGGAAGGTACTGCTTGGAAAATGTCGCCTTCGACAATATGGTGCTTAAGTTTAGTAACGAATCCTTCGTAACCATCTTTACCAACGTTGCTAACTGCTTCATTTCCAAGGACAATGGGTGGTTGTGGAACAGAAGGGGTATGAGGATCGTTCAAAAGTGTTAATGTACATTCGATCTCTTCTGCTGCCTTCATGTATTCCCGTTCTATATCTTTGGGATCGGTAACATCACTTCTAAAGTGTGATACGACATTGACGACTTGGCGAACTCGATCGAAGACGACTAATGTATCGCAGAGAACAAAAATGGCTTCTGGAATGCCAAGAGGATCCTTCAAATCGCGCTTCAAGGTCGGTTCAAAATGTTGAAAGCACTCAAAACCAATGTATCCGACAGCTCCACCTATGTATGACATTGGGGATAAATGATCTCGTTTTAAAGCTCTTTAATATTCAACCATAATGTACACTTTACCAGTAAATGATGGAATACCAGGTACATTAACATACTTGATATCCTTCAGTTCCTCCTCAACTATTTTCAACGGGTCTCCGTTAATAGCTTCATTTTCACCAATTCTCAGTACTTTGTATGGGTCTATTTTTGCAAAGTGATGGGATGTGAGTCATAGATATTCATAAAGGACAGAAACGCCATAAGCAAGGCATGGAATGCCGCAATGAGCTAATTACCTGAACCAATGAAAGAATATCGTTGTATCGTTTCTCCTCCAGCGACTGATTCAAGTAGGAATGAGTATCGAGCGCGATCCGAGACTTTTAAGTATGCTGACACAGGTGTCAACATGTCAGCGTGTAACTCTGCATAAATCGGAATTGTATTTCCTAGGCCAGATTGGACCATCTCTTGGACCTCTTGCAAGGTAGGCTTAAGTTTCATTTGCATCTTGTTGAATGTAAAGTGAAAAAGATACAATTGGTCCTGAAAACCCGGTTGTAAGGACTTACGAAAAGTTTCGTAATATAAGCCCGCCGAGATTGGCCAATAAGACGCATGTGGTAGTTTTTCTTGAGCGGACATCATTTCTTTGACTCTGAAGGGAAAAATTTTGATTCAATGTGATTCACCAAGAGCCTCTTCCTCAAGTTCTTGATGGTTCATAGATATAAAATTGCTCTATACGATTAAGCTGGAATGTTGTTTGATAAGCCCACTTATCGGAATATGGATTAACACCCCTATAACTAACATAAACCCCCATCAAAACTTGTCAGACCTTTGTAGGTTTTGATGTCAATTGGTGTTCTCAACGACATAGTCACTTTCCGAAGCTCTACTCATGAATAATACAATGCATTATGGGCATGGACATGCAATCTGTCCACCATGGTATTTATGTCAAATAAAGATTTTATACAAAAATTATACACAATGCTGAGCAGAAATTAAATTCAATGTTTCTTCCGCTTTTCCAATCCATCAACGTCTATATGCCAATATAGTTGAGTGCCTATTCCTTTGGGCTTCAATTTACTCTGACCTAATGAAAGAACTCACCTATTAAATCTTTCTTGGATGCAAAACTGTCCTCATCGCTGCTGTAGATAGCCAACTTGGATTTGCTTCGTCTGCTGTTCGTTAGTTCATATTACCGGCAAGTGTTTACATCATATGGGTAAAAAAAAAAAATTATCCCTACCCAGCCTTGATAGCCATTCGCTTGAGATCGTTTCGAGACACACTGTCATCGCTGTTTGGAGAACTTGGTGCCCCTTTGAGAGGAACACTTGAGCTACGCTTCATATCTTGAGCGTACAACTTTGGACTAGCTGATCGTCTGCTACTTGATCTGTAGTTACTTTCAGAAGCATCTGAATCCTCCAAGTCCGCTCTAATATGATCTGTGTCTAAAAACACAAATTTCAGTATTATTGATCATCCTTCAATACACAATGGCATAACCGCATTACTAACATGAAGACTGGTAAACAAATTGTCACAGTAAGTCAAACGTGTAATAAATGGTACTTTGTGATTATCATTGACATAACATACCTTAAGATGTGGCTGAGAAAGCGATTCTGTGATTCTTCCAGTGTCAGACAGAAAATGTCGTGTCGGTTAGCATAAACAAAAACAGATAATACATTACCATGCGCTCTCATTTTCTTTAGTCTTGACAAGTCAGATAGCTAGAGAACCGAAAATCGTCAGCAAATGATAGTGGAATCTGTCACGTTAGCTCAGACTCATGTACGATACCTTGCCCATTGCTTTCCGTCGCTTTTTTTCCAAAGTATTTGGTTCTATGTCGCTTCCTCCCATGCTATCCTCTGACATGTTCACTGCCATATACGGGGATTGTGAACCCATCCTAATAGCTTGGGTTTGAGTATCAATGCATCAGCTCAATGACAATATATTGAACATACCTCCTGTTAGCAACCCTACTCGATTGTCTGCCTGCTAAGCCCAAGCACTTTTCCAAATGAGGAGCGTATCGTGTTGCAGGAAACATTTTGTGACAATTGACACATTCGTATGAAGGTAAGTTAGCTGAAGTAAAGCTATTTCCGAATATGTCACATCCCGCTTTGTTTACTGGTTGCATTCAAATGAAGGATTTTGTTAGAGTAACGTAAAATCATTCCAAACCATACACTAGAACTAACCATAGCCTTGACATCTGCAACATCATGGTGGTGGCTTATTAGTTGACATTGTTTGAACGTTTCTTCTGCAACGAGGGGAATTCATACTTTGTTTTACATATTTGGCATACAGAACTTCTGGTTCTTAGATCCTTGTGAACCACTAACAATACATCAAATATACATTCTTCTATCAGATTTTCGAGTAAGGAGAAAGCCTGTGATAGGATAATAAAATTAGGACATATGCCAAGGTAATCGAGGTGTGATATATTAACTTACTATAGTCGCCTTTGAGTCGGCGATGGTGGTATCTTCAGTGGTTTTATCCGACTTATTCTCTCCATTCTGTTGCACCTCAGGAATCCGTTTGGCAAGCACTGAATACGTTGTCTTCAGGCTGTCGATTTTTTCTGTGCGTTCGTAGAGAAGTTTTTTGAATAGCCTATAGTAAAAAAGAGAATCAGCATTTAGTACACTGACTTGCTAGAAATTGATTTCGAATCAGATGGACTGATCGGCTTCAAATCATTTGGACAAGCGCTTGTTACAGCTCTCCACAGATCACGAATGCGCCCATTGAGCAGCTTGAAATAGTTTCTTGCACTTGGCAACCTAGTGATCACTCTTTTTTGCATATATTTGAATTACTTAGATACTCACGCATTATTGTCTTCCTTCTGCTTGTCTGCCATGTGAAAGCACACCAATCACAAGTGAAATGTTGTGTGCAAACGGCTGTTTCTAAACTCAGACAATTGAATTTCGTTTGTCAAAGGCACATCTCATGGACGAACAAAAAGAAAGCTGACTTTGCAACATGTACAATCTCAGATATATTACAAGTTTCATTATATAAGATGTAGGATTACCGTCAATAGTTGTTTTATAGATGACATAATAAGGTAATTATAACAGAGAGGCATCGTTTTCTATTATGTACAGTGAGCGCTCTACTACAAGTGGTGGCAATTATTTTTAAACAGAAATATACAAATTATTGCCATTACAAGACGTAAGCATAAGTGTTGATCTATAACAGTAGGTCCTAAAAAAGTGATAGCATTGCCAGCATTGTTACCAAGAGGGAGAGAGGGGTTACGGATAGACCAGTTGCAGCTTCAGAAGCTACTGATTGAGTTGGGTCGCTCCCAGAGCTGGTGGATGCAAAGGCAGCCACGTAAGACACTGACGGTGACGGGTTATCAGTGGTACCAACCATGTTTTTGGGTTGCTGCCAAGCAGTTAATTTAGGTTGTGCACTGTTTGAAGCATTTACAAGATCGTAACCAAGTGTCTGGAGAATAAGTAACAGTTTTGGTCCAACTGGTCCACCACCACGTTTAGTCACATATTGTTGAATATTTAGACCAGGATCAGCCTAGATAGTGAAAAAACGGAGGAAATACAATTAACTTGACGAATGGTATACTTCCATAAGACTGAATGACAATTATACCTGATAAACCATTAGGTAATCGTCTGAATTATCGTATATCGAATTGTCAAAATGTGATAGGGAGGAGCCCATGTCAAACGGATTCAGTGATGTTTCTAGAAAGACATCTCCAAAATTTTTGTTAGAGATGGCGAGAGATGTAGCTTGCGTCGAAAGATTATAGATTTGATATGCTATATTGTTGTAGCTGGTGATTTGCCAAGAACGGTACATGTCAGATAAAGAGGCAAACATGACATTGCTGTTGCCCCATCCATTGAGCTGAGTAGTAGCAGCAGACAGCCACTGATCGGTGCCATTGACTCTGACAAGTTTATCCAAAGGATATTCCACAAAGCCCCAAAATGGTTGTGGGCCATCAGCAGTCTGGGCTTGGTCATACACTGACTGTAGCTGGTTCGGGGGTGAGAGTGGCATTGGAGTCAAAAATTGGGTACAGTTTGGATTAATTTGTTGAAAGGCACTCCAAAGGTAGTTATTCCAGGAGTTAAGGAAGCCAAGGCCATGATTATATTCATGTACAACGATTCGAAGAAAATCCAGTTGTTGACTTGTAATGTCACCAGTGTCCTATTCGGATATGTATGTGTAAACAGAAGGAAAGTAAAACGTGGCTGAATATCAACGACGGACGGAGTACGACATACCTCGAAATACCAATTTACATCACTATCAAATTTGGCATTAATGTCAATAGAAGCCCAGTTGGGAACTTCGCTAAGATTGCGAAATTGCTTCAATAGAGCTTGAGGATACATTCGAGTCATGTTATCCGATTTATCCGTCATTAAGTGGCTGACGGCGGGATACGCGGATCCTATATTTAAATAGTCATCAGCTATAATTGGTCGATCCCTTTGGGGAATGACGAAAATTGGCAAAATTCAACATTACCGATAACTTTTCTTCCATCATCTGCGCATATATCCAACATGGAACAGAAAGGCAGGAAAGTGGCATTTACAGTTACAGGTTGGCGAAATCGAATGACGGATGAAATGATTTCACCAGCCTTTATAAAAGCGTTTTTGGCTCTTCCACATGTGAGTGAATCTGTACCGAAGCAACTAAATGATATATGGAACATGTTGGTGCCGTTGAATGACAGTTCATCTCTCCGATTGTAACTGAGGTCTTTTGAATTAGAGGATTGACCACTGGTGCAGTTGGATATGGTGTATCTAGATGGATGTAAAGGGTCTGAATGTTGAATGCATGTTGCAGCTTCAACTATTCCGTTGAATATAAACAAGATTATAAGGAGAAGCACATTCATGTGCTGGGCATGAGTTTGCGTAAAAGAATGATTAGTTAGTGGAAGTTAGTACAACAGGAAACCGATATTTAGCACTCTCGAAAGATACTGCCAGTCACAAATCGTGCACTTTTTTGAGGCTCCGCGTAATTGATTTGCCGAGAGTCTTGGCAAACAATTCAAGGGGCACAAAGTCTGTTTCTATGAATTCATTTGGAAAAAGCCATGGAATACAAAATATCTAAAATAAAAAGGTGCTTAAGCTTTAATCATTGAGGCAAGGAACAAGGACTTCATAATCTTTGGAAGTTCCTTGTTTTCCGTACAAATATGCGCATGGCTTCCCAATGCTTTCTTTAATCTATAAGTGAAGCGGTCGTGTTAGCGGTAAATCGTGATTCCGTCGGAAATGTGGTAGGTTTCTTTATGATACCCAAAACGGGGGAATACGGCAATATCATGGAAACAAAAAAAACTTACTGTTCTGCCTGATCTTGTAGCGATCCAATAAAGACCATCTGCGCTGTAACTCTATCATCTGATTTCATAACTTTTGAAAGGCGGAAGCCAAGCATTAGTTTTCATACCAGTTAAACATAATGTAAATGACAGAAAGTGGCTACTTACTTCTAGCAATGTCTTTAGGCTTGATATTATATTGCGCAATATTAGCATCCGATAAGACAACCACAAAATAGTCATCTGCTTCGTCTTTCACAATATGCTTAATTGCGTGAGATGCAGCGCCAAGAGTATTATCGCCACTCAAACAGTATTGGGAGTGAGCGCGCATCTTACTGATGATCTCAAACTCCTCCTTTTCAGACTTGGGATACTTGGCTTCGGTTACGAATTCAATGTTGGCTCCATCACCACTGTGGCCAAGGATGCGATATTGGAATTTGTGCTCAAAACCGCGGAATGATTCCATTAACATGAGGGCTACCTCCATCGATCTCTCCAAGCGTCGATCGTGGCCGTTAAAACGGAACATGCTATCAGACCATTTTTTTTTTTTTTGCCGTTTTAGCATAGGTGGCACAGCTTTGCTAAGTATGAATATTTTGTATCTCCTAACTCACCTGGCTGAAAGATCAAATACGAAATTCATCCTCTTGGGCTTTTCTTGGAACAAACCGATTTCAGGATCGTCATCACCTCTCTTCTTGTAAATATTGTGTTCTCCAGTTAAACCTTCTATACTACAAAACGGGATGGGGACAAAGTGATTACTAAGATAGGTCGTAAATTGAAAAGTGGCGGGTAATCCTTTACTTACATTTTTGTATCATCCAAGTCGCCAGATGTCTGATTCTTGAGCCATACTCGCTCCTTATTCTTGGCTTCAATGCTCTCAAGAATTACACGGAGCTCCCTGACTTCACGCCGTACATTGTCTAAATAGGTTCGGAACAACTTTGAGTCGGCTTGAGTCATGTTAATCTGTTCTAGTCGTTTGGCCATGGCTTGTTCATGCATCTCTTTTTGAGCTTGAGACACATCGTTTGGCTTGTCAGACCCGGTGCGCTATGCACAATTTAAATAAAAATTAATTATGCAGTTCTACTTTTATCGAAAGTAATGCGTTAACCACATACCAGCTCCAAAGTACTGACATCCACAAAAGTAGCTTCACGACCATCTTCATTCATGTTCGTACCGCCGCCGCTGCCTCCTTCGCCGCTGCCTCCGCTTCCGCCACTTCCATTGCCTTCACCCTCACCAAACCCTTCACCAGATCCTTTACCAGATCCTGACCCGTTAGCTCCTTCACCTTGGCCATCCATGCCTTGATTGATTATAACGGCACCATCTGTATTGGCTGTCTTCTTATCCTCTTCTTTCTCGAAGATGACTGAGAGGACCTTTTGATCAACACCGACCATACGCTTCCAAGTTTGGGCAGACCGGAATAGCTCAGAGGAGTCCACTTGCCAAACGCGAACCGTACCAGCATTGTCCAAAGTGACAAGGTTTCCGTTTGGCAACTCACAAAGTGAAGCGGCAAACTTTGTCACAGGGTTTCTTACAAAGCCGGCTGTCGGAACTTCCGATGCAGGTTGGCCCAAATAAGACAGTGGAAGGTTGATTCTCCAACCTCTGTTCTGCTCAGCATTGATCAATTCCAAAATACCTTCGCTTCGACCATCACGGAAGGGATGGACTGCTGCAAATTGTCCAGACCCAGTGAGGTAGATGCTGGCACTCTTGACATTGGAGTACAGATCGCCCTTATCATCAAGAGGAAAACGGCGCATATATGTGTAAATATGGGCTGCAGCATTTGGATGAGCGGTCATAGCACTCGAGTTGAGATCAACACCAATTGAAGCTAGGTGTTCGGGATAGCCAGAATGCATGAATCGGCCCTCAGGCCCTTCAACATGGGCAATTTGTGAGAAACTGAAAGCTTCATTTTCAGCCTTACCACTAACATCCATTTGCTCCATAACAAGAGGCAAACCGTGTGCTTTCGAGTCCTGGGTATACATCATGAACTTTTTCTCACTACGGCTATCTTGAGCAATCCAAAATCCAGACTCCAAAACAAAGAGCTGCTTGATGCGAATGGGTGCGCTTATGGTATATTGCTTGCTGGTGTTGAAATCCAAAACGGCCATGACGGATCGGTCTTCTTGATAGAACACCAGGATACCAGATGATTCCAAGCTTCGAACCATAATAGAGTTGACAGGGTCCAAACCTCTAATGACAACAGATACAACAGAATTCTTGTTGAAATCGCAGCACAGGAGTTCATTGTTGGAAGGATTATGCAGAGCAAGATACTTGACATGACCATTTTGCTTAATGACTGCAATTCGAAGTCTTGGAGGGGTTCGCTGCAAAGGGAAGTATTCGTACAAGTCAAGACTGTCAATCCTTTGGTGTCTGGGTTCAATGCGATGAAGAGTGACTGGATTGGTCGTAACGACAAACATTGTTCCATCATCCAGTGCAGCGATATCCAAGGCTTCACCACGGGTAGGGACATCAAAGTAGTATAATTGTTCTGTAAACGTCAAGGAGCGTCCTTCCTTACGCTCAAGATCTCTCCATTTTTTACCGTTGTCCAAATCCCAACCTCCTCTGACGGCTATATCAGCTTCCTCGAAGCTGCAAGTTTGTCTAGCTTGAGTGAGGTTTGGTGAACGGGCCCAAGTTTGGCTGATGTTGGCATCACCCAACTCAATAGATTGGCCTAATTCGATAGAGAATTCCGATTCCAATCCGACAGGAATACCGTGCTTTTGGAAGACCTCAATAAGCATATCCTTTGAAGCCTTGTCGTATTGATCAAAATCGAAAACGTTTTGAAGAGTTTTGGAAATTCCTTCGTCAGGATAAATTTGCATGTGACGAACAATGTTAACCAATTCTCTTGTTGAATATGGATAAGAAATCAATCCTTCGTCGACCAACTTTCTTAAGTCAGTGAATGCAGCAGACATCTTTTCTAGTAAGTCTTCAGGAACATTGGGTCCGTATTTCTTGAGCAAATACATTTCGGAAGCCATATCTGGATTATCAACTGCATGACAACTGAACACGTCGCCAATCTCGCGATAGAAATCATTTCCTAGGAAAGGATATCCTGGACGGTTGGCAAGTACTATCATGCGGAAGTTACGGTGGATAATTATGTCGTCGCTTCTTTCCTTATCTTCAGCATTGGAAACGATGCGTCTTCCATCTCCAAGCACCATTTGTCCGTCTTCGATCAAGCTCTTGAGGACAGCAGTGACAAATGTGGGTGCCTTATCAGCTTCATCCACAACCAGAATATTGCCTTGCGATACTGCCTTTACCAAAGGAGAATCTTCGTAGATAAGAACACCTTCATGAATGGCTGGTGTAGTTGTCAAGCTTTGAACAGTACTGTCACGATGGAGTTGAATATACTCCCTGGGTAACTTGAGTAGTTGCAAGAAATAGTCTGCAAGCTTATTCTTTCCGACACCTTGATTACCAATAAGCAAAAGATGTTCTCCCAATTGGTAATCCTTGAGCATTTCTTGCAACACCAATGTTTGTGCGGGATTTTCATGGAAGACAACATGAGGAATAAGCATAGGGTCACCTCCTTCAAAGACTGGTTCAGTGACACTTCCGATTCTGATAGTTTTGGGGTTTTCACGAGATGGCATGACTTCAATTGTCAAATTTTCATGGAGGTTTCCGATCGGTGCGGTTATTCCATTTGCCTTGAGAAGCTCATCAAGAGCCATCTTGGCAATATTTGGCATGAAACGTGAAAGTGACACCTTGTGAACAGCGGTATGGAGGCAGTCATCAGGGAAATAAGCGAGGCGGCGGCAGATGCGAATGAGTTGCCTTAAAACGAAAAAATATTAGTATATGGCAAAAAGCGTTGGAAATGTCAAATAAATACTAACTACCTTGTTGACATGGCATTTGAAAGAACCTTGACATTCTCGTCTGTATCACGTCTCAAACGGTTTGCAAACTTCAACAAAATAGATAATTTGTCTTCATCCACACCAGGTGACAAGGTCTTAAGTACCGATTGCTCTTCTACACTAGGCAATGGAGCAACTACTACAAAGTGGAACATAGTAAGAACCTCTGGAGTCAACCATGCACCAGCTGGACCGTCAAGTGCGGCTCCACTTCCAGCTCTTGCCAGGCATACAATTCTAAACGAGGGATGAATTGGAATCATTTCCTTTTCCTTGAGAAGATCTTCTTGTGACCAGTTGTGCTTCTTCATCAAAGATAAAAATCGCTTGGGATTCACTAGTCGCCTTCCGTCTGGTAGCTGTACTTCACGTTCCATGACGAGTCTTTGGAGAGTGGTCAAGGTTCCAAATGATAGGGTTTCAACGCCATCAAGTACTGCCAAACGTCCATGGAGTGCTGCTTCAACCAGCATGGAGTTCTCCCAGATAGTATCACCAGTGCTGGTGGTGGTACGGCGTTGCAATAAGTCACGAGAAGACATATCTCTGAACAACGGAATAAATTCGATGGTGTATCCTAGATTACGAGCGAAATGTCGAATGAGGGCAGACTTTCCAACACCCTTGTTGGTTCCAACCAGACAGAAATCGTGACCTCCGGCATGGGCAATAACCATAGACGTCAAAATTCTCTTGTGATATGGAGTCTCCACGAAATACTCTGCTGGTCCAAATGCATGTGAACCACATTCTACAACGACAGCTGAATGCTTTCCAGATTCGTGAGCAAATGCAGCAACAGCCTGAGGACGGATGTAGGATCCATCAACCGTAGCTTGGTCTCTGTTCAATCGCTCAATGTTAGCCAGATTGTAACCAGAGAAAACTTGCTGCTCGATTGCCTCTTGGTCTGCTTCAAGTGCGGGAGAGAAAACGCGGAATCGTCGATAAACTGATTCGATGACGCTTAGTTGTTCTGCGTTGCACGTTGGAAGGAGTGGATAAGGGTAAACCAAGTCTAGCAAGAAACGTAGATTTGAAAGTGGGAACCTGGAGTATATGTCAGCGAGGGCGTCGATCGTGGACGGAAATTCAGGTACGTCAATCTCGGCATCTACTTTGTTGTTACCGCTCTGAACACCAAGTACCATACTAATAGATATGAGTCTGTCTATAACTGCTTTATCGGCTCCTGGACCAGCCAAGGTAAGGAATTGTCTGACTTGGGAATCAAATCCAGGTGCCTTGATATCTCTACTCTGGAAACGGGATCTAAGTGGTGGATCTAATGGGTATCCTACGTATCTTGGGATGGGAAGACCTATGAAAGGAATAACATTTCTTAGATTCAGTCAAGTTGGAATGGATCATTAAATCATCAAACTTACCCAAGGCGAAGACAAGGAACTTGTCATGCACTTTTTCGAATTTAAGATAATTAGGGTTGCTGGCCTCCAAAGCGCTGATATCCTTATTTGTCAAGAAGCGGCCATCCTCAAGTGCCATTTCTCTATTTTCCAGCAGGTTATTCAGAATGGGCAAAACATTGCGCTCTGCTTTCTCTATGCCATCCAAAATAAGAATTCTTCCATGAATGGCGGCTCTTACAGCAGCTTGGTCAACATAATATGACGTGCCTTTTGATAATTCTCTCCGCTGTTTTAAGTCGGCGTCGGTAACATCCTTCGACAGAGCAACATACTCAACCCTATATTTGATGTTTAGCCTCATCCTTTCCATTTTCTCGAGTATATCCAACCCAGCAACAACTTACTCTCTCTTTGTCATTTGAGCATACTTCATAACAAGCGCACGTCGGAGGGGACCTGGAGGACCAATTAAAAAGATATCCTGTCGTAACTTATCCTTCTGCATCATCCTAACATCATATATAAATTAGCCACCGTAAAAGTTAGGCTTCGTACTAGCTTTGAAGGCTCGGCATACCATCTGAGATGTCTGAGTACTTCTTGTGAGTCGTCAAATAGAGGCTCTTCATACTCTGGCACAAGCTCCGGTGCGATAGGTGTTTCTACATTGATAACGACATCGCCAATTCGTACGGACTTAATGTTTTCTAGAGTATGATAGAGTGAATACTATGTCTCAATAGCTGCATCGCAAGCATAATGTGCAATGTGACCATTTTCACGTGCATGACCTGAATGTAGGCATAGTTACCTTCTTGACCAACAGCAAGCTCGTCTTCACTATCTGACCAGCCAGAGACAGAAGGTTTGATAGTCTTTCCTAGCTGTTTGAGACGTCGCTTGGCCGATTTCTCCCTTTGCGAGGCTGAATCTTTGGCCATTGGTAAGAAAAGGAAGTGTGAGAGCGTCTGCTGGGTCGGGAAAATCGCTGACAGATCACAAATGAATTGCTCGTTTTGTACAAAGGCTGAAGTTCAAAAAAATTCTGTGTCAGCGAATATACAAAAATTATTGATTACTGCACTGCATCTCTCGCCGTCCTCAGTTAATATTCCTACCTTTTTGAGGGCAATTATTAAATCACTTCTTACAGTAACGTTTGAACGTGAATTAAAAGCCTACTTCAGCTGTGCTTATGCTTGAAAAGGAAGCGCGATGCAGGAAAAAAATTCACTGTTAAAATGAAATATTAGGCTGATGATTTCCTGGGGTAAGTCAGCAGCACATTGACGTATTTCTTTTTGCAGCCGCTGTCTGTCTACTGTAAAAGCTTCCGTCCATAAATAATATATTACTTTATGAATTATTCTCTTGAACTATATACTATAGTATATATATCACCTGTTCGATCGTAATAAGGAACAATGTCAATAGACAGAAATTCTCCAAGTATTGCTCAAAGATATCAATCACTTGGGCCACTCATTAGCGAGTTGATATCACCAACGATTGAATATCCTATATTTTACTGAATGTACATGTAAAATTTCTTTTCAGAAAAAAATGAATTATTTTAGTTTTCTGATCCTCTATGGAACTTGTTTTAATATTGTCTTCATGCAGGGAACTGTCAAAGTTACTTTTTCAAATAGTTTGGCTCACTGTAGCCATCCAACAAAATTTCAAAGTCACGTGCCTTTTCTTTGAATGAGAAATCTCAGGCTTGGAAAAATCCGACAGCGGCAAATTACTTTTCCTTTAGATTTGTCACCATGTCCCAACAAAAGATTGCAACTACCTCAACTCACTCTGGCGAATTACCTATTGGCGCTGATGGAAAGCCCCTAAAACCATGCTGCGCTTGCCCTGAAACAAAGAAGGTTCGAGACCGTTGCATCTTTGACAATGGAGAGGAGAATTGCAAGCAATACATTGACGCTCACGTTAAATGCATGAGAGATCTTGGGTTCAAGATCTAAAGTCTCTCAAGCCTACGGAATACTTTCCAAACCCTTCAAATTATGTAAAATATCATGTCCCTCAATCAAAAAGTGTATAATCTTCCCCTCAACCCACTTTATAGAGTCAATCAAAAAGCTTTACGACTGTTTTCTGATATTTTTGTGCAGACAAAAATAATGAAATAGAAATTGAGAGGAATTCGTCAATTTCCTTTCTGAAAGAATAAACGATATCATCTTAACGATAAGTTTGTTGATTGTATGTAGTGTTTGAGTATTTGTGAAAGCTGGTTAATTTTTTTTTTTTTTGGATGATTTCGCCTGCAGCAGCAATTCTTGCATCATTGTGACTTCCTTTCCCCTGGTTAATAGAAAACATTGGCGAAAGGATTGTTTGAATATGTATTGTTCCATGTCCAGAGATGAAGTAGGTATGCTATCATGAATGTAAAGAGCTAATAAAATCGAGGTTTCAACTTACATATGTGCTACTTTGCTAAACATAACCGGTTATGACTGAGCCGCCCATATCTAAAGTATTTTTTCTGCTACTTTTAGCTTGGTGATGGCAAATTTTAAGTGCCTGGTATTACCCGCAATAACGCCAGTCGTTAAGCAATTCGAAATTATAACAGCGTTTCCGTCAAATTTCAGTAATAAACAGAGAAATAATGTTCCTGACATTTTTTAATTTTCATTTATTATTGAAATGTGTCAAATACTAATATCATAAAATCATAAAATAAAAAAAGTTAGTTTGCAGATTCAACGATTTCAACCTCTGGCTTAACCTCAGCGTCAACTTCATCCTTTTTTTCTGTGTGTATTCCAAATTGTCCATTTTCAATTTGGCGAACAACATCAGCACCGGCACCTCCAAAGAGAACCTCCATCTATGAATACAAAGATTAGACACTCCATACGATGTTTGCCCTTAATTTTTGAAAGACGTACCTGTTCGAGAGATAGACCTCGAGTCTCAGGGTAGAAGAAGTACAAGATGATAACGCAAGCAAAGTCTGGAGAAGAAGAAACATCTTGTCAGTGTCTGTCGCAATAGTGAAGGTCTGTATATGATTATTCCACTTACTGGTCAAGCAGAAGAAAATGTAGGTCCAATAGGTGATACGAGACAACATAATGGGAGTGATTTCACCAATGACGAAGTTCATAAGATAATTTGCAGCAGTTGACACTATCAAATGGTATGTCAGTTGGTAAATGCATTTCATAATGGAGAAACAACTCTAATTTATACGTACATCCAGTACCCTTTGCGCGAGCTGAAATGACAAATTTTTCAATAGGTCAATTGAATTGTGAGAATATTGGACCTGCGAAAATCAAGAAAAGGCATACCTCGGTTGGGGAAAATTTCTGCTGGGTAAATCCAGCCACAAGGTCCCCAAGAAGACGAAAAGCAGATAGTAAAGAAGTACATCATGACAATGGCAAAGTATTGAGCTCCCAAATTATTTGGACCGACGTCGCTGTGTGGATAGGCTAAAATAGACTCGTCTGGATTAGCGACATGTATACGTGAAATTATCAATCCACCACTACACTTACCACCCAGCAGAGCTCCAGCAAGCAACATGGTAACACCCATTCCAGTTCCACCAACAAGAAGAGTCTTAACTCTTCCCCATTTGTCAATGTACATTACAGCAGGGATAGTAGCAATCACAGAAACAACACCGTTCAAACCAGTGGCAAGTAATTGTGATGCGGTACCGCTCAAACCCGCTCCCTTGAAGATAAGTGGAGCTGTTTTGGAATATAGGTTAAATAATGCTATTTGACAACTTCAAGTATTAACGGATTTATACGTACCATAGTAAAGTACTGTAGTGAATTAACCACCATTGAAAATGTTAGTTCCATAATTCCAATGCCGAGCAACATGAAATACCGAAAAAAAGCATAAATTACCAGCGTTGATTCCAGTCCATTGCTGTTACAAATAAAAAAAATAAAAAAATAAAAATTGGGACGTTAATTCAAAACCGAAATTTCTCATTCGAACGCCGTCGGAGGGGTTGAGCTTACCTGCATTGACTGAATTCCAACAGCCAATAGCACACGCTTTCTATTCTGCTTGGTAAAGAGATCGCGGTAAGTGCGTACGGCGTTCTCCCGCTCAAACTTGACATATTCAACAATTTCATTGTATTCTTGCAATACATATGCGTCTTGGGTATCTCCGTCGGCATGAAGACGAGCCAAGGTCTGTAGAGCTTCATCATTTCGGTTTTTGTCAACGAGCCATCTTGGAGAGTAGGGCAAGAAGAACATTCCGAAGAAACTACAATACATTGTTAGACTTTTCAAAAATACTTGTAAGGAAAACGAATAACTGGGTACTCACAGAAGAATGGAAGGAACAATCTGCAACGCCAATGGCAAACGCCATGAGACATCGCTTTGGATACTGTACAAATTGTTAGTTTCAAAGATTAAAGTCCATTGAATGTAAAATAACTATTGATCTTACAAGGAGCAGCCATATCCAAGCCAAAAGGCGATCATAATACTGTTATGAGATACCAAGCAAAATTAGCATGCTTCAAAGTATACTTATAAATGGGTAATTTCACGTACCCAGTAACAATACTTAATTGTTGAAGAGCAACAAATCTTCCACGAAGGTGAGGTGGACTCAGCTCACTTTGGTAAACAGGAACATTCATGCTGTACATGCCAATACCGAGACCTTGCACAAAACGACCACCGAGCAGCATTTGAGTAGTTGATGCTCCAGCTTGGATTGCTGATCCGAGAGTGAAAACGACACTTGCAAGCTGAATACTGCGCTTACGACCAATACGCTCAGAGATGGGACCGGCAAAAAGTCCTCCAGCAAAAGCACCCAAGAGGTAAATACTGACAATAAAACCTGCATGATGTGTTAAATATCATATGGTTTAGAATACCAACAAATAGCGTCTATTGAATCTCACCTGTCATTACATCGTCTGGATTGTTGAAGTATTTTGTCCAGTAAGGCATAACAATAATGCCAGACATAACACCCTGATCATATCTATTGAGGTACAACTGCCAGTTAGTAAGTGGGGTTTAGATAGATGGGTTGTAAAAATCCAACCAGCCAAAAATACCCAAAAAGGAATCCACCAATGCTTGCGAATGCCACAACTCCATACACCAGAGCTCCTGCTCTATGAGGTTCTGGTTTATTTTCCATGGTTAAGAAAAGAAACGTGTAAAGTAAATCGTTCTCCTTTTTCCCCAGAATACACTAACTAATATACGAATATTTGTTTCTGGGTCCATAACGTTTACCCAGCCCAGTTGCATATCGGAATTTGAATACTCCATATGGATATTCCCCTATTGGCAATTTCCCCGGTCCACCTAAGTCCCAGCAAATTGTCATATTTGTTGCCACACCAGGGTCGTTGTGCACGCAGTCATTTCAAAGACGTTGGTTGCAATGCAGCTAATTTTCCGGTATCCACTCAGCGTAAAATAGATGGAATTTATGCAAGTTATTCGGTGAAGACGCTTTAATTGTTCCTTTACGACGCACTAACTAAGCACACACCACAAAAAGTTTCACCAGTCTCCATAATAGCGGGAAAAAGTGGGGCTTCCCACATCAGGTCCATATGATGCGATGCTCTTATAATAGGTAGAACTATTTCCGCGCTTTGCTTAGTGAATGACTATTTCTACTGCAGCGAAGTGAAACGTGGTACGGCGGCAAGGACCAAACAACAGGAGTGTGCGTGTGTGTATCTCTATTAAGATTGATGCATTATCATACCAAGATAATTCAAATGTTGTATGAGTATACATTGCATCGTTGTCATAGAAATCCGGGGGTAGTTACGGGCCACTCCCGCTCACTAACATATAATTCGTAAGTGGAATTTTACTTTTGGATTACTCAACCTGCGGTGCTAACGTAATTTGTGATGATTTAGTACGGTGATCAAAACTTTAATCTCTTGTCCTTTCAAGGACAAAATATTTTTTTCAAGTCAGTAACAATTCTGAGTACCGGAGCAGAGGATGAGAAATAAGGTTTTATCATAAAGAGCAGACTCAGCCAGACATTTATTATGATATGAACGATATTTTGAAAATGTTTCAGAAGCTTATGAGGCGTCAGTATTCTAGGCCAGCATCATTGATACATGTGGTGGGTTAATGAAGAATTTGGAAGGTTTTTGGCCATGTCAACCAAATACTTTGCACTGTTAGATGATGTATTTGGGATGTAGGGAATCCTTTTCGTCCATTTCTTGGTCGCAAGCATGATCGCTCGGGGGATTGTTTACTCGTTGTAACAATATTCTCAAAGCCAGGGCTGCTGCGCCAGCAATCAAGGTGAAAGTAAAACATATGAGATGTCCTTTAGCATAGTCCGGAGCATCATCTTTTCGATATATCTAACATAAACCGTTATGAATATGCATGTATCATGCACACTGGTGACTTTGTGACATACCTGTGTTCCTAACATACTAAAACTCTGCGGGATTACCAACAGTTCCCATTTTGGAAAAAAAAATACTGAGTTAATCAAAAGTTATACCGTGATTAGCCGCTCATCAGTGTTATGCAAACTTACCTGTCCAATCGTGTTGGTAAGGGCCAATCCAGTCGCCCGTTTCGTATGTCCAAATTGGTTGTCAGCAGACCAAGCAAGCAGCTATACTCCACGTTAGTGTCTTCATGGTAACGTATGCGACAAGAAAATGGTTTGTATACTCACAATTGGAAGAGCGCCGTAAACACCCATACTAGTCAAGATTATTCCGATGTACTTGCCCCAAACAGATGGGATAAATCCAAGAACGTAACCGAAAGCTGCAGTGCTACTCAACACAAATATATGCAAACCACGTTGCATGGTCCTATCTGCACTATTTGAGGCCACCTGCAGAAGTTCCGTCAATACCGGCTGGATAAAACTTAAAACATACAACAGTATCTCACCATTATCGTGGTGAAGGCTGCTAAATAAGGTGGAATGGTCAAGAGCTGTGATGTCAGGGCCGGAAAACCCATAGATCGTATAAATGTTGGCAAGAAAAATAAGAAACTTGTCAACGGAACATGTAGTGCAAGTGAAATCAATGCTGGAAACAAATGGGTTTAGTTATAGTTAGGAGAGGGCTACAACAAAAACGATGAATTCCTCGTGTAGCCACCATACCAGTCATCCAATTTTTGTAGTCGATGATTGCTTCCTTGAACTGTTTATAGTCAAATCCTTCATCTCGATGATTTTGATTTACTTGCATTCGGTCAATGGCGAGAGCTTTCTCATCCTCTGTTAACCATCTTAAGCTAGCGGATGCTGGACTATTGCATTTTTTATAATGTCAACATACTCTCCCCAATAAAAATTTCATTGTGAATAAACAACACTTACTAATCCGGAAGTATCATGAAGCTCAACAGTCCCATTAAAATAGTGGGAGCTCCTTCAATGATAAATAGCCACTGCCAAGAAGTTAATCCAAGGGCGTTTTGTAGATTTGAAAATGTGGTGTATGCAACAAGACCACCTAGCGCACCAGCAATGGTAGACAATGAATAATATGCCGAGACCTAGTGAATGATGAAGATGTTAATACACATCAAGACTATATGATGAAGCCTTTCGTATTAGTTAACTCACTCTTTTTGCCATTTCGTCTCGCTCGTACCAAAATGATAGATATAGTGGCACTCCTGGACCAATTCCAGCCTCAAATACTCCCAAGAAAAATCGCAATCTGCATATCCTTTTGTTAAGCTTCCAGTTTAACATCTAAAATGAAAGATGACATTGTCTACGTACACAATCAAGGACGTTGCATTTGTAGCTCCAGCAACAGAAACTGAGAAGGCTCCAAATATAACCATTGTTCCCGCTAATACTTGCGACGGTCTTAAACTGGGAAAAATAGAGTTACACACATTGCTAATATTCCATATCCTGTGCAAGTTATTCCTCTACTTACCATTTAACCAATAAAGAAAACGGAAGCTGAAATATGAGATACCCAACATAAAACATAGTGAGTGATGTGTGATATTCTGTTTCACTAAGGTGTAAATCTGCGTCGAATGTAGTCAAATGGGCATTCCCTATATTTCCTCGTGCTAAGGGATATTTGGTGTCAGTGACACGTCCATTATCAAATTGATACATGACCAAGTTATTACCAAGGTAAGCAAAGCAGTATAGCGCAGATAAGCATGGTATAATACTAGTTTTATATAAGTATCGATTAAAGCAGCTATATCATAGTCCTTCATTGAGAGTTACTCACCGTATGTCCAGTTTGCGAATCAAAGACTTCAAAACAGCGTCCGATTGAATCTCATTATTAGAGATCCCTGTTCTGGAAGAATAATCAGCCTCGGTCAAGTTGAATTCAGGCTTCTCTGGTTTGGTCAAAATGGTCTTAATTAGTGCTGTTTTGCCAACCATTTTGATCCAATGTAAGCTCACTCAATAAGTGAAAGAACTTATCAACCGAACAGGTAACAACAAAAAATTAAAGAATTAAAAAATGCTGCGTTCCGTCTCCAATGATGACTGGCTACAGAATGTAAACAGTAAGAAAATGTGGTTTAGTGTTGTCTCCAAAATATCCATAAACCGTGTGCAGCTGCATTCTTTGTCTGTCGGGGGGTGAAAACCCTACGGTACCGACCAACGAATTAAAGTTCTGGAGCCTCAATGGATTTCCTAGTGTGACTGATAAATACACGACCAAACTAGCCAAACACCGTGGGTAACTTGATTGGTGATAAGAGATGTCTCCAATTCGTGCATTAACCGCTGAAGAACAAGAAAAGCTTATCGATTTGAGTTTGGAAGGTAAGATTCTCACCAAATGTTTACATTCACTTTATCATAACTAAACCTTTCATCGCATTTCCAGCCCGAGATAACTCATATTCCCCTTACTCTAAATTTCGGGTCGGTGCTGCCCTTTTGACTGAAGATGGTATCTGGATCAAAGGTAATGCCTCCTAATGAATCAAAGGCTACGATGCTGTATCTTTAGCTAACGATGGACTTAGGTGCCAATATAGAGAATGCTTCATATGGCAAGTATTCCAATTTGAGCTGGACAGTCATATCCCTTGTGGAGAATGTATGATCCACCCGTCCCTGACATTTTGTATTCGCTATTTCGTTTGACAGGTGCCGCTATCTGTGCTGAGAGAACAGCATATGTGAAAGCATTGGTAATGTGTCTCGATATATGCTTCTCTACTGATATCCATGGTTATCTAATCTGTCATTACATCAGAGTGAAGGTCACAGCAAGTTCATAGCATTGGGTGTCTCGACTGATCAGGATCTACCTGTCTCTCCTTGTGGCATATGCCGGTAAGAATGAAGGTCTAAAAAATCGATATTGAAGTATTATACTGTCCTTGCTGATTTGTACTGTAGTCAATTCATCTCAGAGTTTGGTCCCGGAGACCTTCCCGTGTACATGATTACTACCAACCGAGATTTTAAGCTTGTCACTTTGTCTGAGCTGCTGCCTTACTCTTTCAGCCGCGACGAGGCTGAAAAGTACTTGCTTTGAGGTGTACTGGTTATATCTACCAATTTGACTTCATCTTCGGACAACTAGATACCTAGGAACTGTGTTTGTATGCGTTGTTTTACAATCTAAGAGAGATTTACTGTAGAAATTTAGTCAGATTATTGAGAATAAATATTCTCAGAGTTAACTGTATTACCGCAATCTTCTCACCAGTATGTTCAAAGAATTTACATGCTCTATCAAGTAACCAACGGTATCATGTAGATCCTGAAATTGTGATTGTTTGTAGAGCACAAGGTATCATTGGCAGCTACGATAGACAAAGGCGCATTATGTCACTACCCTGCGCGTATAACTATGCTCCAATGCAACCCATTTTGACCTAACACTGTAATAATTGGTTTATTTAATAGTCAATCTTATTATATACTTGGTATTTGCAAACATACAGTTAGCTTAAAACTAGGATTTCCGCATTTCAATACTTCATAGATCCGCTGGCAGCTCCAGTTGATAAGTGAGCCACAAAGCGTGTAAGAAGTGCTGTCAAAATCTCCCGTCTTTGTGAGCCAGTAAGTCTCTCGAAAGCCGTATAGACAGATACACCTACTACCACATTTAGTAAACCTTTCAACATCATGACGTTAACGGCAAGCATGTCTCACCTTTGCGGTCACGAACTCGGCCAAGATACCTTCCAGCGACACCTCCCTATATAGAATAATAAAAACTGTTACATGAAAGTCATTAAAAAAACTCATAGTCAGTGGTATGATGTTGCCTTACCGCCACCGCGCCTCCAACATTTGCCAGAATGAAACCAAGAACTGCACCAGCACCAGCACCGAGAACTTGCCATATGACCGTAGGGTGCTCTACTTCTGGTCGCAAGAGTTCTTCAAATACTCCACCGAATACGTCGTTTGCATCTGTTCGTTCGTGGCTCTCCATAAATGCCTCTCGTTCCGCTGAAGCTCGACTACCTGAGCGGGCTTCGTCATATTGTCTTCGTCTGGTGCGGTCCACCAAAACATGATAAGCATCGGCAATAAGTTGAAAACGCTCAGTAGCTGCTCTCCTTTGCTGTGCGGAAGCATTCTCCGGAAGTCGATCTGGATGAGTTAGCAGAGCTTGCTTTTTATACGCTATGGTTCAAGCTTTAGGAAACAATTCATCTTTTGCAAATGCTTGGTATGCTATTTGTTAGTTACAAATACCTTCACGGATATCTTCAGTGGTAGCAGTCTCAGGTATCTCCAGAATCAAATAATAATTTGGAAAGTTGCTCATGTTTATTGCAAATGTGTTGCTACGGCACGAGCAATGACTTTTTGAAATGATCGACGAAATGATGTAACCAGTGAGCCATCTTTGGTGTTGCAGTCACATTGCCTTTTGCCTGGCTCATGATTACCTATGCCAAGTCGAGTTTCATTGTATCTATAGCGAAAAAGTGAATTTTTTTCTTCGAAATGGATATAACACCATCCATTCATTATCAACATTAAATGGTATTATACTTTAATTATGATTAACCGGGACATAACGGTATTTACAATGGTGGTAAGTCTGCTGTAATCTTCTTAATTCAATATTGATTGGAGATGGTAAATCATTCTGCTGGCTGCTCTTGTTTACTCTTTCCCAGTCTTCGTTTTCGCCTGAAGCCAGGGTTGGTTTCGAGTAGCTCTTTTTTGTATTGATCAAACCTATCATAGTATACCTGCTTCTCAGACTATGATCAAAGCTAGAATTAATACCTGCTAAAACATAATTCAAAATAGACGCTCATATGGAACATACCTCCGTAAGAGCCTTCCATCGCTCGGTCACTAGACCATTCATTTCAACAAGTGATAATCCTGGGTATTCCTGATAATATTTTGGTCGCTGTTCCACATTGAACAGTACAAACGGATTCGGGACACCCCTTTGTTCATTTTTGTCTCTTGGTTCACATGCCCGTAATCCGAGCTGCTTTCTCTTCTCATTCGTTTCGTTCAAGTACTTTTGTTTTTCCTCCTAAGCATATAAAATTTTCAGTTGAAACTACACATTTGATTACCCAAGTTGTATCCACACTACACTTACCGGTGTAATGTTTTTCCATGCTTCTGAAATCATACGGCTGATTTCGCCGTTAGATTTACCCTTATGTTCTTCAGCAAGCTTTTTCCTCATGTCTCTATTGAATAACAAGTACGGATTGAAGCTATTCATAGGTTTTTTTGTATTCGTTACTTTCTTGTTTGGGTTTGGTTTTCTGCCTCTCTTCTTGGGAGGTTCGTTGGGATCTCTTGGTGGCTTTGGCTTCTTATTTGGATTGGGTTTTCTACCTCTCTTCTTTGGTGCTGGCTTAGACATGCCTTTACGTCTCTGTTCAGAATCTAAGGCGACCTGCTCAACATCTTGCCGTATACTTTCGCTTTCAGATGGCAGGACATTTTCATCATCCTCTATTGCCTCAGTATCAGACACTTTTTGCAAAACTGGTTGCTTACGAATACCGACTCCAGTTGCCACTAAAGCTGTGTCTTCTTCCTCGTCGCTAAAGTAGTATCCGTAAGCTTCATTTATCATCCTATCCTCATCTGACATGGTTGCGTCTTGAGCAAATCTGGGAATAGTTACTTCTTCGTCGGTGATGGGTGCCTCCTCCACTTGTACTACAGGTTTAACAGTTTTCCTTTCCTTCATTGCTTGATTTCCATTTCGAAGCGTTGGTATAGCTTCTTCCTCGTCACTGAACATGTATCCATCTGACGTTGATCCATTGTCTATATGGCGAGGTATCTCTTGGATATTCTGAGATTTGGGAGACGTGTCTTGATCGACATTATTGGTTAATTTAACTTGCTTGGTAGATGTCACCACCATGGTTGGTGTAATAGATTCTTCGTTTTCCTTGGCTTGGGGGTTACTCGGCAAGGGATTTGCAGGCGATAATCTGTTGTCATCAGAGTTGGCAGCTAAATTTAGACTTTGACGCTGGCGCTGCAAGTTTTGTTCACGTAGTTGTTCTCGACGCTGTTGAAGCAGTAACTGTGATTTCCTTGCTCGATATGCTTCCCGTCTGGCTTCAATCTCTCGCTTTCGAAGCTCTAACTCCAGAAGCTCCGATTGATATATCTCATCCTCTTCATCGATAGGAATATCATCTGCTGGCACTTGCGGATTTGCCTTTTTGACAGGTTCAGGATATTTTGTTGACGAGAAGGGTAACTGTTGGCCAGAGCTTGGGTCCATATCTGGCTCTCGGTTCGCAAAAAACCTTTCATAATTTTCAATGAATTCAGGATCTTGGTTCGGCCTATAATCGGGTGTCATGTTCGACGCATTGCCATATGGATTCATCGGGTTTTCGAAAGAAACCTCGGGTGGAATGCGGCGAGGCGCTTTTGTGTAATATGATGAGTAATGGTCTCGTCGGTCATACATCCCTTGCGAATAGCTAGGAGGTGGCACGTCAGATACGTTCTCTTTCAGTTTCCTTCGTTTGGGAGCAGGAGCGCTCGATTGCTTTGGGGGAAGTGGCATGTTTGGTTCAAATGTCGTTCCTTCCCTGACCATTTTGGTTGTTGGCTTCCACATCCATCGATGTCCACAGGTGCGACTTTGGCATTCACTAAATGAAACGCGTCAGTACATAGATATAAAGAAGTTTTTCTACATAGTTTAAAGTTTACACTTACGCTTGTCCAGCGGTTCTTCCTCTGCTCCAAAACTGGACATCTTCGTTTCCACAGACTGGGCATTCGAACGCAAAATCGGCTTCAGCTTTCAACTGCTCCTGTCTTTCTTCGTCGGGTAGACCTCGGAATAAACCCAGACCGAACACGGAAGATCGTCGTCGCGATTCAGAATCATCGTCAGATTCCATAGTTTGAGCACGTTCTTTTTGTCGCTGCAATAGATGAAATAGCGCGTCCTGCGGCTTGTTGTGTTCGTCCTTAGCTTGTTCGCTTGAAGCGCGTACCGACTGTAGGCTCTCTATTCTGGAGGAAGGTGATTGTGAGCGTGAATTAAGGAAGCTGGCGTCATCTGGTGATTTACTGCGCGACGCATTGTTATAGTTTTGAAGGGGTTCTATTTGTGGTGAGCTTAAAGGTGAAGCCCAAGTCCGGCTCAGAGCTGTCATATGTAAGCCCAGGTAGGAATTGAACTACGGAAGCGATATGTACGAAATAAAAATTAAAAAATAAAAAGTACAAATCTAAATCCAAAGCACTTGTATCATTTTGCCCAAATTTGTAGGCCTGTAATTGGCTGGCGGAGCAAGCCGTACCAACTGAAGTCAAAGGAAGCTTGCGTAAATGACATCATTTTTGAACAGTCGCCAAAGGAGACAATGTCGTCTGTAAGTAAGGAAGGAAATCATAACAACTCCAACTTAATTATGTTGTAGAACACTATCTCACGCTTCAGTAATATTCTACGTATGTTCTTTAGTTATTGTAATATACGATAACTTATTCAAGAGGTTTCTTTGTTCCTCATGACACGTGATATTGTTAACGTCTTTTCGATCTTTTTAACACGTTTCGCCACCCACAGTGTGTCTCGTTGTTGATCTCCACTCATAATGTTCCTTGAAACTACCTATTTGGAATCACCTTCAGTATCTCCTGTTCTCCCCAGTAAGCATTTATACAGAAGCTGGAATACGTTTTTTTTAAAGCGTTCGCGCCAAATACAAACGTCTAACAATTTTTTGCAAAGCGGAAGAGCCGCTTCCGCCAGTTCAAAAGGAGCAAGCTATAGAAGAACGATATCAAGATACGCCTGTTAATCACCTTGTTTTCGTAATCCATGTAAGAGACTGAGCTTAACAAGCATATGACGTTGGATTACAGCTAACTTTAACCATTGATCTATTCAAAGGGTATTGGCCAACAAACGGAACAATATGGACATTTCTATGAGCATAGTATGTTTAAAACTGCCTATCAATTCAACTACGAATTCAATTTTATTAATGCATTATTACTGATTAGTGGAAGAATTACGAGAAACAACAAGACAAGTTCTCCAAGCCAAAGTGCCAGATCACAACGTTAGGATCGAGTTGATACCAATTGAATGGCATAAATATCTTCATAATCAAACAGACCCAGATATCAACAAAATTACCCTCAAATCTATACCTACTATTCGACTAATTGAAAACGATTACTTGGCAGATGTTCTCTACTACTTTTCCAAAAGCCGTGGACAGCTCATTACCGATCACGTTACCAACTTGTTTAATACGTCCTATCGCAATTTTATGTCCAAATACCCTGATTTTAATGGAAAGATTGCGATTTATGGATACTCGTAAGTGAATAGTTTAATGAAAGAGATTTCTAAAAAAAAAAAAAAAAAATGGTAATAGCTAATGATGATTTGTGTATTGTGTCATAGGTTAGGTGGCATCATCGCATGGGATATTCTCTCTCATCAAAGGACACAGCTGAATGATAAGGAAATAGAAGAGTATACCAAGCTTGATATCACGTACTCAAAACTGGAATTTAAGCCTGACTACTTCTTTGCACTTGGATCCCCCATAGGAGCTGTCCTAGTATTTCGTAACCAAAACCCCGCACTCTACCGACCAGACGACTCCATTGTTTTTGAAAATATTTTTCACCCCTTTGATCCTTTAGCATACCGATTTGAACCATTGCTCAATGAGAAGTACACTGATGAAGCTGCTGTTCTGATTGAACGTAGTATACCTCTTGGGCCCAATTTCTCATTGCCTTCCTTACCTACATTTCCCGGGTCCAGTTTGCTATCAATGTTTCCTCGATTTTCGTTTTCCTCAAATGCTGCAAACGACCCTGTAGCATCCTCGGAACAAGTACTGGAAGCTTCAGATGAAGCAGTCAACCAGAATGATCAAATTTCAAGTTATTGGAGATGGTTTATCGAATATTTTGGAGGTCAGCGCCAGCAAGCAGACGGTACGAAGCAGTCGCACGCTAGTGGAGGTGGAAACGAAAACGAAGCAAATGAAGAGGAAAGAAATGATGATGCTCCTTTTCCTTTTGCAAATGAAGGCGATTTGACAGCATTTGACGGATTTGATGGCCCACGAGTAATTGATTGTACCGACAATGACGAAGATGTCTTTGATGAAGAAGCAAGTACTAAGTGGGCTGGTGGTGTACTTTCTGGAAAGTATGACTTTACTGGGACACTTAAACCTAGACGAATGGGGTCTCGTTTCAACAAAGATGCTATCCTCACATCTGGTGTAGTAACATCTGGTATGATTCCAGAGAAGAACGACTACTTTTCTATTCCAAAGTCAAACAAATCTACTCAACATACCGTCGACGTCCTTGGAAATGATGGTTTGCGAGTAGACAATCTGAAAAGAGCAAAGGATGCACACAAAAGCTCACAATACATCTTTAATCAACTGTCTCAAGATTTTGACTCTCCATTATCACCCAATGCTCAGCAGGAGTTCTGGTCAAATGTGTCTCCAACCATAAATAAGGTGCCGAGCATAAAAATGGACGAGGAGGGCCACAGCATTAAAAGCAACGATTGCTCTAATAGTGATATAACCAGGAACAGTAACAATATTATGGACGATCTAAACAAGGAACTTCATGAACCTGGTGCAAAGATTATAGAGCCACGGCAAAGTACCGAGTCTATCACGAAGGACGCAACTGTTCCTCAAGAAGGGGATCAAGACAAGGCCGCTAATGGACATTCAGAGGAAGAATCTGACGATATGTCGAGAAGGATAGACTTTGTTCTCCAACCGGAAAGCTTCATGGACATGCTCACAAATGAATATATTGTAGGATTCCGAGCTCACTTTTCATATTGGACTAATAAGGATTTACAGTGGCACATATTGAGAAGACTAGAGATTTTGGATGATACCGAACGTACTGACGATATGGATAATGTATAACTATATCTTTGTAGAAACAAGAAACAATATCCGTAGAAACAATACAATTAAACATTTTATTATCTTGAGGCTTTTGAGCTTTTGAGAGACGCTGTTACCAAATTTGGGAGATTAGACCCCCTTGTGACTGCGTGCGACCGGCCATTTCTTCTGGAGAATCGTTGAACCATCGCCCCGTTTATTGCTTTCCTATCCCTAACTTATAAAAAGCACTATATATAGACAATGAAATTTCATGGAAAGCTCCCCGTACTTGCAGCGTCATTCAGCTTAGTGAGCATTGTCTATGCTGATTATCAGATTGGTCTGATGTATCAGGAAGCAACAACTCTGAAGCAAGGGAAGGCATCGGTTCCTATAGACCTTGTAAACGCCTCAGGACTCGTTACTGAAAATCTATACCCAAACCAAAACCAGCAAGTTTTGAAATCAGGTTCTAAGCCTTTATCATCAAAGGAAAAACAGGATGCCGTGAAGGAAGCATTCACTTTTGCGTGGGAAGGTTACAAAAGGTACAGCTGGGGTTATGACGAAAATCGTCCAGTGAGCAATGGACATAGTAATCCAAGGTATGTTTTAACGCCAACGAGAGACATACTATGAAGAAATATGCTTTAAAACCATTAACTTCTACGTTCCACTTTAGAAATGGCTGGGGAGGTAAGGACTGACTTGCAGTGCCTGAAGGATTGATCAAAGATAAGAAGTGAAGTGGCTAAAGCATAATATTTAGCCACTATTGTAGACGCCTTGGACACCCTCTATATTATGGGATTACACGAAGAGTTTGCCGAGGCCACAGAGTTTGTTGCAAATATCGACTGGGCACATCCTCCGACATCTTCATATGTTCAACTGTTCGAAACAGTTATTCGGTATGTTGGAGGTCTGCTGTCCGCGTATGACCTTAGTCGCAATCCAATTTTTGTCGACCGTGCAGTTGCGCTGGCTGACAGGCTGCTACCAGCTTTTACCTCTGCTACCGGTATTCCTTACCAGTATATTGATATCACCAAAGGCGTTCCCGTCACTGGTGGACCTTCGGTTCTGGCAGAAATTGGCACGGTTCAATTGGAGCTCTTTCGTCTTTCTGATATAACGGGAAACCCAAAGTATCGCGAAGTGGTAAATGGCTCAATCTCAAACCTGGAAAGGTTGAAGCCAACGTTACTGATATGTTCCATTGTTGCAGGGTCAAAGAGTCGTTGATTACTTTGATAGCCATATCAAACCTGAAAAGAAAGGGTTATACCCTATGTTCATAGATCCTGAAACCGGTGCCTTATTATCGAGTAAGCTATTTTTTTATTTTCGTTGTATTTTTTCGTACATATAAATGTTGCTAATCACTTTCACAGGTAGCATTTCATGGGGAGGCATGGGAGATAGCTTTTACGAGGTAAATACGAGATCGATTCAGAGCAATCTAAACAGGGTATCGTAATATTGATTTCTTTGTTAGTATTTAGCAAAATCTTATGTGTACTCTGGGTATCGCGATGACCAGAAGAAGCGCATGTTCGTTGATACCGTTCGAAGCACCTTAGAGCATATGATTGTCAGCCCTAAAGATCATCCTGAAATCAAACTTCTAGCCGAATTGGATGGCGACAAGAAAAGACATGTGATGGACGAACTAGCGTGCTTTGCACCCGGAACCTTTTTGTTGGCAGCTAACACAATCCCCGAGCTAAACGATATTGCTAGTATAGCAGCTGATTTATTAGATAGCTGCGTATTAGCCTGGACAAGCACCAAAACAGGAATTGCTCCTGAGATTTTTGGCTGGGTGAATCCTGAAACTGGCGAATACCCCGTCCCTAAAACCGACAGAGCAGTAGAACTGGCAGACAAATTTGGTGTTTTCCCAGTAGTTGACAGCTACATTCTCCGCCCTGGTAAGTACTTTCCTGGCGATACATACATCTCAATGTGAGTGAGATACTAAATCTTTTGCTTGTACTTATAGAAACCTTGGAATCCATCTTTTACTTTTATCGATACACCAAGGATGAAAAATATAGAGATATGGGATGGAAGCTTTTTGAGGCTATCCAAGCTCATTGTCGCGCAAACTCTGGCTACACGGGTATACGATACGTGGACTCCATATCTCCAGAATGGGATGATAGACAAGAAAGGTTTGTGATTGCATGCTGATCCCGAGTTAGCGCGCCCGTTATAATACTAAAAACGCTTGCCACCACAGTTTCTTCTTCGCGGAAACTTTGAAATATTTGTATTTATTGTTTGATGATTCCAATGTACTCCCTCTAGAGGAATGGGTGTTCAACACCGAGGCTCATCCATTGCGTATTCAAAAATAGGTCTGAAAAATATTTTCAAATTAGGATTTGGTGTACATGCTACTTCGCCGGCTTCCTTGAAGAAGTACACCGAATGTATATGTAGTGTGTCATAATCTTCAGTCACATAATAAATAGGAATGATAGAGAAAATTGCTAGTTTATGCAGAAGTGTTTAATCGCTGTCTGAACTTTGATCTCCCAAAAAAGTCAAATCCAGATCGTTCTTCTTGGCCTCCTATAGATTTCTTCGTCATTCACACCTCGATGATACTGGCGTCATTTTGGCGGTTCATAAAACCTACCTCCACTTCCTCAGTAGTATCCTCAATTTCGTCTACTGCTGGTACCAGCGAACGTGTCGCTCGCTTTTCCGACAACAGAATATTGTCTCTAGAGAGACTATCTATTTCCGCCTTCAGCTCTCTGTCTGCCCTGATCTTTTCGCATTTCTCCATTGTTGGACGTCCTATACACTGCATTGAGTATATTTCATACATTTAAAAAGCACAAGTGTTTCATCTACCTTCAACGCCAAGTCCACGTAAAATTGTTTGCAATCTTACGATTTGTGAATTCGCCGTCTCGCAATCGGCCAGTTCTTTAGACCTACAATTTATTCCGGATATTAGCTTTTCCTATATCAGTCCTAATAAGCTGATGAACCTACCATATCTTGCGAACACCACATTTGTTAATGTAGGTCTTTAATCGTTTTATAGTTTCATCCGACTTAGTTCCTGCATCAGTTGTCTGGAATATCCGACATAAGTATTGAGAAGGAAACCAAGCTCTTGGTAATGAGAGAACTACCTTTGGGGCCCTTTTTGTAGCGGCCCTTCCAACTTTCATCTTCTTGGCGGGACGATCATCAGTTGCTGATCTGCTATCGCTAGAGTCATTCGAATCCTCTCCACTATCGCTATGCATAATTTCCGAAGATCTCTTGTTTTTATCTTTCCTTTTCGACTCAGTCTTTCCATCCTCGTTAGAGGTATTGGAAGTAGTTTCGTTTGCTGAGAGTTTAGCGCTTTTCGTCTTCGTAGATTTCAACTCTACAGGTTGTTGTTCGTATATGTCCTGGTAACATGCATTAGCACTGACGATGGCCAATTCACAACACAATTAGATATAATCCAATTATACTTGAGCTTCATTAATCAATTCTTTCATCTTTTCTTTCCATGGCGATTGATCCAAAATCTTTTCTTCAAGGTTCTAGTGAAAACTACTAATGAGCTGACCATAAAAAGTATTCTGACCAAATACGAGGAGTCCGCAGGTCAATTGGCTTACCAGTTTCTTCTCCAGCTGCCTCTTCACCATTTTGGGTGTCATGGTGCTGCAGCGTTCGGTTAGCTGACATTTATGCAATTGGCCGCATATCTATCGAGTAGTATTACCTCAAGTCGCCATTGCGCATAATGCTAAAGGAATTGAATGAGTAAATATGTAAATTCATCTCGTCGAAAGTTGTTCTCAAATGAATAATGATAGTACCTGACGATTTCGTCAAGCGTTTTCTTCTGCGTCAGTGTACTGCTTAATTCATTTCGTCGCATAGTTGGCGCGACAAAAATATGGAAACAATCGACAAAAAGCTCACGGTTCACCAATGTGCAATTCTTTAAAACCCCGCTCGTATTTTTTTTCGCCATGTTCTTGTCGCAAAAGTCTTTTCGCTCCTTGCAGATCTCTTTGCCTTACTTTGACACATTGCCTGGATGCCGAACCAAATCGTTCATGTCGGTGGAGCTGCAAAAAAAGCGTAAAAAAAGCCTTTCTCTCAACAAGAAAAACAAGGTCTCAAAAACTATACCAATTAATACCGCCTATCCTTATACCATTGGTAATGCCGACGTCAAGGACGATACGTTGCCATTGCTCGGTGAAGATTCCATCCGTTTGCCAACAGAACAAATTGTATACTTGAACGATCTGGAAGCCGATGCATCTGCCGAAAATACCATGATATCTCCCAAGCAAGAGAGTAAGTCAGTGACTGAACAAGTCGTCTGTCCAGTGTGCAGTATGAATTTGGTTGGTTCTACAAGGCTACAGAAACTGGAACACGTCAACAAATGTTTAGATGCAGAAGTTAGTCATTATGAGGAGGCTGAGAAGACGGACGCCTTCGTACGTATGAACACGAACGATTCTGATATTCAAGCTTGTGTATTTTGTGGCAAGGACATGTCAACGTACAATAATCACCGTCAAGAACAACATGCTAATCGGTGCCTTGATGAAATTGTTACTGAGCAGCGTGTAATCGAATTGTCAAAAAAAACAGCCGAACGATATAATGTCGCCAATTCCTATGGGAATACCGCAATCCCAATGAGATACAATGTCGAAATTTGTCCTTGTTGCCGTGAGGATTGGACCCATCGAACACTTTCACTTCGAAGCAAAATGCTTCATATGAAATCTTGCGCCAACAAGAAAGGCATTAGTATCGAAGAACTAGAAAGAAGATTGCAGTGGACAAACTGGGGCTTACTCATTCCACAAACTCACCGGTCTTCAGCGGTGGAGGCCGAGACTGTCGAACAATATCAACAAAAGGATATCAAGGATACAGATAAGGCAAAGGAAGATCCTTTCGTACTATGTACATCCGACGATGAAACGTTCCAGTCGCTATCACTGATTCCTAGTAAACCAATATGCACGAAGCCTAAAAAGTTGCTGAAGAACAAACAGAAGGATAGCAACAACGAGGACCTACAACTGGCTATAGCACTTTCAAAATCAATTGTGAATCCTGTTGCGAAAGGGAAATCCAAGAAAAGTCGTAAAGTCACAGAACAAGATAAAAATTCATCATCAGTTTTGAGCATTGAGGATTCAAAATTGATGGTTTCGAAAAATTTGGAAAGCCTTCTTTGTACGCCATGTGTCAAAGTTTTGCAACCATCGCCGATTGCCCCCCTTCTCCCAGCATCACAACTCGCAACTTACAATATTCAAGCGGAAAACAGCCGACCAACGTTATGGATTATGGCTGCCTCCAACGAAGCAAATCATCAGAAATATAAAACACCATTTCTCAAAAGTTTCCTGGTACGCACTGGACACTTTATTGACTCTATTGCTTCGGATGTAAATTAATACGATTGAAACAGAAATAGGAACATACAAACCAAATTAGATGAATTAGATGACAATGCTGGACAAGCCTGTAAATATGTCCAGATGTTCTGACTTCCTTGACCTGACTTGTCGGTGTTAGCTGGATCCAAAAATGCAATCCGAGGGCAAGCCGAATGTCTAGTACCCAATCTTTACAATACCCCTTATAATTAACCTCAACCCTTTATTCTATTGTTTCCCAGCTCATTAACTATACGTGATTGACGCGATACAGACTCCCCGTCCCTATAAATAAAAATTGTAACTCGTCCAGCCATTGTCAAGTTACGAGATTTCAACAATTCAAGATAGGGTCTTGGCGTCAACAAAAAGTGGACGTTATGAACGTAACTGTAGCTCATATCATGGACTTTCAATAGAATGATATCCACCAGCAGCTATAGACAGCCCAAGATATCCCAAGATATCATAGCTTACCAATTGAATGTGAAAATTTAATTTTGCTACGTCACCTCAATGTAAAATCAAGCTTTCGTCGCCATAAGCCGTGTAGCACCTCTTGTCTATGACATTAGTCTATTTCCGAAATTGATTTGTCGACAGAGAGTACAATGGTAAGTTTACTGACGCGGGCTAACATTAATGTTAGTTGTTGAAGCAATTTGTTGGATCTCGCAGCTCATTTTAAGTTTCTTTCTCAAGATCAACGAGGACACCACGAACAGCGCACCTGAGCCCACCAAAGTATTTTCCTCGAGGAATCGCAAGCCGAAACGCGAAAATCGCCATGGTCAGCAAGAAAATAGTGCAACTGTCAAGAACCAGAGTGAAAATAATGGTGAAAGTGCCACAGTTAATATAACAGCTGTTACCAATAACTCAGATACAGTTGGTGAAACGGTTCCAAAATTCAACAAAGCTAAAAAACCTCACTCCAAAAAGAAACCCAAACAAGAGAAACTCGCTTCAGAAAAGGAGGCGGAATTGGAAAAGTCATTGAATCCTGATGAAGCAAATCATGTAGACGGAAAATCGCAGCATCAATCAGCTTCGGTGATCAAATCACAGTCAACACACCACACATCACCGTCTAAGACGAAGACGAAGATTAAGCACAACAAGAAAGATCTTAAAAAGCCGTCATCATCGATACCCGAAGGAAGTTCTATGGAGCAATATAATGATGTAGAGCGTCAAGCATTAGCTCGTTGGAACGACAGCGCAAATATCCTTGATGGATCCACCAGTCAAGAAAATGTCCCTGATAATAACACCGTTGCACCAGTACCGCAATTTCATGATCACTCCAGGAAAACAGCTGTGTCGATTGTGGGTGAGCCTACAACCGAAGTTATAACAGAAGAGGTTGCTACGTTGACAACTAGCAAATCAAAGTCTTCAACTCGGCAAAAGAAAAACAATCATGTTCCAGCCATAAAGGAGCAAGGCCAGCAAATAGAAGAAATAGATTATAAGGACTTGGATAATATTTCAACACCATCAAAGCACCATAAAATGTCTCGAGAAAAGGTGCATCGTGACTTCGTGCCCGGTGCAAAGCATGGTCATAATGGACCTGGCAAAGCAAAGCCAAACAGTGATTCTGACAATTGGAGAGCAAGTAAGGCATTACCTAAACCTGTTTAAACCATACTTTCGTCTGAATGTATGGCGTTTCATTAAACATTTTCTTTCACTCCATTAGCTGCTGCTCCACCAAAGATCAGCCATTCGAACGCTCCTCCAAAAGATTTATCGAATGGCAAAGTCCGCAAGTCTATCCATCCTGATGACTTTAATCCTCGAAATCGGCGTGAATTATTTCAGAAATTTATGCCGGAACGCGAGGTTCTTCCATTACTAGAGTCAAAGAAACTTTATAAAGGAACTCTTCGAATCAATCGACGAAATCGGCATGATGCTTATGTTACATCCGACGACCTGGAATACGATATTTACATTCATGGACCAACCAAACGCAACCGAGCATTGGATGGAGACATTGTAGCTGTAGAGCTCAGGGACGTTGATGAAGTATGGGCTTCCAAGAAAGCGAAGGATGAGAAGGATGCTGATATGAAGAAGGATCAAGTCAATCCATTCGCACCGAAAGATGAGCGCGAGATCGAAATCATCCCTAGCGAAAACGAAAGTTGCACCAATGACGAAGATGATGAAGATGATGAAGAGAGAAGAAAACCGAAATACTGTGGTGTTGTTGTAGCCATTCTGGATAGATCGCAGGAACCTTTACTTACCGGGTATGTATGCCAAAGCTACCCGTCCATGATAAACATGCCATGCTTGCCTAACCTTTCACACTGAAACGTTCATAGTACAATATCATTGAATCGGCTAGGAGCACCAGGCGAGAGTGTGCCAAATAAGACAACGAATAATGATGAACGCCGCCCAACACCGACAATGTTTTGGATTAAGCCAACTGACAAGCGGGTGCCGTTTGTGGCTTTGAATATACGCCAAGCTCCACAAGGATTTATTGAGGACGAAGAACAGTTTGCGAAAAAATTGTTTGTGGTGAGCATAAATGAATTTATTTGGGAAGACATTGCAACTGCAATTTGAAGCTAATATCTATCTCACGGAAAAGGCACGCATTACACGTTGGCCAATTACAGAGAAACACCCATTTGGAGAGTTAGTCCAAGAACTTGGAAACGTTGGAGACCTGGAAGTTGAAGCGAAGGCCCTTCTTGCTGAAAATTGTATCAACGATCAGGAATTTCCTAAGGCTGCACTAGCATGTCTTCCGATTACACCATGGCATATACCAGCTGTGGAGTTCACCAAGCGTCGAGACATGAGATTTCACAGAATTTTTACCATCGATCCTGAGACTGCCAAAGGTAAGATATCGGTTACCATGTTCCACTGCACTACATTTAATCCGCCACATACTAAAATATCGACCTGCGATGGTTCAGATCTGGATGATGCGGTTCACATCACAGACAAAGGAAATGGCCAGTATGAAGTTGGTGTACATATTGCGGATGTTTCATTCTTCATCAGGAGCAAAAGTCCACTTGACACAGAAGCACGGTCTCGTGGAACAAGTACATATCTGGTTGATCGTGTCATTCCAATGCTTCCTTCGCTGCTCTGTGAAGAACTATGTAGCTTGAACCCCGGCGTAGAAAGGCACGTATTGCGGCTCGCAATTATTTTCCAGAACTGTGAGCTCATTCTCCTCCCCCTTTTTTTTCAATGTTAGACTCGCGTTCTCGGTTATTTGGCAGATGGATCAATTTGGCAGTATACAAGACACTTGGTTTGGACGGACCATCATTAGGTACAGCTAAAGTCGGCTACAATTATAAGCTTTCATAATAACTAACGATTCTGTTTGTAGATCATGCGGCAAGTTATCATATCAACATGCGCAAGATGTCATCGAAGGAAGACGATTATCAAGTAGTCTTCGACTTCATGGGCACGACGCTGAGGTTGTCGAAAAGGATATTTTGAACTTATACCACATCTCTAAACATTTACGCAAGGCAAGATACGATAATGGTGCTCTGAGTATGAACTCGGTGAAGTTGTACTTTGACTTAGATGATGCCGGAAAACCTGTTGGATGCCATGTGTACGAGCAAAAAGATGCCAATAGACTTATAGAAGAGTTTATGTTATGCGCCAACATTAGCGTCGCCAAAAAAATTGCTAGCAAGTTCCCGGATGAAGCTTTATTGCGTCGACATGCTCCTCCTATCGAACGTCGCTTGGTACGTTAATGTTGAACCTGAATGTTCTGCATGCTAACGGAAGGTCACTCACATCTACCTATTTCAGGAGGAGTTTTTAATACAAGCAGAGAATCTCGGATATGTTCTAGACGGCTCTAGCGCAGGGGCGCTACAGGCGTCCTTCAACGAAATTGAATCCCCAGAAGTGAAGGAAACTCTCCTCATTTTAGCCATCAAACCTATGCAACGAGCAAAGTATTTCTGTACTGGCTTGCTTGATATCTCCAAATATAAACACTATGCCCTGAACGTGCAAATGTATACTCATTTCACGTCACCAATTCGACGCTATGCAGACGTCATTGTTCATCGCCAACTGGAGGCAGCTCTCAACGATGGTATGTAGTTATTGTCACTGCCTTGTCCACGTTTCGGAAGCAGTTGTTTAGCTAATGAATGGCTTGTAGTCGACCATTTCCCAATGGATTCAAAAGAAATTGCCAAGATTGCACATCAGTGTAATATCAAAAAGGATGGAGCAAAGAACGCTCAAGATGCTAGTATTGAACTCTATCTTGCAGAGTACCTCCTTCGGCAAAATCAGCTTTATGGTCCTATCTATTGCGATGCTACCATTGTGGCGGTATTTGATGCTGCGTACGATATTTTCATACCCGAATATGGAATAGAAAAGCGACTTCATCTGGATAGAATGGCTTTGAAGAAATCAACATATGACGCTGGCAACCATACTCTAACTCTGACATGGAATCCTGATGCTATCGAAATGAACGAAGTCACAGAATCTAAAAGTAATACCTTGAGCTTTGATGACGATGATACATGTGATGACGATGATCTTGTGCAAGCAATAGAGAATCAATTATCCATGAAGCAGGGCAAAGTAACCTCTGAGACAACTTCTAATTCGTCTGCGTCAAATGATATCTTGACTGAAGATACCACCGTACACTTGTCTAACGCTACCAGTGAAAAATCAAATGGTTATATGTCATCACAACACTATTCAGATAGTCCGGCTGCACCAAACGATACACAAATCATCAAAGTGTTTGAGAAGGTCAAGGTACGGCTTGAAGTCGACGCGAACAAGAGTCCGCCCATGATAAACGTCCACTCTGTCAATCCACATGTTTTAGTGTAAATCAACAAGCAATAGCAAATTGTAGTATAACTTCATGTGATAAAACGGAATACTAGGCTATCAAGATCGTAGACACTTTCATAGATGTGCTATGCATCGCCTCTGCTTTTTTATATATCTATTAAAATCCCGTATTTACGTATATTAAATATTTATGCTTCTCCAAAGGCAGATATAAAGGCAGGTGTAAGCCGCAGGTGATAAAATGAATCCTCTTTGTCCAGCAAACGTTCTTCTTCTATCACGAGATTACGTCGATCACCGCTTACTTGCCGTATTTCTTGCTTGACCTCAACTCTTGTTGGGAATTCTGATCGCAGATCTTCATATTTTAGAGATACCTGTATTAAACTATACAAGACACCAAATCGCAAGCTAATCAGTCACTGAACAGCGAGATCAAAAATAAATAATCATGTCCATACCCGTTTCCAAGATTTGCGATGATCGAAACAATACTCTTAGCTGCATCGTCACACGTTACTTTAATTGCTGGTGTATTCTCCAGATACTCCGTAATTTCTATTATTTGTTCTCTCCGTGACACAAATGCTTGAACAAAATCTTCCAAAACATGTAGTAAACACTGATCAATGGATTAGTATGCTAATAGCTGGCTGTAATGTAGGGTAAGATTTATACTCACATCCATATCGATGTTCAAAAACTTTTTTTCCAGTTCGCGCAATGGAATAAAATGCGGTATCGTGTGCTTCGCTATTCGTAATTCGGCATCTCTGGTCTCTTGGTTGATCAGCAGATAAAACGGCTCACGGAATTTACCTATAGCATGACATTTGCTTGCTTAACTTTGGAACGGGTCGACATATGATATGTCGGATCACTTACTTGAGTAATATGTTTCCAATCTGATACCAACATAGCCATTGGATAAGCTGAATATCGTACGCCCAGTCATTCTCTGTAAAAGAATAGCGTCTGTCACGCAATGCCGGTAAGCCTTGTCTAGTATATTTTGGATTAACTGACACATAAGGTGAGTATCAAGGCTACTACAGAACAGTTAGATTCTTCATGGGGCTAACCTCTTTCTTGCGCATGTTCTCGTCCTTGTTGTCGTCATCCATGGCGTCTAACGGGTGTATGTTGTCAGAGAGGTTCAATGTGATATTAAGGAGTGGTCCCATAAAAGAGGCCGCTACTTACCATCGTCCATCTCAAAAGCCAGCTCTGTTAGTGAATTCATCATTTTTTCTTCAAGAATCTCACGCTTAAGCCGATCTCTAGTTGCTCTAAGCTGTTCCACTATAATAATGATAACAAGATTTATTATTTGGACCCGAGAGTTTCTCTATAATCTTGAGCTTGATTCTCCAACTCACATTCTTGCCTGTACCTTGATAGAGAATCGCCTTGCATTGTGGAGAAATCTACAATCGCCTATTGAAAAGTGTACAAGATAATTTACGACAGGTTCAGTCGTGATGTAGCAAGACGACAGTAGATTGTGTGTTGAAATGGAGCAAAGCTAAAAATGAATAGAGAAGAAAAAAAAAGTGAGCACAGACACGTCGCGTAGCTGACCAGTATGTGCCGCAAATTTTCAATGCCATCTGCGGCACTAACATCAAATACAGACCAGTAGCTAACAATTGCATTTGGTAATTATCAAACGAATTACTCTTTAACCATTGTATATATGGAATTCTTCGTAGCATCCAGTATCTGAAGGTGTAGACAATTACAATAAATAAGATTATCTATCTTTAAAGTCCCAAGGATAATAAGACCTTCGATGTGTTACCTACAAACAACCCTACTGTACATAGAACATTGAAAACTTCCATAGCCTAAATTTCAATTCGATGAGTTATTGTTACTATAGACAATTATGAAATGCCTAGGATGGTGCATGATTCGTTAATGTTCAATATCACAGCACACTAATCCACTCAAATAAATACAGGGGACGGCATTTTATTCATACATAAAACATTTTCTGCGATGTATCCTCACTCAAGAAGGTCAGGTTGCTCTTTACAAATTTGAGCAAACATAGGCTGAAATTGGAAGTAACCCGCCTGTTTATCGCCAACGTTGCTTCTTGTTCCAAGTGCAACCTCATGATCAATGAGCTTGAGTCCTTGGTAGCCATTAGTGGATGCAGCCTCAGCAATGAGTTGTGACATGCAGCATCGCTCCATTGAAATGAACCACCAGATGGCTTCATCCACAGAGCTACCAACAGTAAGCAATCCATGGTTTCTTAAAATCATGGCCTTGCTTTGACCTAAAGCAGACTTCAAGCGTTCTCCTTCTTCAGGTGTATAGACTACACCACCGAAATCGTTATATAGAGAGTGATCATCATAGAAAGCGCATGAATCCTGGGTGATGGGCAATAATTTTCTACCGAGTGCAGAGAATGTCTTTCCGTACATGGAATGAGCGTGGACGGCACAGATAGCATCTGGACGACCTTCATGAATAGCAGAATGAATAACAAAGGCGGCTTTGTTCACAGTGTGGTTGCCTCGAACGATAGCACCGCTATGGTCACAAAGAACGAGATCAGAAGCGCGAACTTGCGAGAAGCTCTGACAAAAATAATTGACCCCTGTAACCGAGATCAATCATTAGTTATTTTCAAATGGAATGCGTCTGTATTCATGACTTACAATAAAGTTCAGGATATTCTGGGTCCCTGAATGTCATATGTCCAGCAACACCTAAGTCATAGTAACAAAAATGTGGAGTAGGAAAATCTTAGCGGCTAATAGAGACTCATTGATTTCCATAAAGGATGAATGCCGCCCTACCTTCGTCCCAGCCGAACTTGGCAAACAGGCGAAAGCCAGCAGCTAGCTTTTGCTTCATATGTACTCTCTGTTCATGAACATCCTTGAATTGGGGGTAACGAAGGAGGTTAATTGGAGCTCTAACAGCTGCCTCAGCTTCTTCTTCAGTTTCACTTCCTGTCAAAACGATCTTCAGCTTTGAGCGCAAGAAAACGGAGCGATCAGTCATTGCAGTACTATTTTTTATCATGTTTTATTCGTCAATATATTTGGAGTTAGAAACCATGCAACTTGGATTCATTCAGCTTACTTTGTGGGGGCCGACATGTTGGGAGATTCCAAGTTTAGAAGTTGGGGAAGTGAGAAGTTCAGCGCCTAGGTTGGTTGGTGAGAAATTTATACCCACATTTTAATGTTGCTGAGTCACTAACTCCAACGTTCAACAAGGTGGCGAACAAAGTATGCTATGTAACAAAATATTACGAAGAAATACATGCAACCATCATTTGAAGTGATATATGCAAAAATCGTAATTATATCATCCAAAGAAATGATGATTATTGGCTATAAACGAGTTCTGATAAGACTGCAAGGCTTAACCTTCGAACTAAAAAAAATGGCACCAAAGGTAAACAAAAAGGTTCATACTATGCTTCATCGAAGTCACTATCGTTAGTAATTTCCAAAAATTCAGCTTCGGCGCGATTACTAGCATGAGTATCGGTACTCTGTGATTGGCGAGACCAATTTGATCTTGTCTGTAGCTCGTTGCCTGAAATACTGCCAGTGGAGATAGACATGTCATTCATTTGTTGGGAGGTGCGAGAGTGACCAGTGGACATAGGGAAGTGACCACCAGACGCCGATTCTTTCGACGCAGTACCAGCTGATGATGATGTTTGAGGATGAGTGGCAGCTAAAGCAGCCATACCTTCGGGGCCCAAAATGCGATATAATTCAATGTCATTCATAGAAGTATGGGTGGTTGCAGGTGTTACAGTTGTTTGTGGTATGTTTGAATGGTTATTGCCCTGTCTAAGCGTAGTTTGAGGATCCCGATCTTCATTCTTATTACCCTTAATGGCACCAAAGATACTGTAGTCTCCACTCCGTTTACGTAACGATCTTCGCGATGGTCGGTAGAAAGATGAATCAGTTGGTGATACAGGGTTGCCTTCGGATGGGTTCGACATGGAAGAAATTGAAGTTAGCATTGGTTCGGGTTGATTATTAAGGCTGTTAGAGGTATTGCTGTCTGCTTGTGATGTTGCCACGCCTGCAGTACTAGTACTACTTTGTCGTTGATGCCCCTGTAACATATATGTAGTACTGCTAGACGACATTCGGGTATGCTGAGGTGTAGGTGTCGGGGAATCCAAGGAATCGATAGTGTATATGCTCTGTCCAAATGCAGAAAGTCTGTTGTAATTCTGCGACCTATGTTGATCGTCAACAAGCGGTACACCATGCTGTGGAGGTTGTGGAGGTTGCGAATGAAGGCGCAATGTAGGGTCCGGAATGTTGTTCAGTATCACTGGAATAGTAGGTGTCCGTACGCCATTATTTATTTGTTTAAGAGGTAGACCCGCTGATGCATCTCCAGTAGATTTTCTCCAACCAAGGTTATTTTCCCCTAAGTCGATAGGACTACTTATACTATGACTTGGAACATGCGAAAATTGTGGCCGTTTGGGTCGTCTACGCATCCATCGTAAACCCAATCCAGCGCTGAGTCGAGAGTTTTCATGAGGCTCCTGATTCGCCATACCAGTTACGATGAGTATGAGATTTTTCAAAGATACAGAAAAGAGAACCAAAAAGGCAACGCAATGCAAGAAGATTTGTGCGTATGCAATGTATTGCTTGTCCCAGTCCAACAGATTGGCTTCATCCACAAATAGAATGTTGAGGATGCTGATGATGATACGTACTGCGCCAAAGGAAACATAGAAATTATTAATTGATCGATCAGCGTATGGAACCTTAAACCAGTGTGCAATAAGGAAAACTGTCTCTAGTATGATAATGACGATGACTTGAGCGAGTCCACTAGCCTGGAACAAACCAACCATAGCACCTACTAATGCTTTGTACACCAGAGCAAGAATAAAAAATGTAAAGGTGTCATCTGTGAAAGCGCTATAAAGTGTGCCGTATCGAAGCAACAATGTCATATCTGAGAAGATCACTGAAGGTGGGCGAATGCGTAGGAGAAGAAATGCAATCCATGCAAAGAGTCCAAACAAAGGGAACACTAGTACCAATGCTGCAGGTAATAATAAGTACCATGGAGCCGGTAGCATCAGTTGGTAGAAGCATAAAGTGATGAGCGGAAGATAGAACAGTGTTAAGGTTCTCAAGCATGCACCTATACGAGATATCAGCGATTAGGAACACTTTCAGTATACTCGGATCGTCATCATCAATGCATATTGTTCTCCGTACCTAGAGTCAAATCAAACGGCCGAGTTCGTGGTAGCTTCTGATAGGATGAGCTCACATTTGTGAATTCCAAGACCATACATGCAAGAACACAAAGGCAGATGATAGAAGCCAGAATAATTAAATAGAATATTAAGGACGTTATAAACAAGGCCCGTACATCCAATCCTACAGCATTTGCAAAATTGGCCATTCCAGTGCCAGCAACAACGACTGTGTTGGAGTCATTAGCTGCTGCACCGAATCCCATCTGACGCTTGTTTAAACTCAACCCAGGTTCAGATTGATACCAGCCTGTCGAGTTGCTGGTGTAGTCAGCAGGAAAGATGTTGTCGACAATGTCGTTGATAAAGTCTGGTGCAAATAGTAGGCTGCTCCAGGCGAAATTGGAAGTGAATAATGGATAAAATAATGGATACTTAATATTGAGTTGACCAGTGACAACTATAAATTGTGCGTAATGGATGACATCGAACAATCCAGGAGTTTTGAGGCGGAGCGCTGAAGGCTCTATTCCGTAGTTTGAAGCTGATATTAAGATGTCTTGTTCAGCATCCGTACTCGTAACGTAGATCGAAAATATAGTCACAATAGCTGCAAATACAGCGAAAGCAACAGGGACAGCTATTAAAACTTGTCGCCACACAGGATTCTGATAACCTACAGGTGCGATATCGAGACATGTGAAAGATATGTTGTCGGGGGTATAAGCTTGGTAATGCACTGAAATGTCTCCAAACGGCAACGCAGTGGAAGGCAGATTCACCATCTAAAGAAATACCATGGTTAAGAAATGATCCATAATAAATGCCATTATGCACTATATCACACATGTTTCACTCACCTTGTTTATAGTAACATTTCCTACTGCAATTGGACAACTGACATCTTGGCAGAACTGATTAGCTTCATTGACAGCAGTCCAAAAGCCGATCTGAACAACGGTTTTGGAAGCAGCATAATCTTTTAACAAAATGCTTAACAGTTAAAACGAGCACAGATCAATTGAATCAGATATATAAATATACGTACATGTCTTTGCCGCGTTCAAGTTATCCATCGTGACTGGGGATATTCCGTTGATGCTAAAATTGAAAGTGCTGGACTTTGCATGGTATATTCGGTTAACACTTGTGACATTCAAGTAGCTTGATTCTTGGCACAAAGTAAAATTGTTCGAGAAGAAATGCACTGCGGTAGATGCTGCTACTGTTCGTGCCAGTGTCAGAAACAGGAACAAGCTCGCCAGGAAGGACCAGAAGCGTGATGGCGCACTCGAGGATGCTAAAGTTGGGAGTGCATACATCGCTCCAGCAACTATAGACTAGAACGATGTTTTAATGCTTAGGTCAATTGGCCCGAAGAAATAGAAATGCAACAGCAAAATGGAGGAACAGAAACGTTGTGAGGCGCCTTGCCAGAGAGCTTTTTTTGAATCCCAGTCCGCACCCGACGAAAGAGAAAGTGTGTGACAAGAAATGTACCAAATACTGAGCCATTTCAGTACATCGATATCAAGGTTTCTGGTAACTGAGAAGTAATGTATTGGAAGAAAGACCAAGAATTATGTCAAAATATATGTGAACACATCGGCATTGAGTTGCAGCAGTCTGACATTATAGGTGAACTAGTGGTGGTAGTCGCCGTTCTTACCAACACTGTACACATTATCCTCACAATTCTTGGCAAATGTACTCGGAAACCTCCCGTTCCGAGTGATCAAATGTAGACTGGATGTACGGTTGAAATACTACGGTCTACACTAGGAGGCACCTGAAACTAGTATCTGATCTTCTCAGTCACCAAGACCAACATCCAGCGGACTAGCTAGCCGTAGTTGATCGTATCAGCCAGCTATCTCCATTTCATAATACACACTCAAGCCACATGTTATAATGAAGTCAAATCTGCGAGCTTCTCAAAATAGCGTTTATTTTCCGTATATAACGGAGTTCTGAGATCGAAATGATCCTCACCGTCAACTACTTTTCAAAAACCTAAAGCTTATAGGCTGCTAGGAATATCTGGATTTCTCTACCCGTCCGGTATCGAATCGCTTAATCCGAGGAGAGCGACTAGACCTCTGATGAGATCTCCGTGTCTTTGATGGTGATATGACCAAAGAGAAAAAGTTGGGACAGCGTATAGAGAAAACTGCGGCTATCAACAGTCATTTGCAAATCCATATATATCCAGATCCAGCTATTAGGCCTCTACTAGTACACACACCATCCTTGTAATTTTCTCCACCCAGTACTGCCTCATATCATCATCTACTACCTGATACTCTCCATCAGTAATGGTTGTAGATCTATCTTCGCCCAATGGATCAGCAAGTGGTCGATGCTATACAACCCTACTCCTTCTGGACCCGTACCATCCACGCTTACGACTTGAGACCTCTTAGTGTGATTGTGCAGCATTGGTAGGTGATTCCATAGACGCTGTACTAGCAAAATTTACATAATTACACTCGAAATAACTCAAGAGGATATAAACTCAGTCAGAGTATCCACGACTCCTATGATGTTTTCAAGGTGTTCGAACCGTGACCTCCGCCAGATCTTTCAGCAATTACCTGTGCTAGCTTAGAAACTATCCAAGATCCAATCCTGGGCTTCATCCATGAGCATAAAATGTGAATCAAAAGATGAACATGAAGAAGTAGTAGGCTTGGCTGCCCTATACATACAGTAGTAAACAGGAAACACTGTTTTAATATTTAAGCTTAAGTACCACTTCCTAATCTTCTGTTTCCATTTACTTGCAAGGTAATATGTCAGGCCATCCTATAGTCACAAACAAATGGCGTCACATTGTGACACTGAAGGCCAAACCAATTCGTAGTTCAAGCTGAATCTAAAAACGGTCTTTCGGTGTTTACTGCTTGTCAAGCAAGCGCTTGTGGTAGGTACCGTGTGTCAATTCATTTGTTTTAGTCCAATGTTCTATATACGTGATTCACACTGGCCTAATTAATTGGGAGGATCATTTCCCGTTCCTCTTTGCATTTTCCGCCTCTAAACCGGCCTAAATACTATTGCTCTATATTAGTTGCCTGCGTACGGATACTGTTCTTATGGGTTTCCATCACCTAGAAGAGTGCCTTACGCAAAGAATTTCTAATCATTGGCAAGCCTCCCTTCAAAGCGCTCATTAGCCCTTACTTGTATTACTATGGCTAAATCAATTAAAATCTAACGTATACTCAGTATGTCTATGTAAGAGAGAATAACAAAAAGGCGAAAAAGTTTCCTTGGATTAAGGTTTAAACGAGCAAAGAAACTTTGCGTAGTTCCGCTGTTCTGCCTTATAAACATAAAATATTGTTACCTGGGGGGAATATTGTGAAACTCAAATTTTTAACCAGATCCCGAGATTTCTGAACATATTTATTTGAACGTCAACTTCCCTTCCCACAACTATTATCCTCAGTCATGTCCACCGTTCTCAAAGAAAAATCAGCCTCAGATGTTCACGGTTTAATAAAGTCCTTGATCCATAATCTTGTAGGCATAGAAGACACTACAGGGAAGTTCCTCCTTCACCTGGAAAATGGTACGATTGTAGATACCAAATCATGGAATGACTGGGAATGGACACAAGGTGTCGGTTTGTATGGACTTTGGAAATATTATTCCATGACCAACGACAAGGAAACGCTAAATATTATTCAAAAGTGGTTCAGTGACCGATTTGCTGAACCTCCAAGACACAAAAACATCAACACCATGGCAGTGTTCTTGACATTGGCATGCGTTTATGAAGAAACTGGTGACAAGACATACCTCCCTCACCTTGATACTTGGGCGGAATGGGTGATGCATGAATTACCACGCACAGAGTACGGTGGTATGCAGCATATCACATATGCTGCAGACAACACTCAGCAGCTATGGGATGATACCCTTATGATGACAGTCCTTCCTTTGGCAAAAATCGGCAAAGTTCTTAACAGACCACATTATATCGAGGAAGCCAAAAGACAGTTCCTAATTCACATCAAGTACTTGTTCGACACAAAGACTGGTTTATTCTTCCATGGTTGGACATTTGAGGAAGGAGGCAATAACTTTGCCAATGCATTATGGGGACGAGGAAATAGTTGGATCACAATTGTCATCCCAGAGTTCATTGAACTTTTGGATTTGTCTCCAAATGATCCTATCCGCATCCATCTACTTGATACTCTTGATGCTCAGGTACGTGCCTTGGCCCGTCACCAAGATGAATCTGGATTGTGGCGCACTATTATAGACGACTCTGATAGTGATTCGTATTTGGAGGCATCAGCAACAGCCGGATTTGCATTTGGCATTATGAAAGCAGTTCGAAAGCACTATCTCTCCAGTGAATATTCCGAGATTGCAATGAAGGCGGTTCAAGGTGTCATAAACAACATTGATGAAACTGGAGAACTTCAAAACGTTTCGTTTGGTACACCTATGGGAGATACAAAGCAATTCTATAAGGACATTCCACTCACCTCTATGCCTTATGGACAAGCCATGGGTATGATGTGTTTAGTAGAGTTGTTATGGTTGTATATCTAGCTGAAGGTTTGATTAATCTTCGCGTCAAAGCACGAGTAATAAAAAAAAATTAGAAAGGCAATATCACTGAGGTCCTTTTGTGCCGTTCGTACCTTGTGTCAAAAAAAGGCAGTCAGTCCGCACAACGAAATCTGAGTTTGGATGGATGGTAAAAAGGTCAGTTCACATGCTTGTCATAATCTCGAAACTTCTTATTTTCTTATCCTTAAAAGTTTACCTTTCCAAATGGTTTATGCTGGGGTTTGGATAAGCACAATTGCTCAAGTTGGACTTCTATGGAGCATATACCGAGGATTGACAGGTGGAGTTTACTTGTTTAAGCCTCTCTCAAGCTACGGTTTTTTGGTTACCTATATTGAAGCCCCTCGTGGACCCAGCAAACATGGAAGTTTAATTGGCAAGGGATTGCTTTTTGGAACGATAGGCGACATCATGCTGATGTTTAAGCCTGAATGGGCATTTCTTCTCGGACTTGTCGCGTTTCTTCTGTCACATATATGTTACAGCATGGCCTTTGTTAAACTCGGTGTACGATGGACTAGCTCGCTTAGTCTTCTCGGCGTGGCAGCTTCAGGCGCAATGCTTTCAAAACTGCTTCCTTGGCTTCTTCCGAACGTCGACGCTGATATGAAGGTACCAGTCCTGGTGTACATGGTTGCCATTATTGTAATGGTCATAACAAGTTTGGGTTCAGCTGGTAATGCTCAACGACCGCTTCCGCAGGTGCTTGGAGCAATCGCATTTATGCTTTCGGATATTTTTGTAGCTAGAGAGAAATTTGTTGCAACCAGGTTTGAAAATGCCTGGATTGGACTACCCTTGTATTTTTATGCGCAACATGCAATAGCATACTCAGCCTGGAAGCGCTGAGTTACTTTTTGGTCTTTGGACATTTCACCGTTTTTTTTTTTAAAAAAAAAATTGCCTTACATCGTTATAAAATGTTGCGAGTACGACCTATAAGCCAATCAGCACGGCGAATCTGGCAACCACGTTTATCAGTTACCCACGGCCTTTCAGTTCGTTTTAATGGTGTAGGTCGATATATGACAAGCACGGTAAGTCAAAGCCGATAATCTCCTAATGTCAAAGGAATAAATGGCGAAAGAGTTGAGTACAATCCAAGGCGTTTCTAGGCTATCCCTAAAAGAACCACTGGCGCTCAAGTATGGATACCAATAGTGTTTTCGGCGGTAGGCGCCAGTTATTTGCTGTCCAGTACGGTGCAAGCAGAAGCGGCAAGAGCAAATCTGCAGGAACCGCGAACGCAAATGGAAGTTCCACTCACAATTCACGATGCTATGGATAAGAAGATTGTCATTGGCCTCGGTTCTCGACAAGTCAGTTTTCTAAAAATAAATGTGTACGTCATGGCCATGTATGTTCGACCAAAAGACGTTACAATGCTGGAGAGAGCCAATTTGTGGACGAACACAAGGACAGCCATGAGCGACATTGATCACGCAAAAAAGTTGCTGTCATACCCTATTGACATTAGTATACGAATAGGTAGGATTATTATAGATGATGCATATATCCATACTGGCGTCCTAAACACCCAGTTGCCACACATTAGTGCCAACCAGACCAACTGGTGCGGCCCATTTGAGGGACGGTTTTACCAGATCTCTGTTACAGCTTTTGCATGAACAGTCTAAGGATCTTAGTGAAGACGATGAGAGACAAATACTAGAGGCAATTCAAGACTTTAAATCCAAGTTTCCGAAATCAAAGGTGAACAAAGGAGATGAGTTCATATTCACTCGTACTGGGGATGGTAATCTCAAAATCGAATATCAGGCAAGTTGTTTGATATATTTTCTAATGTGAATGCAATATCATCTCACAAAATGGCTTACACAGGGTGAGGATCTTGGCACTGTAAAGAGTAAATGGCTCAGTGACAATTTCGTTATTGGCTATGTGAAGCTTGACATTGTCAAGAACGTCAAGGAGGAAGCTTTTTCGTACCAATAGCCACCCTTGATAGCATGTGCAAAAGTGGGATACCATATAGGAAGATTCACAAATAGAGGTATCTATCGTAGACAATTGATGGAGTATGTGATCTGAAATAAACAACTTCAATGTAGAATGAGTTGTAATTTTTATGGCAAGAAATGAGGAGTAGACACAAAGCCGCCGATATAATATTATACTGTAGTCAATTTATAGAGAAATGGTGGTTATCAGAGTATATGAAGCATGATATTTGTGTAGTGTTTATTTTTAATTTTATAACTCTAGTACCAAAATATTTCACAAATTTATTTTGAATGCAGTATACAATTTTTTCAACAGCTGGTTTGATTACTGGCGAGTCCAGAGTAGCCAGATAGCGCCAAGGTCACCACCGTCAGTCTCGCTACGAATAATCTCAATAGCATTGGTGTAATTATATGTTTTATCATCGCCATACACATTAGCTGAGGTCTCGAGCATGGGAAGGAAGTTGGCAGGGTTCTCTGAGTTTTTGGTTGACAAAGTATTTTTGATCAAAAAGTTCACTGCAGTACGGTATGTGGCTTTATGCGAATTAGTTCTGTAACGAAATCCATTAGCGCTTTTTCTGGTACACTCCATTAAAAACTAGAGTAGTACAAATAAAGGAGATACTTGCATGTTCCAAATGTTCAACCCCACCGACTGTCCATACTTTGCAAGCACTCCCAGGGCTTCCAGGTTGTAGTAGCTGTAGTGAAGTGAAAATGCGCGAGCAAGCTCGAGAGGTTGAGCACCACTTGCCAATATTTGTCCTCTATAAATGGTATCGAGGTACTTTTGTACAGCTGAACGCGTGCCATTAGCATCACCCAAATAGTGAGAAAATCCAGCTATCTGGGCATAATAAAATCTGTGACAGAAAAATTGGTTCAGTCCCCAGGCAAATGAGTTATCATATGTCAAAGCCTAGACTCCACTCACGTTCCATGATTATTCAAGCCTTTGCTCTCCGCAATACCCAGGCGAGAGGTCTCCATCCATGTTCGATACTCTCTAACCCAATTTTGCAAAGCTTCAGTGTCGGAATCAGTCCAGTAAGTGCCACCACTTTGAGCCATAAGCTCAGCGGACGATAGAAGAGTTATAAGTCCGTGAGTGTCGAGAACACCCATTCTGCTTCCAACCCAATCTGACATTGGACCATCAGGAACAACTTGTGAGTAGTTCATGTTTGGCGCCATGTACGTGGCTGGATTAATGAAGAATGTTCGAATATTATCTGTATACTAGATAATCGTTAATAATTAGATAAAATCATGTATTTATATGTCTAATAAACAAGTAATTCGTTTTTGTACCTTTTGTTCGTATGAAGCATTACCAAAGAGATAGTAGCTGATCGCAAGATCAACACCATCACGAATTAGATAAGTCAAAGCATGTCCAGCAGTTAATGATTTCCCGGCAGGGTTGATCTACAAATATTTATGATTATGTCAAAACAAAATTGACAAAATTTTTCGAAAATCAAACATTGACTAGAGAGATATTTCACCTTTCCATCAACTGATTTCCAAGGACATTGGGTCCATTTATCTAAGACCTTTTTGATTCCAGTACAGTCTGGCCACGAGTACGGTGCAAGAGAATAATAGTAATGTGTATTGTTATTTGGAGGTTTGGTGGTAGCGGAGGTGACCGTATACGTTTTGTTGAGCTGCATGATTGTGTCGACTCTCTTTTGAAGAGATGTGATAGATTCCAAGAGCTCTTTGGATAATGTGCCCAGTAAATATTCTGTTCTCGTCAATTCTAGTTTGTCTATATCTATCTTGTCGGTCTGAACTCCTCCAATTTTTGTGTATGCTGTGTGATAACCCACACCAGGTGTACCGATAGACATGTTAGTGCTGCCGATGGTATCCGAAAGTATGCTGACTGGGTCTAGATCCAAACTTTCGTAGTAGTCTTCTATACTTGCTAGGTCGTTGATGGTTTGCGATCTGACGGCGACGACCAGCATGGCCAACACCGCGAACACTGAGCGGCGCATGTGGAATCGAAGGAGAGGAAAGGTTAACTGATAAAAGAGAAAAGCTTTCACTTGGAGTATTTATATTTTGTACCTCAGCAAAGGTCACACGGAGCATCTGCCAGAACCAATCTCAGCATCTTTTGCTATTTCTATTACATTGTGCGGTTCTGTAGTTCTAGTTATACACTCTCTGAAATAGTATCACCGTTTAAATTTCTAATGACGCATTTCAACTTGATCAGGTGTATGTATTAACAAGTTGAGTGATTCTTATGTATGAACCGGGTTGAACTTGGTATCTATCGTAAAACTGTTTTGGAAGTTATTTACAGGTCCGCTTTGGTGGAACGATCCATACATCGATAGCTTGCAAAATGATTTCTGGTATATCAGCCTATGCGTTTATACAGTGTAGCAAGCGTCAGATTGACAAGGATAAATTTGGTTTATGTCCTTACGTCTAAACTGCAATACTGTATATCACATAATGTGAGATCTATGAGCAGGACTAGTGTATTGATGGTAACTTACGTACTACAAGGATTCATTGTCCTCATCCCGGTTCAATCTCCAAAGAAGTGCACGGCTCGAGATGTTTTGTACTACATATTTAGCACCTATATCATGGCTCGGGCAAATAGAGATCTATGTCGACTACTTTAATAGTAAAATGGTCTGGGTTTGACCGTCAGCCTTAGATCCCTCTTAAGCTCATCCAAGCCGTTAATCCAGGTTTCTACTGCCGCCAGTCGCAACAATCGGTAGGTGTGTCACAGCCACAAGTTAGATGAAGGTATGTAGAGTCGAGTTAACGGTGTAGATTCTATATCTATATCTCCGGTTCATACCAACTACATTGTGATTTAACTAGAGAAGACTATGGAACTGCATGATGAAAATAGTGGTTCATTCTAGCACTTATTTCCCGGACTATTCGTAATTGTAGGCCTCAAATCAGTAACTTTGCAAAGAGTCGGTCAGCTAAAGCTCAATGCTAAAGCCTAATCCTTCTTAAGTACGGAGAAACTCTGCATTCTCCTCTTCAAAGTACCACGTGCCTTTCAATGCAAAATTACTAAAGAAAAAGAAAGAATGCATAAATTTATCAAGACGCGAGGCAAATTCTACGAAGAGTTTTATATGTGCATCCAATCAATGATAGTATGAGGTATAAGAAATATCTTCTCCATATTAAGGTAATGATATTATGGTCCTGTTGCTCTTCGAGTCATTACTGCTACGCATTGTATTTGTCAACATTTGTTGCAGAGAGTGGAAATTTTCAAACAACGCAATGGAAATTCGTTGCGTCAGTCTTGCGCCAATACCTCCTCATGTTACGTCTTTCACTTCGTCGTTTTTCGAGTACTGCAAGACATACAATGATTATCAAACCAGTCCCAGTTCTACAAGACAAGTAAGTCTTCCTTTTGACTACTGGAGTCCGTTACAACCACCATTGACGGGAAATTCATTATTATAGCTATGCATATCTTCTAATTGATGAAGATACTAAAAAGGGTGAGTGCCCATTATTATTAACAACCATTTTCTATAGAATAGCATACTCACCACTATCTCGTCCCTAGCCGCTGCGGTTGACCCCGTTGAACCGTCCAAAGTGCTTCAAGCATTCAACCAGAATGGCGTCACGCCTGATTGTATTTTGACCACGCATCACCATTGGGATCATGCTGGTGGCAATAAGGAAGCTCTTAAATCGCTCGGCAATGTTGAATGCTATGGAGGTGACGAGCGAGTGGAAGGGCTGACAAAGCAGCTGAAGGACAATGATACAGTCAAAGTGGGCAATTTGCAAGTGAAAGCTTTGGCAACAGCTGGCCATACTACAGGTCATACATGCTACTTTGTCGAAGACTCCAAGACTGGACAAAAAGCTGTCTTCACCGGCGATTGTTTGTTCTCATCTGGATGCGGAAGATTATTCGAAGGAAGCGCATCTCAAATGCTACACTCTTTGGATACCATCGCTAGCCTACCGGATGACACTGAAGTTTATTTCGGACATGAATACACTCGAAAGAACCTGCAATTCGCCGAGCATGTGGAGCCCGATAACAAAGATATCCAGAAGAAGATATCATGGGCAAAAGCTACCCATATAACCACGCCAAGCACCGTTGAAAACGAAAAGCTTACTAACCCTTTTATGCGTGTTCGAGCTCCAGAGTTACGAAAGGCGCTTTTGAAGCCTGGCGAAGAGAAGCTTTCAGATGCTGACGTTCTTCTTAAGGTCCGAAAAATGAAGGATAACTTTTAACACGAATTGAGGATGTACAACATTGTTTTAATGGGAGAATAAAAGAGGAGATTGGAAAGCAGTAGAATCTCTTTTTGATTAAAAAAAAACGTTGGTATTGCGGGGTATGTACATTGTAAAAAAGCAAATACACCGTCAACTACCCTATCGCGGTGAAGTTGCCGCCGGTTGTGACGATTGTGCCAGTTTTTTCAAATCACTACCTTGTAGCTCGTCTTGTCCGCTGCTGAAGAAAGACGCCATGCATTCTAACTGGTACCTGCGCCAAATTTCTTCATTAGTAAATCCCTCTTTCTTCCACGCCGGTTCTACCGCTACAAGCTCTCGCCGTTGTCTCTCCAGTTGTTCTGCTTCAGCAATATTTGTCTCTCGAAAGTTGGCAACAAGTTCGTTAACAATCTCGTTCGCTTGTCCAGCAAGTTGATCATGCCGATTGATGAGTTTAGTCCAGTGCTCCTGCTGCTTCCTCAGTACGCGATCTTCATCCACAGCTTTCCCTGAACCATCGTTACCATCTGGTTCTCCAAACTCTGTTGCAACAGCAACTTGAATTTGCGCTTCCATGCGCTCAATATCCGGTATCAGTTTCGTCCGAAGTAGAACACTCAGAATTTGAGTTTCACTCTCGGTTGTAGTAGGCGTTTGTGGGTGGAGCATTAGTTTTGGAAGTGTGGAATTGGAATTAGGATCGAGTTGTGCATAAAAGTCTTCTGATAGCGAGGCGAATTTGGCAGTCAACATGTTGAATTTGTTGAGTAGATCTGGCCAAGTGAAAGGGTATTTAGGGTCCCTGAGGTAAGCTAAATGCGTGTTGAAAGTGTCTTGAAGAGACTGTAGCTTTATTCTTAAGGATTCCAGCTCCTGCAATGTACTTGGATCTAGATTAGGTTGTTGTGAATGTGAGTCCATGTCGTTTCTGTTTGGGGGGGGGAGAGAGAGGAAAATATTCGATTTGAAATGAACTCAGAAATTCAAACATGTTGAGACGCTCCCTTGAACGAAAACCGCGACTACCGTTTCGGACACCGTCGTTGGCTATTTGCCAGATTTCCAGCTTTATCCCCTCACGCCTAACCACAGATATTCATAATACCTATGATTATGTTCAGTATCTAAATACATGCCGATGTAACTATCTTTGTCGTTATGCACAAAAAGCGGGCCAAAAATTTTATTGCTAAGGTACAGTAATACAAAGTAAAGAATTAAATGAATTAAGTTCAACTTCAAATAGACATTCCTTGGTGGGCTCGCTTGGTAGCATTAGCCGCCTTCAATCGAGATGCTTTTTGAAGCATGTTAGCTTGGTGTAACGATGATAGACTGGAAATGGATGAATTGGAAATCAAGGAAGCTCTGCCATCCTGCCTCAAACTAGATGTAAGTGTCGATGACATGATAATAGAATTGTCCGGCGAAACGAGAGATCGTGGATATTGACTACCCATACGGCCACGATCACGACGGAGACTACCAGAGGGACGATTGTTAGCTGAATTGATATCTCCAGATGCCAAAGTAGATAATGTTTGTGCATCCGACAAGAGTGAACTGCGGAGGTTTGACATTCTACGAATAGAACTTCTGCTCTTGGTACTGAAAGGTAATCCGAATCCACCACGTGCATTTCGACGAATGGAGCTATATTGACGTGGGAGTCTCTGTGATCCCATTCCTTCAGCTTGGTCATCCAATAGCGTACTAATTGATCGGACAGACGAATTCGTAGCTCTCTTCAACATTGCAAGTGATGAACGGATAGTATGATTTTCTTCGCTATGATGTGAGAACATGGCTGACTTTTCAAGCTCACGTTTACGTACACTGTCAATTAGGTGTCCCAGCACTAGAGTTGTCTCCATGATACTTGGTTCATCACTTGCCATCAACGCTTCTTGTTGGGATTGCAGTGTAGAGATAATAGTAGGTAGGGTCGACGACGATATCTTGGTTTGATCTTTTCGTTGCTGCTCTAGAGCACTAAGAAGGTTTTCATGAACAATGTAATATTGTTCCAGCTCGTTGAGAATGAGTTCCTGTTGTTCTTGATCTTGTGCTTCATCACCCGGCTCTTGTTGGTTCTGGGAAGACTCGCCTTTACTACTATTGTGAGCAGCCGTATTGGCAGAGTAGTTGTGCAAAACTCCATCTCGAACATCGTTGACAACCTCCCAAACCTTGATTATTTCTTCTTTACGATGTTGTATGACTATTTCCAGCTCTCGCTTTAGAACAAATACTTGTCGCTGAATATCGCTCAAGTCCTCACACATGTAGTTAAGTCGATCTCGGCCTTGCGAGAGCTCCCTTTCAGCTTGTAACAGTATAGCTTGAGACTCTGAAAGCTTGAATTTTAAGGATTGAAGCTGCGATTCGCAAGATATCTTGAGGGTATGGAGACTGGATTCCAGCTTGAACAATCGACACCGTATTTCGATACTTCCTTTGCCGAACGAAATATCGTTTTCTGTATCTGTGTTGCCATCCACATCATCGTCATAGACTACCTCACTAACGCATTCTACGTCTTCTTTCCAATCCTTTTGAATGACTACTAGATTCGGTTCTTCAGTCTCCAGTCGCTCCAGTAATCCAGACAATAATTCTGCAGGGCGAACTTGACCGATTTCTGCTTTGATGTCTTCAATCTCAGCTCGCTTTTCCTGGTGCTCATTATCCAATGTTGCCCTTTCGGATATAAGCCGTTGCTGCTCCTCAAATAGTTGCGCTGTTTGGTCCATGATAGCACTTAACTCTGTCCTGACTTGCTGTCGAGTCCCGTTCGATCCGTCCGAGTTTGAGCTGTCATCGACTGCTCCTTCACTTCTCCCAACACGCAGCTCTTCTACTCTCTGTGTTAACTGCTCTGGACTGTGTACCTTGTCAATAGAACTCAACTGATCTTCTAAATCCAAGCGATTTTCGTACATGTTGCGCTTTGAGCTCAGGATCTGATGTATACGCTTATCCGCCTCGTAAATATCCTTCTCGATTTCGTGGAGGTTGGACATCAAAATGTCAAAGGTCAATTCAAGATGATTCAAGCGCTGAGGTTTTTCAGACTTTAGTAACGAAGCTCGTTCCTTGGTGGATAATGGTGAAATGCTGAGCTCTCGCAGGGGTTCATCTGACTTTTCCATAGAAGACCGGTTGTCTTGTTGTTTGAACCGTATAGTACTCTGTGGGGAGGGCGAAATCTTGTCAATAGAGAGAAAATCTTGCACATCTTCTTCTTGTTGCTCATCATCTCCATCATTTTCATCATGTTTCTCTATCCTTTCCTTGCAAGCATTCCATCGATTGAGCAGAATAGTCAGGGCTTCACGAAGCTTCTTAGAGTATTCCATGTCATCTATGAGGCTCTTGCTCTCGGGATTATTGAGATTTTTCGTATTCTTCAAGCTATTCATAGTGATTTCTGCAATCTCTTTTTCAATTTGTTCAGAGTGCTCGACTATGAGACTGTCGAACTCTTCCATCATGTTCTTTTGTTGAATACGTTTGGCATTAGACGGATGTCGACGACTGTCTGCTTCTAGAACCACCATTGCCTCCATGATGAATTGAATATTTTCCATTGACGATAGTTCTCTTTCCGTTATGTTGTCGTGATCAGAAACTGACTTGCATGCTTTTTCCAAGATTCTATTTCCTTTGCGTCGGAGTGCCTCAACCTTTCGAGCTAGCTGATCGTTATCGCATTCAAGATCCTTAACCCGATCACAAAGCTTTTCATAAGCGTCATATACTGCTTCTATATTCTCTCTTTCCACTTCACATCTTTCCCAGAGCTCCATATTGAAAGCTTCAATTCCGTCCATGTCTTGCTGATACCATACTACGACACTTTGATATTGCTCATCCGTAATATCAAACAGCGCATAAGTTTGCTCCAGTTGTATTCGAAGCCCGTCAATAGATGTTCTTAACTGTGCAAAGTGCCTTTGTTGATCAGCATCCGAATTGGCTGGTCGTAAAACCATATCAGTTATTTTTGCCAATAGACTCTCGATAGACTTTGTACCGGTTGTAAGATAGTAGAATATGTTTCTCAGGATTTGTATAAATTGTTCACGTAACTCCTCCAATGTCTGAGGTATTTGAATAACGTGATCTAATTTGGTGGGTTCACCACCGAGAACCAATGCTTTCAAATTCCTTGAGGGAGGTAAGTTTTCTGACGGGGAGATTACAGAGCTTTGACGCTTGAATGCACTTCTAGTGCTGGTACGTAATGTTGATCGACTCAGCAAGGACGTTGCATGATCATTATGAATATTTGATGTATGAATGCCGTTTAAAGGTGAGATCTTGTCCTGAGCGACTTCCTTCAAAAGAACTAAGGATATAGCTAGGTTAGTTTACAACCTCATAAGTTTACTTATTGCCCACTTTGTTCTCCGTACCTTCCAGCGTTTTCTTCGCTGCTTCGGATTTGACTATTTCAAGCGGGGTGAATCCTCTCTTGTTTTTGTAAGTGATATTTGCATTCCCTTCGCGTACTAGAACTTCGATGACTTCCACAATACATCCAAACTCTGCTGCAAAATGTAATGGTGTATTTCCTGTTGGATCAGGGTGGTTGACAAGAGCTCCAAGGCGAATAAGCAGAGAGGCACATCGTGCCAAATGACGACATGCATTTGCAGTGGAGTCCAATTCCACATTGTTTTCAAAGGTACCAAATGGAGCTTCAGAATTGTTCAGGCTCTCATTTGAGGCGTAAGACAATAATCCTTCGGATGCCGATGATCTGGACGACGTGCCGCTTTGCATACTAAGTCGACAGCTTTCATCCAAATGAGACTTTCCATCTCCCTCTTCGTCAGGACTTCTTGTATTGGTTGATACACTTGGTGTAAGACTGCCCATGCATTCAATTTGTGGCCTTTTCCCTAGTTTTGAATCCGCTCTAGTCCTTTGTGCTCCTTTTTGTATTCCCCAGACATTGTTTTCTTTGTCTACTCCAAAACGGCAAAGATGATGAAGTGCTGTTCGTCCATAGGCGCTTTGTGCATTGATATCTGCTCCTGCTTGAAACAGCATAGTGATAGTTTCAAGAGATGGTAATGGCTTACTTCGTATGGCATGATGCAGCGGAGTCAAACCAGTTTTAGCATCATGATGATTGACCAAGATAGTTGTATTGTAAGATTGCTGATTTGCAGATGCTGGAATTGGAGGAGTCAAGAGCAATGATTGAATTGATAAATGATCATGCGCTTTGATAGCGACCAGCAGAGCGGCTTGTGTTTTTTGCAAATCAAATGACAAATCCAAAGCTTCCTGTACATCTTCAGTTGGTGATGGCAACGGATTGAGTTGAAGGTGAGAAAGGGATGATGAGAATGGAGGTAAAGAATTAATCAGGGAAAACAATCGTGTGTAATTTGTTGGGTATTTCACGTATTGTGAGGAGGTGCTGAGAACCTGGAGAAAGGAAAAGGAAAAAAAAAAAAAAAGTGAATCTCCCGACTATTTGGAGGAAATCTTGTGTCCCTGCATAGCCTATGTTAGAAATACTTACTGGCACTTCTGGTCTTCTACTCCTTAACGCTTCCTCACATAGCAATACTATTTCCGGATTCCTTGCTCCCCACTGTAGTGCTGACCAGCCGTGATCGTCAGTTACATCTGGGGACGCGTCGTATTGGAGCAACAGCTTCACGTTTACGGCATTCCCATCTCGTGCTGCAATATATTCCTTAACATACAATTTTTCCTTTTTTTTTTTCGTGTATAAAGCTGTATACTAACCAGCATACATCAATGGTGTGGCGTTTTTGTTATCTGCTCCATCAACGTTCACTCTACCATCTTCCAACAATAGAGTCATTATTTCAGTCTTCCCCAGGTAGCTTGCCATACATAGAGGCGTTATCCCGTTGGCATCATTTTGAGCAGAATCCAACGTAGCAACATGCAAATTATGATGTCCAAGTAAACAATTCCGCATGATATCCAAGTGAGATTGATGTGTTTGGGCAATCAAAGGCGCGTTTGCTCCATTGATGCAGCTGCTGTCCAAATCTAGACCGTAAATGGCGCACATTACGGCAGTACTGAAATCCATACAATACAATATGTCAACTCATAATTCCAGTTTATTAATAAGAAAACCAAAAGGTATACTCACCGTCCTCTCCCATCTTTCAGATTGATGTCTGCTCCGGCACTTAACAGCAGGCGCACCATGTCCTCGTGGCCACCAATAACGGCCAAGTTAAGCGGATGGGCATAGTACTCTTCATCATTCTGTATCTTCTTGAAAATTTCAGGCTGACTTGCGATCCGCTTTGAAATCAAAGGAGTAAACGTGTGTTTGGCATTCCATCCGATTAAACTATTGACGTCAAAGCCAGCTTGCAATAGGCCACGAACGTCGACTAACTTATTCTCTGTAACAGCTTGGAGAAAATCCATCAATACTTGAACATACAGTGAATACAGGGATTGATAGAAGCAAAGAGAGGAGAATAGAAAAGTGGATAAGGGAGGGGAAAGGGAGCGGTTTTGCTCGGACTTGGTTCGCTTTATTTTTTTTACTACACCACGTTCCTGATTCGGTGTGAAGCCAACTGGTTCGTGGCTCACCTTTTACTATGTTTGGAATATGATCGTCCAAAGACCCGCCCATTTGTTTTTCTTTGCTAGCCAACTTTTTACAATTTAGTACACTTTGTGAAAGGTTGGAAATAGTATATAGTTAGCATTCGAAATGTTATTTAGTGCGTTGAAACGTCAACTTCATACTTTTTAGATTCAATGCCATCAAGCAATCTCAGGTCTTTCAGGTGGTGCTGATCTCTGCTCAACAAAGCCACAGGCAAATATAACAGTACATGCCGCGAAAATCACGATCATCTAAGACGAGTTTTCTTGCTCTATTGACGTCATGGTAAACTTACTTGGAGGTAACAGATTACAATCAACCAAGCTCTCTTCAAATTTCTGATAAAGTTACACACCATTACGAGGAAGAAAGTATAGGATGAATATGATAAATAAGATTTAATGTAGGATTTTAATTATGAGGATCGTCATTTCTGTTTCTACAATCGTCCTAAACCATCAGACAAGGAGTACTCACGAAATCCGATTTCCGATATATCCATGCGTTGGCGGAGTTAGCTCAATTGAACCTGGGGCAGATAGCCTCGACACCTTGATATGGAACCTAGCTCACATTCATTCATAAACATCAAAAGCAAGAAGGATCTATCAGATGGTATTTCCTGGTGTTCGGATACCGGAGAGAACATTCGACTGGAATTTCATTCCCGACTACCGGAAATGCAGGAATGGCACCAATTTCGTCTCACTAACATACCTCCAACCAAAGCTGATCGCGTTGTAGAAGAAATACTGAAAATGCCAGACGTAGAAGAAGCCTATGTTGACAAGCCCATACGCAGAATAAAGCGATGATGTAGAATTTATTATCCTGAACGTGAGCCATAAAAATGTTACGACCATATGAGCAAGGAGTCAGAATGCTCCTCCTTGTAACTTTGAAACCTTTACATTATATACATGATTAAACCTGCTGGAACATTATATCAAGTAGAGTGTGTTCCACTTGCTCTTTACTTTACTTTACGATGCCCAAGTCTGCTGACGATGTTGATGTCTATAGTTTATGCAGGGACTTGAATAACAGGCTGGAGTCATACGCGGGCTTATTGTTGCCTCTCCTGACGCAGCAGTTCCTCCTTTCTTCCTCACCATTGGAAGATCATAATGCTTGATTCAACAAAGCATCAATCTGCCTATTATCAACATATGGCTCACAAGACCATACACTGGAAAATCCAACCAAATGTTGCGGATGAATTGAACTATCAGATGCACTTAATACAGCTTGTATAGTTTCCTTTAAAGAATTTAAATCTGAGCATGTGCCTAACGATGATCTGGAAAGTCACCATAATGTACCAATATTCACCTTCATAATGAAATCTTGATCCAACATGTCCAAACATGCTTTGAAAAGGGTTACACTCTCAACCATGCCATCTCCACTGCCTTTCTCCGATGGAATTTGAATAGCTATGTCCTTCTCTTTTAGATAATCGTCGAATTGGGTATATAAACTATCGAGACATGCTCTCACTTTTCACATCAGGTCAGCCAGAGTGGTGTGTCTAGTATTTTTCCGACTATTTCCTTACATTCATTAATAACTTCCAATAGATCCTGGCCATAATTGAAAGATCCTGCTGAACGTTAATATTATTCGCTATTATGAATCTGAAGGGTTCTGTTGCAGCTTACCATCTCGTTGTGCAGCGGCTGTTCGCAGAATGTCCGATCCACGCCCAGAGGACTTTTTCCAACAAGCAATGCTGTTAATGTTAGTGTCAATTAAGGCAGAATGTGAATTGAAAGAGCTACAGGAATTGTTGAACTACCAGTCTGTAATTGTTGAATTGCTCATCAATGGATTCTTGCTGCAATATAGCAGACGCGAGTTTTGGTTATGCCTTAGGATCTAACCACAGTATTTTTTTTTCGGAATTCAATGTCAGATTAGGTAATTTTTAAACTATTCGCTTTATTTCATAAGTTATAAAAGATGTACTTTCCATTAAATATAACTAGCTATTTAAGCCGACAAAGCACAGGATTGAGTGTTAGCGTTCCAGTTTTGCTGAATCAAGTAATCCTTGCCGCCAACGACAACATTATATGCAGCACCATTGGAAGCTGTTTTGGTGGTACCGAAAGTCCAAGCACACTTGTCGGCATTCTCCTGGCCGGAGGCATCATACCAGGCGTTCAAATCAGGGTCAGAGCCAGCTTCGACGATTTCGTGAGCGAGGACAGAAATCATGCCATCAACAGCAACGTCACCGTTGGGAGAAACACTCTGGTTCTCTGGGGCAATGCAGCCACTGGGACAGGCGGTAGCCAGACCAGCGAACAGGTACTTGATATCCTTTCCAGAGATAGTTCCTGTAAATTAAACACCTATTAAAAAGTGTGCCCACTACGCCTCATGCATTGTAATATCACTTACCATCTGTGTGCCAGCCACAGTATTGTGAGCAGAAGCCAGAGGTCTCACTAACATCACCAGCGGTAAGGACAGCGTAGATACCATTGGTATCAAGGGGAAGACCACCAGCGCTGATAGCGTTAGAAACGATGGTCTCAATGGAGTTATCGCTCAGACTCTTGCCTTGGGAGTAGTTGTCGGCGTATGCCTTACCAAGAACGACAGGTCCAGTAACAGAGTTACCAGAGTTGTCATGATAGGTCTTCTCAATGTTCCACCAAGTGGTAGAGCTGATACCACTAACGAAGGTATTGACGATAGTCTTTTGTGCCGATGACCATGTACCATAGAAAATGGGGTAGACTGACGGAAATAGTAAAGTTTTAGCAACAATTAACTCTGAGTTTAGAAACATATTCTCGGATACACAGCATAATGTAATGACTAACCATTGATGGTACCACTCATAATAGGACCTCCGTGATAGGTGATTTGAACAGTAGCTCTTCCAGTGGGAGTGGTAGTAACGTTGGCAGGGCGAAGACCAGCAATACCCTTTTTGTTGTGAATACCAGAGAATGGAGTAGGGACTACAGCAGGAGCAGCCATGCTAGAGGCTACGAACCCGAGAACAGCAGCAGCAGTGGCAATGGACTTGAAGAGCATCTTGTAAATTTGGTTGGATGAAGAGTTGAACGAGATGGTTTGGACCGCTCTTTATATACAAATGAATCGATCATGTAGGTATTGAATGCAATGCGATGTGATCGCATGAAGTTGTATCACGTTAAATTCAACTTAGCTGAAAAGTTCCTAAATGAATGAACGAAATATGGAAGACATTTCCTCATTGAACACGTTCTTACCGTTTTCATCGTTGAATGCTTGAATCCTGGATAATCGGCTTCATGAACTTAACCATAGGAGGCAGGTTCACGAATAGCCCACGGTGGTCCTAAAGTGGGTTTTGTTCGCGTACTTAGAGTCGTAAGACCTGGAATGACCTCATTAGAATCAAATTAATCGCTTGTCGAACCAGATGGTCGATCGATTATGTACAATGGAACATCTGGTCGCGAAAGGTATGCTTCATACATGAAGTTGGTAACGCATGACACCCATAAAAGAGATTTTCAACCATTTGAGGTTTTCAGGGTACACATGAGGACGCATATCCTGGAATCGACCAACCCTGTACTCAATTTGGTGACAGTATATAGTTCTCGGGTAATGTTCTAGCGGTGTGTAACAGCAACACGGATGTACGGCCTACTGCAGTTCCAGCGAGCACACCATATCCAGGGCAGCGAACCACTTGTTCTGTACCAATACCTTATTGCATAGGTTTTTATTTTAGGTATCTATTTTACCATTTCTTATTCAACCTATCTACCAAATAGTAATATTTTTCATTTAAGCATACATTACACTTTCATCTTTTATTTACTCCAAATCAAGTAAAAAAAAAAAAAAAAGGTGAAAGAAAAAATAAGGTACACATACAATTTCCAGGATCAGCACGCCACCCACTCCGAACATTTAATTTCGTGTGTTGCTATTGTACGAACATCGTGAGAGACCCCAGCTGCAAGCCACATAACCAACTCCTTCTAAGCATATCTAATTCATAAGATACTTCTTATGGTAAGAAAATCCAAGTATGGTCAACTTAGATAAACTGTTTGAAATAATACTTGTTAATATTAACATTCCATATGTAACATAATTAGAATACTTAGATAAGAGTAACTGCTCCCACATGGCTTAAAGCTGGTGAGTAAAATTTAAGATGAAAAGTCGCTACTATAATTGCATTCATGTAATAACATAACGAAACAAACTCTTTCTTGTCACAAGGTGAGCTAAAACGAAGTAATTAACAATAGTTACCGCCGTCGATCTATCAGAATACACCCTGGGAAACAATTGATCAGCTGAGGTGGTGAGTTTGCCTTAATGTTGAAAACGGGTCCATAAATTCTTTGAAATCAGCTTTTTTTATTATTATTTTTGGTGTACCAAAGACCAACGACTAAGCAGTCCAAGCGCGAGCGATAAGCTCCGTGATACCAACATCATGCATGTTGAACTGATAACATCCGACAAGAACACCAGCGGTCGCAGTGGTCAGAGTGTACTTCATGAGTTTGTTCAGGATGGGGCTTTTACGTTGGTCGAAATAATCTGTTGGAAAAAAATAAGGGCTTCATTATTTTCTCTTCATAAAGCTATTACGACAATTCCATCCTTCCCTAATTGGACCATGATTTTCCATTTCAAGGTCGTCTTTCATTTTAAGAAATTGAAGGTTCCAACTTACCAGTTATACAAGCATCGAAACCTACCAAACAAGCGCATGATCAATTAGTATGAGTGGTACACGTTTTACCCTACACTTGACTGTAATGCTACATACCAATATGAAGGTGAACTGGAAGAACGACACCAAGCAAGACATCGGTGACGGGGTTAGCTCCAACAGCCAGCTGAGCAGCGACGAGAGGAACGAGAGCAGCTGAGGCAGCACGCTCAACATCCCAGTGATAAGATCCGTGTACGCGATCGGGTGCGTGAGCTGTACCAGCCTGGGAAACCGCGGCAGCTGTCAATTGGAAAATGAATATGATTTAGTTTGCAGGGTCGACTAGCATTCGAGCGTGTACACGTAAATAATGTTTTTCGTACTTGTATGAATTCTAGAGATTGTCATAGGTCTTGCCCTCATGAGGCCACGGACGGCATGTTGACGAATGGCAACAGACATTTTGAACTGAAGAGTGGGGTAGTTTGCGATTCGACGACACTGCAACGCTCGTTGAAGCCCCTGCGGTGAGCCTTTCCTTGTTGCTGATGTCATCACTCCGACTTTTCACGTGAAACGCTGCATTTTTCTCTGGTCTATCGGAAAGAGCCGCTACTGCCAGCAAATCAAGGTCACAGTCGCAGTACATCTTGACGTGAATACGATAATAAGAGGAAGAGCTATGTATTTTGCGATGGGGAAAAAAATTTATTTATGCTAGCGAGTTTGAGCAATGTGATAATGTAAAAAGAGTACAAATTGCCTGTGAAGCAAGTGACCACAATAGAATATTGCCACAGGTTCTTGTATATTTTGTTTGCGTTTATGTGCGAAAGACTCAATAAAATTGCATGTTGATCCAAATACTGTATGAATTGCCTTTAGGCATTTTTATAAGCTACACATTGGAGACCGGCCTTCGACCAATACCAACTTTGTACGTCATGCAATACATGTACCAAAATTCGTTGCTCTGGCAGAACCATTCACCGCCACTAATATATCGTCAAATTTTTTGAGAATTGCAACAAACTATCGGGCGTAAGACTGATGAGAAATCACATTGATGTTGATTCTGCAGACAATGTTTTGAATATCAATAGGACGACATACAAACACTATATTATTTCAAGGTACTCTGTATATTTGCAAGTTCAAATTTATTTATACGTATTATACAACCGGGATAGGTAGAAGCCAGCCGTTTAAAAATCAACAAGAGTAATGACGGACTTGACTTGGGTGTACTCCAACTAAATGTTCATAAGATGATGTTAGTTATCAAGTGATATATCTAGTATGGAAGACTCGATAAATAAATCTTACCAAAGCGTATTTACCAAGCTCCTTTCCAAAACCACTCTGCTTGTAACCACCGACTGTATTGAACATGATCTGTTAGAAACGCCTATTCTTATGCATGTATGTTGATTCAACATAAGGTCACACTTACATGGTACGCTGTTGTTGAAAAGATCGTAGCAGTTCACCCAAACAGAGCCAGCCAAGAGAGCATTGGAGACCTTAATGGCAGTAGAATGATTGTTGGTGTAGACACCGGCGGCAAGACCATAGTCATTGTCATTGGCAAGCTCGATAGCTTCGTCGATATCAGTGAAAGTACCAATGGCAACTACGGGACCAAAGATTTCTTCGCGCATAATGGTCATATCGTTCTTGCAGTTGGTGAAAACAGTGGGGGAAATGAAGTAGCCCTTGTCACCAACACGGTTACCACCAAAGTGAAGAGTAGCGCCTTGCTCCTGTCCAATCTTGATATAGTTCATAATCTTGTCAAATTGACCCTTAGATACCTGAGGACCTTGGTTGGTTTCCTCCTTGAAAGGGCATCCAACGACGATAGCTTTAGCTTGCTCAGTGAAGAGATCAATGAACTCTTTGGCAACAGATTCGTGAACAAAGATACGAGATCCAGCATTGCAGCTTTGACCGTGGTTGTTGAAGATACCAGCAGCGGCGTGCTTAGCGGCGTTTTTCAAATCAGCATCGGCGCAGACAATCTGAGCAGACTTGCCACCAAGCTCAAGCTGCAACTTCTTAAGGTTAGAAAGACTGGAGCTTTCCATAACTCTGCGACCAGTGACAGTGGAACCAGTGAATGCCATCTTGGAGACGCGGGGGTGACGAGAAAGAGCATTACCAGTAGTGTGGCCGTAACCAGTGATGATATTGACGACACCCTACATATTTCATATTGTTATTGTTTCACTCCCCAATCATACTGAGATCCTTCATGATGTACTTACAGCAGGGAAGCCAGCTTCTTTAACTAGTGAGGCGAACTTGTATGCAGACAAAGGAGTGAGTTCAGAAGTCTTCATGACAACTGCAAATAACCCAGGTTAGAGATATGCAAAGTCCGATTTCCCAGCTGTGTAAATTAAAGAAACCAGAGTTTGTTCTTACTTGAATTTCCGGCGGCAAGAGCGGGAGCGAACTTCCAAGCACCCATCATGATAGGGTAGTTCCAGGGAATGATAGCACCGACAACACCGAGGGCTTCGTGACGAGTGTAGACAAGTTGATCAGGAGAAGTGTCAATGACCTTACCGTGGATCTTGTCAGCCCATCCTGCAAAATAGCGGTAGCAGCCAATACTTCCTGCGATATCTTCGTCTCTGGCAACGGTAAAAGCCTTTCCGTTGTCAATAGCTTCGAGAGAAGCAAGCTCATCTTGATCACGCTCCATAAGATCGGCCAACTTGTTGATGAGGATACCACGGTCAGCGGGAGTGACCTTGGACCAAACGTTCTTGTATGATGCGTAAGCGGCTTCGACAGCAGCATCGACATCCTCCTCAGTAGCGCTATGGACCTTGCAAATCACTTCTTCAGTGGTGGGGTTAATGGTCTCGATAAGGGGACCGTGGCCGGGAACGAATTCGTTGTTGATGAAGAGGTGAGTATGAACTATAACGGTTCCGAATAAGTTAATGTATTATCACACAACAAGCTGTATAGATAAGAATCCTTACCTTCAAGAGTCTGACCAGACTGGGTCTTGATAGTTTGAATATCAGCTTGAGTTTCGGCAGTCATTATAATATAAAGCGCGATCGAAGGGAAGATAGGTTCGTCTGGTGATAACACAAGGTTTTTATAAGGTAACAGAAATTCCGACATTCCCTTTTGGCCTGAGAAAGTTACTGGCGTTATTTGTCAAAGTCGAGTCTTCTCTAGCCAATCAAAATGAACCTGAGATATGGTTGGCTGAGCCATGGGCTCCACCAACAAATACAAGTCTTTAGTTGAAGCTGAATTACTAAGTTTCCTCCTCAGTGGCCCATAGGGATGCAAAGATAACAATATTCCCTCCATTTGTATTAATACGATTGAGAGAAACCTTATATGTCACCTTTATAAAAGTTATCCAAATCACATTATTAAACTCAAAGCTTGTAGATTAGATCATATACGTAACATTATATTTCATTCATAAGAACAGAATGAAATATGAGAAGGTCCATTTGGGTTCTCCATATGAGTAGGTATACAAACACAACAGAACCGGTTTGCAAGTACCTACTATTATCTTGTCAGATAGACACGTTTCTGACAGAATGTGGCTCGCCGTGTCTATTACTGTTAATCTTCAAAATCTTAAAATAGAGTTCGATAGACTACCATATGTGTTCTTGTACAATTTGTTGTGGAAGCTTTTCTATGAATGTAGTGACTTTGCTATAGTTTGCCTAGGGCATTCACTCACGATCAGTATAAACGTCGATTCAAAAAATGTTAAGTCCGTCAGTGAAGTCGAAAAAGTTGGAAGGAAGTTACAAGCGTGAATAAATACAAGCTCTATACTATGAGGTTCTTCGTTGGATCAAATAGTTTCAAAGACAATTTAACTTTGGACATTATACTGAAGGAAGTGGATAGTTTGCGGCAGACATACCGATAACTGCCACCGCCTGATGGAGATCAGTATCGTTGATGCGGGCTGTAGCTGCTAATTCACATTCACATCTGTACCAGAAGAGAAGACGATACATATTGTTAATTTAGCAAAAGAGGTAACATTTATTCATCGATTTCCAACACAAATGACAATCAAAGCTTAGTAAATCAGATAACAGATCAATAATATATTCAATCCAGCGACTTTCCTAAATGATACCTTAGAATTTTTAGACCTCATGTCTTCAACGATTTATACTCCGACAGCTCCCAAAAGTGGCTGAGCTGGCTTTCCAGCGCATCCAAGTTGAGATTCTGAGCAACATCACCTAGTTTCCTTCTTTTTTCCACTCGAGGTATATATGATCCCAATGTCATGATTTTCTCTTGATTGTTACCATAGATGCAGAAAGCAATGTATGGATGCGCCTCATAATCGATGGATCAGTTTGAATCGAAAATATTCCTGTAACGGATGGATGATCAATCTCGACTTAAGCTCCATCCATCCATTCCAATCGACTGCATATCAAAGCAATACAGAGAGAGCAACAGATAAATCGTCGTTCAAAATAATACATCCATTCTCGAATTTAATTTACCTATACCCAAATTGGCGCAACCATTACGCCTGATTTCATAAAATTACCCAACTTTGAAGATTGCAAATGAACTGAACATCATTTTTCAATTCACCCAGACTTTCGTAGAAATGGTCAGATACGCTGCCACTCCGTCCAACCCTGCCAAGTGTAAGTACATTCGATTTCGACTCGCAACAAACAGACATATAGATTGACCTGGACGTGCTATGATTTTACAGCTTCCCTCTCTCGTGGTTCCTACCTCCGTGTTCATGTACGTATCATCCACATCATCGGTGTACACCAAGACAAATATATTCAAATTAATACGACATTATCGCTCATTCTCTCTATTTAATATATCTAGTTCAAGAACACCCGTGAGGTTGCCGCTGCCGTCACTGGCTTGAAGCTCTCCAAGGCTCTTACCTACCTCGGTGATGTCCAAGAGCACAAGCAGGCCATTCCTTTCCGTCGTTTCAACGGTGGTGTTGGCCGCACTGCTCAAGCCAAGCCCTTCAAGACCACACAAGCTCGCTGGCCCGTCAAGTCTGCCAAATTCGTTGTTGACTTGTTGAAGAACGCTGAGAGCAACGCCGAGGTTAGTATTGTCGTTTTGTTTGGTTTTCAACTTTAGAAATGGGACTAAATTTTCGGTTACTGTTGTACACAGGCTAAGGGTCTTGCCGTTGAGGACCTCTACGTTGCCAACATTGTTGTCAACCAGGCCCCCAAGCAGCGCCGCAGAACCTACCGTGCTCACGGTCGTATCAACCCTTACCTCTCTCACCCTTGCCACATTGAGGTCGTCCTCTCCGAGAAGGAGGAGACTGTCCAAAAGGAGGACAGCAAGAAGGTTACCAAGCTTAACGCTCGTCAACTTGCTCGCCAATCTCGTCTCCGCGCTTAAATAGTCTGACATTTGTAGAAAAGGACCAAATTAAAAAAAGTTTCATCTTTAAACTATAAGCAAAAGTATTGTACAAGTCCTCTTTAATTTTGAACACCAAAATTATTGTCTCTCTATAAGAAGACTTTATTTTACAAACGTATTTATGAGGGTTGGGGAATGTGAAAGGAGCTTGCATCAGCTAAGCTAGGTTTTCTATATGCCATGTAAACGTGTTGCGCGTTTTCTATAATAGTTGCTTGCCATCAACGCAAGCCGTTCCTTATTTAGTCCTCATCTAGCTTGCCGCCGAAAACGCCTTTTCTGTAATGTTCGCGCTGTTTTCTCAACCAAGATCTGTAATCTGAGACGCTCTTGATTTTCTCGCCATAGTAATCAGGAACAGGGTTACGAATAGAGTTGAGTCGAGCATCTGCTCTGTTCTTCTTTATATGTTCATAAAATACCCGGTCCAAGTGATCCATTGAACGACTGGCACCCCGGTTCATTAACTTGAAGATACCGCTTCCAATAAAAGGACCAGCAAGGAATCCACCAAAACCCTGAAAAGTTCATTGTTAACACACTACTAAATAAGGATTTTTTACCCCAAGTGACTTATACATACTGCGAGAACGGTAGCCATGCCATACACGGGAAGAGCCTCCATTCCAAAGACGGTGTGTAGTGGATCAATTTCCAACTGGGTAAAATAAGTACCTGCGGCACCTAGAGCGGTAATGGAGCTTGGAATGCAGCAAATACGTTCATAGTTTCTTCGCTTCGCTCGAAGCTTAAAGTAATCGTCCCAATTTTGAATAGCTTGAGGCGGTTGCTGCTTTTGATTCTGTTGCTGGGATGGAGAAGTGGTAAAGCTTCGAACCCCCTGATTGGCTCCGATCAGTACAGGTTGTGTTGTAACTGTAGAAGTGCGAGTAGCCAAGTGTCGCAAAGAAACCAATCTGGTTGCCATGTGTGAATTGATTTTAACAGAAAATGCCGTGGCAGGGTAAGCAAAAACTTTGGAAAGTCAATTATAAGGTCACGTGAGGTATACATGGGGAACTTGAAAACATAATATTATAGCCAAATTCTTCGTCCAGGGGCAAATTGAAGATTGGATATTCCGGACAAGAGTTGTTACTCACAAACAGTTGTAAAGTGCATGGTAACGGCGATTCACGTTTAACCTGGTTGAGTTGGATATTTGAATTCGTTATTGAGCAAGAAAAACCGCTACAAGAAGAATTATTTATTAGCAGCATAAGTATTAGGCATAGTTGAACCTGGCTGAAAATACAAATAACGAAGAAGAGTACAGAATATCAATACTGTGCGATATAGAGGGTAATGAGATTTATCAGCTGAACTGAGAGATAAGCACACAACGCTTCTTTACTGATTTGTAGACGAACATCTGCCATACGTGATTATATTTTTCTATCAGACCCTTTGCAAAACATTTGCTAGCTCTACTCTACAGTACTACTTTGGCCCATGGTACAAATAGCCTTAGCTAATTATCAAGAAGTTAAGAAGTTATGTGACAAGCTTCACGTTGATTTTAACCCGCTTAGTTCAGAGCTTGTACCACACCCTTCAAAATCGTTCATCAACCGTCCAATAGATAGACTCTGTGCCAGAATTTTTCATTCAACGACATTTTTATTCAAATATGATAAAACTATATACCTTCTTCCATATAGGAAAAATAATCAAATACACAGAACGAGGATAACCAAACAGGTAGCTTCTAAAAAAATACGAAACTGGTGGATAATGGATAACAAAGTAAGCTCAATTAAGTCACAAAAATAATACTGGGCTGTTACATTTGCTGTCAGATCACAAAAGATTGATGGTTGGAAACAATTCTGTGCCGTTGTACTTTTCCAAACGTGTCAAGCTGATAATGTGGCTGTTACTGCAGTAGGATCCCGTTTGAAATGACACGTGCGCAGAGGTCCTTGCCAACTTATTAAGATGCTATCATCGATATCTAGTTATAGAGAGGAGAGGACAGATGTGAATATTACGTCGCAATCGTTGATAACCTGTTTCAGTAAATTCATTCGCCAACGAAGCATAAGATTATCAAAGGTGTCGGCAAGCTTTTTTACCAGAATAATGGAATAATGTTGGCTCTATGTGACTTTATGGCTTCTTTCCAGGAAATGTCTTTGGAATAATCACAAAGTCAGGCACTCCTAGGCATCTGTACTGCTCCTGAGCCAAATGCCTGGGGCGCGAGACTACAACCGTTCACAATAAAGCTGCGAATTCAATGCTGTATTCAAGTTTTCACGTTTTCTTCACCTCAACCAGGTGCTACTCAGACCACCGTTACCAGACTCAACAACTTGTATTAAGTAACGACTCTTGTAACAAGAGTTATGGCAACTCTTTCAGTTGCTCTCGACCCAAGTTGTGACGCAAAATTTTTTAAATTTCGCAGTTCTCAAGGACCATTTTTTTTAACTAAATTTTCAAACTCACACACATTTTCCAGTACGTATCCTCTCCCCACCTTCCAGCACACTTCCCGTTAACCATTTGACCTTCCCAAGCACAACTTGGTCAAACCTCAACCACAGCCTTTGTACATACTTTCCCTTTTGCGTACCACAGCATTACACCGCCTGGAAACCATTTCCGGTATAGTGCTGCTGCCTTACATCCCTTCTCCATCTTTTGCATTACAAAAATCCAACACAATTACCGCATCTCTTGTTCTCAGACTCCCAATACCACTTTGACTCTTTAATTTCATTCCACCTATTATCTGATATACACAAGTCTTCCTATCGTATTTGCTATTTATAGCTTGTATCGTCAGCTCGTTGTATTTAATCCCCAGCACCTCTTAGAGGCTGCCACCTCCACCAAAACATATGGCTCCTGCGGCCTACGCTAAAGCCCTTAACTCAACATCGAATGCATACAACTCTACCTCTGAGTCTAATGACTTGCATGTTGATAAACAATCGGCGTACGCCTTTTCACCAAGTTGGCTGAACAATACCACAGGAAGCTCATCCATGAAATCTCTCAATAGTAGAGGGTATCAGTCCTCAGGTACTGCACTTCACTTCTTCTTTGCATTATTTGACATTCCCTTTATTATTCCAATTTTCTAACACCAACTATCCAAAGACTCTATTTCAAGCCTGGCCTCTAGCAACACCCAACCAGAAACTATGGATTCCCAAGGTAACCAAGTTAGATCAGATGTATTTCTGTTAATGCTCAGTCACTAACGTTTATCCGTAGTTCGCACACATACTCAACTTAAAACCTCCCATGATGGCACTAATGCATTTGAAAAGAACTTTCCGACTTTGGCGGCTAACGCTGCCGAAGATAAACCTTCTTCAGCGGGTTCGGTATGGGCAAATCGCAATCTTACCAAGGAAAAAGTCATCACAAGTCGCTCCTCATTAGAAGATGGAAGTTTCCATGGCAACAAGCAGATGAGTGAACACAACATTCAGTTGGAAAAGCTAAAAGCCCTAGTCCCCAAATTGGAAACAAAAAAGCGCGCATCGTCTTCAAGAGCAAAGCCGAGCTTACACCCCGGTCGTACCTTGTCCTTACCAACTCAGTTCAATCGAAGGACATCTACTGTATCATCAAACTCTGCTTCAACAGTATCCTCTCCACCATTGCCAGCCAGCTCCACTCCTGTCACTCCTAAGAAACTTGCTGTATTTCGATCATCCCAAGTTCGCCAGCTCTTGCCTATGGAGACTAAGGAATCTCTCGGTCCAACCAGTTCGGAATCGAGAAAGCTTGACGAAGACTTATCGCCGACTGATCAACGTGAGGTTTCTAGCCTTACTGACAATCAAATTCAAAGTGAATTGTTTGAAGAATCCAATAGTGATCACACTGAAACGGATGATATGTTACAAAAATCAAATGACGGTAGCAGTTGGGAACTATCGTCGGTGGATTATGGTATTGCCTACGGCTCTCGTTCAGATAATGTGCCAGAAAGTATTCAACAGTCTCGTTCTGACACCACGGCATATTTGAAAGAGTATCAAAATGGACAACTGGAAGCTGAACCGGTCTATTCCAGAGCTGAGCAATTGCGGTTTTTAGAGTTGATGCGCAATTGGACAGGTGGCTCAGAACGCTGGGAGAATAATTGCGGTGGTATTTCAATATCTGCACCACCTACTCCCAAAAAACCCGCAAGTGACATATCAAGTAAGTTTGATCTCGAAGATCGAACTTCTCTATTTGGTAGTCGACCAAGTTCACCTGGTCATCGTAGTCAATCTTCCGTTTCATCGGTTGGCCGTAGAGAATATTCACACTTTGGTCAAACAAGCTACCAGATTTCTACTGGTGATTATTCTTATAATCAGTATCATACGTTAATCCCTGATTCTCACACAATGTACCAACAACAACAGCAACCACATAACATCAACACAGCTGAATCTATGGACTCGTTTACGACTCGCCCATCACCATCATTTGATAGAAGCCATCAAGAATATCAAAATGTCTCATCTATTTATGCAAGGCATGATCTTTATTATGGACAATATAGTCCCAACGAAGAGCAACATGTCTTAAAAAGCAGAACCTTAGGTCAACCTCCCATAAATCGGCATAGACCAGGAGTTTATCACGGTTAATGGCCATAAGTTGCCAATTAGCAATATTGTACAGAAGAGTTTTCTTTTTCCAAATTTAATTACATAGGTTGTCAGAACCAAACAATTTTTTTATATAAATTATTCGTTTCATACCATTGGAAAAAGGAATGGATGGTTTGTGAGCGATGACCCCATGTGAAGGACAACAAGTTGCAGACAGATTAGCCAAAAGTGCTTTCCATCTCCGACTGAAATAAAAAAAGCTCAGTATGACGATTGTTCGACATTTCATTACTTTCCTTTTCAGTTTGGACCTTCAGTATACCATGACCAGCAACAGTACTTCAAAGCGCTATGTTGATCCTACCGATGTTAATATAACCCAACGAATACCTTTAGAAAAAGAAGGCACTCTATCACCCGAGGAATGTACCCGCAGCTTGAAGGTGGAATCATACTCGTTCGAAAATATCGTCAACTTTAGAGATGTTGGAGAAAGCTGCAGCGTCAAAACGGAACAAGGCATTCAACGGTAATTGACAAATTCTCAAAGTCCATTTCATATTCTTTGATACTAGCACGTATTCATTTATAGATATATCAAACATGGCATTCTGTTCCGATCAGGAAGACTTGACGACGCATCAACGAATGACCTTGAGATTCTTACCGCTACATATAAGATCAGAACCATCATTGATCTTCGATCAGAGTATGTTATTTACTACATTAATTACCCCCAATAGTATTTGCAAGCCTCTGTGTGTGTGGTGAAAATTGACGCCTATATTTGACGAAACAGGACGGAAGGTAAAATAGGTAGCGTTTTGGCAAACACATTTCCAGCAGCAGCCATTGCCGCCGTTCAGCCTATGGACATGATATCACATGTTTTACCACCGCATGTTGAAAATAAGCTGAACAAGCTTGACGCTAAACACGTATCAGTCGTAAGCGAAATGATATCTAATGATGAGCCGCAACAGCCCAGGGATTCCCGCCTTGCTCGCAAAAGATCATCAGTGGTGGCTATTGAAGATCTAAAGAAAGAGATTGCGCATTCTAAGCAAGATGTGACAACCCGTACTACTTACTTTGTCAACTTTGCCGGATCTAAATACAGATATCACTGTGTTCTAAAGCCTTGTCCATGGTTACTGAAGCTGTAAGTAGACTTACATGATTTGTTGACATAGCTTCCAGACATGATGTATAACATTGTTCTATTTTGTTCCAGAAAACTAATATCGTTGATGTTAATCGGTCGTAAAGAACGTGCTATTCGAGAAGTAGGATTTCGTGTTCTTCAACCAAAAGGGCTCCAAGGCCTCAACTATGATTTTCTGGACTATTGCGGAGACCAAATCCTTAAAGTGATTCGGATTATGATAGCTCGTGCAACTTACCCCATACTCGTCCACTGCACCCAAGGGAAAGATAGAACTGGTCTTGTAATTGCCATTGTCCTCTCATTGTGCGATGTCCCGCGCTCATTAATTGTTTGCGATTACGTCAAAACACAAAAGGTGTTGGAGGCTCAAAGAGAGATCATGGTTCAAGAAATGGTCAAGACTGGATTGGACTCCACCTTTAGTGATGCCCCTGAACACGTCATTGTCGACACACTCAAATACTTGGATAATAAGTACGGTGGAGCTGTAGAGTATGTTAAGAAACATAACCTCCGGGACGACGAAATTCGTGCTATAAGAGCTATCTTCATAGAAGAACGTATGTCGAGACAGAGCAACGTTCATAACGCCAACACAGCGGTCACGTTGAAACAGACCGCGCTTGATAATCTAGTAACATGAATCTAATGGAAATATAGACGTCATAAAATGAGGTAGGCAAGGAACGAAAAAACTTAGTACCATTTTTCTCAATGGCCATTTTTAATTTATTTAACAACAACTGTAATATACCCGTTTCACTAATATCTCACCCGTATTCACACAGTGTGTTGATCATTGTAAATGAATATGATCCTTTTCTTTCTTTACTCTTTTTGTTATTTATTTCCTTTGTAATAAATTCTCTGCTTTATACGGCAGAGATTGGAAGGCTTGTATTCCGACACTGATGCAGATTATAGTTAGTCACAAACGTAGTTATGCATCATCATCAATACCCTACATGTTGATCTCCAAGCCAGCTGATAGAAGTGCGATCACAAGGTCATATGATTGATATAACAATGAAAACAATTATTAACTTACTAAAATGCGACATTGGTTTATTTTTAAATATGCTGTTCGCAATGGGGGAAAAAAAAAATATGTACGATTGTATACAAATTGAATTTATGTGCGTATCGCTAAACGAGGATGATTATCTTTGCCGCCAAGGAATGCATCAGCAATGCCAATAGCTATTAATATGCCTGCTTACTTTTCCATGAATTATGTTTACATAAAGTTTTGGACAGCGTTCAATAAGAAGGGTGCAGAGGTTAACGCAGCCAAAATGGTGAGGTTGAGCTGAGCGAAGATGGAGTTGGATGACGATGTAGAGCTGGAATTTACATGGCCACCATTGACGCCTGTATTGGGAGACGTAGCCTTGATTTTCGAGCAAGATTGTAAATCGTTCTTCGAAGGTTGGGCTTGCATGGCATGTCCATCGAAAGAGCACTTGGAACTGTCTCCGTTGCTTGCAAAGTTATACATGTAACTCAGCTTGTCTTCAGGAGTACAGAATGAGAATGCACCATAGACACCTTTGGTTCCATCTGCAGATATATCGGAACAGTTGCTGCTACCGCAAAGAATGTTAAGTTGATCTCCTACAAATGTACTGTTTCCACCTGCGGATAAGGCGCTACTAGATGCGGTGCAGGATAAGCTTTCAACCATGCATCTGCATCCCCCTTCAGATGGTGTTGGTGGCAGATTGCTCGAAGCTTGCCAGTTGGAGTTTTCGGCTGGACACTGAGATGTTTGAGAATTTGGGCTGTATGAATCCATAGAAACACCCTTGGGCGAAACCTTTGCTAGCTCATTCTTCAGATTCTGGTAGTCGGGCAGTGGTTTAACATTTCCGCTTGCATCAATTTGAACTAGTCCATAGCTATTGTCCTGCTGAGACCATTCATATACAATTCCACCAGACCATACGCCAGTCATATCAGGTCCGTAGATGGCTACCACCTCAGTGAATGGACGTGGTGTCACAAGATTGCATCCAAATTCAGAAAGGAAAACAGGAATGCTGTAATTTTCGAATTCTTTTGTACGATCAGCATATCCAGAACTTTGAAATGTGCTGTTTCCGCACCATTCATACAAATTGACACCAAAGAAATCGGCCTATTGAAATGTCATGTTAATAAGTTGCTGGTTTGAAACTACACACAGCAGTTACTTACCCTAGACATATCGTCACCGCAGTTAAAATAGTCTTTGATGGCATCGCGTATGTACTGATCATCATTACTGGCATAGCCAACCGGGATATACCGCTGTTTGGTTGATTTGATATATTGTTTTGCGTCGCGCAAAGCTGCTTTGACAAAGGCTGATGCTGCAGAGGTTGCTCGGTCATTGGAGACTTCGTTACCGGCAACAAATCCTAGAGTGTTAGTGTAGCCAGCGAATGCATCAATTGCGGCGGCAAAGCTGCGATACAGATTAAGATCGTATTCTGGAGTCTGACGATTAACTGAATGCTTCGGGGTTGCAATATCCAAAAGCAGGTAAATTCCTGCAGATGCGAAGGCGTTCATACAGGCATCATGGTTCTTTGTGGGATCGATCTGATGAGTTCGTTTCATGTGTTGTCAATAACGTACACCCAGCTAGCAGTTTGTGTCATTATTTATGGTAATATGTTACCTCATATACTCGAAGAGTATTCAGGCCCAAGCTTTTCATCAATTTAGCATCTTTTTGACAAGCACTCTCGTTTGTCAGTGGATCGCTTCCTGTCAAAAGGCCTCCTCGTGGCTGATACGCAACACTATGACGGTGAGTGAAAGCATTATTGTTATTTGTTTGTGCGACATCAAGTCTACGCTGGATGCATGCTGTATGCCAACCCACCCTTTTATGAAGAATTGCTCTTTTGTGACCGAATCAAATAGTTTGCTTCCTTTGACCTCAATTGGGTTGACATTAGCAGAAACTCCTGTTATAACGGAAAAGGAGAGAAATGACGCTAAACATAACATGGACGCTCTTCGAATATCTAACATGGTGGATCACTGGGGGAGGACTGCGGAATGGAAAATTGTGTAGAAGAAGAAAAGGTCGTAGCTGACGAGGAAAAAATGACTTGCAAAGTAAAACGTAAAAACTGGTTTTCCACTGATTGCTTTAAATATGCTCTTTTGCATCGCTCTTCCTGACGATTCATTTTTCAAGATTTTTGTACATCATCAATATATCAAAAGAAAACAGATAAATTAACTATGTATCTTGGGAGAAAGGTTTACTTAAGAGTGGAACGCTCTCATTGAAGCGGGAAATGCGTACTAATAAAAATTTATGATCATCCCTAGCATTTCTCGTTCTTTCTCTCCCCCCTTGCTGACATCAATCAGAGGCAATCTCGTTATGTTCATATTCATATTCACTGTTTAGCCCTTGAAATCACCAGACACATATTCTATTACCGATATTAAGTTGCTAGTAATAACTTTTATGATTCGCTCAGATTAAACTCTACTATATTTTTACAGTTTACCTCTAACCGCTACTTCAACAAGTACGGTTGATATCATCTCTGCACTTTTGAATCCCAGACGATTGAAAAACCCGCGCAAAAACTGATGATGATAGTATATTCAATCTCCACTCCATTTACAGTACTAAAGCAACCCCACACAAGGCAAATATCAGTTCGCTTTTAAAATACAGTATTTATTAGTATGTATCTTGTGAACATTTGGAAAGAAATAAATTTCATGATTTTTTTTTTTTGGTTATCGCATGTTTCCTACCTTGGGTTTGTAGAATAAACAGAAACCTGATTTCGAGGTTGCTTATAGTCGAATCAAATTATGAGGCCTTAGCGCCCCAACCCCAGCCTCAAGGTAGTGGCGGTGATGAATTGTCATTAGTTTGGGAAATTTGCGAGATCAAATCGATAGAAACTGTTGCTCACAGAGATAATCGGTCATCACTTTTCTTTATTGAGAGGTTAGACCTGTTGAGCTGTTAATACGGGAATTTTCCATGCGTAAAATTGCTGAAAGCATAAATCCCGCACAGGCCATAGACATGTCCGTCATTCACGCACCATGCAAAATACAACGCAGTAATACTCTTCTAGTTTAGAAAATATGCCTCTCCCATAATTAGCGCTATGCGTTTGGTTCGGTGCACGCAATATTATATTGAAATTTCAGGTCTGACGTGATAAGTCTCTGCTTTCGGTACACGTTACTGTGATAACTTGGACCCCTGCTCTTTTGAGTGAATATTATGCAGTTATGCCACTCTTTATTAAAAAAAACATGCATAATAAATGCTCGGTTCTCTTTTGTTGCTTCCACTTCATTGATGTTCAGTTGATTTTGTTGAATTCACAATTCATGCACATGCCTACAGCTGACGAATTTCTGGACAAACTTAGCTAGGAGGCATTTAGTGGAAGCTATGTCATCGTCGGAAGATGATGACATTTTTATAATTATAGTATAGGGGGTTCCACCCGAGTCATTTCAAGGGTAACTTTGAGAATATTATCTACCTTGGAAGCTTAAATTTAATCGTTATCTATGGAATCATCGAATCAGGATGCGTATAGATGCAAATGTGGTAAAGATCAAAAATTTTCGAAGAACGACCACATCTTCCTGGAAACCAGCCAAACAGATGACAGGAACCAGAAGGCATCGCTTTTCGTGCGCGTGCTACAGGGCAATCATATATATCTCAATCCGAAACCCGCACTGCAAAAAACTGGTATAAAAGAAGAGGTGTTCAAATTGTATTCCCCACAATATTTCCCTTTTTCTCTTAAAGCCGATACTTCTTCAATCTATTTGAGAAGGGATCACCATCTGGAACTCCTTCTCAACTCGACTTTATATATTTCAAATCATAGCTCATCGATACGCTGGCAGGCGAACTTAACTTTCGATCTTTATATACCTTTTTACTTGAGCAACAAGCTTTGCCATACGCTTTCCGGGTTCCATAGTTTTTATATCTCCTTAAATTTCCCAATCTCAAAATGGTGCACCGCAATGTTCAAAACACACATCGCCCTACCAAGTCTTCATTGACTTTGGTCATCAAGGTTGGAACTTCATCCATTTGTGATGAAAAGACCCACTTCCCACTTTTGGGAAATTTATCCATGATTGTGGAAACCATAATCAAGCTCAAGAGCCTTGGTCATCGTGTTGTTCTTGTTACCAGTGCAGCCGTAGGTACTGGTCTACGAAGACTTAATATGTCCTCTAAGCCTTCCAAACTGGCTTCAGTTCAGGTAAAGCATGTGAGCAATCTTCCGCTTGGTTACTGGAGAGCCCGCCAGCCGAATAGTAAAGGCCCAAAATTGGAAACGTTGGTGGTTGCTCGCGTGGCCAATACGGCCCCTTACCAATGAAATGAACAAATTTAAACTTAAACGTCTTTCTTTCTCTTGTTTGATGTAGGCTATTGCTGCTGTTGGTCAAGGTCGTCTCATGGCTATCTATGATGATCTCTTCGGACAATTCAACCAAGCTGTTGCTCAGATTCTATTGACCAGAAATGACTTGGCTGACGTAAGTGATGTCATATTTGAAAGTCCGGATTTCTGACAACACTGGTCCACTAACACTCTGATGGTCTAGCGCTCTCAATATCTAAATGCAGTCAATTGCCTCGAAGAACTGCTTGATATGGGAGTTATTCCCATTGTCAACGAAAACGATACTATCTCTGTATCTGTAAGTGAAACAACAATATAAATAATAATATCTTTGCATTTGGCAGTCATACTAATCGATGGAATTGTTTCACTTATCAAACTAGGAAATCCGCTTTGGTGATAACGACACCCTCTCGGCTATTACCGCAGGAATGGTCAAGGCTGACTACCTTTTCCTCATGACGGATGTCGACTGTCTGTACTCTGACAATCCAAGGACAAACCCTCAAGCTGTTGCAGTTCGTGTCTGTGACGATATAGAGGGTCTGCGAGAAAGTATCACAGTCACTTCTCCTGGCTCTTCTCTAGGTACCGGTGGTATGGTTACCAAGCTTATTGCTGCTGATCTTGCCACTGCAGCTGGAGTCACTACCATCATTACTCGTGGTTCCAAGCCAGATAACATTACTCAAATCATTTCGGATGCTGATAATGCTCCACTCCACACACGTTTCGTGGCCAAGAAGACACCCTTGATGGACCGTAAATGGTGGATTCTCCATGGTCTCCACACAGCAGGAACCATCTTTATTGAAGAACCTGCTGCTAAAGACATTATCGGTAGTAAAAACTCAAGTCTCACAGCTGCAGGTGTCGTCAAAGTCTCTGGAAACTTCGTCTCTAACCAGTCAGCAAAAATTGTCGTCGAGAGAATGAATTCCGACGGCGAGTTGGAAGAAGTTACCGTCGCAAAGGGTATCGTAAACTATTCAAGTCAAGAAATCGAGCGTATCATGCGCTGTGACTCAGAAGACATATCAAAGATTCTGGGTTATGAAGACTCTGACTATATCATAAATAGAGACAACATGGCCATTGTTATTTAATTTTGGTCAGTTTAGAGTTTTGATCTTTTTGTATTTCCTCATTCTTTTGCAATTTGCTTTTTCCATTGTTCACTTGCTTCTACCATATTACCATTTTCATTCATGATTATCACCCATCTCCTTTTCAACCATTTGCATTCCGATAATTAAAAAATATATCCTTTGCTTTCGAACCAGTCCACGGAATTGTCTGTCAATGTAATGTTATCATTTTAGAGTCAACATTTCGTCAAGGCACGCTCCATTATGCTTGTTGTAGAACAATCTCCGCCCATAATGTTACCCTCTCGCCGTAGAGTTTAAATACAATTAATGAATCTGTAATCCTCTCCACCAAAACATTGTCACACTTGACATTATCACGTATAAGTCTATATTGTATGCCGTATTAAATTAATAAATGAAAAATCTACTGGCTTTAAATAAATTCTTTGTCCACAGGTTCCGATATCGTATTTTGGTCTGCATTTTGCTCTATATTGATCGCCTTCGCAGCAGTAGACCCTGAATGATCCGGTTTGGTCGCACCGTCCTCTCTATTTGCGGTTGGCGTTATCTCGAGAATTTTAAGTATACGTTCAATGGCCAGCTGGTTCTGTAGTGTCATCTCGCGCAACGCTGATACCTGTTCAGCGAGGCGGTCACGGGAGTCATCCACAGTTCCGGTCACAAAAGGCGCTCCTGGAAACTGAGGTATATCATCTATGAATGAATCTCGACGGTCAGGGGATCTTGAACCGGTGGCTCCTGGACTTTCCATTGAAGCTGGTAGTTCTCCATTATGAGTCATCTGGTATTTCCTCATTGCCTCCCATACTATTGTGAAATTCCTGCCGATAATAATCGATGGTAATGCAATGAGCTGCGCAGAGAGGGAAGTCAGATCTCACCTTATTGCTACACATAATCAGAAACATAAGGTCTCATATATACTCACCAGTACACCAAACATCATGGCTGGAAAGGTTATCAACTTGCCAATAAAAGTTGTTGGCACCATGTCGCCTATGCAAATGTCTCAGTAACATTAAAGTACTTTCTGTCACCAAAAATTGCACATACCATAACCTGTTGTTGTAATGGTGACCAACACAAACCAGAAAGCCGCTGGAATACTGTCAAATGAGCTAAATATGCAAGTTAATTTCAACAACACTACAAATAATCAATTTAGCATACGCTCCATATATCCTACCTTGGGTTTCCGGATGAATCAACAAACGTTTCCAATGTGGCATCCCAAATTCCTCTCTCAGCAAAATATAGTAATGTGGAGAAAAGTACCAAACTTGTTACTAAAAAGAAGAAGAGCGCTGAAAGAGCATCTCCTGAACGGCGCAAAGCAACCATCATGACTTCGATGGTCATGACAATGGTATTGCTGTATTTATAGCTCTTGAAAAGTCGCAGTAAACGAAAAAGTCGTAGAATGGTGAATCGAAACTCATATGTCTAATGCCATACAAGAAAAAGTCAGAACTCTTGTAAAATGTTAGTGATTTGTGAATGCCATGAATGCCCACCGTATCTCTTTGAGCTAGCAGCTCAATATAATATGGAACAAATGAAACGAAATCTATAATTGACAGTGGAGCTGGTAGGCAAGATGAATAAGTGTAAATTATATCATTATTGAGTATTCTAGAATGAGTGTCAAAGACTTTAAAGGCTTACCGATCATAAATCGCCAAAGCATCCTGAAGGAATCTGAATGGGCGAAAAATCGTAATAGATATTCCAGCGTAAACAAGGCAACCATAACCGTTTCCAGATTAAACCTGCATAGCCATCGATTGTTAGTATTGTCTAGAACGGAACCTCGCTTCAAAATATAATCATTGCCCAATTTACCAAGCCTTACTACTTTCAGCTGACCGGAATGTTGGTATGGTTTCAATAGTTGTAGTAACGGCACTGAACACAATTAGCATCGACACAAAGACATTTGTCCAGAAAGCCGCTGAACTACTTGAAGGGTCTTCTAGAAGCTTGTAAAGCGTTCTTTTCAGAGGATTCCGAATGTCTTGTGCAGTGTGCCTTTGTCTCCTGCTGCTCCTGTTAGGTCGGTCACTCGACAGGTTGGATATAGAAGCCCACGCTGCAGGATTACCACCGATGGCAGCCGCTCCATTACGGCCGCCAACGTTGCCTTGGTTTGTATTTTCCACCTCTCGGTCGCTGTCATCATCTGAAATGACCAAACGATGGGTTGATTCACCAGGATCCTCATCAAGTTCAATTCCGTCTGCATCAGTATCAAAAAGAACTGTAGATCCTTCTTCGTCTACAAGCTTGCGAAATGGCTTGGAGCGAAACAGATTCATCCACTTGTATGTGACTCAATAACGCTTTCTGTGTTCCTAGGATAGCTGGAAAACCGCTTTGCTGAATATACCGGGTATTTAAATAGATTGGCTTTGGAGACGGTTCAATGAAGTTTTTTTCTGGTGGTGATTGTTTGCCAGCACAATAAACATGCAGGTCAGATATAAAGCATACAAAGTTTTTATATTTTAATACATTACACAGTGGATAAATATTAAATCACCACCTAGTTGCCTTTGCTTTTCTGTGAACCAACCACAGCTCCTAAGATTATCATCTCCAGTTAGTTGCTTTCACTCTGACCTCCAGCACTACATTTTATATGGGGATACTTGCCTACAATGATGCCGATTATAATAAGCACCATTATCAGAATGCAGATTCTCCATTTCATATCTTTCCACCACCTATTAATTTCGTTAGTATTCATAGTTTTCTTTGTTTCGCCACTTTACACATACATCCTCTTTCGAACTTGGTTAGTTGAGCGTCTGAATTGGCCAGTGGCAGCCTGTAGATCACCTGGGCGACGAGGCGGCTGGTCAGCAATATTCTCGCAAACTAGTAAAATTGCCTCAAAGCCTAAATGTTTTACCAGTTTTGCTTTGCAGTTGATCTATGTTAGCGCCTCGGTCTATCACTCTGTCAATGTTACCTTGCATAATATTGATAACTTGATCGACTTCTTGTCTCACTTTGGCTGTTTTTGCATTTGTTGCGCTTGGAGGATTGGATGCGGTGGGACCATAGGGGTCATAAGAATCAGACCTGTATACGTACGTACAGAACGGCGTTACTATTTCATGGAGCACGCGTATAGCTTATTTAATATTCTCTTTTTTTTACATCTTTGACCAAGAATAACAGAAAATAAGAAAAGATTCGAGATAAAAAAGTTCTCAGGCAAAATAAGGCTTTATTTAGTTTATATACGTTTTTGCTTTGTATCCTTCCAATGATGCTACGGATAGCCAAAATAAGTCTCGATACGTCACGAAACTAAAATGTGAACTAAAAATGTTGACCGAAAAGATGATCCAGACGAACAGGACAGACCACAAAGAAGGTCGTCGTTACTTCGTCCGATGAGATAGCACCAATACCCTCGACACTGAAAGTGGAGAATGCACCAACGTTTCGATAGCCCATAGTATCTGAACACAAGAGAGATCATGTTAATATAACTGATAGCAGATAAACAAGAGAGAAATGGTACTAGGGAAGGGCTATGATCAGGAATTTGGGTATAGATATTTGTAGTCTACATGAGTTTTCTGACTGACGTGCAAATGTCTTTTTGAAATCATCATACTAGCCCTTCCTTGGGGAATAGATAACATAAAGATTACGTGCTTACCAGTATGAGCGCGTGACATGGTAACGCTATTTGCTGTAGTGGAAATGTTCCCAAAAACGTTCAACATCCGTTACCACGCCTTTTTCAGAGACTGCTGTACACAAGTCTTGAAAGCTTGAAACTCTTTGGCACAGACGTCACGATGGACATCGTTGTAACGAGTTGTAATGCATTGACCGTATGCTGTAGCTTGATGCGAACACGCCGCAACTCCTTTCGCAAATACTGCAACTGAGCGAGACTGCTTCTTCATGTTTTTTACTTTAATGACACGGAAAAGCAAAAAACAAAACAAACCGTAACGTTAGTCTCAAAAAATTTTTGGTCGAAAAATATACCAGCCTGTATTTAAGAGCCGACTTGCTCGCGTCATCATCAAGGCATGAAAGTTATATTAGTATTACGAGAGTGGCTTTGTCTGTGCGTTGAAAGCAAGGCCGTTCAATAGGTAAATTGGTGATATATTGGTTCATTCAAAGAACAAATATATTTGTACAGTTGTATAGGTACGGGCATAATCTATTGAGCCACTTGTAAGTTTATAAAGAAGCCCCAGCTTACTACTTGACTACCTACAGTACTTGTGAGGTTTATTCAACGTTTACATGTAAACTGGTGTCTTTCATTACACCTTTTTCATTTCTGATCAGTGTACATTGAGGACCTTGAATCTTTCCTACAATTTCGTCTATAAAGTCTTTTTACATAAAAAATAAATTTTTGTATTTATTTCGTCTAGCTGCTCCTCAGTTGTACTGACTCACCCTTTTGACATGCAACGATTCATCCGACCAGCAAACAGAATTCTCTTCTCACTTAGCCATCGGGCAGTAACAAATAAATTGCCCATTCGGCCACTTGGATCTCTACCACATTTCATAGCTACTAATTACCAACCTCAGTCACAATTCTTTCATGTCTGGAATCGGCACAATAGAGACGCTCCAGCCAAAGGCACTCCATCAAACGAAACGATCTCGGAAACCACAGAGGAACAAGTAGATCCTAAGCACCAAATGCTTATTGGTTTCACCTGCAAGGTGTGTAATGAACGCTCTCACCATGTTATGTCCAAGCTTTCCTACACCAAAGGTGTGGTCTTGATAGAGTGCCCAGGATGCCAGAATCGCCACCTCATTGCCGATAATTTGGGATGGTTCCGAGACGGAAAAACAACAGTTGAGGATTTGGTTAAGGAGAAGGGCGAAGGAATTCGTAAAGTGATTGTTGCGGAAGACGGCTCTGAACATGGGGGAAACTTGATGGAATGGTTACCAGACATTGTCGCCGACGAAAAGGACAAGAAAGAACGCGCTAAAGCTGAAGCCGACAAGCTCAAGCAAGAAGAATAATGTTAGCATCAAATTATGACCATGTTGAGAATGGTCAAACTATTCATAGATATGACTTTTCAGACGCTGCTGATATGTAAATATAGACGAGATGCCAGAAAACTGAACCCTTGTTGTTTGATCAATGTATACTTGAAGTCGTTAGACACAGCAATAATGTTTATTCTTTTAAATATTCCATTATACTCGCATTTTGTATACATGTACTACGTCCAGGTGGCACTCACAGCCAGGTAATATAATCTCGTAAATATTCCAATCAAAAGCTGACAATCAGCTCTGTCAGTTACTCCTCCATGCCCGCCGAGCGCACGACCAAAATCCTTGACTTGGGATGCCCGTTTAATTGCACTGGCAAGTAGGCCACCGAATGGAGCCACAAATGATGCAAAAAGGCCAAATACCAAGGCGTGAATTTGAAAAGTGTTATAGTGCACTGTAAAGGATATGTTTACACTCAACTAGGAGTGGCAAGTCAGAAGTAGACAATGGAGGCTTGTGCGGTGGCTATATAGCGTACCATGGTACTCATAATTGATTTCAGGATTTCAGGGAGTATATCGATTTCTTTTGACGTCAGTACTGCAGATGGCAAGCAGGTTGGTTTGTGCCAGGTTGTCACTCGCAGGCTCTATACAGGCACTTCAATCAGCAAACCCTGAGTGCTCATACAACTCTGAATCACAAAATCAACCTCACCGTTACTGGGCAAAGCATATACCCATTTCGTGCTAGTAATTGAGATAACTACATAATATCTTTCAAGGTTAGTACTATAAATTTGTTTTAGTACCAAAAGACAAAAGCGTACCGGGAAAGAAACTGCAAGTGTTATAATAGCTGCACCTATGAATCCTTCTAACGTCTTCTTCGGCGATAGTCTGCAAAGCTGGGTCCTACCGAAAGCTCTTCCGCATAAGAATGCAGCTATATCGTTACACACCACCAGCACTACAGGTAAGGTATACCTTGACAGATATTTGGATTAACACTGGACCGGAGGGTGAGAGATTGATTTGATAGGCGCTTACCATATTAAACCAGTCAAAATATTGCGGATGACAAAGTACGTTTGAACAATAGTCCATAGTGTTACCATATGCGTCCAACAAAACCGTTGTAACTCAAAATGACATGAGCCCATGTTCATAGCATGTACAGATCGGATAAACCCTAAAAACACTAGTGTAAGTTTAACCATTGATCGTCTTTGGACCTATCATTCAACAACATTCACCATAGCAGTATGCACAAAAAATTGCAAAGGTGTACCAGTGCCAAATTTTGGCCGATAATAAACTTCCTAAGCCAATTTCTGAGAAATGCGAGAGTATGGCATCGGGTACGATATAAAATGCTGCAATTGTATAGAAATACCTGTAATTTATGATGAGTCTGAAAGAATCATGGATTCTGCTACACAATAGAACTAACAGATTAATCCGTACCAGCTTATCCAAATATATCTGCTCTGGCTTTCGCTATCCGATTTGAAAGTAGGTAGATTAAGCAACTCCTATGGTAAGCCTTTCGTTTAAATTGAGTCATAACCGATTCAACTTATTATGTTTTTACTTGCCTGTACGACCTTGGTTTCAACTAAGATTAGAAACGCTATTAGTACCATCGGTCCAAGCATGACAATGATGCTGAACACTAGTACTAGCAAGATTGTGATAGTGGTTCTATCAAGAAACTGTGATGATAACATATGTGTATATCTTGATTGGAGACTAACATTTCCTGATATTTATAGGAATAACTTTGCCAAGGTAAATACGGCTCATAAAGGAGGCATGACGATACCCTTTCCGCAAAATGGATAATTGTACAAAATTGCACCAATACGTAACCATGTATCTAATTACAACAACAATACTTGCTTGTTTGCGAAATGTTGAGAGTAATTCCGATTATTTCAGGCATATCAATGATACCTTTAGTTCTTGGTATACTTAGTACTGAGCGCCACGGATAGCACTCCTTTATCTGTTGCTGAGTATGTTGCGTTCTGGCAGCCACGTGGAACTGAGTGAAAGGTAGACCATATCTATTGGCGAGAGCGTTATGTTCAGAATATACTGTAGATACAATATTGAATAATTTCTTATCTTTGAAATGCCCGTCGTGTTTAGCAAGTCGAGCTTTGGTCAGGTTTGGATGGCAAAATTGCAGCTGTCAATTTTTTTGGTGAGTCAACATTCATACAGTGAGTGCGCTCAGCTGAGCCACCAGATATCCAATTTTTATTTTTTTTATTTTTTTTGGTGGTGGCCGATAGTGTGATCGATACGTCTCTTTTTTTTATATACGCGTAAATCATGGACGACTTAATTCCACTTTTCGTCAAGGTCGGCCTGACTGAACAGAAAGCTAAAGATACTGTCAAGAACAAAAAGCTAGCTCCCACATTCGAAAAAGTTATCTTGGAATCCGGCAGTGTAGATGGATGCAGCAAGGAAACCGGCAATCTACTCTATTTCCTAGCATCCAAGATTACCAAGGACGCTGAAGTTCATTTGCCATTCCTTTCGAGAAAGATTGCTTATGGCGATCTAAAAACCACTGAGCAAGTCTCTGGTAAGTTAATTGAACGAAAAACTGGACATACCGAGATTTCCGAATCTGATCTTACTCACCTCCCTTCGATTAGCTGCCATTGCTTTCGTGGATGAAAAGCTTCCTCCACTTGACGAATCTGCTTTCAACGAAGAAGCTGGTGTTGGTTTGTATACTGCTATATTATATCATGGATGTTGATCCTTCGTATACTAATCCGAGAACTTATCGTAACACAGGTATCACAGTCACTCCTGAGCAGATCAAGGAAGCCATCGCCTCATACATTGAAGAAAATAAGAGCAATATCGAAGAGAATCGATACAGAACTCTTGGACCTTCACTGGCAGCAACTAAAAAACTTCCCGCATTGCGTTGGGCTGATGGCGCTGCTGTTAAAACCGAGCTTGAATCTCAGTATCTCGCACTTCTTGGTCCTAAAGACGAACGAGATGCTCCTCAGAAGAAAAAGAAGGAACCCAAGCCAGCGGTAGCAGCAAAGGCTACAGTTGAAGAGGCAGCAAAATCAGTAGACCCAGCCACCAGTCTCAAAAAGATGTTCTTTGAAGGAGAAATCTCGAACTTGCACAAGCCTGGTGGCAACAAACAAATCAATCCAGAGTTGATGAAGAAGCATCTGGAAGCTACTGGTGGAAAAGTTGTCACTCGTTTCCCCCCAGAACCAAATGGTTACCTCCATATTGGTCACGCTAAGGCCATCAATGTCAACTTTGGCTACGCAAAATCTCACAATGGAGTTTGCTATTTGCGATATGATGACACCAACCCAGAGGTACGAAAGCAATGATTCATGGTCAAAATCGAATTTTCATTTGTTATTCTGACATTCCGCTTTCTGAATAGGCTGAAGAAGAGAAGTACTTTACCTCTATTTTGGACACAGTGAGATGGCTTGGATTCGAACCCTTCAAGATCACCTACTCCAGTGATTACTTCCAAGATCTCTATGATTTGGCTATCAAGCTTATCAAGAAGGGATTGGTACGATTATATTTTTTATTATTATTACAAAGGGCTTCTTCCGTCATGACATTGGAGTTTCTCAATACTCACTCTTATGTCTGTTCAGGCTTATACATGTCAGTGCACCGGAGAGGAAATTGCAGCTCATCGTGGAGGTGAAAACAGAGGACCGCGCACTGCCTGTGTGCACCGTAATCGACCAATCGAGGAAACACTTGAACAGTTCCAGATGATGAAGGATGGCCGTTTCAAAGAAGGTGAAATCACTCTGCGTATGAAGATGGATTTGGAAAACGGTAACCCTCAATTCTGGGATTTGATTGCCTATCGCATTCTTTACACCCCACATCACCGCACTGGCTCCCAGTGGTGCATATATCCTACCTATGACTTCACGCACTGTCTTGTTGATTCGCTTGAAAACATTACACACTCTCTTTGCACATTGGAATTCCGTCTTTCCCGAGAAAGTTACTATTGGCTTTGTGATGCTGTTGAGGTGTACAAGCCAGTGCAGTGGGAATACGCTAGATTGAACGTTACAAATACCGTCATGTCCAAGCGTAAGATTCTCAAGATGGTCAATGAAAATTATGTGAATGGATGGTAAGAGAGTTATACAAGGACTGCAGTGTAATGTAGTGGAAATTGTTTCTAACCGTTCCTTTTTGGTCAAATTTTACAGGGACGATCCAAGATTGTTCACTCTTGTTGGTATTAGACGACGTGGTGTACCTCCCGAAGCTATCAACAACTTTGTTGCTGAATTAGGTATCTCATTGTACAACGCCCAAACAGATGTTATTCGTCTGGACAATCACACTCGTGATTACCTTGATCGCACTGCTCCTCGACTGATGACTATTCTCAAGCCAGTCAAGGTGGTGATTGAGAATCTTCCTAATGATCATTTGGAGATGTTGACCATTCCCAACAAACCCCGTGATCCGGCCATGGGTGAACACACCGTTCCCTTCACCAACACTGTTTATATCGAAGCTGCCGATTTCCGTGAACAAGACTCTCCTGATTATTACCGTCTTGCTCCTGGAAAGACTGTTGGCTTGCTTCATGTCAAGTGCCCTATTACATGTACCTACGTGATGAAGGATGCTAATGGTAACATCACTGAAATTCGTGCCCGATATGAAAATGGTGAAGGTGTCAAGAAGCCAAAGACATACATCCATTGGGTTGCTGACTCTCCCGAGCATGGATCTCCTATCAAGCTGGATGAAGTCAGATTGTATGAGATTCTCTTCAATCACGCTAATCCTTCCGACAAGACCTTGGTTCCTGGTGGATACCTTTCTGACATCAATGAGAACTCTATCTCAATAGATACTGGTGCTATTGCTGAGGTTGGTCTTTGGGATCATCTCAAGGATTGGATCCAGAAGACTGGTGGAAAGGATTTGGAAAGCGCTAGATGGCAATTTGTTAGGAATGGTTATTTCTGTCTCGACAAAGATACCGAGCTGGATATTGAAGCTGCCAAGAATGGCAATGTCAGAGATGCTGCCAAGAAGTTGGTCTTCAACAGAACAGTCACTCTTAAGGAAGATTCAAGCAAAGATGATGCTGCTGTTAGGAAGGGAGGTATTGTCGACTCCAGAAAGAAGCGAGCATAAAGTAATGAGGATGGTCTATTGACCGAGTAGATAAATGTAGATTAATAATTGGTCGAGGCTCTGTTTTTTCCCCAAGTTCCCATCTCAACATCATCTTTATTTTTTACTGCTGTTATTTTTGATTGACATCCTTTGGTATCTTTCCTTAAACTCTCAATTCAAAAAGAAAGTGCTTATAAAGAAATATGATGTATAGACCTTATCTGTGCTTATATCACTGAATGGATATTTTATTACAATATCAACAAAACTATACAATCTATCTAGGTTATATTAAGGAGTATACAAAAAATGGCATGATATAGACAAAAACAAATTCATATGAGCTCAGTGGATGTACTGTAACCAGCAGCACAGGCTCAATGAGCTCGGGTAGTATGAGCATTGGCCCTAGAGTGAATAAGTTGTCCCTGTGACAGGGTATTCATAATACAAGGTGTCCTTCATCATCTCCGTTTCAAGCATGACATTATAGAGCGGCAAAATTTTGCCGTTCCAAGAGCATTTTGAACATTCATATCGTACTCGCATATGACTGGGTTTTCCAACTCGGACATTGAGTAGAATGAGCTGTGTTTCAGATCGTGTGAGCTGTACAGAGCCTTGTGATTTACATCTTGGGCAAGGATGGCCCTGGTGTTCAAGTGAAATTTTCTTATCAGCTCCACCAACGATGACGAAGCTAGGCATAGTAGGCTGGATAGATTCAAACGATTGTAAAAAGAGAGAAATGGCTGAGGCAGTGCTGGTGAATTGCGTGTCCAAAACTGCTCGCCCTTTTATATGTTTGCGGTAGCATGAAAGGTCAGCAGGATTATTGTGGAGATACAAATTGGGTTCTGCCGAACAAAACGTAGCGCCACGTTATGTTCATCCTTTTAATAAGAAAAGAACTGGGCCTCGACAAATGCTATTTACAAGCCAAAGGCGAGTCTGTGCTGCACTGATGTCGCTACACTTGATTCAATACTAACTAGGACCACCATATTCTCTTCAATTCTAACAAAAATGATATGCAATAAAAATTTTGGATCGTCTCAGCTGCGGTTTTCTGCCGCAGATAGATTAGAAATTCTTGCCAAGTGACTGTTTCTAGTTTTTCGCCAAGTCACTGTCAGGTCGCTTCGCAACCGACGCATTTCCTTTCTTGGTAAATTGGCTCTAGCTAAACTAGGCAACCGAATCTCTGAACCTCGCCAAAGCCGTACGCACCTCCCTTTTATTGAAATAGTCGTCTCAGCGATTTATTATGGTAGAATGGCGGTTGGACCTAGAACGATTTGATTGAATAAAGGTACAAAAGCACAAAACCCTTATATTGTGGAATTTATGTATTCGACGATACCGTGTTAAGGATTCCTGCAATTCAACTACTGTGGTAAAAAATGGCGAGCGTGTGACTGAGATGTTAGCCCCATGCCCCTCTGCTGATTATGCAATTTATGGCATGACGAATACCAACGTATTATTGGTATCCCACACATATATACGCATTATTGATACCTTCCTTGCGTCGAAATGATCGATTACAAAACGTCGTTAGAACTTGATCACAAGTTTGAAAACATCTAAAATACCTAGTTCCATCGGCTCTTACGATATTTGAGCTTTCACCTGGCTCTGAAGGCTATATATGACTATGCGGCCTTTATTTTAAAAATCACGCATACTTAATAGGAAAGTGAGAAAAACTGTAGAGCACAATATAAATTTTTCTTCTCAACATTATTAACATTATCAGTCAGCGTAAACATATGGATAAACTCTGGAATAATGATAAACTGAGGCCAAGTTAAACACCATTTATGTGCTTCATGTCGGACAACTTTTTCATCATCATTTATGATAACTTAGTAACTTTAATAACTACCAAACAGTCAAATATAGCTACTGACAGTAAGGCCTGCCTGAAATTGTTTTCGAGGCGTTTTAATGTCCGGAAAAGGTAGTTAACCCATCCGTTTGCACTACATTTTTACCTTCACCGACATGATCGACGCTGTCCAAGATATTATTAACTTTGTACATATGTGTATCGTCTTACAAAAATCAAGAAACCACGGCCAAACGTCAATAGATTATAATATATCCCTTTCTCATCATAGCATTTGAACCGACGGAGAACGAGAATATCGTCATCGAATTCGTTAATTGCCAATCGGGTTCACCGTATCTAAAACTCATCATATTAAAAAACAAACCCAGTCAAACTATTGATACTGGAGACTATTAGATAGGAAGAAATGAAATAGAAAAAAAAAAAAATGAAGGATTGGAAGCGCTTGAGAACATGATATTTTCGCTAACTGGATATGTTACCGACTGGGGTAGTCTTAAGCCACATGAATATGTCTTGACGAAAAGAGTCGAAAGGCATGAGAAATTTTGCGCATTGAATGAAAAAAAATGGTCAGACTAATTTCTTCGAATTGTCAGATTTCTTTACTGTTTTTGGGTTTTGGTGACGTCCATCTGATGGCCATAATAGCGCCAGGGAAAAACTGCCTAAGAATTAAAAATCGTTATCTTTTGCACACGTATCAAAATATTTGCACTTATTCCTTTACTCACCATTTGAGGCAGCCAATCCCAGACGGCGCAATATAGGCAATCAGATTGATGATACCCAAAACAAAGGTTAGTGAAATGATTTTCAAATGACGATAACGGCCGCAAATGAACAATAGTCATGCGCTTCCAAATCATTACGAACACTATGGTGGTTTTGGACGATGTTAGCGGGCATCATGAATGGGTCTTGCTGGGTGGCCACGCCACATAGCTTCACCGGAGCGTGACATTTGGAGCATATTTGGCTGGTATTGAACTCCCTGATGTTTAAGACCGCTGCATTATGGACTTTCTTGAGACGATTTTCGAAATGTGACGATATTGTAGGTGACGCTCTGTAACCGGGTGATGAAGAATTGAATTTGCCGGCTCCATACGCAATGATAGTATTACTGGGATCGTCACCAAGCATTGACTTGCAAATTTGATCAATGGTTTTGAGGCGATGTATATACACCTTCCATCTCATATGCTTCGTTTTTCTTGTGGAGTTGATGTTGAAGATTCGATGGAGATGATTTGAAGCAAAAGTTCTTTGCATACAGCTGAGTGTAGCAGCAGCATAATGCGTTTTCATGGTGGGCGATTCTAGCAGCCACTCGGAAACACCAGCCTCCCGAAGCTGGCTTTCCTTCTTGTCCTTTCTTTCGTTCGCTTTGATGCGATGGTGGTATTCAGCTGATGATGATTTGAATGACCAGTGTTTATTGTCATCGTCCAATTTTGATGCTGTAACAACGTTTTTCCTGCCTGGATCGACACCAACCCAATGTAGATCGTGTTCACCGGCTCTACCTTGAATGTTTTGGTAAACTCGGGCTAAGCGCTCTTCTTTTGCCTCCGCGAGCCTGTTCACACGCTCTGTACTTGTTTCGTTCGGACGTATTATAATCCACTTCCAACGAAAAATGTGAACACTTGCACCTACTCCGTCGGTATCAAGCATGTAGTTGAAGCATGGTGTTCTTGTGTCCCTGTTAAGAGTCTGGACAGTAAGTTGAAGTGGATACAAAAAAATTCTTCTCGTCTAGCGCTAGACTGCACCCAGGCTCAGGCCAGTTCCTCGGTTACTACCTAGCAGCTCGTACAGCACTCTTGTGTTGATGCGCATATACTTTGCATTATGATTATATATTGGTACGAGAGTATATATCTTGCAATGCCAAGCGGTGAGAAGAATATTCAGACTGTACATTCGCTGCACTTTTGCTTGAACTGTAGTGTTATTCTGGATAATAGGATTGATGTAACGCTGCCACTCTTGCCTAAAAAGCTCCATTTCGTCGGCATCGTCTTCATTGCCATCTTGTTGTCCAATAAAATAGTCCCATATTTCTATAGAGAGTTGTCGTGATTGAGTTTCCGGTAGACCTCGATGCATTAAAGATTGCTTCACCCAGAGTTTGTTCATGGATTCATAGTGAGTATTGATATGTGTATTTATGTTCGTCACATAGTTTTGGACGATGTACCAAGTGACTTGGCTTGATGCTTGAGCACTGTTGATAACATAAGACCCTATAACAGTGCGGAATAGAGTGCTATACGTTGTTGTGAGATCATCCGGTACGTAATCGTGATAGTTACGAGCCGGCAAGGTATCCTGGACAAGTCGGAAAAGACGGCGAATCCAGGTGGGATTGAGGTCAGGAAATACCAAATTATTTTCAATGACCCGCTGAATATGCAGTTGAAGTAATCTGGACACTTGATAACATATTTTTGTGACATGATTGACAACATTGTGAACCATGTTCTCCAATGGCGGTGTGTTTAGAATTTTCCGAAAACCACATTTGTACACCCTATGTTCTTCGATCCATTTTCCACGTATATTGGCATTCTCTGGTAGGCCCGGAGGTTCGTCCCCAGGTTCAACATTTGGTGCTGCGCTTTTTGTTGCGGGAACACCTGGAAGTAGCTTCGGTGGTGGTGAGCCTTTCCATGTGGTGGTTTGTACAAAGGGCACGACTTGTGGGAGCTTCTTGTATGGCCATATTGCTTGCAGGCCTTGTGGTATTTTCGCGGTTGTCCATCTGTGTAAAAGTTGGTATGTATAGGTTTATTAGTAAATCTCTATTTTACAGCGCGGATTTTACAGCATTTGCATGAAATTACCTTGTGCGGATGTGGAGGCAGATGTGGGGGCAGTAGAAACAGTAGCAGAGGAGGAGGAAGTTGGTACTGTGTTATGTACCGTTAGTACAGTACTCAGCAATAGGGCAGATCATAATGACATTTGCGTTAAAATACCTTGTGCGGATGTAGAGGCAGATGTGGATGCAGTAGAAACAGTGACGGAGGAGGAGGAAATTGCTACTGTGGTTTGAACAGTTAGTAACCCATGATAGACAGATCATTATGGTATTTTCATTGATATACCTTGAAATAGTGTGGAAGTAGATGTGGACGTAGAAGAGGTGTCGGTAGAAATGGTCATTGGTCTGTCGAACAAGATCTTAGCTAGAGAAGAAGTGTTGACGATTCTGAAGGAATTGTAAGTTGTGTCTTACCATCAACCTGACGTTGTTTGCCTATTTCCTATCGCTGTCTTGGATTGGTGCCTTGATCACTTGCAAGTGCGGGTACGATGGAAGCATCATTGTCAATATGAGGATTCGTATATGATGGACCTGCCGACAGAAGAATTAGCTGTGAAAATAACTTTACAGAACTCATAGAGCCGGGAAGCTTGGCCAGTTTCAACGACTCGAAGATTTACCTTCATCACTTCCTGTCTTTTTTCGTTTCCTCGAGGTTCCTTTAGCCGGCGAATTGGACCTCTTCATGCTTGAACCCCAGTAGTATCTTCATTCTTGATCAGTCGTAGAAAACATATAGTTGTTAGATGATTGAGGAGGAGGGTTACATAAAATGCTATTATGTCAGTTACCGGAAACAGAAAAAATATTGAATATAGTTTCGAGGCAAGACCAATGAATGTGAAATATTACATGTCGAAAGCTATCTAGGTTGTAAAGCGATGAAAAGGAAAAGAGATAAAGGAAAAGAGAAAAATGAAAAGAGTACTGACAGCAAAATCAAGGGCGCCATTTTATTTCGAACAATGACCCTTTTTTCGAACTTTGAATGCCTTTATCATCCCTCTTTGACAGACAAACCAGAAATATTTCAAATGCATATATAGAAAAAATTATCAACTTTCATCTTATGCCAATAAACCTGTTACATATTATACAACTTTTGGCAAGAAAAGAAATCAAAAAACTACATTGTTGCCGTTATATAGTCACATGACTTCACACTACAATGTCAACAACGCAATCAATTTTCTATATTCCCTATGCTGCTCACTTTGATTTGTACCTATTTCCCACTATATCAGAGCAAATTAAGCTATAATAAACATTAGATGGCCTTTGTCTCTCAACTAGCTTCACTATCAAACATCCCCAGTTTATCTCTGGTTACACGTCTTAGGCAATTCAGAGCCGCAGAGCCGGGCGCAAAATGCGGTGCACACTACAGGGAGGCAAAGTTCTGTATCTGGGTGATATGCTTGAATGCTTTTACTCTCTGGTGCCTTCTACGTGAGGCGCAGACTGACAATCTGATCGCGTGGCCACTCGGACCTCATTGGCTGTCTTCTTTATTGCTTTTCTACCTCTTTAACATAAATGGGGTTTTGGCACACCTGGTTGTCCAAAATGTCTGTATATATTCCCATCTCATAAAATCGACGAAAAATCGAACGATTGATACTCGACTATTACTAGTAACTCTTTGTTCATCCCTGTTGTTGACAATGTCACAAACTACTTCTTCTCGTGTTCCAATTCCTAAGCGACCTGTTCTGATCGTGAAAATCGACCATCAGGAGCCTCTACTCTGCTTCCTGACATTCTGTGGGATCCTCTAACTGAACAAGGAACTCGGACGACTTCCCATCTATCTGGTATCGGCTCTGCTCTGGATGATCCATCTCCTTCTTGGTACGCCAATGCTCTCTCTGCGCACACTGCCTCGTTGATGCCGCTGGCTTCTCCTCCGAAGAACTCTGGCTTAGGAACGGAAGACCTACTGCTTTCATTGTTACCTTTGATGAAGCCGCTAAAGCAAATCAAAGGAACATTTCACATTGTATGAACATCCTACCTACTTGTTTGACTGGTCTGTCTAACTTGTGGTTTCATGAGTTCCTCTTACAAAACGTTTATCTTCAAAGCTTCCGGGAAACTCCTGCTACCTCTGGCCACACTTTCGAGCACTACTTTTTGAAATGATTTGTCACTCCTGATCTTCTGCGTAGTTTTCGCAAGCTGGTAAATGACAGGAAGTAACTGATACATGAAGACGGTGTAGAATACTACAAAGACAAGATCGAATTAATCAAAAAGGCTGACCCTTACAAATCTTGAGATGAGCCCATGCGTATTCAGATGATGATCGAGAATCTTCGTCCTGAACTGGGTACCATAGACTCCAATAAAAACCCTGTTACCCCTATACTAAATTCTAGATCTGTCAATGCTATTATCCCCACAAATTCTGGTTCTAATATTCCGTCTGAAGATACCGCCATGGATGAAACTATTGCTGTTGAGGCTGGTCCTTACCACTGCTCCACCTAGTTCACGTTCTATGCCTGTTGTTACACCGAATACCCCTACTGTCCATACCACTTCGAAACACTCCACTCCTGTACGTACTTCTCCTCATCAATCTGGTAGTACTACTGCTAATACCGGTACTACTTCTACTCCTCAACCTACTTTTACTGTTCCCTCTCTGTCTACTGCTATGTTCCCACTGTATCTAAACACGCTACCGTTCCCGTTCCAAATCCCCTGTTAATCTGTCTATGCTAAGCTCTCTACTTCTTCTTTGTCAAAGGGAAACAGCCATCATTTCATGCTGACCAATTCCGGCTATATCGACGCCGACCGAAAGCTACCCATCGCCACCGTTTTGTTTATTAACGTTAATGACTTACTAAATTTTTCCTATGTCAATCTAGCCAGATTATGTTTAGACATTCCTTTGACTCCTTGTGTTTATGATAATTTATGCTGCTATACCTTGTACATTCCTTTTACTACCCTTTCTTCCTGTTTCGTCTGGTCCTTTCTTCCTTTCTCTTTCTCCACCCTCTCACTCCTTTACCTATGTTTCGAAAATCAAACTCTTGCTAGTTTGTATTTTCGAGGGGCCTCATGTTATATAGACACCTGACTTCACCCTAACAATGCCATCAATTATCTATGCCCTATGCAGCTCACTATGATCTGTACGTATTTTCCACTACATCAGAGCAAATTAAGCTATAATAAACTTAGACGGCCTTTGTCTCTTGATTACTGACTGAATTGTTAAGCTAGCTTTAATATTTCTGACTCTTACTTACCGCAACCCAATAAACCTTCCAATCACCCTGGTCTTAGTCGAGATGATTGCATACTTCTTTCCTTCTTTGTTGTTTTCTGTCTCCAGACTTTGGCGGGTTATCTGTCGGCATCTCATCTAGCATCACTATTAAGCATCCCCAGTTTATCTGATACACGTCTTTGGGCAATTCAGAGCCAGGCGTGACTGCCTCCTTTATGAATCTCTATACAATATTACTTTGGGCTGGAGCGGACTTTATTTCTTTGTAAGCAAGCTCCAAGCATTGAATTGCGTATCAATTTACAATATATAACCCACATATCCAGACTCTTTAATTAATATACTTCTGAATAGCCTGTTCTGTCTTCTCACAGGTTAATATCTTCTCGCTTGCACATTGGAAAGAATGACAACGCATGACGAATCCATGCTTGACAGTCAGCTCGTGTAACCGTTTGGACAGACTCACAAATACGGTCACTCAGTCGATCGTCAGCAGTCAATGCATTTCGCCCTACACCAGCCTTTACTTTTGACCAAAATTTTTCAATAAGGATTCAAGAAGGGAGAATATGGAGGAAGATACAAGCACTGGTAGCCTCGGCTCTCGACTAGCTCACGTACCTTGGCTGGAGTGTGTAAAAGAGCATTGTCCATTACTAGATAATGCCCCTTCATATTGTTCCTATCTAGCACGTCCATCACATTAGCTATATAAGCTAGAAAATGCTCAGTCCTTGTTCCAAATCGACCACTTACCACCGTCGCCCTCGTGTCATTTGCCTTTCTCTTCTTGGATATTGATACCGCTTGCGATTTCCTCAAAGATACATCCATCACCCCTGCTTGCGATATGGCGCCCAAGATAGTTATAGTAATACCCTTTGCCGTGGGCACGATACCCTTGGCTGGTGTTCCTTTCCGAGAACGACCGTAATTTCGCTGAGTATGGAGATTGAATCCTACCTCATCGATGAACACGCAGTTCTTACCATAATCTAGCTCAGGAGTCGCCTCCAATTCTTCATTTCTTTCCCTTCGCAATCTGAGCACACGGTCGCCCTTTTCTTGTGGCCGGCAGTTTTCTAGTTTTTGAGTGTCAACTTGCATTTCTGGACCAGGTGCCTATGTAACGCAGATATTGCTATCGATAGTTCCGGGAACGCTTCATAAAGGGCTTTTCTAATATTTAATAATACAGCTGTCGGGTGCTCGTCAACATAGCCTATCAGGAATTGTGAATGACACTCTGTTAGCTTAGCCTTACGTCCAGCTCCTGGTATGCTACCTCTTGCTGGCAAAGGTCCTTCCTCATCGCCATTATAATTTTTGTTGTAGTGTTGCGCTGTCCTAATGTTGATCCCAGTCAAAAGGGCGGCGTCTTTCGCAGTCTTACCCTACTAGATCACACATTCAAACAATTGCTCAATTTGATTTGCGGTGCATCGTCGATATGGCCCTCTTGGTTTTCGTGTACGTACCTTCTCCGCGTACGATTCAACTGCTACTGTGGGTGCTGCTTATGGTACCTGTTGCGGTTCTACAGTAGTATCAATATTCATCAAAGTTGTCAACGGTACCAGAAAACTGTCACCGATTGCATCTTCCTCCTGTGTGTCCATCGGTTGGCTTAACTCATCCAACAATGTTTTCACATTTTGCATGTTAAACACTGTTAAGGTAGAGTGTTCAGCTTCACACAAAATCATGTTTTCGACTTCAATAGAAGCAATATTATTGTGTCCCATGTTGTATGCTCATTGCACATGTGATCGTAATGCGTATATTCAATTTTCTTTATATTTCTGGATTTGCTAACTGTTAACGATTGGGCAAAACAAAGAACAAGGCCGGTGCAGAAGTTCGAATGAGTGTAACAACGAGGCTGGTGACTTTAGTCACACCACGTATGAACTCTATAATGTGATTGTTACACCAGACCATATATACTCCATGGTTGCCCTTAAATGCAATGGCCTCAGCCACAGCATAAATTCGTCGTGGGAATACAAGGGTAGATTGGAACAGGGCTTTCCCAGCACTCGTCATGACACAAATTTCAGAGTAAAAAGATAACGAATGAGTATAAAGGTATCTGAATTTTTATTATGCCTTCAAGAGCTCAATTACAGGTATCAAAATACACCATTCCAAGCTTCATGAGCTTCGCACCCATAAGATTATAAACCGTCTACCCAAAATATTTCATTTTTAAGTAATATATGACCACTCTAACCACTGTGATGGTACCATAGCATCATTTACAATGTTTACATTAAGTTTGAGTGTTTAATATCTCTATTTAATGCACTATTGAATGCTTAGAACTTGTTTTGATGTCGTTATTGGCATAATTTGAAAATTTCGATTAATTCTACAGCTTGAATATTATTGAATGGTCTCACCAACATCGTAAGGGGATGTAGCTCAAATGGTAGAGCGCTCGCTTAGCATGCGAGAGGCACCCGGATCGATGCCGGGCTTCTCCACTCTTTTTTTTTTTCCTATCGCTATTTTCGCGGAAAGCAAACGGTTATTATCACTTTTTCATTTCTTGGTTTTCTTATTTAAAATTGTCATCTGTAACTGTCATGATAAATAATCATTCGTGGAAGATATACTCGATATACTCGATGTCAAGAGCGATAAATTTGTCAAAGATGACAGAGGCTGAAATTTTTTTAAGTTGCTGATACTTGATTATGCACGCCTATTCAAATGTTTTTGTTTCAGCAAACCCAAGGGCCAGTTGGTTGAAAAAACGCCTAATTTTTTTCCTAGCTCAATAGTGGTTTTATATTTCTTTTCCCCAATTATTTTTTTCTCACACCGAAGTTACTTGTATCTCTTCACTCTACTAAGATGTATATCCCAACTGTGATTCGTAACACGTTGGTCCGCCAACGTGTAGCCTCCGCCTGCATTAAGCGATTCGAGAGTGGCACTCCTACCGCTGGGGCTGTAGCCCAAACAAGAGACTTTGGTGAGAAGGAGCGAGCTGTTGAGAACCAGTGGGCTCGAATGCACGTCGGTAGCATCTTGAATTGTTTGTATGTGTGGTATGGTTGATTTGATTGCTAAAAGTTTGGTATTCTAGGACGCTGAAAAAATCAAGGCTTTGAAGGACTTGCTCCATAAGCAAAGCGAGGCGACAAAGAAACTTGAGGAAGAAATTGCAAATATCCGCCGCAAAGTTTCTTCCTAATAACTTCAATATAGCTCCAAATTGTAATGAAAATTCCAAAGAAATGTTGTGCATATACTTTGTGGATATTTCAGCTTTGCACCCTGGTCATGGCTGTTATGATTGTCTCAAACCCATTGAAAGACAGAATAAAACTGATTTGAATCATTATATAACGAGGTGGCATTCTTGTATGCATACATTAACTAAAATCTCTTTCTTTCTTTTTTCTTTCTTTCTTTTGGCTTTCTTGTGTTGTTTTTGATAAGGAAATGCACAAAATTACATTGAAACTGGAAGAAAATGAAATGCAAAACAGAAAAGAAATAAAACACATCGACGAAAAAAAATATTTACAATTCAAACCATAAATCCAGAAAGCAAAGTGAAGCAATATATCTTAGGATAACCCAGTACGGTCGAGATCAATTGAGGGGTAGCATTAAGAAGGTAGTGAAAGAAGACTAGTACGGCAGCTTGGTTGATAGGTTGGTAAATAAGTTGGTAATAGTTAGTGAGCTTAAAAAGAAAAGAGTCGGGCAAAGTGTACTCGCTCCCGGTACACAGATATTCAGGCACGTCTTTAAACCAATGGACTGGTGGTCGATGATTGTAGTGAACTCAGAGTCGACGTATCTTCACCTTCTTGCATTGGTGTGATATCTTGTAACGTGGAGGGAGTGGAGCAGTCCATAGATGCAGAACCTAGCCGTTCAGAGTGATCGTCCGACTCGTCAAGTCTTGAGCTGGGATGGGCTCTCTTAGAACCGCTACGAGTCATTTCTTCTTTGTCAGAACGTTTTCTCTTTCGCTTGATCTTATTCACAACTTCATGCCCATGCGAGTCTATGAAAGACTCAATCTTTGTTCGAAGTGCAGCATTGACCGTTTGAATCTTTCTAGAAGATTGCGTTTCTCGATCCACAATATGGTGTGTAATCTAAAAAATAAAATTGAAATTGGGAGTTAGAAATACCGTACACTGAATGATTGTAATGCATAATCACCTATTACATACTTTGCGGGCCAGCTCCTTGAACAATTCTTTATCACCTTGCCATAACGACTTTTGTTTTGAGCTCAAGTATTTGGTAACGACTTTGCCGACCTAGATTACATTCCAAGGGTTCGATTGATCAGCAGACATCATCACACTTCAGCATACTACTATATGTTGTTCTTACCTCCTTTTTGAGTTCCACCTCTGACATTGTTTTGACAGTGCTACCTGATTTAGGTGCTGATGATGAATGCACTTTGCTACTAGCCTTTGCGGGGCGTTTAACATACGGTTCAGAATTTGCCACTATCATCTTCTTCTTTCGTTCAGCTTCCATGATAGCGGTCGCAACCAAGTTTTCAATCTGGTTTTGGTCTACTCCTTCAATTGAGCTGACTTTTCCTTCGGGAGGCTCCCACTGTGACTGATTAGTCAGGGTATTGTAGTAGTATAAGTTACCCTCTGCAGAATAGGCAGCTTTCCAGTTTGGTGGCAATTTGATGTGATCAGTACTGGTTGAGGAGGCTGCGGCCGCTGCTGCTGTGAATGCTGCTGGCTGCGTCGGAATTTCAGTGGATGGTGAAGAGTAGCGAGACGACTGGGGTCTATTCAAAGCTGTATACGCTTGCATGGCTGCAGGTGCTGTTGGTAAAGCATTATCGTCTAATGGGAATGTAGTTCCTGATCTTGGTGTATCATATCCGTGCTGGTCACTTGCTGCTGCATACATTTCTGTAGAATTAACATAGTATGCGTTGCCCTGATCAACAGTCGACGCTTGGTATGCAGCGGCAGCTTGCGATGCGAGTGCGGCGGATGCGGCTGCAGCAGCTATCATTGCTCTTGGCGCAGTTGGAATAGCAACCACAGGTGGAAATCGTAAACGTCGTTCCAGGTCTTCTAAACTGATATCAAGTGGCAAGTGTTCGTAATAGTCGTCTGAGGGCTCATGAAAGTCGCGACTAGATGCGTATCGTCGTTTTTTGGATTGGGTTTGCAACGTATCGACTTCAGTGATACTGTGATTATCTCCCGCGCCTTCGTCTGATATAATCAAGGTATGAGTAAAAGCGGTGGCTTTTAAAAATGAAGATATATAAACAAGTTATCAATTACCATTCGTATCCTGCACTGTCTCTTTTGGTTGCTCAGTGTATATGCGCTTGGGGATACGGTACACACTCTTCAGTTCGCTCCATTCTTGTAGAAGTTGTTTTGCTCTTTCTTCAATATCTTCGTCTCCATACTGGGTGAATTTAGTCATCACTGCAAACATATCGCTATCTTCAAGTCCATTTCTATTTGCTAATGGCAGCTGCTCAAGTACGGTGAGGACCTAGGGTGCATTAAGTTAGCATTCTGGCATCTTCGCATTTTCTTTTTTCCAAATAAACTTTGATAGTAAACCTTTTTGACAATATCTGTTTCACTTTTCCATTCTCCAAGCCAAAACTTGAGCATTTTCAATCCGTGCAATCGAACGAATCTTTTCAAGATCTCACGGCCATTGGACGTATGGCCATCTGTCAGCTCCAGTCTGTAAAGCAGCTTCTGTACAAGCTTTGACTTGCCAACGGAGCCAAGCATCTTCTTGACAAACATCTGTACTTCATCTGGACTTTGCAAAGGTAGATTGACGACCTTTGCACGATCATAAAGCTGTTCTTTCTTAAGAAGTTTTGTCTTGGCCGCGGACGGAGAGAGGTCGATGGCGTCGATTTCCGCTTCGTCTTCAGATTGTTCGTAATCAGGAGTGACTTGATCAGTCAAGTTGAACTTGGGGTTAGCACCTCCTATAACACCTTTGCAATTAGGTTCGCCACAGTAGCACGGTTGGGCCACAGCTCTGTACAGGAATAGTTAGTGATAGAAGAAAATATTGTATGTAGGCTTTATAATAAGCAGTGAACTTACCCATAGCGTTCAAACTTGTAATCAAATGTGAGCTCTTCACCAGCCTTTATATTTCTGGAGGTAAAGATACCGATACGCATAGTCTTGCCAATAACCCATTTCTGAGTAACGCAATTTGGCCTGCAAGAGTGGTTGATGAATCGAGCTAAACAGCCTTTTCGGGTTGCGTCTATGATCTGCAATTTACAACATAAACAAACATTAGGCTTTACCGAGGGCTACACAATATAAGTGAAATAAGTCATGATTCTAACCTCGTCCGATTTGAGGGTCATAAAATAAAAGTGCTTAACGCCTTCAGTATTATATTCCTTTGTCCTTCTTATAAATTCGCTGTTGGGTATAACTTCTCCAATATATTCCATAATAAATTGATTGCTGAGTTTTTCAAAAGTGGCAAGAGGTTAGAAAATCACGAGGTCGACATCCAAAAAAAAAAATGAAAGTCTATTTACCATTCAAGGTCGGCCAAGGCTCGCAGACCATAACCTTTCTTTTCTGTTCGAATTACATCGACACTCGAATATTGCTGTAGTTGGAAGCGTCTATTTCGACAATATCTCCCACAGGGACAATCGTCTTCCATGCATTCCATAAACATCATGCGATTGATACAAATATCGTCATCACCACAAGCTGCACTGGGGTCGTCGAGGTTTGGTTCATATTTGCATTCGCATGGCATTGACTCTTCTGCAATCGATTTTCCAGTAGCTGAGCCCTTGTATATATTGGCAGTAATGTGCTGATATTTAGTCATGGCTTCTGCTGTGGCACAAGGATAATCTGCAAACGCGGGTTTATCCTCGTCGTCTGAATGTGGTGTTGATTCTTGTTTAATGATAATCGTGTCATTGAACTCTTCTGTTTTTGTAACAGAAGGAGGCATCAGATCACCCAAGAGCGACTCCTTCAGATCTTTCTGATCAAAGGCATCAGTTTCCAGCGCTATGTTAGGTGGTACATATAAATCTGATGTCTCAAAGTTGGCAAGTTCAGTCTTCATCTGATTGGATTCTTCCAATTTGACATCTGTATCTATGTCGCCGTTTACATCCATATCTGAATAATATTGTTGTGGTTGTGGTGGTGGTGAAATATGACCGTTTTTTGGATGGCTTCCCATAGGGTTGGCATCTTGTGATGAAATCATAGAGTCGCTTGGCACAGCAGGATTGACGCTCGCAATTGGAGCTTCAGACGGCGCTTTCCATTCACTGCTGGTATTAGGCCCGACCTGTACTGGAACTGTATTCATGTTGTCAGATGGTGTATTTATTGTCTCTAAGATAGAGTCTGAGCTGTCGAACGCTGATGAAAATTGCTTGCCAACACCAGAGTCTACATACATTTGGTCAACATGAGTTTGTCCAGGATTTCGCCAAGATTGGGCCGTTTGCAATGTAGATTCTGATTGCTGTTCACCAAATCGCCTGTTTATGAGGTCACCGTCTTCTATAATAACAGGTAATCAGTTATAACATGAGCACGACAAGTGATTTGCTCCCGTTCAGGCACGCTCCACTAACAGCTCGTAGTTCACATCGCCTCATTTGCTAGTTTCTGGATCTTGTGATATTACTACTACTGTACAGCTACTTACCAGAATGTTTCAGTGTTGTCAATGAATGTAATCCGTGATATGTCGCAGAGCGTTGACTACAGATTATGAAAGAATTAATAAAATAGTTATGTGATACTGACCGATCTCGAAGAAATCAAAAGTTTCCAATTGGATCACCGTGAAGCTAGCCGGTTGGATCGATTACGCCTACATCCCTACCAAATTTTGAAACCTTATTCACCTGCTATCACCGTTTTGCATAACCAATTCCAAGTTGTCTAAGCTGATTGTTATGCTCTTCCGAAGAATACTAGACTGTAGGAGAGGGAAGGCTTGGAGAAAAAAAAAAGGTGAAAGTGCGGAGAGAAACTACTTTGAAATTTGTCTTTGACCATTTTCAAAAATTTCGTTGTCACAAGTTGCGGAGCGAGGTTCTACCTAACGAAAGGAACAATACCATTTATTTTCATTCATCCAATGAAAAAGCTTCAATTAGGTTTGCAATCGTTTTTAACTTATGTGGACATGACACCGAAAGCTGCGGATTCCCAGTGTCATCGACTTCAGATTTGATGCATTATCAAGAATGGCTGACAGAGACTTTACATTGCTTGGTCTCATGAATTGGTTTCATACTTATTAATTCAGCCTTGGTTTAATAATGGCTTCCGTTCTACCGCAGTAAGTTGAACATATGTATACTGCACATTCAAATACTGTACAACTTCATTTTGATATTACTAACTTGCGTGCAAGACCACATTGTACCAATAGTTCATGAGTATATATCATTCATATAAGATTTCACAGGAAAATAAAATCAATTTCCGTCTATAACGATGTTTATGGAAAACATGATGAAGTGGATAAATATGAAAAAGGTGATACAAGGCAGGGTATGGAAAAACAGAAAAGAGCAAAGGGAAGTGAAAGGGAAAAGGACATAATGCAAAAATGAAAATAAAGGAGAGAGAAATACATATTGTGGAAAGATGTAACTAGTGGTCTGCGTCCCACTTTGCCTTTGCAATGCTCAAGAGTTCGTTGTATTCACCGCTACGCTGGCACATTTGCATGAAAACACCATCTGCCTTGGTCATCAGTGTATATGGATGGTCAAATTCTAGCAAACGTCCATGATCCAGAACAAGAATACGGTCGTAATCAGCGACTGTTCTGATACGATGAGCAATACACAGCAATGCACTTTCTTCGAATTCGGCGCGAATAGTTTGCTGAATTTTGTGATCGGTGTCGAAATCAACAGAGGATGTAGCTTCGTCGAGAACGATCAGGCTGGTCTTCCTAACGAGGGCACGGGCCAACGCAATGAGCTGTCTCTGTCCTTGAGACCAATTGTTTCCATTTTCAGATACAGGGGAATCCAAAGTAACGATTTCATTTTGTTCGTCGCTTTCGTCAACCAAGTGAGAACGCTTAATAGCAGCCCAAAGTTCGTCATCGGAACAGTATCCAAAAGGATCAAGGTTACTTCGAAGTGTGCCAGTAAACAAGACTGGATCTTGAGGAATAATGGTCAAACGAGATCTCAAATCTTGCAACCCAATGGTGGAGATATCAACGCCATCTATCTTGATAGAACCACTTGTGGGTTCCATAAATCGGAACAGGGATAGAGCAAATGTGGATTTTCCAGAACCAGTTCTGTTGAATGGAAAGGGACATTAGCTTAAAAGATTATTGAATAAAATATTTGTAAAGAAAACACGATTCTTACCTGCCAACGATACCAATCTTTTCACGAGGTTTAACTTGGAAGGAGAGATCACGAAGGACGGGAGGGTTCTCAGGAGCATATTGCATAACGAGATTCTGTACTTCAATAGAACCAGTTTCAGGCCATGTTGGACGAGGACGTCTTTCTTCAATGACAGCAGCAGGCTCCTCATCGACCTCAAGATATTCCTGAACACGTTCAACGGCGTTCAAGTTCATCTCATTAACGGCATACATACGAACAACCCAAAGAATGTTGTGTGTGAAGGTCAAGGCGTAACTGAGAGAGAGACCAGCCATACCAGGATCAATCCAAGAGGAAGCCAAGACAATGACAAAACCAGTACAGAAACCAACAAAGGCACCAAGGACATCAACACGACAATGCAACCAGCGGTTGGTGGCCCACATCCAAAGGAAAGGTCGATTGTTGTCGTCGATCTTATTCATGTTAACGTTGACGAATCTATTCTGCGCACCAAAAGCACGGATAGTGGCGACACCATTGACACTTTCGCTGAATTGGACATAGATAGGGGATCTGGAAACCGAGTTCAACCGTTTCATGTCGCGAGAAGATTCCAGGTAGAATGTCCCGACGAACCAGAAGATGGCAGCAATGAAACATCCAGGTACCAAGAATAGAGGAGTGATGTACGTGATAAGCAATACAATAAAGATAGTAGCCACGATGGACGTAAGCAAGAAAGAACCAGCAGGAGCGACGTTTTGGTCAATGGTTTCCATATCGGATGAGAATCTGTTAATAATGCGACCAATAGGAGTAACATCAAAGAAGCGAACCTTGGCTCGCAAAATGCTGTTGATCAATTTGCTGTGGATTCTCTTAGATGCCTTGAGTGAACCAAGAAAGAGAACAAAGGAACGTAAAGATCCTATAATCGTTGAAATCACTCCAATCAAGAAATAGATACCGAGGTAGTAATTGACATTGACATTTTGCGAGGGGCTTGTCGAGAAAGCACTAGCACTTTGAACCAGTTGGTTAAAGTAATTTGGAGCATTCATTTCCATATTGATATGATCACTATAGGCGCCTCCAGTTGTGAGGAAAACAAAATCGGTAACCGTACTTCCGGCTCGGTCGTAGGCACTTGCCCAAACTTTGATCCAGTAGTCCTGACCCATAATCATCACTTGACACAGACAGAACATAAATCCAACACTGAGCCAGAAAAAGAAACCTCCAGAAGCATCATAATATGTCTTCCAAATCTTCAAGGAAACACTACCTTCAGCGCGAGCCTCTTCTTGAGTGAGTTTTCCATCACCATCCTTGTGATCTTTCTTTGTGACGGTCTTGGGAAGTTCTGGAACTTTGCCTTCAACAGCAGTTCCTTCGGCAATATCAGCCTGTTCTTCTTGAACCTGAGAGAGCTCTTCACCCAAAACGCCAGTCTTGAGAACATCAATGGGGTGGCCAGAACCAGCAACTTCACCATTGCGCATCGCCACGATGAAGTCAGCACCTTTAAGACAAAGTCCAACATGATGAGTAACAAGGATTCGAGTTCGGTTGATCATAAGTTCACCCATGAGGCAGTTTTCGTAGAGATGCTTGGCGGTATGTGCGTCAACAGCACTCAAACAATCGTCCAAAACGATAACATCAGCTTGAGAATACACAGCACGTGCGATAGCCAATCTAACGTAGGAAACAAATGAAAATAATTGAATATGACGTTGTAAACATACACTCAATTTATCTAACGCATCCACATACCTTTGTTTTTGACCTCCACTAAGAGTAATACCCTTTTCACCAACTTCAGTAGCTTCTCCATGTTCTAAAATCTCCAGATCTCTAGTCAAAGCGCACATATACAGCACCTTCTCATATCGTTCTTGATCGTATGGGAGTCCGAACAGAATGTTATCTTTGATACTAGCGTTTTGCAACCATGCAGTTTGAGCGACGTAGGCAATGCCTGATTCGGCTCCGCCAAGTGGACCGGTTGGCTTTCTCTTGTTACGAGGAAGAACAGCAGCACCTTGGATACATGCGGTTTCACCAAGCAAAGAAGCAAGTAATGTCGTTTTACCAGATCCAGTTGGCCCACAAACAATAGAGAGCTTGTTGGTAGGAAAAGAAAGATTCAAGTTTCTGAGTGTGAACTTGGCTTGACGTTCAGGAGTATCATTTCCAGATGAAGAAGAAGCAGGCTTGTTGAACCACTGGAAGGTGGCATTGTCACGGAATCCAATGAACAATGGCGCCTTGGTACGCACGATCTTGCTCTCCTCAACTTCTTCCTCTGACAAGAAGCTGTCAACTCTCTCCAGAGAGACCTTGGCTTGGAATGCAAAAGAGATAATAAATGGAAGTTCATCAAGTACACCACGTAAGTTTTGGAAGAGAGCAACGGTAGTGAAAGCGGTGGAAGCAGTGAGAGCATTGACACGAGTATAGACGAAGAAGACACTAACCATAATGAGGATAGGAATCATGAACCAAACGTTTCCACTCCACATGTAAGTGAACAAGCGTTTTCGAATATATTTCAATTCATTAGTTCTGGCATCTTCCACTCTCTTCCTAAACTCGTCTTCCCATGCGAAGAACTTGACAATACGAATAGCATTAAGTAATTCGTTCATGATTTTGATACGACGATCAGTGGCTTCCATAACCAATTTGTGAGTTGTCTCGAACTTCTTGGTTACATAATGTGGTATAGGGTAAGTGACGACCATGACAACGACACCAACGAAAGCAGAGATTCCCAGTAGCTTGTACAATCCCCACATACAAATAGTGATCTGTAATGGGTGACTGTATAGATAAAAAACATATGCAGCAAGTTCGGCAGCCTTTTGAGCATCGACGGAGAGAAGATTGTTGACATTGGTCTGTTTGTTTTTATCTTTCTGATCCTTTTTATCATCCTTGTCATTATCATCCTTGCTAGTTTCAGCAGATCCAGACGTATCACGTCGTCTCAAAGCCTTTGCATACACTTCACCGATGACAATGGACTGAATGCGAATGCCGAGAGTTCTTCCAATGTATAGTGCTTGTTGGAGTAGTAGAGACTGAGTAACAGATGTTAAAAATAGACCAAAGACAAAGAAATAGGGAGTAAGCGAAGCTCCACTGCCTTCGGCAGCAGGGTTTTCGATATACTTGATAATCAAATTCAAGAAGAATGGAGGACCAAATATGATGATGGACCATCCAATAGCATAGAAAGCCTGGACCATTAGTTCGTATCGGAATGTGCGGAGAAGTGAAAATACAATGTGCCTCTTCTTGTTCTTTCTGTAGTGACGTAAAACGTTGACAGCGCGGTTCTGAGGAGGTAGCTCCAAGAGATCAGAGTCGTTCAAGGTCTTCTTGTAGCCTTCGGTCATCATAGGGTTCAGCCAGGTGAACATGAATTGACTATAAAAGGATGCCCATGTTTCAGTTGAAAGGATTCTTCCCTGTAAAGCAAAAGTGGGTGGTTATTAGTATGAGGTTGGAGGCATGTAGGCTTGACGACATTATATATCAACATACCGATTTGGTGACAATTGGAGCAGTTGGAGCACCAAAACGCTCATTAATAAAGACCAAAAATAGAGACAAGGTGATGAAAAAGGTATCAAGAGCATAAAAATAGCCAGGGCCCTGTACATCAGTATAGTGTACTGCATAGAATGATCGAATATCCACTACACTGATAAGCAGGGTGGCAAAGTAAATCAAGTTGAGATGTCTACGAAGACCATAGGCAGTTACTGCGTTCTTGCGAGAAATAGCGACATTCACAAATGCCAGTACAGTCGCATAAGTCTGTTATCAGTAACGTAACGGGTAAGTAAACACAGGTGGTGTAACCTTGGTAGAAATAAGTTTTCGGTAATACGTACCCAAACCATAGTAGAGACGATGTATTGCACGAAGAGAGCCAAATTATCGCTCTCAACACGTTCATCCACTGCATAACGGCCATTGATGACCAATACCAAGTTATATATGCTCAATCCAGCCATGAGCATAGCCAAAAACCGAGAAGCATCAAATATAGTTATGGCCTGCTGGTTCTCCAGATTGGATACCAAGGTATCTTCAGACTCTCCATCATCTTCCTCTTCATCAATTTCCTCACTGGTGTGACTAGAGGAATCCAAAGCGCCGTAGGATGAAGCTGAAGTCGACTTTATCAGTGGCTCGTATACAGCGTTGTGCTTCCGGTAGTGCTTCAACACAGTCACAGATAACCAAATGGCCGAAACCAACGTAATCAATCCTGGGATTGCAGCATCAATCACACTTCAAGGGATGTTATGGTGAGTAGATTGCAAAATGTGCCGATATACACAACAATGAGAGATTGAACATACATTTGACGAAAGCATGGCGAGAGGTCATTATCTGCCAGGATCGGCTAGGAGGTTGACGGTGATAAGTCAGTTTGATGCTGTATAGACTTTCCTATTCAATTCACTAATGAATGATAGTATCTTACCAATATATGACACTGCATTTTTCCAGTCAAATTGAGAGATGAAAAGTGAAAGAAAAAAAAAAGGAACTTAAACTAAAGTACTTAAAAGAAATAGGTTTTATATAAAGACTTTGTTATACAATTTTACGTTTGGGTACCGGAGGCTCAAAAAAAAAAAAAGGGCAGCTGGGATAAAGCTGGGAATCATGAGAAGTCCAGCCCGATCCTCGGAGCAAAATAGAAATACGCTTCGTAAATTGTCCCAATCTCCTTTCTAAGATTATGAAAGCTTCGCAACCTTGGCATTGCTGTGTTCATGCTGAATCATATTGTCATCATGGCCAAAAACCTTTCGTTTTGACGGGGTTGGATTCGTTGGTAGATCAGTTTGTTGCGCAGTAGCATTGGTAAATTTACTTGATTTGTCCTGTGATTCTGCTAAGGAGAGAATATGAAGATGAAGAGTTATCAGGGTAACGAATCACAATTTGTAATTTACTTCGGAGATAATTGAGCCGTACCTGGAGTGGCCTGAGCATGATTGCTTAACTGCGCATCTTTGCGATTGTATATCTCATTCCAAAATCGGTTGACGATATATGTACCATCAGGCTGTCTATTACACGATCCATTGTGTTAGATGATGGCCCAAGCCTTTCCGTCTTAGCTATCTGCGTTATCACTGACACAACAGAAATTAATTTTACTACTTACTTGATCAGATTTGCCTGCCGCAGCTTAACCGCGGGGATTTGTGAGAGAATTTTTCTCATCTCTGGGTTTGGCTGTCGGACTCCTGTATCTCGTATTTCCTGAATTCAACATTTTCATAGATGAGCCTTTACCTCCAATGTGGGAGTATGCTTTGTATATATCTTACCACATGTGGTGTATTAATTGGTTTTAAGTTAATGTTCTCGTAAATAACTGAGTTCGCCAGTACATGCGTTAGAGGCGTCGGACGTCCTAAAATAGGCGAATATCGCTTATTTCGGTTATCCTCGGTATGAGGTCTACTTGGCGAAGTAGAAGGCGATGGCAAAGCATCCTCAGGTGGCTTCTCTTGAGAATCTTGTATTAAAAACGTTTCTTCCTTGTCAATTTTTGGTGATAATGATGTTAATGTCTCAACCTAGAAAACATTGAAGAAAATCGAGGGTTACGAAATTTTGAGTTTAAACCTTCTGCACTCCCCCATTGTCTCCAGCACCAAATATGTCCATACAATATATCGTGCTACTAGTATAAATAAATAAATATCAATATATGTATTACCTTTGCCTTGACAGTAGCTAATTCTCTTTCAAGCCGCTCTACTAGATCTCTCTCTAACTGCAAATTATAAAGATGCAATTGACTGCTCGGAGTGTCCGAAGTTTGCTCGTTTTCAGTGCGATCTGGGCTTGCGAAGGTCACCCTTCGCGATGACTGTTCAGGTGCCACATTTGTTTGTGACGCGTGATCATTGCTAGGTAAGATACGCTCTGTTGGTTCAGATTTAATAATATTGACGACGTCTTTGGAGTGACTGACAACGGAAGCTTGTGAGTCAGCTTTTGGAATTGGTTTGATTGGCGATTCTAGTTTGATAGCGTAAGGCGCTATTTTGCGCTGGGATGAGCTCACTGGCAGGGGAGAGTGAGATTCTGGCAGTGGTGGTTTGAAATCATATACTCCTGTTTGCTTTAGCTTTTCATTGATCCGCCTCACTTGAGCCATCACATCTATACACACGAGCACATTGAGTATGGCTGCCTAGAGAATTCCATTTATAGTGGTACTCACTGTACACACCTGGCGGTTTCCATTGTTCCTCTTCAGAACTTGATTCTTCCTTTTTGTTGATTGATGTTGTTCGAGGGGGAGTCCAGCGTCGAGGCTCTCGAGAATGTACAAAAGTTTGTGTCGTTTTTGCTATTGTGGATGACCAAGATGGATGTATGCCCTTCGACTGTCGAAATAATTTACTCCAAAATATTAATCAAGTAATTTAATTCGATCTTCTTCGCTCAACTGGTAACTTACAGCAGATGAAGTGGTGATTTCCAATTCGTCAACTTCTGAATCGTCATGAAGGTTATAGCTTCTAGATACGTATGGGTAATGTCGGCTTTCTTCCTTCTCATCCTCTTCTGTCACCTCTACCTCCTCTCCACTTTCGTCTGTAACGTACTCGTACTCGCTTTCGTCTCCTTTATTTACCAGTCCGATGGATTCACATAAACGATCAAATTCCAAGGATGCTGTTGTAGTTGCATTGGTAACAAAGTTGATTACCGAAGAAAACAATGAGGTCCTTGTATCTGGAGCAGAGTTGTCCCTTGCGTTAGTTGTGTGTTCTGTTTGTGTCGACCGAGAGTTCCTTCTATACGTCGTGTCATCTATTGGCATTATGGGGACTGGGAAAACAACCAGCGTGTTCAGTACCTCGCGTTGTGCGGAGTTATTACAGCTAGAACCTCGGCCACACCGTCACCACATAACATAAAAGCAACGCAAGACAAAATAACCAAATGATCGTCCTTTATACCCATGATATTAGGTTTTTTTGCTACTTTAATGATTAATGGCCATATCTTCTACAAAAATATATTACTATGCACCAAGTTGAACCTCTTTGCCTGCGACAAATACGCGCTGGACCTCTAAGGCGTCATTCAAAAAGAGGATATCAGCGTCCGCACTGGGGGACAAGGTGCCTTTGCTTTTTTCAATACCAAGCAATTGAGCTGGATGAAGTGTAGCTGCCTCAATAGCCTCAACAATAGAACACTTTGTGAATTTACGGAAGTTCCGGACGCACTGATCGATTGTGATATTGCTGAGTAGAAGGAGAATTGTCAACTATATAAATCAGGCTGCTTCAATGCGGTCACATATCTTACCTGCCAGCCAACGTTTTCGTTCCCTTGACGTAAGCAACATTATGCTCATTCACTTCAATTTCGTATTCGCCGAGGTGATAACAACCCGGAGGCAAACCCATAGAACTAAGAGCGTCTATAATAGAGTGTTAAGACTTCAATGCCCTTTGCTGTTGATGCCGCACTGTAAACCGTGAGGAAATGATCAGATGGAATGTTACCTGTAACTAAGATGACACCTGCAAACATTCCCAATTCAATATTCAATATTCTCTCTTTCTTCAATATGCTCAGTATTTTACCTTTGGGATGGCTATGATAAGCTATTCGCACAGAGTTAGGGTGCACATGGATACCATCACAGATTAAGCCATAGAATGGGCGAGGATCTGGGTTCCTGGTGGAAGGGGACGATGCAGACGGAGTTGGATGCTGTTTCTGTGTCTTTGGAATAGGTAGGGTGGTAGAGCCAAGCAGGCCGCAGATACCGGCATCACTTTGATATGAAAACGTGTAAATTCTCATATAATTGTCGTACACTTTAGCTTCGAGGTAGTACGTATGTAATGACTTACCGGTGATGGAACTGTCAATTAGGAATATCAGCGAAAGTTCAGTTATGATCGAAACTTCACAGCAGAGTTTCAAACGTACCGCGTGCATAGCGTTGAAGAGATGAGTAATACAAGTGGCGCCAGCCTTGATACTAAGTTCTGCTTCGGTCACAGTAGCAGTTGAATGACCAATACTGATGCAAATACCTCTCGTGACCAAAGTGGGGACACAAGCCAAAACACCGTCGACTTCCGGAGCCACTGTTAGAATGGCGATGGAGTCACTTCGACTGAGAGCTGGACCATAGGTTTCATCAAAAGTCTCAATACCGTGTTCAGCTGATCGGAGTACTTCTTCTTTGTGAGCCCCCTTTTTCTCTGGATTCAGAAATGGTCCCTCGATATGAACACCCAAAATTTCTGCTCCATTGGTGACCGAACCAGGACGTTTGCGAAGAGATGGCAGTACCTAGGAAAAATAGATAAATGAATATACTTCTGTTGCGTCGGTGTAAGCCATGTGAATGTATACATTTCCGATGGATACCTGCCTTGTGATATACCTGAGGGGCAGAACTAACCAACGTCGGACAAAAACTTGTGCATCCGTATCTGAGAAGACCTAGGGCAACAGTGTCTCTGTTTTTCTCGATTTCATCTGTCGAAAGACTTTCGTCAGCAAAATCTATGCCAAACGCCCCGTTAATTTGAACATCAACATAACCAGGGACGACTATAGCATTGTTGGCATCAATAATTTCGTCAGGTTCTCTATGGTCATTGAAAAACAGTTCTTGAGGATCCACAATCTTGCCGTCTCTAAACCATAAGTAGGTGTTTTCGACGATTTCATGGTCGAGAAGCAGCCTTGCGTTGATGATCTTGATGACTTTGCCTACGGATGAGGTCATCTGGATAATACACAAAGGTAGTGTTTGTAAAGGAAAAGGGAAGAGAAACCTCCAGCGACGCAGGTGCGTAAAAAAAGCAGGATAAATAGGACCCTTGGGGCTACTTGAGGCGCTTTCTCAGTAATAAACGGGGTATTTATGTCATGCAATATGGACTGTGTTGCAGCGTACAAAAGGGTTTCACACTATCCGTTTTGTGTGTTCAGTAATCTTCGCGGGTTGGAATGTCCAATAAGAATATGGTTTTACAACTGCTTCGAGGAGGTAACACCAGTTTCATGAATTCAGGGTCCAATAGAAGGCTAATGAGAGTGAAAGACGATGACACTTTACTATAATTTCTCATTAAGGTTGAACATGCAGTGCAAACAAACCGGTCCTATTCGATTATCAAATTCCTATTCAGGATGTGAAAACTAGTAAATGAATACACATGTTACCCACTCACACGACAAGGAAAAGATATACACAAATGATACAGACTATGTTGAATAAAACAGAATGTACATACCTTGAATGTTTATACCTAGGGTTTCTGCAGCATCCAGATTACATGTTCATAGATTTACTTGATATTCTAATAGAGTGAAGAGAATGTAGTTAAAGATTCTTTTTCTCCTACAAGACAGGTGTTTGTGCCACATTTCACAGGCTCAGGGTCTACCCGCTCACAGTTCACATGGCTATATCCTATATTGAACAAGTGGCGTCTGCTTCCGTAAGCAGCAGCAGCTTTCGTATCAAACGTGGGATGTTGTGACGATATGTACAACGCAATTTGCGTGGAATTCTCTTCATATTTGCCACATTGGCAGGGTCCTACTGGTGGAATTGTAAATGGCAAAAAGGCAACTATACTACTTCAGTCCTTTCAATGATATTTTGCGTGTGAATAAGGAGGCAATCTAAATCGTGCCGTTGTGGATGACTTTAGCCGCTGTACAGTGTATGTCTATGAAAAAGCTCGGGTTGCTTCGTAGCGTCTATCATTTCTGAAGGTGTGCTATTGGATTTAAGTATGATTTGGTGTGCAGCAAACTTTTGTGAGTTACACCTGTCTTCCTTTGAGCATTGAATGATTTGCACTTGTAGTATACACATAATGCAGATCTATAGCCTGACTGTTTGCAGAATACTTTCGGTCGACCAAACTGACGTGAAACTTTCATATCTTGGGTCAGCCAAAAGAATCTTCGGCGTTAACGCTTTAGCATCTCTTGAAAGCGCTGAGCGGTAAATGCAATCCATTTGCGGACGTAGCTGCTACTATGAAAAACGTTGCTAATAGTATATTTCATGGGAAAGCATTGTGAAATAAGTTACATTCAAGTCGCTTTCAGAACCCATTTCATGCATTGTGAAATCGTCTCGAAAAATCAGACAGACTTTTCATATCAGTGATGGAAATGGCGTTTCCTTCATTAACATTATCACAAATTTATGACGGCGGAGATTATTAGACGGTCCTCATAGATTTGCTGATATCTCTAAGCCGAGGTCCGCATTGTGCTATTATGAGTATGTTTTTCAACCTGATTATAGACGACAATAGTCTTTGGTAATGGATGTCTGTTATTGATTGTAAGAGATGTAAATGTGTTTGTTTGAATACCACTGGTATTGCTATCAAAATAATTTGATGCCTGGCGTCCAGAAACGCCAGTATACATTCTTGGCCTTTTACACTGTTATCACGAGTGTGTAGATGGTTCATATCGTATAGAATCTTTCAGAGAATATAGGAAAGAGAAGGAAAAATGCATAGAAAGGCAATTATTCAAACAGACAAGGACAGTGCTCTGAAAAGACGGTGTAAGGGGGGAAGACAAGGCTACGACCATGAAATTTGCTTCGAACTGTGACTTGTATAAAGCCATCCGTGTTCTGGCCACCTACCTAGGGAAACTTGCAGCACAGTCCCGCTCACCACATTCGCGCCATGGATTTACATGCTCAGCTACTAGAAGTTGAGCATGTGCCAATGCAAAAGCACAAACTCTCTTCATATAAATCTATTCTAGATACTATACTCTTTGCTTCGACTAATCCAAATGAACTAGAGGAGAAATTAAACATTTACGTCCATGCAATCCTGCAAGAACACATTGGCCTAGTTGTCTCTCGACAAGCGTTGACAGATTTTATCACCGCTGTGGACGAGCGTGTTCAAGATGTTCATATAAAAAAGAATGCATTCCAATTTGCCATTGACAAGATTCAGTCTCGTGTTGTTTCCTTTGAAGAGCAGGTACATGAATATACTTCTATGATCAGTGGGCGCTATTATATTACTAACGACTCGATTTCATTCTCGGCAAAAGATGTCATCGTTAAGAGAGAAACTTGCTTCTGCCTATGAGCAAGAAGAAGAATACCTAGAAGCAGCAAGAATACTACAAGGGATACCTTTGGATTCTGGACATCGGTATGATATTTAAAGCATAAACTAGACAACTGGAATACATCTAATTCACCGTGATCATTTTCTTTTCAGAGTCGTCTCCGATGAGTATAAACTCAACATCTATATCAAGATTGTTCGATTACTACTTGAAGAGGATGAAGCCGTAGCTGCTGAGACGTATCTCAACCGAGCGGCTCTCCTAATTCCAAATAGCCAGGATTTGGTCACAAACCTTACGTACAAGCTTTCACAGGCGAGGATATTAGACTCAAAGCGAAAGTTTCTGGAAGCGTGTTCCAAATATCATGAATTGAGCTACGTTAGTGAGCTTGACGATGAAGAAAAAATGCAGTGCTTGTAAGTAGCGTTAGTAGGTGGCGGTAATGAGCAGTACCTTTTCCTAACATTGTGAGCTTGTAATAGGGGAGCCGCAGTACAATGTGCCGTATTAGCAGGTGCTGGACCACAGAGATCTAGAGCTTTAGCTACGCTTTACAAGGACGAAAGGACGCAACAACTGCCATCATTTTCAGTACTGGAGAAAATGTTTCTGGACAGAGTGCTTCGGCCATCTGAAGTGTCAGAGTTTTCTTCATCGCTTAAGCCACATCACCTGGCAAAATTAGCGGACAATACTACAGTTCTTGATCGAGCTGTGATAGAACACAACCTACTCTCAGCATCTAAAATCTATAACAATATAAGATTCGATCAATTGGCGGCCTTATTAAATACGTCTCCAGACCAGGCAGAACAAGTAGCCAGCCGAATGATTGCGGAGGGAAGAATGATTGGAAGCATTGACCAGATTGAGCAGCTGATATTTTTTGAGTCAGGAGGCGCGGCAATCGATGAAAAAGTTGAATCAAATGTATCGAACGTCAGTGCTGGCGCAGGTTCCATTACTACCAAGAGAATAGGTCAATCCATGATTGAGGCTGTCAAATGGGACGATGCTATTCAAAGTATCTGTCACCAAGTTGAAGACATTATCGAATCTATTCAGGCCAAATACCCGGGTTATATCAAGCAAAAAGGAATTAACTGTTGAATAAAGACTTTAATACTGTACTAGCATTAATGTATTTTCCTCTATGTACTTTATTCGATATTGTGGTTGGAGGTGATTCTATTTTACACGTTCGGTTGGGGGATGGGGGCATCAAAGGTTTCGATTTTCTCTGGTCTGTCCCAGCTCACTCGAACACCACTAAAAGAAAACCATCAATCAACAAGTTTAAATATCATAATTGCAATTCCGGTTAGGTAGTACTGTACCTATCATTCCAGTAAACACTGTCAGATTGCCAGTCTTTGCTATCCAAACTGGCTACAAATCCGGGAAACTTTTCCCGCGTAAACTCCAAGCTGTCTCGCATTGCTTTATCATATTGTTCCCAATCCAGCTCCTTCTTTATACCTTGATTTTTGAGGATGTCGTGAAATCGAAGGGAATGTAGTACGGATTTAATGACATCATTGGACTCTGCGTCGTCATGGAACATGACCCACATACAGTTGTTGTGGTAATTGAGTAAATAATTCTCGTTCTAAAAAGATAAATCCGTGATTTAGAACATAGAGGTCAATACGCATTCAAATCTTCGTAGTCGTACTTACACGCATGACATCAACTACTCTTTCCACTTCACCAGCGCCAGCAAAGGCCTTGTCAGCTCCAGCACCTAATCTGATATTGACTCTAACGGGGCCGCCAGGTTTGTTCCATTTAATCCACTCCCCAAAGAGGAATTCTCGATCTTTGAGGTCATCAATATCAACTACCTTTCCAGTATCAATATAGGAGCGACTAAGTAGCGTCAGTTTGGCTTGATTGAGAATTTCAAATTGTGCAGTGTTTAAAAGCTTGTACGTGAAGTAGATATTAAGCGGTGATAAAATTCCGAACGCTGTGAACAGAAACGCTGGGTCGTGAGAGACGGAGATGAGCCCAACACCAGAAAGCATACCAAGCAAGTGTGCAGTCGACATTTGAGCGTCGTCTTTGGCAACAATGTCTCCAACATTACCACTAAGCTATATTGTAATTTGTTTTTAGTTCAGCTTAGTGAATGGGTGGAAGCATGTTCGACTTACAGCAAAATTTCGAGTGAACGTCATATGGCTGGCCGCCCAAATACTGTAGTGAATTAGCTCAAACATATTTCCCACTAAACAAAGAAAAAAATTAAAAGGTGGTCCACGTTTGAGCCTTCTTTGATCAAAACGTGTTAGCAAACTCACTGGCGGCAAGCGGCAAAAACAGCTTTGGAGATGCAATGGAAGTGCATAGCTGGAGGGCGGAACCAACAGATGAAAACCATTCGCAGACCTGGAGGAACATAGGTTCAGTACCATGTGTCTAGGAAAGAAGCATTTAATAGACACTTACCATTTTCCATGTTTTTGGATGCGAGTCAAACGAACTGGCAAACCGTTTAATAAAAAACAATTTACCAACCTCTCCTATTCCATCCTTCAACACCCACTGGATAGCAACAGCGCCTCCAGCAGCCTCTGCTTCTCCTAGTCCGAGTGATGCAAGCATAGCTTGGGAACATAGAACACCAATCTGTATCAAATGAGAGTATCGTTATAAACAAAATCACCACCATACCTGTACAAGAAATGAATAGGAGCTTACCGCTGATCCAACATATGTCTCTAAGAACAACCAGGAATGAAACTTGGCGTAACACTCATGTACTGATTCGGGGTATCTGTCAACAAGTGGTCAGTAAACGCATCCGGACTCTAAAACACATCCACTGTAGTAGAGTTCTTACCCAACGGGCAGAAACATTTGCCGCATGCTCTGCTGTAAACTATTGAGTACGCCAAGACTCAAAATTCTTTGACGTCGATGTCCCCACTTGCTATTCTTTGGACCCATTTGACCTGCCTGGGGTTGCAGCCACTGCCATGATAAAGGTGATGTGAGAGGACTCGATATACACTGTTTGGAGCCTCTTCCAGATCCAACTCCTGTAGGCATCGATGTAAATATGCGAGTTCTTCCAGAGACATATTCGGTCAATATAGTGTTGTTTTGCTTAGCGTCTTTATCTTTGGACGTGCTGCTGTCTCCTCCTTGGGTTGCGAGGCCACGCACGAAAAGTCGGTCCGGCAGCGTATTTATCCGGACTGGCTTGCATTCCAAAGTCATTATTGGGAATTTAGCATGGTAATGCATGTTAGATGGTTTTTGGAGATGTAATACTCCAGTTCGTAGTCTGCATGCTGCACGGGAGAGCATTCTGCACGTAGAAAGGATATGTCGGCAGCACGTTTCAGGATCGATTTGAAAATTTCAAATTTCGGAGGAAAAACACCGTCACTTAATTGACGGTGCAGGAGATTGAGTCAAAAGGGTCAACCCATAAATTGCATTTTATGTACTATACAACTTGACTATCGTTATTACGGGAGCGAATAAAATATTTTCTTAATCCTTCTTTATCTTGTACAACTTCTCTTCATATTGCTTTGTCAAAGGTTCCATCTGTTCATGCTGCCACGGGCGATGCATATCTTGCCAAGGGTTTCCGTCATTGTTGGAATATGTACAATGTGATTTCTCCGCATGCTCGACAGATTTGTTGACTTTGTCAGCGGCATCAGTTACAATATCAGACGAAATATCCAAGCTGTTGACAAACCCTTCAGATCCAAATGGCTGGTTTATCTGAACTCCTGAATGATGTGTCAAGTTTGTAGAATGCATTGATCGAGACGGTTCCAGAACGGGGTGTGGGATGGGAGATGGTGTTCTAGATGGAATGGGGGACTTTGCTACCAGATTACGAGCACTTGCAAGCGAACGATACATTTTGCATAATGGATTGGCGCCAAAAAGAGTTTCCCCGCCATCAATCCGCTACAAATGGCCCAATTTGTTGGCGTGTGACTGACAAAATTTTTCGAGAGCATTGGCCGCTCCATTGATGAGGTGGCAAGCAAGCTCTACTGACTGCCATGCAAGTGTCATCGTCAAAGGCAAATCGAGCTGCGGAAATAGATCAATGCTTGAAACTGTTATCGCCAACGTCCTCAGATGAATCCAAATTTACAGCATTGCTCCTCCTGCCACGACTTTTGGATTCCAACGATCATGCCACCATACAGCATGTGTTTGACAAAATGAACTTTAAATTCATAGAGCGTCTCATGAAGTCCAGTATGTATTTTGAGACTTTATATGAAAGTATTAATCTAATTGAGTTGTATTGATATCTGGACTTTTATCTTTCAGAGAAAACAACCGAAGTGCCTGAGACAGTTATGCAAGAAATTGCGGTCAACATTTTATCATATTTTAGTACAGTCGAGTCGTTAACCTCTTCAGAGCATTTAATCGCACGCATACCGACGTTGTCATCTTGTATCAAACCAAGGTATTCATACGAATTAATTAGTGCTGTGTGCCTTGGTAAACTCATTATACTGAACGAATTCCTTAGTGACCCAACCGATATTACCAAAGAAGTACTCGTCACAATAATGCGACTTGTAAAGTCGGATTCTGCGATGCAGACTATACTTGATAAGCAGGTGTTGTCTCGGATACTTATTTTATTAGGAAAAGATGCCACAGGTAAGTGTTATTGTCGTTCAGGTGATGGGGCAGCTACAACGATCAATATTGGGGAAATTATGCAAACACTCATTCTCCGTTTTGTTTCAAGGGGCAGAGCAAGACCTTGCCAAGCACCTCATCATCCTTGTCTATGGTACAGCGTTCAACAGATTAGAACAACAAAGTTCGAAGGAATTGCGAACAAGCATATTGGAATCTCTGAAGTACAGCATAATACCCACACTGTCTAGTACACTACGCATAAACCAAGATACTAGCAAGTTCATTGCAGTGGATATCTTACACCGGATCTTCAATGAATGTCCCACTAATATAGTAAAAGAGCTGGAAAAGGAAGAGAAACAACGGTTTGACATATGGATTGAAAGCATTCGATCAGGTGTACGACAGATATTGACAAGTAAGACCAGTAGGTACCTTTACTTTGCGAACGCGGAAGGGGTGGGGCTCTGCCAGGCATACGAATTAATGTTTGTCCTATTTCCGTTTGAACAGTTTCCGATCGAAGAGATCAGGCATTCTCGCTGATTGCTGCATTGCTTCGGCATATTGGGCCACGGTGGCTTTTCTCAACACTTGAGAAAGCTGCTTCCCAAGGTCCAACTCCCATGACTCCAAGACAAGCTGAAAAAAGGCCGGCTTCTAGTACGACCGCCACCGTGGAGAAACCTGTGGTTACTGATGAGGCAGGTGTAGATGCTAGATTTCCAGCCTTACTGATTCAATTAGCAAGTCTTGAAGTTCGACTCATTTTAGATGATCTCGGAAGTGAAAAAGATAGCAAGGCAATAGAGGCAGAGTCGGCATCGGATCGATCTGTAGCGATGTTACCTATGTTTTACCAGATTATCGAATCCGCCATCCATTATCTCACGAGCGACGACCTTGCTCTGGAAGGAACCGACATCGATCTTATTTTCAAGATACGGCAAATTCTCACCGAATTGTTTAAGGCTGTGATAGACTTTTTGAATGACACATTTTCTCGAACACATCAGCAGGACATTTTTGATGATATTGTAGTGCTAGCCAGTGTTCGATTACTAGCTATCTGGGTAGAAGAGGATGATTCTCTTAATAATGAGATGTCGTCAAAGACGATGACGATGGTCGAGACATTCCGTGAGCAATCATGATAGATAATCTTAGATAGTGTTTGGAGTAGAAAGACATACGGGAAGGAGACAAAATAGTACATAAATTGACATTGTATGACTCTTTCCATTCCGAAGGGTGTGTGCATGAAACTGGGAAAAAAGAGCTTATTTCTAGTGTCCGCAGTGCATCGATACTTTGCCAACGCACAGTTCATCAAGTGACCTGGGAGGGAAACAAGTGCTGCGTGAATCCGGCCCTATTGGCCGAAATTGCCAAGAATCGATCAGTATCTCAGTGATCAGTGACAAATTTGGAGAATGAAGATACCACCGAAAACAGAACCCTTACTGTCCAATTTTGGACTCTTGTTCCGAATCTCCACATAGGGTAACCGATATTTTTAAGTCATTATATTTCATTGTGTCATCATCCAAAATAATGGAAGAAAAGCCAAACAGATATGTATTTTCCATAATTTACATCAGCATTTGTCAGAAAATGAAACTCAATTACAAGAAATAGTAGCAAACGACATGTATACAAAATGTCACCGCTAATGAGCGGTACATGGGATATCAGATATTTACAAAGATGCGGAATGGGGGTAAAATGATTGTGGTGGAAGTTATGTATATACGACGGGGGATATCCCAGGATGAAAGCTTGAAGCACTTGACTTGTGTTAGGTGACGATACATTATGTTGCCGCTACCTATTCCTCGTCTGATTCTTGAATGGGTTCCATATTAGAATCGAAGGAATGCCTTGATCTTGTCATAGGATTCCTCGTGAGTTGCAAGAACTGTATTGATGATGATGACTTTGATGGTTCAGCTAGGTCGAAGCTGATCTGACCATGTCGGTCAAGGACGGGATGCCAAATGGCAGTCTGTGGGGAAATGTCGGAAGCTGGATACAACTCCGTGATGAAGCAGTGAACGGAGTCACTGATTAGAGTCTGCATGTTTAACAAATTAATGGAAAAGAAAGGTTTCTTTGAACTAAGTAGCAACAGAAGGGAAAGCTATTTTATTTATACCAAAAATTTTTGACCGGAAAAACTTGTGGCAACCCGGAGACCCACCTGGACCGGCCCATCCGTCGCCATGGAAATATTTTTGAACCAGGCTGATGTCACCGCCACAAGCACTTGACGGCCAAGCTGTCTTGGCCATAATTTTCCGCAGTTTCCTAATTTGCATCTCCGGTTTACGTTTGCCTGCGTGACAAATCTTCTGTATTCGTCAGCTGTACGAATGACAAACCGTTTCTACCATGAACCTTTTACTCATGATTATGTTATGTTATTCATCATTATGCAACCCATAAACACAAGCACAAGTATCTCATGTGCAAACCAGGCTTTTTTTTCCCATCCATAAAATACATCATGAAGTAGTATTAATTTGGCGGCCGATTTTTAAAAAGGTATATTTGGCAGAGGTTGTATGAGAGCCATATTTCATTTCGGCGAAAGGAGCGAAAGGCAGGATATACGGCGGGATATGTAGCTTACTGTATTAGAAATCATTGGTGTGGAAAGCATTAGTAAACTATTGGTTGCTATGCCACCTGGCAATACTCTATTTGAAAATTGCCACCGTAATTACGATTTTTAGTTTTTCCCCAATGGCGCACTATCTTCAGCATTTGGGAACTGCCAGTGAATAATCGGACAATCCGCCCGTTGCCATGGTTTGTGCATGGAAAATGCTTGTCGGACATTGAAATGGATGTGGGCCAAAAAAAATTTCCAATTTGCTGCTGTAATGCCAAACCGGTGTACTTTTTGGAAACCCGGTTCATTTAAACTGCTCATCAAATGCTTGCAATTGATAAGAAGGATTAATTATTGGTTGATCCCTGATATTATAGAGTATGAACGAGTTTGATAACTCTCTTGAAAACATTGGTATGGAGGCTGAGCAGGCACGTTTATCGCTCTTTTTGCCGCTTTGATCGTTCATGCATATGGATGATTTGACAGGATCCAATGAATCCAAGAACGAGTTCCCATCCACTCTATGCCCCAATAGCTAGCTCGAAGATGATAGAAAATTCGTCGCTGTTATAAGCATTCCTTTATAACGTTCTATTTAAACTTTCAAAAATACTGTGAAATGGTGATGCCAAGTTACAGAGGTAAAATTCTAAACCTTACATTTGAACCTGTTGCATTTTTTTCATTGATAGTAAATAGTCTTTATGATTACCAAAGAAATGTCCTATTGGTAGAACCGGAAGGAGATGAAAAATGTGGCGGCTTTGACACATTTCTAAAGGGTGGCGTATTGATGAAATGATGTGAATCATATTATGTATTCTTGAAGGAAAATCTCAATGGAATGAGGCAAATGTGAAGTAAGCAAAATACTGTATTGTCCGCACAACTTCGCGTTGTCTTATGAATTGTTTTGCTATTGGCGCTTTGTATTGAGATGCGAAATCCGAGCGTTTTCGAGAGAAATTAGATTTGAGATTATGGTACTGAAGACTCAGTATATTATGGATACTGTCGGTGTTTGAAATTCAAGCTGAGCCGAAATTGAAAAACTGCAGTATGAAAGGTACCAGATTGGTGTTTGACATAGAAACCAGTTAGTTTGCAAAGCTTGACGGCCAAACGCTGGTAAGTAAAGAAGATAATGTTATGTCAATGGTATATGACATGAGGGATGCTGACAGTAAGCATGATTACTCCGTTCAAGATGCGGAAATGCAAACGGAGCCTGCGCAGAGCTCGCGCCTATTACCGCTAAAGAGATTTATGGATTTTGACGGCTTGGTCACTGCGCATGAGCGCGTGAATGACTTTTTCTTCACCTCACCTTCAATATCAGTTAGTACCTCTGAGAAATTGAGTAAAAGAAAGTCTAGATGACCATGCAGACTATATACTGCCAGACAAGTGGAAAGATTACCTTACCTGGTAACTAAGAAGGGCTGACCGCCAAGGCTGCTGCGCTTGAAACAGGTATCGACTGGTATCAAACATTCGGGAAGTTCAACATTCTGTCAAAAATATAATGATGACGAGGAAACGCGCTTGCCGTACAATGTTAAGAAGGGGCGAAAACCAAAGCTTGCGGAAATTCAGTCTCAGTGCTTAGTGAGTTTTGTTGATTCTCCGGTTTATTAGCTTTGTATCTCAGTGTTCTGGAACTAACACCCTCCACATCATCTTTGCACAGGCATTTAGTACAAAAGTGTAGGGTAACGTTGAAGAGACTTTATAGATTGCCGCAGCACGAAGTAGCAGTCGAGCAGTCGAGACCTAAGATTACGTAAGGGTAAATTGGAACAATGGGAATCTATCCCAGATTGGATTTACACTGATCTTTTTGTTTATTGAGGAAGCAGGTATTAACATACACACACAAAGAAACTATGGTCGTTCTCACAAAGGCAACCCAGCAAACGGCACCTTACCAACTTCGAAAAGATGTAACAATAGATATCTTAGGTGCCATACCACAAGCTGGGGTGATAGGTATATCTTTGAGGAAATCGCAAACTGTATCAGTATCCAAGAAAAGAAAGGCAAATGATACAACGGTAACGGTGGTAAGTAGTCAGATGTGAACAAGGATCGAGCATTTTCTTACTTATATATCCAATATGATGGATATGCTGGATATGAACCATATGAAGGGGCATTATATAGTGATGGACAATGCTCCTATACACTCGCCAGTCAAGGTACATGAGTTAATAGAAAGCGGAGGTAACAACATTCTCCTTTGAAGAATTTTGGTCAAAGTAAAGACTGGTGTATGGCGAACTGCATTGACTGTGGACGATCGACTGAGTGACGGTATCTGTGAATCTGTCAAAATGGGTTACTCAAGCGGAAAACTAAGCATGGATTTGCCATGCGGTATCAAGGAGTAGCGGATATGACGCCTAATTGAACGTCAATGTACCGCTCTAATATACGAGGCATTTGCTGTGATATTGTAAACCATTTGTTCTTATTTCTTTTCCTGCTTTCCCGTTGTGAACTGGATAAAGAATAAGAGAAATTGAAAAATCCAGTTTCGGAAAGCGCTAGAGATGATTCTTGACGTGGGAAATTCAGCCATAATGGATTTGCTCGTTAAAGAGACACTCGTGAAACTCACTTTAGAACAAATCGTGGACGCATACAAAAGTGCAGGCGTCATTGACAACCTTTGTCATTTTTTTTTACTGTCCTTTCTTTGTTTCAAAATTTGTATCCCTTATTTTCACCGTTAATGGCGGTAAATAACAAACTGAATCCCAGGCTTTGAGTGTGGCTATGAGACACCATGAAAATTTGGAAGTAAAGGGTTGTGTGCCACGTAATACGACATATTCCTTTGTTTCCAATTTGCTGTCACTGTCAATCTCTGTCTATTTCGTCTCGACAAGATGACCCGCCAGTATTAACAGGATATTCTCTTCATTTATTTATCATCCTACCGGTCTTGACCCATGAGTGGTGTTTTATCCCAGCCACAATCTATCTGGCTTGACTTTGGCCTGGTCGAAATCCAAAATGGAAACTCTTTCATTTTTCTGTTTGAAATAAATCCCAAGTGTTTTTATCAAAACAATCAACACTTTCATATGTAGATAACTCCTTTGTGTTATATCTGAAAATTCACGCATCCAAGACCGTGATTGGCGTCATTGATTGATCAGTGGAGATGGAACGATACATTTAAAAGATAGAGGGTTCAGAAAGTTGTCTTTCATGGGCTCCGGAATGACAAAAAGTAAGTGATTTTACATTTGATCTTCGAAAGCGATATGAATGCTAAATAATTATTACTGTAGACTACAAACACGTCCGACTCAAAGGCAACCGGCGATGACTTTGCCCGCAATCCATATTTACTTTGGACTGATAAGCCACTAGCAGGTATTTCATTGAGTTTTTCTGCTACTTTTCATTCGCAAACCAGGGCATACATTTCTTCCAATTATAGCATATCCTTACTGAATTCATGCTCATTGATAGCCTGGCAGTCCATATCCAAACTCATACCTCTCTTCTATGCGTACTTTTTTTTCCTGAGGACTGAAATCCGCTGGTGAGTGCCACATACCAGCGTTTTAACCCACACATCCAATGCATGCACGATCCTCACTGACTTGGCACTCATTGTCATAGCTGCAGTCCTCACGTAAAGGGGGTTTTTTAAACCCTCGCGTTTTTTTTTTCCGTAAACCGTGAGCATCAAACATCTGATCAAAAAATTTCATACTTATCACATAATTAATTCGTTTTTCTCTTAAAGGTCTTCTCACCCCGCCCATCCGAACACGATGCGGCGGCTGGCACCCTGGCTAGGCCAAGAGTACCCATGATCCTTCGGGGGAGGGTATGTATAATCTTTTTTGTTTGCATTTTTTAACCAACATACAGTATTTAACCATTGCCTTTCAAAATAACACCTACATCTTCACTATTTTGCTCTTTATTTGTGAGTATCTATGGTTGAATCTCTTTCTCATGCCATGTCTAACTTACTAATGATTACAAAAATAATTTCAGACTCTCTGCTCTTGGATCTTTAATAATTTTTTTGATAACGTATAATCATAATGTGTTGTCATATAATGATAATCTCATTGGCGCAAATTGATTCGACAGTATTTGTGTGATTTATAATAATCAGCCGCATTATTTCATCAAGAGTGTGATGTATGTCTTGATAACCGGAAGGCATTTCAATCTACCGCCCTGGCCACATAGTGTATGACCAATAATTTATTTTTATTTTTTTGGGAGGCGTGTGTTGATACGATGGCGGCGGCTTAGTTAGCATTATGAGCCTGTTGGCATTTTTTTACAGCAAAGATCCAATGGAAACGCTCTTCCATTCTGCCAACCTTTTCTACAGCCACCTCGTCTTCAATCATGGTCAATAGCTGGCCATGCCTTTTAAACATTTCTCTCGTGCCTTCTACGCCGAGACTAGCAGAAATCATAGTAACATCAGGCTGGAACCAGCTTTCTCTCACAACTTCACCTTCTTCAGAGTTGAAGTTGCACAGAAACCAGCCACCTTCTTTAAGCCACATTTGCACTCGCTCAATCATAATAGACTGTTCATCTTTTGGCAGATGAAAAATAGAATAAAACCCAACTACTGCATCAAATGAAGCTGGTTCAAACTCGAGGTTCATCATATCAGAATGAATCAAAGTAGCCTTGGGCACATGTGCACGAGCAAGTTCAATCTGTGCTCCTGATATATCAACGCCAGTAACAGACAGGCCACTAGCAATCAACTTTTGTGTGCTAGGGACACCGGCGCCACATCCTAGTTCCAGAACGTTGGCACCTTTGGGCAACTGCTCGACAAGTTTATCAATATATGTTGCGCGCGTCAGGGTTGGCCGAGGGGCAGACCAGGCAAGATAAGCATCGGCTACTTGATCATATCCACGTTCGATAATAGCCTTGGAGTAATGTTGTTCAGGAGCAGAGGAATTGGTCATTTAGATTGAAATGTAATGAGCCAGATGAAGAGATGAGTCTTTTATTTATACTTTTTAACTTCGTTATTTTTATTCTACATGAGGATGGCCACTTGTGAAACTCTCAATGGGGATCGTCCAGGCCAAAAAAGTACCATTATACCATTTCTATTGTTTTGTGGCCGAAGCTTAAATCTCAGCAGAATCGATTCTTTACATCCTTTGGAGTCCGTGCAGCTGTAAGATACGTCTGCATGGTAAGTGAAGGACAGAGTATAGCCGAAAAGATACATGTGAATACCGTGTGTTGACTGGGATGGGCTGCGTAAATGTTGCTATATATGTCTGTCAGAAACCAGGCAATTAATTGTTGGAAGCGAAGGTGTACATAATCCGAGGTTACGGCGTCGTCAAAAGACCATAAGAATTGGGTGTGCTCATTGCGAAAATTCAATTTCAGTAACAGGGCTGTCGCAGTCTCAATTCTCCCCATATTGTAATAATCTAAGTGTTTGTGCGGTAGTTTGACCAATGAAGACAGTTATCAATTTAATAGTGCCTAGTGTGGCCAAAGTTGTGCCATTAGCGCTAGCGAATTTGACAGATTTGCTGCGGTCGAGAGACGACGATTATTGGCGGGTAACTTGGATTGAATTCCAGCCAGAGAGACGGGAACGGACAGACCTCGATATTCCACGGCTGGGTCTGTGACGCAGGAGGTGGTTATAAGATATTTGTTGATTGCCTTGTTCGCAGAACGCTTGAGTTTCAATGTCTTAAATGGTATTGATGAACGTCCTGACGAGCCTGTGGTTGGCATATTTGCTGGCGACTTGCTTGGGATTCTAATGTGTTTGTGCTTGTTCATGTGTACCAAGCAATTTTTACTTAAGCTTACGAGAAACAGAGACAAAAATCAAAGAGGAAGAAATAGGATATGAACATGTCATTTTACCGACAGATGAGGTTTGTGAACTGATGGATTATCGCTGACTCAAAAGTTAATTCATTCCGTTTTTCTATCTTAGTGATGAGTAGATGTGCTTCCGGCTCAGATTGTACGAATCGATGGTAGAAATCTCTGAGGGAATAAGTGTGACGGTTGAATAGCGAATGACATCAAGAAGAGACAACAAGAGTACCTGCAGGATGCTGTGTATGTGGTTACCTGGGCAAATGGTGTAATAACTTCTAGTCACGGAGACTTGTGCCCTTTCTTCAGGGAACGTCTACTTTCTCGCCTGTAGTCACTGAGGACGAGCGGAGGACGACTGTTGATTCGTTGGATGAAAATTTAGGCTCGAAAATGGCCTGCGATATTGTACGGCTTTTCAACAGTTGGGTTGCTACCATCTGTATTTCAATAATAATACATTTCTCATACATTATTCAAACATCTGAAGGTTCTTAAATGTCTTGAACCATGTTGTAAAATCTTTGGACAACCCCCCTCATTTCACCATCGTAAGTAACCTGCTGGAACATTGGAACGTGTAAAAGCAGTCAGGTACTTTGGGAATTATATTTGTGTATTCATTATTTCCGAATTGATTCAAACTGCTAATTCGAAATTTTCTGATTTCCGTTTACCTGCAGGACCTGGAGAAATGAGGCGTAAAGGGTAAGAAAGGTAAACATAATGAGAACTGCCTAAGAATGGATGTAGTGTGACTTCCTCTAAGCTAATAAATCCAAGACACAGTAATACAAGGGTTTGAAGTTAATTTCGACTCTATTACTCTCTCATTTGTGTATAGCATGATCTTTTCAGCTTGATACTTCCGTATTCTTGTTGTTTCCCCTTGCGCGGAATATTGCCCGCCAAACAAGGTCTCAGAGGGTAATTTATGATATTCATTCCCCGACTGTGTGTTCTATTGCATTGCCTTTCGTGTCATGGTCTGTTCTACATCAGACCGACAGATCTCTTCAGTTATATGTATGTGAGAGCAACAATATGGAAGTTAATAATGTTCTCCAACTTCATCTCTCAGGTATAAAGATGAGATCTATAGTGTAATGGGTATCATGGCAAAATTTGCATACGGCAGATCCTTTTTGTTTTCTTTGTGAAATACGTTCCTCTACGCGTTTGCTAAAAATATATATTTCTTTGATTTAATAAACCTGGACTCCGTTTCTAAAGTTATAACATAATTTTCAACCTCGCACTACACAATGTTGCTTTGTCACAGTAAATTCATAGCATACGTCGAACATGGTGATGATCTGTCATGTAACAATTTTAGGCAACCACAATGAGATTCATGTTAGTAAATAGTACCGCCGATTGCTACTTGTAAACGTCCAGCAAACTACGTTCTAGAATCCTATTTGTCTTCTCATCGACTTAATAGACTTTTAATCAAACAAAACAATGACCCCATCACCGATTTGTGTAACGATGCCTTTCCTCAACTTGGCATTCGAAACTCAGGCTTTGATTGACGTTGAAAGAGGGAACCCGAAAGCCGACAAAACTTTTTTTTCTTTTTTCATTCACTCTGGCTTTTCCATTTCTTCTTTCTCTCAACTTCGCTATAACGAAGCTCATTCTATAATACATAAATGAAATTACTTCTCTTAATAATATTCTACTGGATCATTTTGTCAACAAATGTTGCTGCAAATGAAAGGTATATCGTAGTCTTGAAACCAAACATCACCTCGGAAATGGTCGAATCACACTTGTCCGATATTCGACTGCATGCACTTGTGTCGAACAACCGCACCTCTCGTATTGGAAATTTTCATTTCTACTCTGCACATTTGTCGGAAACAGGCATTCAACAACTAGAGACGAATCATTCTCATGTGGTCGACTACTTTGTCAAGGACCAAACGTTTCGAGTTCAGGAATTAGTTCAGCAGAACCCACCGAACTGGGGCCTCACTCGAATTGATACTCATTCAGGAACCGACTCTCTTTTCAGTTTCCCGACCTCGGCTGGAAGTGGCGTCGACATCTATGTACTCGACACTGGTGTATATGCACAGCACAGTGACCTTGTCAGCAGAGTAACGAGCGCCCCATCATTCATAGGATCTGCCAATGATACCAGCGATTCAAACGGACATGGCACTTTTGTGGCCGGCGTATGTTGTGGTAAGTCACCCATAAAAGGCCAAACATAACGAGATTTGCTTTTCGATTCATTTTGTGTTTCTAAAACGTGCTTCGTCTGCATAGGCCTTACATATGGAGTTGCCAAGGAAGCCAACATTATTTCGGTAAAGGCTCTTACTAGCGATGGGGAAGGAACGTTGGCCAACGTGCTACTTGCCCTAGAATGGGTAGTGCAAAGACATCAATCTAATTCAAACGCAAAAAGCGTTGTCAAGTAAGTTGAGTGGAGCCATTATGATCACAGTGTAACCAATATTCCTAACGCTTGGCGTGGGTGTTTCTCCCATTACAGTTTATCCTTGAGTGGAAATTACAGCCAAACAGCTAATGACGCCATACAGGAAGCCATTGACGCTGGTATTCATTTCTCCATTGCTGGTACGACAATATACCAAAAGTGACATGCAAAATTGTGCAACATAGACTAACTATTTTTCCTTGTTCATTTATCAAATAGCTGGTAATGAAGGTGTAAATGCTTGTTCGTTTTCACCGGCATCATCGCCTAATGCTATGACGGTCGGTGCGGCCAACCAGAATGACACTACTGCAACTTATTCAAATTATGGTACATGCGTGGATCTGTATGCTCCAGGCACTGACATCTTGTCAGCTTGGAACACTGGTACAACCGCCTCAAATACCCTTAGTGGTACCTCAGTAGCATCTCCATGTAAGTTTAAAAGTTGGTGCGTTAATTATTACCCAGTCGGATACTAACATTTCTACTTTTGGCTCAGTCGTGGCAGGAGTAATGGCGCTGTATTTAGGCGAAAAGAATTATACACCAGCAGACCTGCGGGCGCTGCTTTTGAACTCAAGCACTCCCATACAGCAAGAAGGACCCGTAACAATTCAACAGCTGGATGATCTCGATTCATCTTCCAACTTTCATCTATTGTACAGTGGTAATTGGTCTAGCGATGGTGCAGAGAAAGTATTTGAAATTGCTTCTTTTGCCAATCTTCCATTGATGAGTACGTCAGGTTGCGCCGCAGCAGTCTTCATGGTAATTCTCACTACCTCTATCCTCATAAGCAGTTAAACGCCGACTGTGCACCACCATCATTCTGTAGTATATCATAGACTTCATACGCACATTTTTAATTTAGATACCCTCTGCTGACATGCATGTACTTATCCTATTTAGCCATTACCATTTGCATTTACTTACTGGTCTGACGAAACTTTCATTATATCCAGTTTTCCATCATTGGTTTGTGACATTATGCAATAGAAACACATACATTCTCTTTAATCATGGGAATTTTTTTTAATCATTATTTTTGATCTTGTATCTACAGACACGGCAATAACATAAGGAAGTACAGAAACTCGTTAAATAGGCCATACCAATGGTGACAAACTATACATCCTTGGCTAGTTGATTGAGTTTACTGTTGTTGAATGAAACGGGCCTTCTCTTTTGCAGCTTCTATTTGCTTCTCCTTGGCAAGACTCTCATGGCTGTTTCTCCATGCCTGGTAGCACTTGTATGTAGCCTTGCTCAGTCGCACGAATGAGAAGTTTTCCTCCGGTGGGGACCAGTCATCGGGGAAACGTTCTTCTTTGAAAAAGGTGTTGAAGTGGTCAACAGAAACTGCCATGTCTCTGCCAATAACGTTCAGCAACAAGGCACATTCACTACCAGAGCCGACGAATTGATACCAGAGATTGTACACAAGATCAGGGTTATCTCTCTTAGACTGAAGCTCACGAAGCCGTCTGGCGTTACCAGCTTGGGCAAGATCAATGTATCCGGTTTCGTTAGCAAACTGAGTGAATTGGAATACGAGGTTGGGATCGACCGAAGCATCATCACCGGCGACATCAAAGTCTTGTCGTGTGTACGAGACATCATGTTCAATGGCGTTATGCGTTTGGAGTTGAGCTAAATCCAGGGTGCTCAACTGACCAAGCCAATCAGGAAGAGCCTTCTTATCATGATACATCCAAAACACGCCTTGGGTGAACAGCACACCAAACTGAGGACCAAGGTTTAAGAGAGTAAGCGCATCGATCAATTGCTGCTTTGTGATATCCTTACCCGAGTTGTTGAGAATACCATGGTTGGCAAGGGTATTGAGCATAGGGCAGGGAGAACGATTAGCAACAGGACCTTTCCCTTGGTAAGGATGATCAGCAATGAACTGAGGCCATGTTTCTGCGGTCAAAGGAGCAATATCCTTAGTAGCCTTGAACATTCTACTAACGCTCACGGCTAGGTATACCACTCCCATGATGAGAAAGCGGGTCATCATCATACGACCAGCATTTACAGTAGGTGTAGTTGATTGTGGTCTTCTCGGGGCAGCGTCCGGCATACTAGTGAAAGGGTACTAGAGTAGTGTAAGAAAGAGTTCAGAGAGAAAGAATCTCGTTGCGCGTAGCGTAGGGGAGAAGAAATAAAAATTGGGACAAACCCAAGAGGAAAAAAAAATTATAAAAACACGGTTTCGCTTCTCTCAGCCCAGCCTATGCGATGGGCTGGTTACACGCTGTTGGTGGGATCAGCCGCATCTGGAATGATTCACTCCACTTTTAGAAACCGTACACCAACATCATATAATAAGTCAGGGTTATTGCAAATAAATTTATATGAAAACATTATTAGAATGAACGATAGTCAAAAGTGTACGATTGATTGAAAGCGTCAGTCACATAAGAATATGAAGCTATAAAACAGAAAGAGAAAAAAAAAATAGTCCAACGTTTTTTGCGTCGTCACAGCATGAAAAAAAAAGGACTTTTTTTTCTGCTCCGACAATTTGGGTCGCGCGTTACCTAGTTCCCTGTATCTTCCAGCTCTTCCACTTTCCTACACCTGCCCTCTCCTTACAAACTGATTCTTGTTATCCTCAATCACCATCTTGTAGAACCAGTGTCAGTCACCGTTAATGCCTCTCAGAAACGTTCTGAGTCCTCTCAATCATTCTGAGGGTGTTCAAAACAAGAATGCTGCTCTGAAAAACGCCTCAAATGTTAAGCCTAATGAGCAACCATCCAAGGAGAAAAACGTTTCTCTGGAGTAGGTTTGAAATGTCCATGTAATGCCCTTTGAAATGACCTTTACTAACCAATACGGCTTGCTCTTTCTTTCCTATCTATGAACTTTTTTTTTCCTTCATATTTTTCAATTCCCCCCTTTCGTGCTCCTGCTTGATGAAAAATAATTCCATCCCCTGTCTACTATATACACGTCCCTACGTTACCCAAAATTTTCGTCATAGCCGTAAAAAACGTTCACCCAGGCGCAGCACTTCAACTAAGAAATCAAAACAACCATTAACCGATGAGAACCAAAATATTTTTCTAGAAAACGCTGCTATCAACAAAAACTATAAGGATGTTACTCCACTGACGAAACGTACGCTGTCATTGGATAGCAAGTCATTGTCGACAAAGCGCAAAGTGCCTTTGCATGATAACAATGCGAGCAGTGTTTCTCTTTCTTCTATGCCCACTACAGGCGGCAAAATATTTTCTGTGAAGAAGCGGAAAATGATAGGAAGCAAGACGGTAGCATCTATGAAAACAGATGAAGAGCCGGTCCAAAAGCTATCTGAATCACAATTGAAAACTATGAGCCGCCACTATGAAGAAGCCTCCACTCCGCAGACCCCAAAGAAGCAGCACTCAGTTGGCGATGAATCCTCTCCATCTTCAACTGTTGTTACACCAAAACGACCTTCTTCATATGCTCAACGTCATCCCGAACCTGACTCACCACTTGCTCATCGTCATAAATTGTTGACTCAAGTATCCAGCTCAGCCCTTGAATCCGTTGACTTGTCAAAATTAGAGCCGCGTCCTACCAAACCGCTCCTTTTTCAAACATGTCATAAAATTTGGCCGCATGGACTCGTTCCTGACATGTCAGTTACCGATGTAAAGCCGCTTAGCGTGATGCTCAAAGAAAGACTCGCTCGTGCTAAATCCAAGATCCTGACAAGCCAACAAAAATCCATCACCCGTTATACCATCCCAACTTTCTCCCATACCACACACAAACCTGGCGACTCGGATACCACAGTTGGCAATGCCAAAAACTTTTTCTCTCGCCATGCTAAAGCGCACACAGCTTCAGTCTCTCATGTACATGAGCGTCAACAAATACATCGTGTTGAAGCTAGCAAGTCTATTTTCAGTTCCATCCCTGATAATGATTTTAAAGCCATGGAGCTCGTTACTGATGCCAACGGTCGTATGTCAATTGTTGTTACCCCGCGTTCTAGCTTACCTCGTCGACCTATCACCTTACCTGCCAAAGTTTCCAAAAAGCAAGCCACTCATATTCTATCCGCAGTCGTTGCTACATCTACTGATACCAGCAGCTCACTTTCACCGTTACCTTTTGAAGATGAATGCCCTCATACACCATCGCCTAAATCTTCTCGGCGCTTGACATCAAAGATCACCAATGGTGAGTATCCTTAAAAAACCCCCCCCCCTATCTCGTCATTTTTTCTAGTGAGAATATGCCATCTGGTACACCGACTAGTTTATATGAACACATATTCATGGTCCTTTTTGCAGATGATACCGATTACACATGTGTTAATTGCCATAAACAATACAAGAACCTTCGAGGATTAACATACCATGCTGGTCGATGCAAGTTCAAAGATTCACCCAAAACGAAGAAACGCCTGGACAAACAAGCTGACAGTGACGATGATGATTCCGATGCAGAGGAGTGGCGCGATGCCGTCACCAACTGTATTTGTGCTGGCCGAAATGATGGTGACGATGAGGAGAGCGGTCCAATGGTTCAATGCGATAAATGCGAATCTTGGCTTCATTTGGATTGCATTGGTCTAGACGAAGAGAATCTAGAAGAAGAATACTTTTGCCCTAGATGCAAAGGTGACTATGTCAGTCCCGCTGCATCATGTCACCGATCCACCGGAGGCAAAACTGTAGCAGGCGCACTTGAAGCGCAACTCAAATTACAGGCGCGACTCAAAAAGATCAAGGCCAAGCAAACTGGAAATCGCAGTTTGCTGGATCGATTTGTACAAGAGGCGAACAATGCATATCTTGAAACTAGAATGAAGCAACGCAAACTTCATACTGGGTTGAAAGATGAGGAAGAAGATGCAGACACAGATGAAGACACGACTACGCTGGATGAAAATCGATTATCAGATGAATGGGAAACCCCTGTATTTGTTGAAGAACCAAATGATAACTCACCAGCATTGCATGTTTGGGAGGGGTTCTCCTTGAATGTTTCGCCTGATCACCACAACGTTTGGGGTCCTCATAGTGACGCCTTTGACCTTTCCCAAGCATCAGATTTCTTTTTGGATGATGAAGCATTAAATGCCACACTGACTCAAGATACGAATGCGCCAGTCGCTTCAGCTACCAACAATTGTTTACCTGCTCCTCCACTGCTTTCTGCTGAATCTAGTGATTTAGGCCATACCACTACTCCTGCTGATATGGTAGCACTCAGTCTTAAGCAGCAGCAACAACGACAGCATCCTCCATCTTCCGATATATATATGGGATCCCTTATTGATGATGATGATGTGTAAGTTATTTTTTCTTTCTTTTCTATACCTTTTTTAAAAAAAGGAAACAATCGCTATGATCTTAGCGTGTTTTGAATTCTTCTAATATATACTAATTTCCTATATGGCAGTGGCACATCATTTGCGTCTCCTATGACTGATGGCGAAGATCGACACTGGAACCCAATGATCAAAACGTCTCCATACTTATATATGGATGATACTGATGCAATTACGCCGTTTTCGCTCAAGATGGGTGACGCTGGTTACTTTGATCTGAGCAGCGCCTTACCCCTCAACACTGATACGACTGTAGCCCTTGACACTTGGCTTGTCACCGGTGACCATGGCGATGTTGTTGCTGACGCATTGGAACAGGATTTCGATGGTGAGTGGTGGTTGATATTGATTGATACACATAGTGTATGTGTGTGACCATCCTATTGACTGACACCAATTTTTTGGCTATATGTAAATAGGCTTGATTAACTTGGACGCATGAATCCATTCAATACCACCAAACAATATGAACAGTTCGCCTTAAAGAAGGTTGGCTATACATCAGTACTATTTTAGTTGTGTTATGTTCTTCCATCATTATCCCCCTCCAAAAAATAAGAAACGTTGTATATATTTTCATTATCTTTTTTTGTTGTTCCCGTACATTTTTTATTCCATTCTCAGTTACTTCCTTGAAAGCGGTGCAAATCCCAACCCCAATTCTTCTCCTCATTATCGTAATTGATCAGTATTAAATTACAAAAGTTAAAGACAAAGCAGAGGCATTGAGGAATCGAGCATGGAGTTTGGACATAACAAACGATCTACCCAGGTTACAATTGCCCGTCTGGGACCCCAATCCAGCCCCAGCCTGTGGTGCTGTTATCCAAATAGCTCAACTGAGCTGTTTGGCTGGCCTGAATGCACAAGGTTCGGCCGGGGCAAAACTAATGAACCTTGTCGTCATGCTCATGCTTTGTTTTCTTTTAAGTCTTGGCAACACTATGTTCTCATTGAAACGCGATAGGTTGTAAAGCACATGGTAGACTATGACTGTCAACACATTAAAGCATCTTTTGATTCACTTTATTTATTTCTGGCTGCAGCTGGTGGCAAAAGGCAAAGCAAGTAAGGCGGGGCGGCGGTTGATAAACTTTATGACCTCTGAGGGATATGCAGGTGTTACCATACATCGGAATCGCGGGTTACTTCAACAAGCTGATTGAACCTGATTGAACCATTAGTCCTATCAACTGGGTAGGACTGTTCAGTTAGCTCCATGTAAATGTAATATAGCCCAGCATAGTTTTTGTTTTCTTTATTATTATTTTTTACTTCTCTCTTTCTTTCTCCTTCTATCTTTTAATGCAAAGGTTCCTTCGATACCGTAGGAAACGGGTAAGTTACTATTTTTTTTTTGTCGAACGGGACAAAGAAGCAAAAAGAGTTGAAAGAAGAGGTACAATACTCCCAAAAAAAAGGTGGATGCAAACAAATGCCCACATATACAAATGCTTATCCATTCTTGTCACTGTTTACGACCGCGAACGGAGTACTTCCGTGAGATGGGAGAGGAAGAGACACTCCTCTTTCCTCTTTTTTTTTTTGCCAATTTTTCTCTCTCTCTTCTCACTAAACGGGGATAAATCAATTCTCTAATGGATCATCTTATCAATCAGTATGAATCGTCTATGTGGAACCGCCTTATAAATGGCATTGAAAACAACAACACTGAGAAAGTTCGTCTATCCCTAGACGAAGGAGATCTTACCGCGTTATTTGGTCAGACCCAAAATCACGTCGTCCTTACAAAGCCAGGGATATTTGGTGATGAACTTGATCATGTCAATGCACTGCAGCTCGCTATTCTCAGAAACAAAGAGCTTATTGCTTTAATGATCATCGAAGCCGTGTGTAAAAACCAAAGTACAAAGTCACGATGGCTCAACCATCGCTGCGCAAAGGGCAATACCGCGCTTCATTTTGCAGCTTATCAAAATATGTCTGAAATTATAGTAATGTTATTAAAAGCCGGAGCCAATCCATATGTAAAAAATGATCAGCACCTAAGGCCACTGGATTGCAGTTATGACGACGAAGCCGTTCATGCCCTGACGAGTCAAGTCCGACCATATTCACCACCCGCCTCGTCTTTTTCGTCTGTACTTTTACAAAAGGCTGCATCTCACCAACATCACTACCAGGCGCTACATACCCCTCCAGATACCACTTCAACTATCTCTCAAGATTATTTTGATTCCCCTCCTAAAAGTACCCGTCCGCGATCCAAGGAATCTTCAATCTCCATCCCTACCCCACCACCATCGCCGACCACAACTTGCGATAACCCTACCACTGCAGATAATGGAACACGCAGAACACGTTTCAATCTTCAAGCCATTTTCATTGATAGCTGTATGAATGGAGATCTCGAAACTGTACAGGATGCTCTGAGTCGTGGTGCTAAAATTAATTCGCGTCATGGGGCAAACGATAAGTCTCCACTTATGATAGCACTATTGAACGACCAAGAAAACGTTGCACGTTTATTGCTTTCCCGCCAAGATATAAATGTAAATTATCAGGACGGCAATGGTAAGTATATCAACACCTATCTTCTCGTGCTAATAGGAATGGCGTGGTAGTGATTTCCTAAAAGTATAATATTTAATAATATATTGCATTTTGTAGGATGGTCGGCTTTGCACTATGCTGCAGCCATGGGCTTATGGTCGCTTTTGAACGATTTAGCCATGAAGGATGGCGTGGATTTGTATAGTGTCAACGACAATAATGAATTAATTGAGGATTGCCCTGAAGATCGATTGGATCGAACGAAATGCAAAGGTAGGCAAGATCTACATTGTATATGAAGTTTTTTATAGGTTAATTGAAATTGGTCTCTAATTACTTTCGCCTCCTTCATTTAGCTATTATACAACGTGCTCGCCAAGTCCAAAAGAATAATAGGAAACCAAGAAGAGTGTCGGCAAACGTCAAGCCATAGACTCTTGTAAACAGACGCTTTATACCAGGAGGCATCTCCTTCAATATCCCTCCCGATAACCTATCGATACTGTCGCATGTTCTGTCCTTTGCTGGATTGAACATTTCGCCAGTCATGTACAAATCAAAAAATGGGAGCTGTATGCTGTGTCAGCTACAATATACCCAGAGTAAATAGAGACAATCGTTTAACGTTATCACCCTGTCCAGGTTCTGTGATGAAATAAAATGCAAATTATTTGGATGATCACTCGATCAATGCTCAGCCCTCCACATCTATCTTTTTATTCTTCAATTAAATGGAAGGATATAAAGTATGTTGTTAGTAAGGAAATGATTCTGTAGTTCTCTACTCGAAAAAGTGAGTGTATATGCGGCTCTCTTCGTGTACTTGCATCTCAGTCATCTTGTAGTTGTTCAGCTCATCTTTGATAGCTCCAGCAACGTCCAAGGTGAGGTTTAAGCAAACGGCATCTTGATCCGTCTGACGGTCGTACTGACATTTACTGTAAGTGGTATGAATGGAGGGGGATTTGCTGAATTGGACGTGGTGTGAACGAGAGTAAGAGAGTGAACCATTACGTTTACGACAGAAAGTCGAGCGTCTACGTAAATCTGGCTCAGATCCGCCAGATTTCTTCAGTACACCTTTCAATTTAGGCACTTCCTTCATTAATACGTCGGATGAAGTCGTCGATAACGAGTCGCCACTGCTGGATGGTGAGAGTGCTGTATGCGTTAAATCAGGTAATGATGTTCGATAGGACAATGATCGCACTAATCCTTGGATTTTATATGGAAGTTTCAGCACATCCTTCATTCGGGTGATTACGGTGAGCTGTCCATCCGGGTCTTCGTCCTTGAGACTTGAAGAAAATAAAGGCTGAATCTTTCGTTTGGAAAATAGGTGGTAATGTGAATTTGGTACATGAAAGCTGGTTCCAATATCGATCTGTGGGAAGAGGAGTACGTGGTTTACATCAAAGCATATCACATCACTGACACAGCATGTAAACCTCCACAGTTTACATACCCTGTGCTTGGAATCAAAGGGTGTCAGCATCGGTAGTCAGAGGGAAGGGAAGGAATGGAGTGGGTATCACCAACGTGAAAAGAGTGTAGGTAAATAAAATATCGTAGAGGTAGTCTTCCACAAAAATCCCGTTGCCATTGTTACTTATAAATGGGAAAGAAGACGAGGGGATTGGAGAACGTGTTTCTTGATGGGGAATGTGATAAAAGGAGGTTATTCTGGGGATTTTTTTGCCAGCCATCCAGCTAGGAATTCAAAAATTGATGAGAGCTGTTAAGGATGTACAATGTAGGATGATGGAAATACGAGCAAATCGAATGCAGCAACTGTCTTTATTACTGTCTATGCATATTACAATACAAAGTAATAGATAATTTACACCAAATATCATTTTGCAGCTTAAGAGCTTTTACTAGCTCTGCATGGGTTGTGTTCTCACCTCCTGTTGTTGTCCGTCAATTTAGGCAATGACCCATCACTCGTCGACTTTTTTTCCCACTTGCCTTTTCAACGACATATCGCGCTGTGCCTCCGTACATCAATTACCTACCGAACCAATGATGATCCGAGGCTGAGGTGCTAGCGCCTCCCCTTTCTGTATAATTCTGCGCTATGACATGATATACTAGGGTGAAAGGCGGAGGATATACCAATGAAGTGGACACAATAGCCAAATAAGTTAAATACATCTCCAGTCCCAAGTCGTCAAACATATTAGATGGTGCAGCTATAATACCTTGTGTCTTTACTTACGTATATACGCCACATCAGCAGGTTAGAAACCGTGTGTTTCGAGGAGGTGAGGTGAGTTGAGTAGGAGGAACGCAGTGAATGATCTACAATTGAAAGGTTAAGGTAGAAGGCAGGGTCAAGAAGGAGGTCACAACAAATATGTTGTTACCTTGATCTTGACTTTCAGGCACTGGCCGTTAATTATCAGCTACCGTAAACGATATGCCTTACGTCATTTCAGTTCAGACATGATGCTTTGAATAACTTGCTCGAAAGCGTATTGTAGCACCCTTATATTCTTGAATCGTAGGGGTGGTCAAAATCAAAATTACAGTTTTTGATCATCAATTTTGTCCAGGTATGTTATCTGACAATTTTCCTATCCACATAGTGAGCGGTAATCTATCAACCATGCTGACACATATATATTGCACTGTCTTCTTCCCAAGATATAGACTAACAGGTACACTGCCTTCAATCTAAATTCATGAAATCCAACCATTTCATGTGCAAGTGACTAGCCTGCGTCGATGATGATAGCTGAAACGATTTAGCCTGGTAAGAATATGTACTTCATGTACCAGTGACGTTAGACACACGGAAGTATTACCAAATTCTATGATTTCATGACATCATGTGGTTGCTAACACATTGCCTAAAAGGACAAAGGAAACAGAAGAAGCTAATTTGTAAGAAAACCTGGCAAGCAATGTCACAATGATATGAATAACTAAGCGTATTAATGTAGGATGAAGCTATACCCGAAGCGAGAGTTCTCTATTTGATTATGTCTTAATGTCTTACGCGTGATCATGTCCTTGATAGTCGATATACTTCACATCCAAAATAAACAGGCTGGAAAAGAGTCAGCACTAACAAACAATGAATTGAACCCCATACTCTATTGCATCATGCCACGCATGACAATTTATCCAGTTACTCATTTAATTATGAACACAAATTTTTAATGTAGATGACTACCACCAATCACAACTGTCAACAATGACTTTAGCAACCGCTTCTAGACCAACCCTGTCATCGTCATTGAATCCTTCAAGTTCTTCACAGTCAATATCAATGACGCCAATTAATTTCTAAGCAACGAAAAGTAAAAATAAAAATTTTAGCCGATGAATGTACCGGGTTAAAGCGCCATCTCATTCCTGAGACAAAGGAAGAAACTTACTCCAGAGGAAAGAACAAGCGGCACAACTATTTCCGAGTTTGAGGCAGAGTCGCAGGCGATATGACTAGGGAACTCATGTACATTCTTCACCACCTGAGTTTGCTGTGTTGCTGCTGCTGCACCGCATACTCCTTTACCAAATTGAATTTCTGTGCATGCCACCTTTCCTTGGAAAGGCCCGAGGATGAGCTTTTGGTCGTTGGTAGGATCAGTTATGTAAAAACCAGCCCAGTTAACGCGTTTGTTCTTGTGGTCTTCCAAACTGTGGAGCCCATGGTATATAAGTGCAGCGGCGTTGGCGAGATTGGTTACCTAATCATGGGGAGGTTAGCATAGTGTAGAGGTAAAAAAAGAATGCAATAGGATGAAGGCAAGGCAAGTGCTTCAGCTAAAAGTAGCTGTACACTTAAAATAAGGAAAGAAAACAAAAACTTTTACAAAAAGACCTGTCAAAACCGACCGTCAGTTGTAAGGGTCTGTTCCATGCTTACCCAGAATCGCTGGCCATCAACAAACGCCTTGACTTCATCAAGAAGATCGGCATAGAATTCCTTCTTGGTTCGATTGGGGGTGGTGACTGTTGGTGTTGAATGCATTGTGTCTGAATAAAATGAAAGGATCAACCACCGTTCAAAATATGCTCGCCTCGCCCAATAGCCTGAGAAAGTTGACCTGAGTCCGATATTGGAGCACAATTTTCCAGAAAGTTGATGTGCTGCCGATCGACAGCTATTGGCAGACTGATCCCCTCCCAAGTATTACCCATTTCTCTTTTTCCGTACCTTCATTTCCAAAGGATACCTCTCGCCTATTAAATATGCATCTGCATTTAGATTACTTAATAAAAATAAGTCATAAATTAGACACGGGAACTTCGTGTTTTGGTTTGTTTATGATGTACAGAAAAAATGTATTGTTACAAATGGAAGCAAAGGAAAAGGAAAGGGTAGTACCCCCCGAAAAAAAAAATTCAACAGAGTATGATACATTTTGAATTCACCAGATAACAATGCGAGTCTAGGTATAGATGCGTTTTCTTGTTTGTTTTCTAGATTAAGTAAGTCCGAGTCCTCTCATAGGCGTTGCGGAAGGTAGTGGTAGTGCTTCCAACCAGATTTGAGAGCTCCTTCATGGCATACTTCAACGGATTGCATCCATTCAGACTCTAGAGCTTGTTTGATAGTCCAACGAGACTTTGGATTGATATCAAGCATGCCATATAAGCAATCCTTTTGTGCCTGAGGCATATTCACGAATGGTGCCCAATCGCGGTTTGGCAAGGCTTCGAGGAATTCCGCGTAGGAGATGTCGTCCTTAGTGGCAGACAAGAAAGGTAGACGACGGAACTTCATACAATAGAAAGTAATAGCTGCGCTCCAAACGTCCATAGCACGGCCATCGTAGTCATTACCATTCTCAAACAGTTCGGGAGAATGATATGGATGACTGCCAACAGCGCCTCTGCAGTTTCGAGGAGTTGTTTCAAAACACGATTGGAAGACATCGGATACTCCAAAATCCGCAATCTTGAGAGTGCCGTTGGCCGTCAAGACCAAATTTTCGGGTTTGATGTCACGGTGAACGACACCGCTTTCATGCATATACTGGAGACCACGAAGAAGCTGCTTGAATAAACAGGCTAGTTCTTCGTCTGTGAGACTACGTTCTCGTACAACTTCAAACAAGTCGCCGCCTGAGCACTATATAGAAAGTAATTATCGGTTAATTCGTTGGGTGTGAAAAAGAGGCATTTCAAAATTTCAGTGTCAGACACTTACATATTCCATGACAGCGCAATATCGGCCTTTCTCGTCAATCACAAGGTCAAGCGTCTTGACGACATTTTCATGTCGTAGTGTAGAGCTGATACAAAATTCACTGGTCATGCGTTTCATGTAGCTTCGATCGCTATCATCTTTAGCCTTCTTATGGAAAGCCTTGACGCAAAAAACATCGGAACAGCAGTTGGATTTGGTGACCAAACGAATGACTGCTGTGGCTCCTTCGCTAACAAACCCCTTTTTACACGAGCCATATTTTTGGCTCAGGGAAGGAATAGCAGACGGAGAAGTCGAACCAGATGATTGCGAAGAACTACGACTTTTACCAAATAAGTTGATGGAATGTCGTTTGCCTGTGTGCTGGTCACCATTGGGATGAAAAAGCCCTTGTAACTTGGCGGTCATCTTCCGTGGTGGGGTATAGGTGGTGGAATGAACACTGCGAGCATCATTAACTGAATCACGGGTCGATACTGAAGAAGAGAGTTCTGGGCAAGGTTCATCCGTAGGTTCAGCTGACGTTACTCTTGGGATATTGAAATCCCAAGCTGTCGAGGACGCAACTTCAGTAGGCATCAATGTGAGTAGTGTAGAGGAGAATTAACTTTTGTTTGAAATAGACACTTAAAATAGAGCCCAAGTTCAATAAATTTCAATGAGCATTCAATAAGATCAAGAAAAGCAAAAAGGGAAAGAGGTAATATTACAACAATTTAGCTTTTTGTCGTAAAGAAGCATTGTCTTATAAATGATTTCCAAAGTCTCCGCTCTATCTGGTACGGACCGCAATCTGTATGGTTCAAAAAATTTTCATAGCCAGATTTTCCCCAAGCCGTCCCGGAAAAATTTCCTTCCCTGTACTGCGATAGAAAAAACGGAACTGCCTAACTTCCCAATAAATACCATACTATCGAAGAAAGATAGCTTAGATACATGAGAAATCCACAAAATACTTCTTTGGATAATAACAAGTTGTTAACTTGGGAAAAGTACACTATCTACTTTGATCAATGAGAACCAAATTTGAACATAGAAAAAAATCACACCGTTTCTTTTTGAATAAGTCTTACATTAGGTCACGTCAGTCAGAAAGAAAGCAAAAAAAAAAAGAGGTCATTTTACCGAAATCGTTTTGCCGTCCCTGTGATTTTGAGACGACCGAACCCGGCGCTCAGCACCTGAGCTGGTTTAAGAACCCTTTTACCAATTTACTTTGATGTATTTTATTTTTATTAGTGAGCACAATGCCTTTGCTGTATTTTTATTGTGGTGCAAATACCTCACTCAATCTTTTCATAGATTTAACTATCCATCCAGTACCACTAAAGCTGCGCTTTTTTGCCCATGGGGAAGCTTAGCGGATCTATAAAAAAAGATAAACCATTATAAAAAATAGTTCGCTCTAACCTTTGTCCCCTTGCTTGGCAGGTAAGCAATGGAATAAATACCTCAAGTTGTTTAAAATACCTAAATTGGTTCTTTATGTAGACGTTCTGCATATCATTCTCGCCTGCCTGTGTAAACATATCCCTCCCCCATAGGTCTGTCCATCGTAATTAATGACTATTAGAAATTCCTCCATGACGTAACAAAAAGCTACTTTGAAATTCAAATTTTTTTTCCTAACAATTTAGTGCAAGAAAGATTCATAATTAGCGTCTAAACGCTCTAAGAAAGGGAGAGAAATTTTTTGCAATCGATTTGACCTCGCCTGATTGCGATCACCGCAGCCTGCCCTACCGCCCATCCCACCCCCAACTCCTTCCCTTATCTAACCTATCCTCATCTTGTGTACATAAAGCCCAAGTAATGTGCACACGGATCGATTTGATCACAGACGATCATCAGAGAGATAATATGGTAGCAGAGATCTGCGATTTACATTTAAGTAAATGAAACCCGTCTTGGTTTCAGATGAGTCTTAGCTTAGAAGCCATTTTTGTCAATGAGTACCGAATATGTCTCATTGTGAAAAGGAAAAGAAAAAATCTGGTGTGAGATACTGTACCTCAACCAGTCACCTCAGAGCCTGACCTTGTATGTACCTTTTGCTTTGCTTGGCGGATAAATAATTGAAGCGAGATGAGTGATTGCCAAATTGGTGGATTGGGCTTTTCAGACACCGCTATTCCCTCCCCAACCTCTTACCCAATTACCACAATGAGTACAGTGAGTAATAAAAGTAAACCACATTTTCGTTATAACGGATCAACTTATATGCAAATTATCTCCGTTCATTAGGGTCCACCCACGTCTCGGGCAAATCTGCAACGAAACAACAGCAGCGTTAGTAATTTCTTGTCCAAGACGCGTCAACTCAGTGGCTCCTTACGTGGATCCCGTTCCAATAAATCAACAGTAATTGACGCGATGGATCACGATGCACAAGAAGAAAAACTTAAACCCAAGAACAATTCCGAATATTTTAAACGCTATGAACTTATGATTGAATTGTGAGTCTCTTGCATTACTGCAGGAATGCTCTCCAATCTCAATGACTGATCCACCTTCTCCTATTAGCTCCAACCTCAGAAATCCAAACCACTGTCCACTAGGTGTCTACGTTATGCCATCTTCTGATAATTTGAACGGTAAGAGTATTACCAAATGAAAAAGGTTTTCCGGTCTCATATCTCATGTTTTATCTCACTTCATACGGTTTGTTTTTTACTCGGATTCTATTCCATGCCAATAGTTTGGTTCGGCGTTCTCTTTGTACACAAAGGATTTTATCGGTCTGGCGTCTTCAAATTTCGAATTAATATACCGGAATCCTATCCGAATGCTCCTCCAACCGTCACTTTCCTCACTGATATGTTCCACCCGCTAGTCGATACCCAAGGAAGGCTCTCCATTGCTCAACAATTCCCGGTGTGGAGACCTCACCAAGACTATATCTTTCACATTCTACATTATATTAAGAACGCCTACAAGCGTGTGGTGCTGGATGGGTTAGTGGAAAAATATTGTCCAAACAAAGAAGCCTATAGACTGTACGTACTTCAGTGTCCGTGTTGCCATGCATTGTTCTCTTTTTATGATTTAACACATATATCGTATCACCATAACAGCTATCGAAACGACCCGCAGATCTTCTCAAAACTGGCTCAGCAGTGTGCACAGCTGTCCATCACCGAGTCCTACCTCTTTGATCATTTCCCAGATAACAACATGATCAAATTCTCTCCACTGAGTGAGTCGAAATTTGGTAAGTTGGCGTATGAGGTTGAAACATTGCCTATCTTACCAATAAATAACCATTTTCATCTAGATGAGCTCAAGGCCCAGATCCTCAGTAGTACCGCAGTAAGCATATTCAGCTATACGCTACCTCACTGTCTGTAATTTTTTTTTTTTTACTAACCGTGATTACTCTCAATGAATCTCTTTCAGCATCCTCCATTATCCGAACACAATAGAGAACCATTACCCATTGGTACCGATCTTGAAGAGCGGATCAAAAATTTCAAGAAAGGAATGCAGTAATTCATCGTCAATTGATGATGTGGGCCTGTCTCTCGTCTGCACTCTTATTCCACTACCGGTTTATGATCTTAATTTATCTCAATCTTTACATTCAGCCACTCTCCTCAACATCATATACACTACAGTCCACCCCATAATAGTCTATAGAATCCTCCCTACCTTACCAAACCATACTATAACATCTCTTATTGGTTCATTAGCAAATCCAGCCATCCCCATTTGAATGAAATTGTATGTATGTTATTCCAATTTTATACAATCAAAATATGCAAATTTCTTAGTTATTAGCTACGCCTTTTTCTGCATCTGGGTCCACTTTTTGCTTAATTCGAACGACAGCAGGGTTCTTGGGTGTATGAGGGAAAAGATCTCCCCAGGTACTCTTACGGGCATCTCTATAGGGTATTTTGCCTTGAGACTTGGGAATGATCATTCTTTGGATTTCTCCAGAAGATTCGCATACATCCATCACAACATGTTTGTTCTTCTTTAACGGTGGTGATATCAGTCGGGGCCAAGAGTACGCCTCTGTTTCCAAATCTTCTTGATTGACAGATGTAGAAGTTGGTCGTGGGCCTTTACGAAGAATCACATATGAATACTTTGCGTCCTCAATATTAATTTTACTGTGTTTGGTTTTCATCTGAATGCCAAGTTAGGTACCAAGACATGTCTGCGCCAATCTCTGCCAAAAGCCACTTACCAAAAACTTCGGTCGCTCGACTCTCTGCGAGAAGTGGCACCAATCTCGATCAGGTTGCAAAGGCTCGCCGCGAAACATTGGACATGGTTTGTCATGTGGGCACTATAACACAGCCAAATGGTCAATTAAGACTGCAGCTATACTACATATCATTAGCTATAGTTCTTACCGGCGCAACAACATGAGCAACTTTCTCATCCTCCTTGTTGTTCTCCAAAATCCATTCACGCGCTTGAGCAATAATTCGAAACCCAACTGGAGTACCTCGCTCAATAAGTACTAAGACATCACCAGTCTGATCCCATAACGACTGAAGAGCTGATCGTCGCAATGCCTCTGATGAGGTGTCTCCCAGTGTAAAAGCACTCAACACCAAGTCCGTTTTTGGTTGCTATAATCCACAACATCCTGTTAATCATCCAACCAGTACGTAGGATACCGTTAATTCTGGTATTGAACTGCTTACCTTTGGATTATATGAAAAATAGCGCTGAAACGTCGTATTTTCTGCGTAATCGTTGTTACCGCTTTCTATGAAAACGTGGTTGAGAAAATTTCTTTGTAATTTGGACAATGACATACACCATTCAGCCAATTGCTTACTCTCTATTAAATCCTCGGCCATTCGCAGCATATGCTCCGAAATATCTACCCCAACGCATTTTTCTAAATTGAAATGTTCACGAGCCGCCCTGATCATTCGCGAGCCATTAGTCTCTAATGTCTGTTTATTCTTTCCATACACCATGAACTTACCATAATCCAGTGCCTGGGCCAGTTCCAAAATCAAGCATAGTTTTGGGATCAAAGGAACATATTCTCTCCTTCAACTCCTTTATGACATTGTATATCGCTGCATACGTCGCTGGCAATGCACCGGCAACATAAGCTATAGTCTCACGCTCGCCGTAAGTTATGGTATGAGCGTCTCCTGTAGATTCTTTCTTTGCCCCTTTATCGAACTTCCGGCTAGGTTCAGCCACAGGTATTTTTGACGTTGATCGATATGATTCGTATATTCGTAGCGCATCAGTTCGAACCAGTGGCTTGTCGGCCTGTGCAACCGTGTCTTGGATAGCTGCCTTTAGCGATGTTGGTAACTGTACACAACCTATTCGTTTGCGTCCAAATGATGCCTCTTCTGAACCTCGCATCACTTTTGATTCCAGATCCTGGTCCTCTATAATGATCTCTTCGACATGGCTGTTGATAATGTTGACAGAATGAGCTTTCCAGTTAGAAATGGTCGAGAAAAGATAATCGATCGTTTACTCGATCTTACCTTTGATTTGATTCAGATAGTCTTTCCAAATCATCAATAAATATTGCCTTTTGTTTCCTCAATGAAGTTTGCAGAGTTGTGAAGGATCGTCGCCATGCTGGTCGGTATACTAATCTTTGCATTTGGTGATCGATGGTTGTCTGTCCAACAAGGAAAAGTTATGTGTGACTGCTAGCAACATTGAAGATTTCAACACTGGCGATACCAAGGAAAATCATAATCATCGTTGTGAAACTTAAGCCCAGGTTTGACAAGGAGACTTTATGGTGATAAGGCGCTAGCACAAATAAACTCAGGGAGAGAAAGTACAATGAGGACTTTAATTAGGAATAATGATCGTAGTCCTCTAGTTGAAGCTATTTGGCCTGGTCAAAATTCTTACATTTAGTGACCGTGTACCACTGCATATCAACCAACAGCTGATTAAACAACTCAGACGGTTTTGCGGACAGAGAGTCCGCTCCTCATAAAAAACAGAATCATTTCTCCTTGTTCTCCGCTGTGGTCTTTCTTCTATTCACTTATCTTTCTATGAATATAGACTATATTAATAGCACCTTACAGGTTATTTCCGGCCGCGTTCAGCAGTCTTACAAGAAGCTTTCAGCTCCTGTCGTTACGGTATCGGCTGCATTAGTAGCTTCATACCTGGTGCTGAAACTCTTTAAATCCTCAAAAAAGCGTCCTTCCCATGTTGCACCGGCTGTTCCATATACCATACCTTTCATCGGTCATGGACTAGAAATGAACAGGGAACCTTACGCATTTATACAGCGATGCAAAGAGAAATATGGTCCTGTTTTCGAGATGTAAGTTTAGTCCGCGCCTCGTAATCGTTCTACCGTTACAAACTCGGCTGTGTGTCACCTAACCCCGCCCATCTGCCTTTCTGCAGATGCTCGTTTGGCCAAAAATTGATTGTAGTTACCGGAAACCAAGTTGTAGACTGCTTCAGAGTAGGTGAAGAATATCTTGACTTCCAGGAAGGTGTCAAGGACTTGTTGCCAACGGCGCATATCGTCGAAGTAAGCTACGACAAGATGAAACCGCAAGAAGGCCCTCAATACCCAATGAACAAAAATCCTGTTATTCGTCTTGTTCGCAACAACTTCAAGTCACATCAGCTGGATATCTTTCAAGATCGTATGGTTGATGCCATTGAAAGAGGTTTGGATAAAGACATCACCTTTAAACCAGGTGAGAACTCGACCACTCTGGACGCCAGTATTTTCTTCCAAAAGGTCGTCGCTCGTATTAGTGCTCAGGTTTTTGCCGGTGAAGCTTATGCGGATAATGAGCCTCTGATTGATGCACTTGCATCATATTCTCTCAGTATGTTCAGAGCCGGAATGGTCCAAGCTATCTTCCCCAGGCCAATTGCAGATTTCATCACTCGTCGCTATCTGTCTGTTGGTCAAAATATCGATGTTACCATGAGAGAGGTGGCTCCATATCTCAGTGAACTCAAGAAACAAGAAGATCAATTCGGCCAATCAAAGCCTACCAACTTTATGCATATGATGCTACAAACTCCTGCCGCCGATGACCATATTCAAACTCCAGATGAGACTGCATTCTGGATGAAAGATATTGCTTTTGCTAGTATTCACACCACTAGTCTCTTCCTTGGATTCGCTTTACACGACCTTTCAGATCGTCCTGATATACAAGATTTACTTCGAAATGAAATCGATGAATCAAAAGCAAAGGATGGAGAACTTACGCCTGAAATCATTGCTAAATTGCCAATCATGGATTCATTCTTAAGAGAATCTCTCAGGCTTGGAAGTGACTATGTTGGCTTCCGGCACAAGGCAATGAAGGACACTGTACTCCCAAGTGGGATTACGATTCCTAAAGGCACCACGGTTGGTTTGTCAGTTTATGACGCCCACACTGATCCAGAATTGCAAGATATTGGTACAAATGGCATCCCTTTGACTGAATTGGATCCACTTAGATTTGTTGGAAGACGATCAAAGAAAAGCACCGCAGTTGGACCAGATTTACTTGTTTTTGGCGTAGGATTCCATTCTTGTCCCGGTCGTTACTTTGCTAGTCAAGAGATTAGATACTTATTAGCATGTATCCTCGAAAAATATGACATTTCCCCTACTACAAAGGACGGTAAGCGAGCTCCTAATTCACTTGCTCTGGTAAGTATATTCCATCATTAGTTGCTATGTCGTAAGATCTAACCACTTTTCTTTTCTTTCATGCTGTATTCTAATAGGGAATGGTTCAATTGGTACCATCTCAACCTGTCAGGTTCACTAAGCGAGCTTAAAAGTGTCATACGATGTCTCAAAGAGCCTTACATATAATTCCACATATTAATATCTCGACTACAAATTCCATGTAACTACCATAAATAAATTGTACATCATATTATTAAACGTTATATGTTGGGCTATTCTTCTGTAAATAAGGTAACTTTGAACCTTGCAGGAGCTTTTATTGTTAACTTTCGTAATCCTAGATTACGACATCATTCATGCCCATGTCGTGCCCATTGTTAGCAATTATCTGATCTATTTTATCGTCAATAGATACAGCATCTCTACCATTACCAAAAATCGAAATAGGGCAGCAAGTAGACTTGCCGCTGGTAAGCAGATCGATTATGTTGGCCGCGGAAACCAATTGTCTTTGTCTCACCCACGTTCCATTATTTCTCAATACATTGGTTAAGTGGGATAGTGCAATTTATACCAACACAGCCTTTCAGGTCAGCCTAGGGAAGTCTTAAGTGCATCATACGAAATAACCTCAAAAATAAATCGTTTATACTTTATCTGATTAAGTTCGCGTAGTGTTTGAGTGATTGTTCTCAAATCCGAATGATGGTCAGTGCGCCATCTGGAGTTTTGTATGATATCACGTTTCGAAGGGAAGGATTTCTATCAACATTTTTAAATATCTACTGCATTCGAAACATTCAAATTCACAACATTTTTCTTTGACATTGTTCAAGTTATAAATTCGAATCATATCAATAGGCATTTGTTCATCATGCTCAGCCACTTGTCACAATAGTGTTTATACTACTAGCAACGGAACACCATGTAAATGACTAAAGACGTACTAAATACGGTATTCTTCACCAAACTGTTTTTTAATTTTTAACTTGATCTACCTGCAAAGATTACTGGTACGAGCGTGGATTTAGATATAAAGTTGATCTCAATGACAATCTGGGAATCAAACCTACTGCGGTGTTACGTTTGTTGCGAACCGTAAGCCCGACTATGTAGCTAGATGATTTATCGGTCAGGTTATCAGTCGTTTCTCCTTTCTTTATCTCTCACCAACCCTTGTCTCCTATGAGTTTACGCGTCATCAACAATAGCTTACAGCAGCTAGCTGGTGACTTCCAAAAATCTTACAAGAGGCTTCCAGCTCCTATCGTCATGGTATCGGCAGCTGCAGTTGTGTCATACTTGGTTCTACAAGTGTTTAAAACCTCCAAAAAGCGTCCTTCACACCCTCCACCACTTGTACCATACAATATACCTTTCATCGGTAATGTAATGGAAATGACTAGAGATCCATATGGGTTTATACAACGATGCAAAATGAAATATGGTCCCATTTTCGAGATGTAAGTTCCCTCCGCCCAGCTTTCTTAAACTCCGCTCTCGTTGCCTAACCTCACCAACTGCATTTCTGTAGATACTCGTTTGGCCAAAAGATAATAGTGGTCACCGGAAAGCAAGTTGTAGACTGCTTCTGAGTAGGTGAGGAATATCTTGATTTCCAAGAAGGTGCCAAAGACTTGCTGCCTGTCAACCAAATCGTTAAGGTAAGCTACGATATGAAGCAGCAATACGGACCAGAATTCCCCATGAGCAAAAATCCTATGATTCGTCTAGTTCGCAACAATTTTAAGTCACATCAGCTGGATATCTTCCAAGATCGTATGATTGATGCCATTGAAAAAGGTTTGAATAAAGACATCCCTTTCAAGCAAGGTGAAAACTCTGCCACAGTGGAGGTAAACACTTTCACCCAAAGGGTCATCGCTCGTATAAGTGCTCAAGTCTTTGCCGGTGAAGCCTACGCTGATAATGAACCTCTGATTGATGCACTTGCATCATATTCTCTCAGTATGTTCAGAGCCGGAAATGGTGCAGGCCCTCTTTCCTAGATTCATAGCTGATTTTATCATTCGTCGCTATATCGTTGTTGGAAAAAATATCGACGTTACCATGAGGGAAGTAACTCCATATCTTACTGAACTGAAGAAACAAGAAGATCAATTCGGTCAAACAAACCCAACAAACTTTATGCATATGATGCTTCATACGCCAGCTGCCGACGATAATTTTCAAACTCCAGAAGAGACTGCATTCTGGATGAAAGATATTGCTTTTGCTAGCATTCACACCACTAGTATTTTCATTGGATTCGCGTTACACGATCTTTCCGATCGTCCTGATATACAAGATTTGCGGAGACAAGAAATCAATGAGACAAAAGAGAAATACGGAGAACTTCGACCTGAAATCGTCGCTCAAATGCCAATCACGGATTCATTCTTACGAGAATCTCTCAGACTGGGAAGTAACTATGTTGGCTTCCGACACAAAGCAATGAAGGATACTGTCCTCGAAAGTGGTATAACTATCCCAAAAGGCTTCACTGTTGGTTTATCTGTTTATGACGCTCACATCGATCCAGAATTGCAAGATATTGGTCCAAGGCATCCCTTTGACTGAATTTGACCCTCTTAGATTTGTTGGAAGACGATCAAAGAAAAGTACCTCAGTTGGACCAGATTTACTTGTTTTCGGCGTAGGATTCTATTCTTGCCCTGGTCGTTACTTTGCTAGTCAAGAGATTAGATATATATTAGCTTGTATCCTTCAAAACTATGACATTTCAACCACTACAAAGGACAGCAAGCGAGCTCCTAATCCACTTGCTCTTGTAAGTGTATTTCATCATAATTGCCTGTTGGTGCTTTCATGTCGTCTTACCTCGTTCCCTTTCCTTTAATTGTATATTCTAATAGGGAATGATCAAGCTAGTACCAACTCAACCTATCAGGTTCACCAAGCGAGCTTAAGATCCCATATGATGACACACCTAGCCTTACATCCATGTCCACATATTTATATCTTCAACTACAAACACCGTTTATCAACAGGGAATAATAAACTTTACATTGTATGTATTGAATACCTCATTTTGCATTATCCTCCTATATATTAGACCACTAGGAATCCTATAGGGAAGAATTATTCAATTAGGTGTGCATGGCTATGCTGACAACGAAAAGTCATTCGCATAAGCGGTTGAAAGCCTGTTCGATCAGTAATTCTACTGTACTACAAATGAGAGTCAACGCACTGTTGGCCCTTCACTCTATTAACTACATATCTCCTGAATGACTATCCCATTTTTAACGACTCTACCAGTAAGTAAACAATTGCGACTCACTTGACATGCTATTCGCATAGCCTCACTATGCAAACATGAGTAAGCAAAATTAGAATAGCCAGGCATGATTGATGGCTATGTGGAACATAATATAATGTGAATACAGGTGCGGGAAAAATTTTCTAGAGTTGTGCCTTCAAGGATATATGATAAAAGTAGCAAATCGGTATAGATTACCACCTGAACATTCCTTCCCGCTATCTCTCTCTCTCTCTTCCATCAATTTATACTTTGTCGCACATGAACGTTTATAATATCAGCCTGGAAAACCTTGGTGTTAACCTTCACCAGACTTACAAGCGGCTTCCACCAACTGTGGTGGAAGTGTCCGCCGCTTTGGCAGCAACGTACCTGATATTCCAAGCTTTCACTGCCACAAAGCAGCGACCTGCAAACCTCCCACCCGTTGTGCCATATACCTTACCTTTCATCGGCCATGGTCTCACTATGAATAGAGATCCAGCCAAATTCATACGGCAATGCAAAGAAAAATATGGTCCTGTTTTCGAGATGTAAGCTTATCCTATTGAACCTCGTGCGATCCTATTTTGTGTCTCTGCCCTGAATTGCACCTAACGCCAGGAACCTTGGTACAGTTACTCATTCGGCAAAAAGCTTACTGTGGTAACGGGAAAGCAAGCTGTAGATTGTTTTAGAATTGGTGAAGAGTATCTCGACTTCCTGGAGGGCATCAAAGACCTGTTACCAATAAGACATATAGTCTCTGTAAGCTACGACAAGATGAAACAGCCGGTAGGCCCTGAATTCCCAGTGTCGAAGCATCCAGTCATCTATCTGGTCCGCAATGAATTCAAATCACACCAACTCGGTATATTTCAGGATCGAATGGTCAATGCTATCGAAAGAGGTTTGGAAAATGACATCACCTTCAAACCAGGCGAGAATTCAACCACTTTGGATGCCAGTATCTTTTTCCAAAAAGTCGTTGCTCGCATTAGCGCCCAAGTGTCTGCTGGTGAGGCTTATGCTGACAATGAACCTCTGATTGACGCACTGGCCACTTTCGCTCTCAGTGTATTCAAAGCAGGCATAGTACAAGCTATATTCCCAAGACCCATTGCCGATTTCATTACTCGCCGATATCTTGCAGTTGGCAAAATTATTGACATTATCATGAGAAAAGTGACACCTTATGTTGCTGAACTAAAGAAACAAGAAGATCAATTTGTTCAATGGGATCCAACAAACTTTATGCATATGATGCTTCATACCCCAAGTGCTGATGGTCATACGCATACTCCAGAAGAGACAGCATTATGGATGAAAGATATTGCTTTTGCCAGCATCCACACAACTAGTCTCTCCCTTGGCTTTGCTTTGCACGACCTTTTGGACCGTCCTGATATACAAGAGTTGTTACGAAATGAAATCAATGAGACAAAGGTGAAGGTCGGTACCATTACCCCCGAGATTGTCAGACAAATGCCAGTCATGGATTCTTTTTTTCCGCGAATTACTCAGCCTTGGAGCTGAATTTATTGGATCTCGCCATAGAGCAATGCAGGATACTGTGCTTCAAAGTGGTATTACTATCCCAAAAGATACAGCAGATGGCCTTTCGTTGTACGATGCACATACTGATCTGGAAATTCAAGATATTGGCCCCAACGGTATCCCGCTTACTGAATTAGATCCTCTTCGGTTTGTTGGGAAAAGATCAAAAACAAGTACATCTGTTGGCACAGACTCCCTTACTTTTGGTGTAGGGCATCACTCTTGCCCAGGTTGCTATTTTGCTAGTCAAGAGATCAAAATACTTACTTGCTTGTATCGTCGACAGGTGCAACATCTCTACGACCACTAAAAGATGGAAGGAGGGCTCCAAATGCTCTTGCTTTGATAAGTTAATCAGCTATGACTAGCCACCAAACCATTTACCACTGCCATAACCACATACCATTTCTTTTATGGCATGCTGCTACTAGGGAATGGTGCAGATGGTACCAACACAAGCTGTCAGCTTTACTAAAAGAGCTTAAATTCGACATACCAAGTAACCTCCCATATTAATCGTATTCGGTTCACACGATAAAGTATTAAGCTTAAGAATTAAGTCTCTATTGCATGTGAGATGTTGTTTCGTTTGCTAAGCAGAAGGGCCAGCGCATTATACAATGATATGCATCATATTGTTTTGGAAGGAAATTAAATGTGCGAGAAAATAAAATATTGTCCTGGCTACCCAATGTTTCAATTTCATCACTCTTCTCCTTTTTCACTTTTCACAAGTCATGAACACGAACTTTATCAAACTCCAACACTCACATTGCTTACAAAGTTCAGCCACCAGACAGAATATCGTTATTCCGCTAATATCCGTACTGAGAGTCGATATGCGTCTATATAATTAAAGACATAATAAATATACCATTTTTCACCAAATGTCTTGTGATTCCTGACACGATCAACCTACAAATGAGGATTGCTGATCAGAGAGTGAATTAAACAATGAATGGATGTCGACGGCCACCGGGTAACTGTAATCTACTATCCTTTTTACGGTATGTGACCAAAAGTTTGAGGTCAGCACAAAAATTGACTACTCGGTTACGACGTTGGACATACGAGACTACTTGTCTCTCCGTTCCTTACCGTTGCCAACTTTTGTCTCCCATGAGTTTACGGGTGATCAACAGTAGCTTACAACAGCTTGCCGATAATCTCCAAAAATCTTACAAAATGCTTCCAGCGCCTACCACGACAGTATCAGCAGCCTTTGTAGTGTCATACTTGTTAATCCAAGTTTTTCAAACCTCCAAAAAGCGTCCTTCAAACCTTCCACCACTTGTACCATATACCATTCCTTTCATCGGTCATGGCCGGGAAATGAGCAAGGATCCATATGCATTTTTACAACGATGCAAAAAGCAATATGGTCCTGTTTTCGAAATGTAAGTTCTTTTCACATAACACAATATCTCCTCCCTTGTCATATTACTGTTATTGATGGCCATCGTCATTTACTTTCTGTAGATATTCGTATGGCAAAAAGTTGGTTGTGGTCACAGGAAAGCAAGTTGCACACTGTTTCAGAGTAGGTGAAGAATATCTTGACTTTCATGAAGGTGTCCATGACTTGTTGCCAATCCCGCAAATCATCGATGTGAGCTATGGTAAGATGAAGCAGCCAGTTGGCCCACAATACCCCATGAGCAAAAATCCCATGATTCGTCTGGTTCGCAACAACTTTAAATCACATCAATTGGACATCTTTCAAGATCGTATGGTTGATGCCATTGAAAGAGGTTTGGATAAAGACATCACCTTTAAACCAGGTGAGAACTCGACCACTCTGAATGTTAGTACTTTCTTCCAAACAGTCGTCGCTCGTATTAGCGCGCAGGTCTTTGCCGGTGAAGCCTATGCGGATAATGAACCTCTGATTCATGCAATTGCGTCATACACTCTCAGTTTGTTCAGAGCCGGAATGGTGCAGGCCGTCTTACCGAGAGCCATTGCAAACTTGATCATTCGCCGCTATATGTCTGTTGGGCAAAACATTGATGTTACCATGAAAGAAGTGACTCCATATCTTACCGAACTAAAGAAAAAAGAAGACCAGTATGGCCAATCAAAGCCTACTAATTTTATGCATATGATGCTACAAACTCCTGCCGCCGATGACCATATGCAAACTCCGGAAGAGGTTGCATTCTGGATGAAAGATATTGCTTTTGCTAGCATCCACACAACTAGTCGGTTCCTTGGTTTCGCTTTACACGACCTTTCAGATCGTCCAGATATACAGGATTTGCTTAGAAAAGAAACCAACAAAACGAAAGAGATGCAGGGAAAACTTACGCCTGAGACCATTTCTGAAATGCCAATCTTGGACTCCTTCTTACGGGAATCTTTCAGGCTTGGGGGTGACTATGTTGGGATACGACACAAGGCAATGAGTGACACTGTGCTCCAAGGTGGTATAACTATTCCAAAAGGCACAATAGTGGGTCTTTCGATATACGACGCTCACATGGATCCTGAGATTCAAGACATTGGCTCCAACGGTATCCCGCTGACTGAATTGGACCCTATGCGATTTGTTGGGAAAAGGTCAAAAAAAAGTACTGCGGTTGGCACAGATTTGCTTACTTTTGGTGTAGGATACCATTCTTGCCCAGGTCGCTATTTTGCTAGTCAAGAGATTAGATACCTACTTGCTTGTATCGTCGACAGGTACGACATCTCTACGACTACTGAAGATGGAAAGAGAGCTCCAAATGGACTTAATCTGGTAAGGGGATTGGTTTTGGTTAGCCACATAACCATTTGGCTTTGTCTCTCAACTTAATTCGCTTCTTTTACTACATGCTTTAACAGGGAATGGTACAAATGGTGCCAACACAGCCTATTAGGTTAACCTTACGAGCTTAAATACGACATACCAAGCCTCCTCCAACATTAATCCATATTGTTTCCTTATGACTGTAATATCCAGATAATAATTAACCTCGTATACTATTTGAAGGTTTTTTTTTCCTTCTCTAACCATTGATAGTCAGTGCGCATTCTGATGATGTCCATAATATCTCGTTTTGAAGCGAACAATTTTTACATGAATTAAAAACTTTGCTGCCTCTAAAAGTCTCAATATCATCACAAGTCCTCCGTTTACACTTTCAAAGCCATGAACACGAACTCTATTCGTAACTCCCACAATCGTATTTGCTCACCAAACTCAGCCACGATTCTGAATACCGCTATTCCGTTAGCAACTGTTAACCAACCGTCCGTTTAAGCGTCTGTATGAACAAATACGTATCAATAAAGCATTTTGCGCCAAAATGTCAGATAATCCCAAACATGATCAACCTGTAAAAGATTGTTGATTAAAGCGCGGATTTAACAAGCATGCCCGCCCATGTCAATGGCTATCGGGGAATCATACCTCTTACCTTATTTACAATTTTGTGGCCAAAAGTTTGTGGCCGACACACGACCACTCAGTTGATGTTTTGGTGGATACCTTGCCGTGGCCTTTCTTTTCCCTTCTCTCCGCCAATTTTTCGTTTGTGTCCTATGAGCTTACGTTATTTTAACAGTAGCTTACAGCAGCTTGCTGGTGACCTCCAAAAGTCTTACAAGCAGCTTCCAGCTCCTGTAGTTGCAGCCTCCACGACTTTACTAGTGTCATATTTTGTGTACAAAATTTTCTCCACCTCGGAAAAGCGATCCTCAAGTCTCCCACCAGTTGTACCATACACTGTACCTTTCATCGGCCATGGCCTGGTTATGAATAGAGATGCAGCCAAGTTTATACGAGAATGCAAGGAAAAATATGGTCCTATTTTTGAGATGTAAGTATGTTCAATTTTTTACCACCCTGCTCTATCAGGATTCACGATAAGCTCAAACCGTTTCTCGTACGCAGCTACTCATATGGCCAAAAACTGATCGTAGTTACAGGAAAACAGGTCGTGGACTGTTTCAGAATGGGCGAGGAATATCTTGACTTTCAGGAAGGGCTGAAAGAAGTGTTACCGACGGCACGTATTGTCACAGTAAGCTATGATAAGTTGAAGCAACCAGAAGGCCCAGAGTTTCCGTGGTCGAAGCATCCATTTGTTCATCTGGTTCGTAACAATCTCAAATCACATCAAATTGGAGTTTTTGAGGATCGAATGATGGACGCCACTGAGAGAGGATTAAACAAAGACATTACCTTCCAGCCAGGTGAAAATTCCACAACTGTGGATGCCAGTACATTTTTTCAAAAAGTCGTTGCACGTATCAGTGCCCAGGTCTTTGCTGGTGTATCCTATGCTGACAATGAACCTCTAATTGATGCTCTTGCAACTTTTGCTCTAAGTGTGTTCAAGGCGAGCATTGTCCAATCCATATTCCCAAGGCCAATCGCTGACTTCATCACTCGCCGATACATGTCAGTTGGCAAAAATATTGACGTGATCATGAGAGAAGTGACACCGCATGTTGTTGACATAAAGAATAAGGAAGATCAGTTTGGTGAGATGCAACCTACCGACTTTATGCACATGATGCTGCATACTCCAGCTGCCGATGATCATCAGCATACACCAGAAGAGGCAGCATTCTGGATGAAGGATATTGCACTTGCTAGCATCCATACCACTAGTATTTATTTAGGTCTTGCTTTGCACGATCTTTCAGACCGTCCTGATATCCAAGAGTTGTTACGAAAGGAAATCAACGAGACAAAGGCAAACAACGATGGTAGACTTACTCCTGCGGCAGTCAGTCAAATGACAATCATGGACTCTTTCTTCCGCGAATCACTTAGAATTGGAAGTGACTATGTTGGATTCCGTCACAAGGTAATGAAGGAAACAGTTCTCCAGAGCGGCATTACTCTTCCTGAAGGATCTACAATTGGATTGTCTGTTTATGACGCTCATATGGACCCAGAGTTGCAAGAAATAGGCCCCAATGGTATCCCATTGGATGAATTTGATCCTTGTCGATTTGTTGGAAGGAAGTCGAAGAAGAGTACTGCAGTTGGTCCAGATTTACTTATTTTTGGTGTGGGATTCCATTCTTGCCCTGGTCGTTACTTTGCCAGCGTCGAGATTAAATACCTGCTAGCCTCAATTATTGATCGATACGATATATCTACCACCACCAAAGATGGAAAGCGAGCTCCCAATCGGCTTGCACTTGTAAGTACTTCACGATGAATGACTACGCAAGTAATTAAAACTTTGTCTCACCACTTATCGATTTGTTTTATTATGTGTTCTGTTAGGGAATGGTAATGGTGGTACCAGCGCAACATGTTAAATTTACCAAGCGAGCTTAAACACATAAATATACCAGCAATCATCGATAGATACTTCATGTACTATATATACATATGCTAAATATAACGGAAGACACCTAATGCTTTGTCCATTATTTACTGCAATCGAGGCACAGATTAGTTATATCAACCCTTAAATGGGTACATCACATTACTGTAGTGAATGAATCTATCAAGACAGTAGCGGCGTATGAATTTTCAGACTCTTTTATCCATGATATTCTTGCATTTATTTATCGTTTATGACCGCTGTTCAAGTCATGTCTGTTGGTTTATGTGATTACCCAAATTGATAGACCGCGGTAAGCAAGACAAAGTAATATGTACCCCCGAATTCCGCGACAATACTGCTGTGTTAGAAACTGACATTGAACTTTTGTAGCAGCCCCGCAATGGTTAAACCACTCTTTTTCTTCTGTTCACTTTTTTCACCTTTTTAACTAGTGTATCAACAAACATGAACGCTGTAATAAACGACGCCATTGAGCGCCTTTCTCGCAAAGCTCAATCACTTTTAAAGAACCCAACGTCACCAGTGGTGTCTGTTTCCGCCGCAGTTGTGGCAACTTATCTACTATGGAGAGTCACACTCACGCGAAGACGAACCAACACGCCACCTATTGTACCTTATAATATTCCGTTTATCGGTAACGGATTAGAGTTGACCAAAGACCCTCAAAAGTTTATTGCTAAGTGCAAGCGCAAATATGGTCCTGTTTTCCAGATGTAAGCATACAGCCTTTGTTTGAGCTACACAATATTCTTCTCCATGATAGCCGCCTCGTTGCCGATATGAAATTGACTTTATTTCGTAGCACCACCTTTGGCAAAACCATGATCGTTGCAACCGGTCCATATATTCAGGAATGCTTCAGACTTGGTGACAAATATCTGGATTTCACCGAAGGAGTTGAAGACTTTTTACCTCTTGGGCGTATAATCAGTATCAGCTACGATAAACAAAAACGTCAAGAATACAAACAGGAAGACGCAAACAAGAGCCCTATTGTCAAAGCGGTACGAAATAACTTCAAGTCACATCAACTGACTATGTTTGAAGAACGTATGGTGTATGCTATCGACAAAGGATTGAAGTTGGATCTAAAGTTCGAACCTGGAGCAAAGTCAACCGTACTTACAATGGACATTGTTCAACATATGGTAGCCCGTATTAGTGCTCTTCTATTTGCTGGTGGAGAAGTTGGTGAAAATGAAGAACTTATTACGGCTATGGCCACTTATGCCCAGTCCATCTTCAGTGCCGCCATTTCATATACTACACTGCCCCCAAAAGTTGCAGATTTCATTACCAAAAACTACCTTGATATTGGCGACCAGATTGAAATTACCATGAAGTATATTACTCCCGTTCTTAGAAAGTTGAAGGAAATGGAAGAAAAGGAAGGCCAAAAGGACCCAGATTTCTTTATGCACATGATGCTACATATGCCAAATGAAGATGGATCTCTGCCTACACCTGAAGAAACTGGATTCTTCTTACAAGAGATTACGTTTGCCAGCATTCACACGACCAGTTTGTTTACCAGCTGGGCTTTGCATTTGCTCTCTGATCGTCCCGATGTCCAAGAGTTGATCAGGCAGGAAACTGAGGAAGCAAAGAAGAAATACGGCGCATTGACTCCTTCTGTTGTCAAAGACATGCCCCTTATTGATTCCATCTTCCGAGAGACTTTGCGCATAAATAGTGACTTTATTGGTATCAACCACAAAGCTATGCAAGACACAGTACTCAGCAATGGCGTTATTATTCCTAAGGGACGGAGTGTAGGAATGGCTGTCAATGATGTTCATTTTGATCCCGAGGTACAACATATTGGCGATAATAATATTCCTCTGACCGAATTCGATCCTAGACGTTTTATTTCCAAAAAGACAAAGAAATCCACCGCTATTGGACTAGACATGCTTTCTTTTGGTCTGGGATACCATGCTTGCCCTGGCCGATACCTTGCAAGTCAAGAGATCTGTTATCTGCTTGCCAAGATTCTTGAAGAATACGACATCACCCCTGATACTAAGGATGGAAAGCGTTCTCAAAACCGTGTGGCTATTGTATGTATCACTCACTGCATTTACTTTTGGAAAAAATCATGTTGCTTCAATTAACACGTTGGCTTTTCCCATGCTTCTAGGGATTAATTCAATTGGCTCCTTTAAAGGGTGTTATACTGACCAAGCGTTCTTAAAATTACTTGCTGTTTATCGGCGTAAATGGATTTAGTATTGAATGGTGTCTTCGCATTGAACCATAGTGATTGTTTCCTAAAAGAACTTTCCAACGCAACTAATTTCTTCACACATCTCTATACCCTTGTCCATCGCCTACTTCAACTTTATCTCTGATATACTCATGTTTCGTACAACGTATTACAATCCCTATATTCCAAATAAACGTGGCTACAGATAACACTAAGCTTAAAGTTTGTCCCCATTCAACAGATATGATGGCTCAGCCAAATAACAACCATATCTGCGTTAAGATTTTTGTAAATAAATTTTGTTATTTACTTTAATAAATATATAAAAGTAATTGGGATAAATTATTACATAACTATCGTATCACTGACTTATGAGGCGGCAAATTGAAATTTACATAGGACCAGGGCCAGTCTGTCCACGGACATCTTCGCGAAGCTCGCGAGGGATCTTGGTACCATCATTGAAATGGTGTGGGAGCTTGGACTTGATCTTGTTTCCAAGACCATGAGGAGGCCCGCTGTGCGTATTCGCTTCTTGGTCCAACTGTGTGTTAAAGTTACCACCGGAGATGCCAGCGCCTGGACCGCCAGTCATAGAGTCCATGTTGGTGTCACCGGCATAAGGGTTTTGGTCAAGGTTTCTCTTATGCTCGTCATAAGCTTGCTGACGAACCCCCGTAGCGCCTCCAGCACCAGGATCTTGATTCAGATCCTGCATATGTTGTTGATAGGCATTAGACTGAACGTCGCTAGTCATTCCTGTCTGTCCAGCGACGCCAGGTTGTTGCACATTGCCAGTGGCTGGATTAGCCATTTGCTGTTGGCCGTAACCTGCCTGTTGCTGCTGGTCAAATGCAGGCTGCTGCTGTCGATCAAAGGCAGGCTCTTGCTGTTGATCAAAACCCGTTTGCTGCTGTCCTGGTGCGACAGGACCTCCTTGATGGTGTGAGCCAATAGCTGCTTTGTAACCAGCCTCAAATTCATCCTTAGCCTTAGCAAATCCGGCTTGGAAAGCGTGGTTGTTCTGTTGTTGTGGATTGGACATTGTGTGAAATGTAACGTTATAGTCCTTCTTTACTTTCTTTGTTCACTTATATAGGTTTTTGATTTTTTTCACACATCCTCATTCTATGACGAAGACATGCGGTCATTATTGCTTAGCTTCTTACATTTCTTGACGATTTTTTTCATGTCCATTTTTGGTAAATTGGTTCTATAATGTCAAACTTGACAACACTGTCAATAATTCAAGCAGTACATCATAGGTTTACAACAAAAAGTTTAATTTGCTTTTAAGTAAATTTATTAACGATTCCAGCTTTATCTCAATCATGAGAGAGAAGACCACACTCGGCCATCAACTTAGCACACAGGAAGAGACAAATCGAAGGAGCGGGCGTCTAAAAAATATTCCAAGCTGTTTGTGACAGTCGCCACGATTGAATCCTACACGGTCCGGATTTCCAAATCGTACATTCCCAAGCCTTTTCCTGTCAATTCCTTTTCGAAATGTCTCTGCTGTCAAAAGTTACACGTGCAATGAAGAGAATCGCTCCATTGGAGATAGCGGAGAACTCTTGGGACAATGTTGGTGTACTAGTAGGTATGTAATTAGTAACTGAATGCCCAAGGTAATAAATAAGTCATGCCAACGCGAAAATTCTTAGAACCACCTTTTCCACAACAGCAAGCAAACAAGGTGTTTCTGACAATTGATTTAACTCCTCAAGTCTTGGAGGAAGCATTGTCCGATCCAAAGGTTTGTCATTTCAACTGCAGAAGTAATAGGCACTAGCGTGCCGTGCTGGACGTAATATTGAAACGCGGTTGACAGGTTGGCACCATTGTCGCATATCATCCGCCGATTTTCAAGTCCGTGAAGCGACTCACAAGCGAAGACGTGAAACAATCTATTGTGCTTAAAGCAGTTGCAAAAGGTGTGGGAATATACTCACCCCATACAGCCTGCGATAATTGTTTAGGTGGAGGTAAATGACCTGTGCGACGAAAAACTGATCCAACACCCACATGTACAAACTGAGCCTCTTGTTTGTTAGTCAACGATTGGTTAGCTAGTGGACTTGGTAAAGGGACATGCCAACCTATTGTTCCAAATCAATTCCCACCTGCAGGTAATAATTCATCGATGCACGTTACTCGTCAAATATACATCGCCTCGGTAACCGTCAGAGATTTTTACCAGGCCAGGAAGGATGCGGCTCGGGAAGAATATTTACATACGACGAGCCGACTAGTCTGTCAGCAGTAGTTGAAAAAGTGAAAGCCTTAACTGGACTTAAGCATGGTTAGGATACATTCTGCAAAAATGATGTCAAGATTGAATCCAAATAGTAATACTGTCATGATTACAGTTCGAGTAGCAGCTGCACCTTCTCATACAATTTCCAACCGTGCAGCCATCAAAACAGTCGCCATCTGTGCAGGTTCAGGTTCAAGTGTGTTGAGTCCTGTCAAAGCTGATTTGTACTTTTCTGGGGAAATGGGACATCATGATGTTCTTGCGGCATTAGCCCAGGATACTAGTGTTATCCTTTGTAAGTATCCCATTCTTTATTTCGATTTTCTATGGATGCTAACTGTAGTATGTAGGTGAGCATTCCAACACGGAGCGAGGATATCTTGATGCAGTATTGAAGCCTGCACTTGCAAAAGAATTGTTCAATGAAAGTTCAGAGGCTGGAGAAAAGATAGAAATTGTTGTCAGTGCTGTGGATAGAGACCCATTAGAGATTGTCTGAAGGACATGATTATGCTGAAATTGCCGTATTAAATGTTTTAAAATTTTGAACCCAGCATACCATGAATATTACCACTTTGCAACTCTTTTTTCGGAACTGCGCGCTATGACAGAACTGCCATTAGGGTTCCAAAGAGAAATTTTGACTGAAGTTGTAGGTGAAGATGGACTACTCATCCTTGCAAGAGGACTCGGACTTCGCAAAATTCTATGTTCATTGTTGAAATTATACACAGACGATGGGCACCTTGTATTGTTGATCAACAGTACTGCAGCAGAAGATACAGCTATTAACGATGAACTAGCCTGTATGGGAGTTCCATCCGATAAGCAAATGAAAATAATTGAGTATGAAACTCCAGCTGAGACTCGGTAAGTAATGAGACGTACTGGTCATCGATTACACCACTAGCTAACTGGACAACATTGTCCAAAGGAGTGACATGTATAGGCACAGTGGCATCTTTTCCGTCACATCTCGCATTTTAGCAGTTGATATGCTCCTCAAACGAATTCCTACGCATCTTATTACTGGCATCATCATTCACAATGCTCACAGGTACAACGAAGTTTTCATGAATGATCAATCGGAATACAAAAAATAGGCGATTCATAAGTGAATTTCCAGCGTCAATGCCACCTCAATGGAATCATTTATACTCCAATTATACCGGGAAGAAAACGAAGTAAGACAACAAATATCTTTTACCGGTTTCTATGTCAATACTTATATATTTCATAGCAAGGGTTTATCAAAGCCTTTTCTGAACAAAGCGAGTCATTTGTTACTGGATTCGCACCTCTGCAAAATACAATGAAGTCCTTGTTTTTACGAAAAGTTCACTTATGGCCAAGGTAAAGCAATTGAATGGGTCTTGTTTTATTTTGTTCTCATACTAAGTTGGAATGTCAGATTTCATGTCACGGTTGCGGATGATCTTGAAGCTTCAAACGAAAATATTATAGAGCTAAGGCAACCCATGTCCAACAAAATGGATAAAATCCAACATAGTATAGTAGAATGTATGGATGCTTGCCTTTCTGAAATCAAGAGATCAAACTCTGGGGTATGCTGTTATTCGATCTTTCTCCTTGTATTGAGTTTTGGCCCCAGCTGAGTTTGCATTTGTAGATTGACCTGCAAGAGTTTACTGTGGAGAACTCTATGTTTAAATCCTTCGATACCATAATACGACGACAGCTAGATCCAAATTGGCATCGTGTTTCTATTAAGACCAAGCAGTTGGTAGGAGACCTCAAGTTACTTAGGCATCTTCTTACGTAAGTCTGCATGGCGCAATATTACTACATCATTGTTCAATTTCTCACTTCGATAATAGATATCTGGCTGGTTATGATTGCATAACGTTCTACAGCTTCCTCCAAACTATTATGGCTAGCAACACTCCCTCTGACGGGAAACTGCTGACAAACCAGTCACCATGGCTGTTGATGGATGCTGCAAATGCTATATTTTCGGTAAGGATGGTCGGTACAGTATGGAGATTCGAGATCACAAAAACTAATTGGATATTTTAGTTGAGCAAAAAACGATTCTATGTAGAGGAAAGGGATGAAGAATATATGAGTATTGAAAACACATCTATTCCTGGTCTACCGAAGAAAACAAAGCTTGTCCTTGAAGAGCAGCCAAAATGGAGTCTACTTCTTGATATACTTGAAGAAATTGAGCATGATATTGCCGTCACAAATGCTCATGATGGTAAGAGCATTAGTACAATATATGTCATCACCCATCTCTCAAACTAACTAAATCTTATTTTAGCATCGATTCTGGTTATGGTTGAGGAACAGCGGACGTGCACTCAATTGAAAGAATATATATCAACAAGAAGCACCATGCCGAAAGACTCAAATGTGGTTCCGATTCTCTCACGGCTTGCTAGGAACTATTTCCGATGGAAAGCAGGCATTGTACAAATTAATCAACAAGTGAAAGACCAGTTGAAGGATAAACCACAGGCTTCAAGAGCCGGAGGTTCAGGACAGTATACACCTAATACTCGTGGAGGAGGCGCGCCGCCTAACAAACGAAGAAGGGTTCGAGGTGCTTCCGCCATAGCAGCTGCATCTATTGCCTTTAATCGTCCACTGGCCGATACATTCCAACAAGACATTTCAGATAACGCTGAAGCGCAAGTAGACAGTCAACTTCCTTGCCATACGATTAAAACTGCCATACTGACATCTATTTACAGACTTGACCAGGAGAACGAGCTGGAGAATATGGATATGGGTATACCACTTGATCCTACCGCAAATGTCGTTGATGTGATGAGCAATAAAGACATTTTGCCACACTTCAACGAAATTACACCACCGGATATTGTTACTATTAGCCAGTATGACGGAGAAGATGAAGTTACTCTTCTTGAGCAATTACAACCCAAATTTATCATAATGTATGATCCAAACCCAGCATTTGTTCGCAGAGTAGAGGTACAGTCATAAGCCGACCTATCAATGAGTCTGAATGCTCTAATTAACATTCTTCTTATGTCCAGGTATATCGTGCCTCACATCCAGACAGAGAGATTAGAGTGTACTTTATGATATACGATAATTCTGTGGAGGAGCAGCGGTATCTCAGCTCAATCCGACAAGAAAAAGAAGCGTTCGAAAAATTGATCAGAGAAAAATCGGCAAGTATCATAGTTTATACTGCTCTTTATTGTTAACAACTGTCTAAATGCTTTTTCGCAGATAATGGCTGTTCCCATTGCAAATAGCAAGAAGCGACACGATGAAGAAGAGATATTTCTGAAAACTATAAGCTCACGAATTGGTGGTGGTTCTCGACTAAAGTCTGGGGCACCTACGGTAAATCTGCAACCTAAACATCGAAGTGTACCTGGGTATTGTGGTTTCTTTGCTCAATTGTTCCTGTCTAGGTGGTTGTGGACATGCGTGAGTTCCGAAGCTCTTTACCACCGATTATCCACAAAGAGGGCATGAAGATAGCACCATGTACGCTGCAAGTTGGAGACTATATCCTCAGCCCTGATATATGTGTTGAACGGAAAAGCATATCTGACTTGATCGGCTCATTCAACTCGGGCCGTCTGTAAGTGTGTTAAAATATTTCAAGCGTCCTTCCATGTAAAGTTTTAATGAAAACGCATTATATACAGATATACCCAATGCGAGAATATGTCTTTACATTACAAGACGCCAGTTCTGTTGATCGAATTCGATCAGAACAAATCATTCTCCTTGCAAGTAAGGATTCTTCATTATCAAGTGCTTCTTTCTTAGCAATAGCTTCCATTTACTCACTCACTAACCACCATTCAGGCATTGACGGACTTGAAAACCGATATAACACTTACGGACTTATCATCCAAGCTTGTACTCTTGACGCTGTCATTTCCCAAGTTACGGATTATATGGTCTTCTAGTCCTTATGAGACAGCAGCGATCTTTCGAGATCTCAAGGTATGTAAATAACCGCAATTTCAAGTTTAACAGACTTTGTCTGACACGATCATTATTGCAGTCCAGTCACGACGAACCGGATGTAGAAGCCGCTGTCCTTGTCGGAGCAGAGAGTGTTGACGATGTGAACAGCATGACTAACCTAACGCCACAAGAAATACTTCGAAGCATGCCAGGCATCAACTCTAAGAACTACCGGCTAGTGATGAGCAAGGTCGAAAATATTGAGGAGCTAAGCAAACTCAGTATTGACGACTTAAAAGAGATACTTGGTCGGGAAGCGGGAAGCAAACTTCACCACTTTTTACACAAGCGAGAGTGATCATGCCCATATCAGTTCTAGCAGTGTAGCATGAAGGTGGATCAAACCATCCAAACAGGGAATTTGCAAGTTTGCGAGTTGTACACAGAAAGCGGCGATCTTTCAACTCCCGACGCAATGCCCTGAGATCAGCCTAACCCACACTCTCTCTTTCCCTTCAAGACAACTCCAGTCCCTCAATTGCACCTCTTGATTCAACAAGAAACCGAGCGTTTATTTCATAATTCTACCTACCGACCTTTTTTTCTCTTTTAATTCTTGGTTGTTGCTTTTTCTAAAAAGAAAACTCCCGCACTTTCCAATTTCAACAAACTAGGCATCTCCATTGCAATAAATAGCCATCATGGTCAGACAGTCAATGTCGGAAACAAAACTTCGCAAGATGACGGAGAACAATGACAAGCTGAAGGAACAGCTTGAAATTCAACGCATACCAGTCTCAGATGCTAGTAAATCGTAAGCCTTGGGCAAGGGTAATAACAATTATAGTTAACATTCATTACTCATTACTCTTTGAATAGTTTGATAGACTATTGCAAATCGAACCACGACACCTTAGTGCCTTCAGTCTGGGGCAACAGCAAGAACCAAGACCCGTTTGCTGAGCAAAGCGGATGCGCATGCTGTATGTAGTAATAGTATTGTAAATTACGAAATAAAAAAGATCATCTCCGCATCTCATCTGTGACAGGCATTAAGTAGTTGCAATTTTAAAGTACACTTCCGTTCACTTTCTTCCTTGTGCTCAACTGTTTTAGCCATGGCTTCCAACATCTTGCGCCGTTCTTTAACTACCTCTACATCTGCAAAGACTCTTAAGATTGGTTTGTTGCCTGCTGACGGCATTGGTCGTGAAGGTGAGTGACACTGGTCCATAAACTTTGACCATGTTCTGGCACTTCCTTGTTATTAATGTGCATACACCCTGTCATCTGCCATCGTTGATCCACCAGTCATTCCTGTAAGATATTGACCAACTCGTTGAAAATGATGAATCGATATCAGTTTCCTTATCAGCATTTGTTTTTGACATAGGCTGCTCAACGTGTTCTCGAATCACTTTCTACCGGCCCCAAGTTTGAGTTTGTTCAGCTCGATGCTGGATTCGAACACTTCCAAAAGACAGGAACCGCCCTTCCTCAGGAAACCATCGACCATTTGAAGAACGAGTGCAACGGTGCTCTTTTCGGTGCTGTCAGGTATTTTTTATTTGCATGTCGGCTGTTGGTGGCGGTGCAAAATTTTAATTCAACGTCGGTGAAATAAGCTCGCCATCCCACAAAGTTGCAGGCTACTCGTCCCCAATTGTTGCTTTGCGCAAGCACCTCGATCTTTATGCCAACGTTCGTCCCGTCTCCTCTGTCAAGTCTGCTGCCTTCCCAAGCCAGAAAGAACTTGACATGTTGATTATTCGTGAGAACACTGAGTGCTTGGTGAGTGAAACTGAAGACATTTGAAGAGACATTGATGCAATGGCTGAATCTTATGTATCGTTTCTAGTACATCAAATCTGAGCGTCAGGAAGTTGATCCCAAGACTGGACTTAAGGTGGCTTGGGCTGATCGTAAGATTTCCGAGTATGCCTCGAAGCGCATTGGTACCATGGCATTCAACATGGCACTTACTCGCGAAACCCTTCGTCAACAAAAGCCAGAATCTGAACGGTTCTGGAAGCACAAGCCTCGTGTCACCATTGTTCACAAGTCCAACGTTCTTAGCACCACTGATGGATTGTGGCGTGAAACTGTCCGTGCTGTCAAGGAGCAAAATGCTGCCAAGTATGCTGATGTGGACATGGAGGAGCAGTTGGTCGATTCCATGGTCTATCGTATGTTCCGTGAACCTGAAGCCTTCGATGTCGTTGTCGCTCCTAACTTGTATGGTGATATCATCAGGTAACATACCATCTTCTCTTTCAAATATTATTTTATGATTGCCTCTAACTGTGGCCTGCGTAGCGATGGTGCTGCTGCCCTAGTCGGTTCACTTGGTGTAGTTCCTTCCGCCAACGTTGGTGATAACTTTGTCATGGGTGAACCCGTCCACGGTTCTGCCCCCGATATCGCCGGCAAGAACATTGCTAACCCCGTTGCTGCTATCCGATCTGCTGCTCTTCTCTTGGAATACCTCGGTTACACTAAGGAAGCTCTTCAAGTCTATGGTGCCGTCGACAAGGTTCTTGGCGAGGCCACTATTCTCACTCCCGATTTGGGTGGTAAATCTACCACTAGCGAGGTCACCGATGCTGTTTTGAAGAACTTGTAAATTGTCCATACACCTACTGGCGTCCTTGATTGACCTTCCAGTTAGTTCGTTTCCATCAGCAAACCATTGTAGAATAATTTATCTTTGTATACAGAAAAATTAAAAAATCATTGTCCGGTTGCCATTTTACCCATGAATTTCGAAAGAGTTTATAAATGGGTTCTGCACCATTGAGAAAACGAAATAGAAAAATAAACCGCGAGTGAAGATGCTAAAGTGGAAGTTTGTAAGTGCAGCATACAAGAAAGACATCCGAAACAGGCGTTGTGGATCGGAGCCTCAAACTTGAGTGTTAAAAAAGTAAACAAAAATCCGATCTGCCAGATTCGAACTAGCGACCTAAAGATGACAATTTAACCCTTTTTAAGGGCTCACTACAGTCTTCCGCTCTACCAACTGAGCTAAGATCGGCTTCTTGTGTTGTTGAAACAAGAATTAGCTACTTATTGCCTAGGTATAATAATGTTCTCATTTGCATTCGCTTATCTATTTTCCTCATATCCAATAGCATAGCTTTTGGTTATGTTCAGGTAGAAGTATATATAAGTTATTCATTTACATAGTTTTTTCTTTTTGAGAGCATTTTTTCCCTGTTATTTTTGGGTGATATTACGTCATTCCATGAGAGGTTCTAATTTTTAGGAAATGTTTTGCATGTTTGAAATCGCTCTACAAGTTCTCGTATATCCCACTGCACTAGATCTGAAAAACAGTCTCCTACATTTATTTTATTTTATTTTTGGTCATGAATCTCCTTTATCATCCCTAGTTTCTATTTTTGACGTTCCAGATGTTATACCCCTAATAAATCATATTTCGGCTAACCACTAGCCACTACCTGCTATAAGAAACTGCTGTGGCTTGAAACACCTGAGGACTATTTTAAACTCTCACCTGATTTGAATACCGGCATTACGGAAATCGGCATTTCTCGCAAATGCTATTCATTGCGCACCAGCTGACAATCGCAACCCCGCAATGCTCAGCATCGGTGATGCCATTGTACATATATGCATTGTTTATTAAGTTAATTTTTACGAAAATATTAAAGGTTTTTAATATAACTCTTGTTATACTCCACTTTTGGTGGCGTGTTCAACACCAGGAGTTACGTATGCAAATCTTTGGGCTGTCTAGAGGTTACCTAGGCTTACCAAATATAATACCTGCTAACTGTAAATTTTTTAAACTTCTAATGCATACCGAAATCTTCTTCATCCACTTACCTGTCAAGGTATGTTAGTATCTTTTATTTTTGATTCGGGTGCCTTTGATTACGTGTGTGTTTTTAATTCATTTATATTACTAAGATTTCAATAACAAACATGTAAATATTTGTACCCTTCGTTACATTAAAATGCTACGTTGTACCCTTCCCCCAACCAACATTTATATCTATTTTAAAATTTCTGCCTGCATGTCAACGAATTTTTTTTTCTAATAATATTCAAAATAGCATTCATACTTGTACATGTATTATTATATCGGTATCTTGCAATTACCATTTTTGAACCATTTTGCTTGACATGTCAGTAATCCACTTCTCGAACATTGTACGAGTTTAAATGACCTGATCCCAGTGCATTATACGACGCGCGTATACGACAAATATGTTCCAAACATCTCTATTCTTCTGCTATGCATCATTAAGTGTCGATAATACCCACTTGAATCGGTCGGTTGCTATTAATTCATATAAAAGTATATATTTAATTGGCTAGTACTAGCTGCACCTCATAAAGGCGCAGCAGATATCCCGTATCAGCAGTACAACGCCAAGAAGTATCTATCTTGATCGCAATAATTTCCTACTATTTTTAATGAGTATTGTTCATGCGATTGCTGACGACTTCTGCTTTCCATAGAAGGGTGGTTCGGAGTAATGGGAATTTTATGGTCTTGGATAGCGTGTAACATAATTATCAGGCCATTATCGACAGAACAAGAAGTGGCTGATGTCCGGGCAAATAACTCTGAGAGTGGTTTTAACGAAAGTAAGCTTATACCTTTGTGGGTCCAGTAGATCACACTACCCCATTTGTCTTCACCTAAACAACAAAAGATGTGGGGCTTTGAATGGGCAACTATGCCGTTTTACACTAAACGACTTCGCTGTTTGCCTTTCCGATACCTCCGCTTCACGGGGCATTGTTACTACGGAGCTAAAAAAGAAGTTCAGCTTGTCGCACCGATCCCACTTGCCAAAATGGTTGCCAAGAGAGTTCCCGTTCATGCGTACCACGCACCCTTCTCACTGCAGCTCCTGGAAACCTGGGCCCCAAATTGGAAAGCGGCTCTAGTAACAAACAATTTACAAGTCTGTTACACCAAGAGCACGGACGGAGAGGTTAATTGTTATATTATATGCTCAACATTTCTTTCCTTCTTCAACTTCAAAATGCCATTGTCTCGAGCCAAATTTTATGTGCGTGGAGGTGATAGTTATCAATATATACAATCTGCAATTGGTGGAAAAAATGGATACGATTATTTCGAATACCGACTCCACCGTTCGATGAATCGACCTCTTCGACAGGTGTTTGTTTCATTCATTCGAGTATCCGATCGAAGTTATAAGAACGTGTGCAAATTAATTCATCTTTTAGTCCACATCAAATACACTATACGATGAAGTTCCTTAGCCTTGTCACATTAAGCGGCATACTTGTTGCCTCTGTCGTTAATGCTGCTACCAATGCAACATCCTTAAGTGGAAAGACAATCAATGTTACTGCAGATTCTCTTTGTATCTTCATGCCTAAAACCCCCAGGGAATTGATTGCTGCTTCTGAACACGACGCAATTGCCTTCTGCAACAATACTGCTGCCGCTCCTGGTGCTAAAGAAATCCCTAAAGGGTTTATCAAGTCTGCTCACTTTGTTAATGGTACTGGCCAAGGAAACTATGTACAATATACTGGAAGCATCGATGTTTCAAAGTATTCCTTAAACTCTACTGATGGTGGAGGTCAATATGATAACCATGTAAGTATACTTGTTCCAATACACATTGTGAACATTTTTACGGTGCAATGTTCTCCTTATCATATATCATCACATCATATTATAGGGAAATGGAAAGCCTGTCGGCGCCAGCTGTGAAGGCTATGCATACTTTGTAGAGCTCATTGAACCAGATGTTAAACGATACTGTGTTCGTTGCTGCCAAGTCTATGAAGATTGTAATGCTGGACGATCAACCTATGGATGCGCCAGAGTTGTCCCTGGTGACTTTTCATAGACATAGTAGTGGCGCATACATGTGGCAAAAAAAGGATCTATGTGTTTTTCTAGTAGTATTCAGTGTAAAAATTTCCAATCAAATGTTTCCGTTTAACAATACCATGCTATTGAGGTGTAAAGTATCGTTTTTTCTAGTAGTCGAATTGTGATGTGCAGCGGTCCTAAGAAAAAAGATTTTTTACTGGGAAAAGCCAACATAAATTGAACGCCGCGAGCAATAAAATACGCGACCCAAAAAATTCATCACATAAGTGCAAAGGAACGCGTACAGAGTTTGTGCTTCTCACTTCTTTCTCCATCCTCTTTAGCTGACAATTTTCTTTCCATCCCCAATCACCACTTCATTAACTTGTTATTCGGCGCATTGAGTCAGTTCAGACTGCAAGCTATACCTCATACCAGACTTTATCTCTTCATCTTGAGTTCCAATGGGCATTCCAAAGGACTTGTTCCTGGAACCTCCAATTCTAGATTTAATTTGCAGCATTTGCACAGGTATTTTCAATAGTCCTCATATTTATAAGCGTTTCAGCTACATATTAATTGTTTCACACACTGTATAGATGTCATTGATGGGCCAATTCAAGTGCAATGTGCAGAAGGTAGGCATTTTCAAATGACGCGCATGCAAGTACGGACCTTCGAAAAATGTTCGACTGACTAACAGTATCACAATGTTCTAGACCATATTTATTGTCATGACTGTATACATGATTATCTAAAGAAAGGCAAAACCCACTGTCCACTCTGCAAAGTCGAGCTTGATGTTAACTTATTTCAGGTAAATCAAATAGTGAACGTTGAATCATGTTGCTATGATAAAACGGGAGTCTAACAACACCCTGGATCAGGCTTCGAAATTTGTGGCGCGGCAAATTGGTCGTTTGAAAGTTCGCTGTGCGAATGCTTCAAAAGGGTGCAATTTTCAAGGCCCCATATCTGAAAACCACTCCACTACTGTAAGTGAAAATTTCATACAAAAAGGCAAAAACAAAATTGTTTCAGCGTTTACGTGAGCTAATTCGAAAAACTTGTAGTGCCAGTTTCAATCAGAGGCATGTCCCCATCAAAAACACGGTTGTACAGAAGTCCTCCAGCGAATAAATTTAACACAACATGTTCGAACGTGCGGTTTCGAATTACTTCCATGCCCCAATAACCCAAAGAGATGTAAACCATTTTTACGAAAAAACAAGAACCATCACGATGATACCTGTAAATATTTCCGTTGTGACTTTGCAGAAGAAGGTTGTAATTTTGTTGGCACCAAATCTCAATGCCAGGCGCACTGCGACGGGTACTGTGGAAAATTGCATTCGCGAATTGATGAGTTAGAGACCCGGATTGATGAATTGACGAAGTTATTGCAATCACACACTGTTTCCACCACTACATCAAACATATCCGAGAGGCTAACCAATGAGCTTCAGCGCAGTGTCCAAAATAGCCCTCGAAATCAAGGCTGGAAGCGACCGCGACTTATGGACTCAAGCGTAATGGGCAGAGAAGACTTACTAGAACAACTACTACAAAGTGACGATTATGGATTCAACGTAGCGGATGATGACCAAGATGAAACACGCACCCCTGGATACCCGTTCAGTGAGGACGAAATAATGGGCCTCAACAGCCTCTACTCTGATCAGATAATGACTGAGGATACTAGCCACTCCCTTATGAATGAAGTAGCGTCGACGCCTCAAAGAGAAGGCGCGTCACCAATGTCATCACATGTACCCAGCTCGCCACCACAAACATCCAAACCAAAACGAAAAGTGCCACGGTATAATAAAAGCGCCAGGACGGCACTCACACAGAAGTCTACGCAAGTAGAATTATCGTCTGAAGATAAGACATCGAATAACGAAACATCGGCAACAGCTGAAACCCCTGGGTCAGAAAGACGAGAATCAACACAATCACCACCATCAAATTTTCTATCACCACCCAGTTCAGGATCCATGCCTTCTCGCAAACAACGACCAATGTTCGTTCTTGCATCATCTTATTTAAACAAGCATAGCTCAGGGGGCAATAGGAGTACTACAAGCAGTCCAGAAATGACACATTCAACTAAGACTACACAACCTATAGCAGCATGGGGACATACACCTCCAGAAGATCCAAAGCTTCCAAACAGCTTCGCTGCGATCATGAGCGATGTTGAACGGATAGCAACGGATACGTAAAATGACGCACTTCAAGTACTTTAGATGAAACCGATTAGTGTTGAATGCCGCTTTGGTTTCAAAAAATCCTTTTTGTAAATAGTAGCAGTAGTTTTTTCGTTCATCGGGACCCAAAGCAAACAACTTTCTTTTTTTTATTTTTATTTTATTTCCCCCCCAATTTTTCTTTGTCCATGTCCAACGGTGTCTCAGGAACCGATCTGGAACACATTGTGTACTTGGAACCCAATGCTAATTCCCCATTAGCAAAAAGCGCCAATTCCTTTTTGCAACGTCATCAGACTACAGCAAGTAGGTATGAATGTCATTGCAGCATGACAGGATTCTTTCGCTGTGACAGTGTCGAGCGAGCTGCGGATTTGCTCGGCGACTGCATACAAGGAGACCTTGGCCATGTTCAAGTCAAACATGGTTTGATCGCCAAGGAAACTCCGCATTTACTTTTGCCAGTTCAAGCGCCAAGACCTTACCACGCAGTCATTGAATTGTTTGTTCACAAGATGGCCTCGCAGCAGGACGTCAAGGTCCGACCGAAGCGAATTGACCATATTAGTCTTGCGTATCATGATGAACCAAATGGTCAACTTGAATGGACTAGAGCTGTTAACAATGGACTACTCATTAGGATGCAAGAAGAAGCTGCAACCACGATAGAGCTTTCTGGCGCAACCAGTTGGAACATTGTGTTGTTGGAGCGGACATCTAAAGGTAGCGGTCAAGGGGAGAAGCATGGATTTCGAAAGATACGACAATGGAACAATGTTGATCACACTCATTCGGCTAACTTTTAAGATACCAAGATACTAAATGGAGAAGGGCATTTTTCTTAGTATGTATATAGACTCCCAAAAGAAAAAACGAAGAAAAAAAAAATAAATTTCAAGAGCACCCTTTTTTACTGTATGACGTTTAAGTATGTTAATAAATCGTTAGAAAAGAAAGAAAAAAGTAGAAAACGGATCAAAACGAACGGTTGGAATGGCATGGTCTATACTAAAGGGAACAAGGAGGTATTTACAATGAGTGTGAGAAACAAAACGATGATTATAGTTACAGAGGGGGGCGAGATGGTGGTGGTGAATTGCGGTAAATGACTGAACGAAGAAAAGTTGTACTAGTGTTAAGGTGCGGAGCTGGCTGGTTTACGTTTTGTTGTTATTCTATTCTACCCTCAGTCGTATCGCTGGGTACACCCATTTTTCACCTTCAAATGACGACTCAATGCATCAGCTCGAGCGAAGCGTTTCCGGCAGTTTGTACAGACATGTGGTTTGATACCAAGGTGAAGTTTTGCATGTCGATTACGATCGTGTGGACGAGCAAAGGCTTTTCCACAAGAAGGGTCCGGGCACAGAAAGGGTCTCTCAGATGTGTGCGTTCGCATATGTGAAACAAGATTGTAATGACGAGTGAAGGTCTTGTTGCATCCTTCATAGTGACATGTCAAGGACTTTCGCTTGGAAGAGGTAGGTTTTGATGTTGTTGTAGCAGTGGAAGCTGCTGTGGTTGATTGCATTGTATCTTGTGTTAGTGGAACAGTACCTGCAGTCTGCTGCAGTGGCGCGGAGTACGCTTGATATGACTGACTATAGAATATTTCAGACTGCGTGGCAGAAGGCTCTAACGTGCCTGTGTATTGATAAGCCAAAGGATATTGCTGGTGTGGCACAGACGACGGGTTGTGATACAAGCAGTGTTGTTGTTGTTGTTGCTGTTGTTGTTGCTGGAAGTCCTTGCTTACATTACCAGGTAGAGGATAGAACATGGAAGAACCAGATTGAGGAGGAGGATATGACGAAGCAGCTTGATTAATGTCATTATTCTCTAAGGCAGAAGGGATGGGAGAGAACAGTGGAGAAGGATATTCAGGTTGACTTGAATTGTTGGAGCCTTGATTGAAGCTGTACATATCGTCTAGTTCTTCAGAAAAATGAGATGGTGATGAAACAGAAGTAGGAGGAGTGTAAACGGGTGACGGAGCAAATGGAACAACAGATGATGGCCAGACAGGAATACTGTATTGATGAGAGAGATATTCTGTATAGTGCATGCTTTCTTTTAAAAGCTTTTTGAATTGGGGTCTTTTAAAAATCGATATCTTTTTCCTTATGGAAATTCAAATAAATGAAGTGAAGGGGAAAAAAAAAGTCAAAAGATGTCAGGTTTTTATTAATTGTGGAGTGAAGTGAACTCTACAAACAACGTCCCCCCCACTGGCAACAATCAATGGTGACAAAAATAGACCCAGCTCTCTTACAGTGTGTGAGACGCACAGCCACGCCAGCAATAAACTTTACTGCCTAATCAGCCTTTGGGCTTGTACTCCGATTCGTCACACATATCAACTTTGGTGGAAAATGGGCCGACCGCGTAATGTATCATCACTAAGCGATGAGCCAACGAGGCTTTCCACACTCGCGTGGCTGAAAAAGGTTTCAGTATTATACCATGAGCAATTATGTATAGTGAAGAACATGAATGGATCACATTTTCCCCATGAAAGTGTACGGACCGTTTTTTCCTTTTTCGAGCTTCCGTAAGTGTTCTCTACATTTGTCTTAGTGATCATGCGAATAGGTACAACTCCCTGGGCATCTTAATAATTTGGGACATCTTCTGCTATTGGTTCAGTGTTACCGATCACGTCCTGTTAGTTATGCTTTACAAAATGTTCCAGTAAGGCTTTGTCATCTTTCAACCCCAGCAATCTGTGACTTCCATTTCCTTCCGACGCTTATTTTTTTTTTTTTCACTTTGACCTGAGGGAAATCGGCTTGCATAGCACTACAGAAAGTTTACCCGTTTACTATCATACGTACTAATGGCTACTTCATTTATACGAAATTCCTTGAGCGTTTTATCAAAGCGTGCTGTTCCCAGCTTATCATTTACAACTGCTCGCATTACCCCTCGTACTACCATTCTAGCTAGTAACATTGTTCGTCCTTTCTCCATTGGAACACGCGCATGCTTCAGTAGTGGTAAGAGTAAGTTTTATATCCCACATAACTTAACTGTACTTGGGGGGTTCCCCAACATTGACGCTATTTCCTAATATATTTTAAAATGGTTATCAGTTGATAACGAACTTATTCACAAGCTCGATGAGGAAATTCTTTATGAAAAATCTACCGACGAGCCTGAGCAGCCCGCTTTCATCCAAGAGTTTCTAGAGGCCAACTCATTCAAGGTAAAAAAAGCCTTACTTTAAGCTACATTTGCGCCACTTCTTTCCCCCTTTTAACCCAAGCAACACTACTGCTTCATCCAGCTGGAAGACAAGCCCGGTATGGACGAAGTCACCCTGACACGCACTTTCGGAAACGAAAAGTATGTTTCACCTTATTGTTTAGGGAATTGGCTTTCAGGTCTATCCCCATCCCAAATTAGACCCTTTTCCCCGACCCCTTTTACTAATCACTGATTTTAGGATACGTGTCTTGTTCGCAATTTCAGATATCAATAATGCCGCTGACGATGACTTTGCTGATGTACCGGCTGACGATGTTGAAGGCGAAGACGATGATGTTGCCCCCGTTTCTTTCCCAGTTCGCGCATCAGTCACCATTGAAAAGGTAAATTAATCATTGGGCTTCTATTGCAGGCAGTTTATTACATACGGGATTAAATGGAACTTTCTTTTCTTCCCATGTTAGGATGGAAAGGGTGCTGTCACCATTGACACAGTTGCACAAGATGGCGCTGTCGTAATTGAATCGGTCCTTTATTACAAGGATGGCAAACTCGCCACTGAACAATCTGCCGAGGCTGATTGGCAGAGACGTGGATTGTACATTGGTCCTCAGTTCTCCGAATTGGATGAAGGGGTCCAAACTTTATTTGAGCGTTACCTTGAAGAACGTGGCATTAATACCGCTCTTGCTAACTTCCTTCCTGATTATGTCGAATACAAGGAGCAGAAGGAGTACTTGCAGTGGCTTCAAAGTGTTAAGAGCTTTGTGGCCGCATGAGCATACTCCCAATAGTGTATAAAAACCGAAAGTAGTAAATAAACACTTTTTTGGATAGAAGCTGGAAAAGTTACATTACGTTTCGTTTCCGAGAATAATGCAAAATCCCCGTCCCGCACCGTACCGTACCTATATTAAAAGTGTGTCGTCAACGTGGCATACAAATTTGCCGTTACGGAGTTAACGTTAATCACACAAGTATGTCAGGACCCTCTTCTGAGTTGTCGCCTAAATAGCTAGATTCTTCGGAAAATGACAAGCGTTCTGACTCTATGATATAATCAATGTCTTGTTCTTGGTCGCTGCTACGACTTTCAGCTTCGTAACGTGGGGATTCTGTATCTGAAATGACAGCATCATCCACTACATGCGACAGTGCTTGTGTCTCCTCATTACTTTGGTCTTCAGGTTGAGGAGGTAAATTGATCTGGAATGGAAACTTTCCCTGAGTTGATAGAGTAGAACATTAGAATACACATGTTACCAATATAATCGAATAGAAAAAGGAAGCTCAATAGCTATATTACAGGAAGGAGGCAGATGATGTCTTTGTGCTTCACTTCAACCTTGTGCTTCAAAGGCAATAACTTTGTTCCAAGTAAACTTGGATTTTCTGAAAGCTATTTCCAGGTTAAGCATTAATGCAGTATCCATGGAGGTTTCTCAACAGCAGTAACACTTACTCTCTCCACAAAACAGCGCCCATCAGCCAATGCCTCGAGTTGAACTCCATGATGCTAGTATGAATTACAGAATCTTGGCGTGTTTCATAGAAACTACAAAATATCTTACCCTGCTTTCGGCTAACAGTTCGATCTTGTATGCTGAATTTATCACCGCGACCTATGATGAATGGGGTGTTCGGTTCAAATCGGAATGGATTATTGGTTGTCAGGTCTATCACCTCGAATTTGTGCATGGGTCTCAACAAACTATTGCTCCTTTTGGCATGAGATAATTTTTTTATTTTTTATTTGTAATATCGGAGGGAAATCCTAGGCTTAGCTTAAAACAAATGCGTTATTATTATTCAGGAACACATCTCAACCATGTAATTCCCACATCGGTTTTGGTCCAGCCAAGTTTTTTAAACACGTTTTTGCTTGCATCATTGAAATTCTCAACAACAGCTTGAGTATAGAGTTGATAATCAGCATGGAAATCATGAAAAGCTCGTGCTTGCTTTTGGCATAGGATGTTAACAAGGATCTGTGCTAAGCCCAAACGCCTCCACTCTGGTAAAACGTGCAGCATGGCAATTGCACCTCAAGGGAAAAAAAAAAAAATAAGGTTTAGACAGCTACATTAATGATTTGGGGGAGGGGACCCTGTGGGCTGAACTTACCATCAGCGTGCGTACATGCCCACACAACCATATCGCCATCTGATTTACGTAAAACGGCCGAGATCTGGCAACATTCCAGAACATAGGACAAGGGAAACACAACCTTATTTGAAACTCTGATCTAGACGATGTTCACACGAAATGTGAGGATGAGGCTGATAATAAACTGTATCATATCCTGAATCACATACCTGTTCAGCATCAACCTGATTTGCACTATCCACAGTTAACTCTTCTCCGCCAATGTTGACCTTATCTAAAGTTTCTTGTTCCAAATATTGGTTGATAGGACTGACATAGCGCTCGCAAGGCCCATTATAACCAACATTGAACATGTTGTAAAGGAGTCCGCACCATAATAGAGAAATTCCATGGAAAAATAGACCTTCTGGGCCGTATCCAATTGCCCGAATTGCTTGTTCTAATGCTATTTGGCTGGTTTCGTAAATAGTCTTGGCGCTTCCGGAAGCAAACTGAAACTCTCCCTTTTCTAAGCCAACAGGGTCTTCGCCAGCCCAAACAGGATTCTCGAGATTCAGCTGTGCTTCAGTGCTGACAAATACTCGTAGTCTATCCATTTCTTTAATTATGATTACAACCGGTTCATTGGCAGATGTTGTGGATAAATTAGATTGGGAACTGTAAATTTCAAATTGGTCAAGGTAACCAGGGTCGGTGGCGTGGACTCTGGTCAGCCATGTTAAGATTGATACAGAATAGGGGAGATATTGTGCCAAAAACGATTTGACTGTCTTATACTCGGACACATCAATCAGATACAAATTGTTTGCTGGAGCAACCATTTTTCGAGGTTCTGAGTAACTCTGGCAACGAGTCAAGTATATACGTTCTTATTACCGGTTGCTGCACCAGTTCAATAACCACAAAAAAAAAAAAAAACCAATTGAGCCAATCATATCATTTCGCTGTGCGATACAACATGATGTACGTTATTGACGGACACAAGGTTTTTGCAGACAAAGTCGGTTTATTGCTTTTGGAAATTGTAATAGTCTTCAGATGTGAAATTAAGGTGATTCTCATCTAGAAGAACAAGGAAGCTATCTTCCTTACTTCTCTCTTTTCCATTGACTAGACCATTGACTTGAGAGAAATATGTAGGTAAAAGATGGACCGATCACTTGTTGACTAGCCTAGCCATCATAATGGTTTTTTGCCATGTTATCAATAACATTAGATTCAGTTGTGGGCCATCCCTCATATAAACTTTACCATTCACCTATAAACTCTAATTTTCATGGGGTAAGCAAAGGCTATATTCCTCAAGGAAATGGCAGAACAGACCGAGCAAGATAATTCTAATTACAACTTAAGGTATAAAATCAGCCAGAATATCGACATATACAGTGTGGTTTATATCGAATGGATTTGTAAATTATCATTTCATATCATATCGAATTTCTGGTAAACGAGCAACATGTGCAATCTGTTGCTCAGGTGACTTTGCATTGCCAAGTTTGCAATTTCTATACCGTTTTCCACGTCTCTCTTTCTCCCTTTTTTTTTTTGGTCCTCAACCGTCAAACTCTCCACCGGCCACCCTTCCATTTGACAGCTTAGTAGTGGAGAGGCAAAATGGGAAATTGCAGCAGCTGTTGCCAAAATTGCTGGGCAAGTAAGTGACACTCCCAATGACCTTCATGGAATCTACGCCAGACCTCACTCATAAAGCCTCTAATCACCTAATCCATGTACATTTTTTATTTTCCCCATTTTTCAAAGAACGAGGTCGAACAGGACTATACGAGCCCCTACTGCAGGAAAATGAGCGACATGCTATTGCTGAACTATTACAATATTTGGAAAGTACGTCTTAATGCTACAATGGTATAGCCGGGAGCTAAAATCCAATCCTGAGCGCTTAGGCAATTGGCATAATTGTTTTCTAACATAATCCTTTCCATAATTATAACTAGATCGATCAGAAACTAATTTCTTTGACGGGGACCCACTACGCGCTTTATCCACATTAGCTTACTCAGATAATGTAGATTTACAGAGATCAGCTGCGCTTGCCTTTGCAGAAATAACGGAGAAAGGTTCGCTTTTATCTGTCAATATTGTAACAAGTGCTAGCTAGTACTCCTGCTCATTTTGAACCTATTGATCCAGATGTTCGCCAAGTCGGTCGCGATACGCTGGAACCCATCATGTTTTTACTGCAATCTCATGACGTTGAAGTCCAAAGAGCCGCCAGTGCAGCTCTAGGCAATTTGGCGGTGAATGGTATGGTAGATTGGGGGAACAATAATATGAATAACAGCGACGGCAATGACTAATTCAACTGAACATTTATTAGCGGAGAACAAGCTACTCATTGTCAAATTAGGAGGCTTAGACCCTCTTATTCGTCAAATGGGCAGTCCAAACGTCGAAGTTCAATGTAATGCCGTCGGATGCATTACAAATCTTGCAACGCATGGTAGGATGATATATTAACGGGCATAATATTTGGCAATACATGAGTCTAAACTTTACTTGTAAACCTTGTAGATGAGAACAAGGCAAAAATTGCAAAATCAGATGCTCTTCGACTGCTGGTTGATCTGGCTCGTTCAAAGGATAAGCGAGTTCAAAGAAATGCTACTGGAGCCCTCTTGAACATGACCCACTCACGTACGAATGATGTTCTGTGTTTATTGTCTTATTCTTTCACTCCCATATTGAATACCTCTTACAAATACAGAGGAAAATCGTCAACAGCTTGTAAACGCGAACGCTATCCCAGTCCTCACCAGTCTGCTTAATTCGGACGATCAGGATGTACAATATTACTGCACCACAGCATTAAGCAACATTGCAGTTGATGGTAAGGGTGGGTTATATTATTGGGCGGAATTCTGAAATATGATATTCACAAACGGTCACGTTCAAACAGCTGCAAATAGAAAAAAATTGGCACAATCGGATTCACGGTTGGTCCAGTCGTTGATATCTTTGATGGACGCGAGAAGTCTCAAAGTTCAATGTCAAGCGGCGTTGGCGTTGCGGAATCTGGCATCCGATGGTATGTGGAAACGTTCATACACGATATGTGTTCGATTTATTGTTATTATTATTGTTGTTGTTACTTATATTTGATTTGTTAATAGAAAAATATCAGCTCGAAATCGTTCGACTGAAAGGACTTCCGCCTTTGTTACGGTTGTTGAAAACTCGATCCTTGGCACTCATCCTATCATCGGTAGCGTGTATCAGAAATATCTCCATTCACACGGCCAATGAATCACCTATTATAGATGCCGGATTCGTAGATCCTTTGATTGGACTGTTATCATACGATGACAACGAAGAAGTTCAATGCCATGCCATATCTACTCTTCGTAACTTAGCCGCCAGTTCAGAACGTAATAAGCGAGCTATCGTGGATGCTGGTGCTGTGGAGCGTATCAAAGAATTGGTGAACACTGTTCCTGTCAGCGTTCAGAGTGAAATGACAGCTGCCATTGCCGTACTTGCACTGTCTGATGAACTCAAGCCTAGGTTATTGAACATGGGTATTCTCTCAGGTCTCGTTTCCTTGACCAACAGCCCCAATCTCGAAGTTCAAGGCAATTCTGCCGCTGCCATTGGCAACCTTAGCTCCAAAGGTAAATTACGCAAAAGACGATCAATGGAATGATATTATATATGAACCGCAATATTAATGTATCTTCTTTTCAGTCAAAGACTATTCACCATTTATCAAAGTATGGGAAACACCCAACGGTGGGCTCCATGCCTATCTTGTTTCTTTCTTGGATGAAGGACAGGATACAGCATTTCAACACATTGGCGTATGGACATTGGTTCAATTTTTGGAAGGAGGAGGTAAAGATTCTATTGTATGAATGCACCTCAAAACATACATGTAGAACTGCGTTGGCTAATGAAAATATATTAGACAAAGAATTGATCAAAAAATTAAGCAAGGCTCAAGATCTTGTACAATCTATTACGAGAATTGCAAATCTTGGAGCCGACGAAGACAACACATTACTGAATGGTGGCGACGACGATGCCTTGGACGATGCCGATGCTGACGTTCACGAATTGGCCAAGCGAGTGATCAATGTTATTGGAACTGACTCTTCCAAGGGTTCTAGAAAATCTGCTGGCAAGAAGCAACGATAGTTGATAACACAATCTCTACTAATTATTTTCCAAGAACAGCTATACCTCCTGTTTCTCGGCCATCTTGCCTCTATGACCTGAATGGCCTCACGTACGATATACCCGGGCGTTGGGCTCAGAACTATTCTTCTTTTTTTTTTTTCTCAATTCTTTACTTTTCTTTCACTCACAATCTCCTCTCCTTCTATGAGTCAAGCCAATATCTTTCGTTCTTTCTTTTAATTGCACATATTCTACTCGGCAAGTTGCCCATTATGGCGACATAGTTCTTTTGACATTTTGTAAGATTCAGGTACATCATGTTTGGTCACCGCCACTTTTTTTTCACTCTATGATTCGTGAACAGTTTCCTACTTTATCTTTTTCAATATTTTTTGAATCACAAAATAAAATGGAGGATATTTCACCAGATTTTCGTACAGTATTAAAAAACAGCTTTATATTGGTGATATGGTAGTGGCAAGGTGGATATGAAAACGGACATTGGAGGAGGGGTTCCGAGAGTTATTTCGTAGTGATGGTGGATAGGGAAAGAATTACATACAATAGTATACTATATACCAGAGGATTTAACCAATGAGCTCTGAATGCGAGCTCCGACTATCAGCTCGACGTGGTATATTTCCAATCATGCGTTCTTCGCTTCGAATAAAATTGTCCTTGTGGTACTGAATGATGTTTAAAGCCACATTCGTAGTGGGTGACTGGTATCTCTTAGCTTGGTAAGAATCTGGTGGCTGCATAGGATGTTCGCCTGCAGTGTATATGCCACTAATGTTTTGCTGATCGTATGTACTAGAGCTCATCCCACTTCCCCAATCGGAGCCGAAAGCTGGAGTAGGAGTTTTGATAGTGCCATTGGACTGATTGTGTGAGGAGTTCTTCAACCCGAAAGTTGGGAGACGGGGGCTGACAAAGAAAAAAGAAATTAAAAAAAAAAAATTCAATCGCGACTTTAAGGAGTACAGAACAAGGAGCACAACTTACTTTGTAGCAATAGCAATCTCGACAAAGGTAATGGCCGATGGACCCACTGTTGGAAAATAATAACACGTCCAAGTGTCAAAATCTCGTAAATCAATACAAAATGTAAGATGTCGCAAATACAAACGCCATTCTAAAACTTACAGAAATTCCATATAGTTCCAATTGCAATGCTAGCTGGCAGATGGGTCATGATGTCATTGCGAAATATACCATACATCAGCAGCATGAGCGCGAAGCACGCAAGGCAGCCGACGATAGCTAGCATAATAATAACAATCTAGCAATACAAATGTCAGTTACAAATCTATGTGGTACAAACTAATTAATATGTAAATTGCCTTACCTTTGATCGACCATTTCGTATGGCCAATATTCGAGCATTAGTACCATTAGTCGAATTAGAGAACTTTCGAATATGACGTCCCATAACGTTAACAAGCCTTGTGCCTGAGTACAGCACACTGATGGTAAGTACGAAACAATACATTGACCCTAGAGAACAGACATGTAAATTGACGTGGATTAAAACGGACAGAAGAGAACTTAATGAAATACAAGGGTACTTACAAAAAGCGTAGAGCAATCTAGTAAGGATATCAGCTACGTAAAGGTTATCGTTTTGAGCATAGATACCGGCAGCGATCGAGCAAATGTTGTTGGTTATAAAAGGTGCAAAAATTAGGAATATGGCAAGAATATCGACTTGACGTGCAGAGGGTAACCATCCTGTTGAGATAGCTTGGTGACTTTGTGCTAATGTAGTGGCAATACCGATCAAGTAGACTGAGAAAGCCGCAAATCCAAATTGCCAAGGGATCTCATACAAGAATGATCTGAATATAATGTTGTTATTGCCAGCATCGGTGAGTAATACAACCGAGTCGACGATTCGGAGGATGGTGAACATCATTAATAGTGCCAGCATAGCTTCGATGGGTTTTGGGCGAATCCGTCCGTTATCTTGTTGTTCCCATAGGCGATGACCTTTGAAACCGATACGATATACAAGTAGTGTTACGCCACATATGAGCAACACAGCCGACCATGCGATATTAACGATATTGACGATGGTTAAGGCATGAGACGCTTGACCACCAACCAAGGTTAACCGCCAATCTATATTACAAACATTCTCATCGCAGAACCTCCAAAAAGTAGAATTGGAAGACAGAACATTCATATGGCGAATGGAAACCCTACACTTTTCAAAAGTGAGGTTGAGAAGAAAGAAGAAGAAAAATAACGCAAACTGTATTAGAGGGTGGTGAAAGAATTAAACGAAAAAAAAAAAAAAAGGGTGGGCTGGGAGTTTCAAGCATTTTGTAAATGAAAATTTTTATTTTATTTTATTTTTTCTCTATCATGACCCTTTGTCTCGTTATTTTTTTCGTGTGGACATGAAAACTTGCCAGATTTAAACTGCATGGAACTGAAATACAGAGCTCTCCGCCTAAAATTACCAAATATTTTCACAAATCGAATTTCTATGCACGTGTAGATCACTGTGTTGTAATATCCATTATCTGCCTTTAGGGGCTAGGCAATAATAACCTTTTCGCGGTTTCGTTAAAATCATGCAATCTGATCATATCTTTTATTTGTTACTATGTTTGCCGCATTCGCCTCACCCATCCGAAATGACAAGAAGCGGACATTTCTAATCTGAGTGTTGAAAGGAAAAAGCTCATTACAAAGCCGCAAAGATTGGGCTCTGTCGTGTGTAACCTTTCATTGAAAAGTGGGTATAGTTTCCAAGCGCTTGTAATTGCGCGGGCACCATGTCAATGGTACTCCGCGAATTGGGGACATTATGTGCGTTACTGCTTGCAGCCCACCTCAATAAATCAAGTATGCTGTGTATCCTATTTTTCTTCGTATAACCATATGCTGTCAGGTGTCTTTACTATATGTAATTTGGCTTGTGACATCTTTCATCATCTTCAAGGAAGTTAGAAAGCCAAAAGATCAATACAAACTGATTGCTGTGCCGACCACCGGTGATGACTGTAAAGTAGTGTATTTTTGAATATTTCAGTACAATGGATCCGACTGGACTTTTGTAGCACCTTAATGCTATTTATTTCCGTTTCAACTTGCCCCAAAGTTATCTTCACAGTCAATCAATCCTTAGAGTATTTGATCAGTACTCAGCCCAGTTCAATCCAGCGGCTCTCCTGTCAAACGCCAAGAGCCAAGGGAACTATGGTGATACGAGTCATCATTCGGCATTCTATTCACCTGCCATTGGTGGTTAAGTCGATATGTGCTTGTAAATTTAGGTTGCCAAAAGTCCATAACTTTCTTTTGGACTTGATAAGAAATATGTGCACATACAATACATATTATTATGGCGATCTAGCGAATTACAAGTACGTGTGAACTGGTCCTTGAATTCCCGCAAAACGCACTGAAAACATTAATATATCCACTCAACCTATAAGATTTTATTTCTTTTTGTGTACTCATCTTTTCAAAGTGGCAGTTGGGGATGGAAGTGATGAAAATAAGTATAATAAAGAAATATACAGAGGTTCCGCATCCATTATAGTGCGTTACGTTTAAGACTTGATGTTAGTGTCTCTGGGAAACTGTTTGGCAGAGTTATGGCTAAAGTTCGCTCCATAGTGGCGTCTCCAGTTATATTCACCCTAGAAAATTTCCCATCATTAAAGCGTTAGAACTTGGCCACAATAGTGCTTCACTACATGATAAAATCTTACCATCTTTCTTGATTCTGAAAATGAAAGGTCACTATCTGCACTGGATCGTCGGCGTCCAAGTGCGTGCGGGGTCATATTCGTCGTGTTATTGTCTTGTTCTCCTCCAGAGGAGTTTCGTCGGTTGAACATGGCAGCCGCTCCTGCTGCTCCAACAGCTCCAAGTGTGAAGAGAGCTCCAGGTCCAGGCATAGTTTAAAAAGTACGATTAATTCTTGTTACTCGAGAATAACCGGCCTAACGAACAAAACATGTCTTGTCTTAGGACGGCGTTTTATACCAATACTTTGCTACGCCAAATTATACGTCATGTGATGGGTTCCTTAAACTCAAGGGTTTCAAAATAATTCTCACAAGCTTGTAGTTGCATACAAGTACGAAGTAATGTTTCAAAGTAAAGATAAAAAGCATTCTATATAGGAGAATGAGCGTTAAGTCCTATTGTATCAGTTTGAAAAAGCGACAATTCATGTTTAAAGAAGTTCGATATTTACAGGTATAAATGTCATAGAAGGGTATGCTTACAAAGAGTGGGAGTAAACACGTAAGCAATTGTACATCACGAGTGCACTTTTTTTCCCCGCTTGAACCACATTAGTCTGTGTTCGTCGACACGTTCAACCCTCCCTCCACTCCAGCGTTGTATAAGGTTAATGGCAGTGCCATCGGTTTGGTCAGCCAGGTTGGAGGTTTCCTTTGCCCAGTCAACGCTTGTATTATAGTAAGCGACACTCAGCACCTTGCACGCAAGCTCTTGGTTTGAAGGAACATGCATGTTCAATATTGAAGTAAATGCTGGCGAGGATGATTGTTTGCATAGCTGGAAAAACCGGTAATAATTATAATGCAATATGCTATTCATGATGGAAACTGCATACTTGAGATCCGGATGAGAACCACCAGGTTGGATGAACCGAATAACAGCCGCAGGAGAGTTTGTATAACAGACGTGGTAGAGGATATATAGAGCAGTGTAATGAGCTTGATTCTTCAGAGTTAACTTGAGATGGAAGATTAGTAAACAATGGGCAAAAATTCATGTCAATTTGAATTAAATGTCTCACCTTTGCTGTCAGTGCCGTGGGATAAAGTTCTTCGACCAAACCTTTCAGGCTTTTCAGTAGTTCCCCCATGTTACCAGCGATTGCACAATATGTAGAAGATAGCTCGAAAACTAATGGATGTCATTATGATGATGGCGCCATCACCTAAAAGAAACAATATACGCACCTTGTATTGAAAACGTTATGTCATTATCTGCCCATTTCGTTGCAAACACCGCTTCTCGCAATTTCCGAAAAAGATCTATCACTTGTTCCAACTCTTTCTTATATATAGACCCACCATCCGGCAATGCCATTGAGCCATAATTGGCAGTTAAACTTTCGATCTAAGTTGTACCAATTGTGTCAACGATATTTCTCGTCGATGGATCATTCTTGTGAAAATGGTGTGAGTAACATTAGCTTACTTTGTCGTTGATTGTCTGCCACATGGCACGTTGGCCATCCTCCGTTCGTAGCATATTGTCCTCTCTATCGGTCGTACGACTGATGAGCGGAGCATCTTGGACGCTGGCAAGCTTTAAGCCTTGATGCTCTGCGTCCCAGTTCCTCTTACTTTTCCTCATACCGTCAGTTGATTCCGAAGTGCTTAGCATACTCATTTGTCGAGAGAATCGTTCTATATCTGCAACGATAGTCCTGTTTAGCAACACTGTCACAACGAGTTAAGTGGTTCCATACCGCCATACCTGGACTCTCCCGCCTATACGATGGTGACTTTTGTTGCCTTGAGGTATTATAGGTTTTTCTATTTTGATTGCCAGTGGACTGCGTTGAATCTTCATGCGACCACCAATTGTCTGATCTACCCTCGTAGTTTCTTCCGCGATTACCAGCTGACGATCCAGACTGTCCCCTTGTCCCTCGGGTCCATCGACCACGTGTGCCGCCGGTCTTTGAAGAATCAACGTTTTCTGCCGTTGCCCAACGTGAATTGGCAGACATGTTGTTCAACAAACTTAAATGATCGATTTGCCGTGACTGGCTAGAGATGCTGAAGGAGCAAAAGCAATGAGACGGAGTCACCAGACGAATTTCAATGTCCTCCCATGATACATTCTCAAAAATGCGACAATGTGAGCCATAACATCTCAAGACTTTCGACTGCAACTGTTAATGTATAGGTTACAAAGAGTAGTATCTCTTTTCGAGTTTGGAATGTAACAAATCTTCTATATAACTATATTTCCATCACTATTGCACAGCTGATACACAAGAAACTGGTGGTTGTAGAGTCTGATAGATCATTCTACCTACTTTATAAAAAAAAGGAAACATAAGTAAAGTTTTCCCTTGTGAAAACCAATCTCGACCGAAAGCAATTTCAGCAAGATAAAGATGAATATTTACAATGTATCAAGGCTATGTATGGAAAAACTAAGCCAAATATCTGTATGACGAGCTATCTTCGGATTCGCGTTCCATGTACTCTCTGTAAACAACGACCAGTCAATAAATGTTTAGATCCAATTTCATACCATTGGTCCAGACCAGACCACACCAGGACAACATACCTGTCAATAAGCGACTCAATACGCTTTTTGATATCGGTCGCTTTGACGGGGAACCGAAGTTGTTCGAACAACTCGTTAATGAGCATATTGTGACTCAAAGTTTTTCGGGTCTTCATGATACGAACGATGGCCGCATCGACCTGATGAGTGAGAGAAGATGTGGAGTGTGAATAATACATCAATATACAACGGTACTACATTAAATTCCAACCACCGGCTTTACCTGATATTGACGGTCCTGGAAGACGCCTTCGCGAGTCCTTGTGTTCTCTTCCACGGTTTCCTTAAGCTGGATAGTATTAATCTTAAGGCGGTAAAGTGACGCGGTGAACGCTTCATTGTACGAAAACGAATCTGTTGCGTTGACATCTCGACCAGGGGGATTCTTCTTTAGTACTCTAGAGTTACCACATGCCAGTGATTGAAGTGTTCTTGAAAGTTCCTTATCCTCTATTCACATGAGAGGCAATTTTTTTTTAAAGTTAGTTAGTGGTCTTCTATGAATAGTACAAAAAGTACAAGTGCCTCACCAATATTAGTCAATTCCCTGATTTCGTTGTACGTCAAGCGGTCTCGCTTCCGATCATTAAAGAGAAGTAACACAACAGTCTGAAACAAACTGACCAAGAGCTCCTTCTTGCCCTTTGGAAATGTTGCCTTGACTACACAATGCCCAAGATTATTTTGCCACATTAGTCGCCTACCATTATGTTTGCTCATGTAAAAGTCCTTGAAGACTTCTTGAGAGTTGGCCATCTTTGAAAGGGGACAGAATAGTTACTCAGCTGTAAGAGGTTGGCAAGTATAATTAAAACAACAAGTGTAACCTACATCCGGCGGGAGAGTTATCTCCACGGGGGGGTATGTTGGCCAGAAGCCTTGTGTTAAAACGTTGACGTATATTTGCAAGTCCTTGATATCTTCATATGATTTGTGATTCTATTGAACGTAAATTAGACATATTTCAGCATCATCTGTGCTATTTGTGTAAATCAGTACATACCTTGAAAGTTGTCATAAGGTCACGGGATATATCAATATCTTTGAACATGCCTTCTAACTTGCTAGTAAAGGCAGGACCACATTCTGTAACCAATATCTTAATGAAAGGCACATAGGAAGTTCCATAGTATTCGATATAGGCATTACCTGTTTTCATCTTGGACAGCATGCTCCTTTCGGCGTCAATAGATGCACTTTTGCCGAGGAGTAATCTCTTTGCCAAATCTCTCTTATAAAATGCTTCAAAGACATCCTTGCCTAGTTGTGTTGAACAGCAGAGTAAGCAAGTGTTGTAATAGATAGAAAGATGAGACCATTGTCAATTTACCATGGATAAATCGGAAGAGGATGAGAACTCTGTCCAGTAAACTTTCAAGCTCTTCATCCGTAGCTGTCTGCGTAACGAAGAGAGCCATAAAACTCTCGATCAGACAAGTATTTTTATGAGAACCTGCATTAGAGAAGGGTATGCTTACCTTATTACCACTTCGCAATTTGCTATCGACGAATTTTGCAATCAATTCAGCCGGCTTGTTTTGCCGAGAGTTGATGAAGCTTTCAAAAGCTTCTCTCATGCTATTGGCAAATTGGGTATTGTGATCAAAGGTTTCGGCCAGTATGATATCTATTTTTTGCTTATAAGCTAAGAGTGACTGAACCATAGTTGAATCTCTGGACTCATCGTTTACGATGGCACCACCCGTTTTCTAAATAGAAGTTTGAAATTTCGATGAGCATTGAATCATATATATGATTATGCAAGCGAAATAGTCAAGAATACCTTGAGGCTCTCAAAGAAGTAAGTTCGAAGTTGATCCAAGGCATGTACACGAGACAAGAGGCGATACATAAGCGCCAAAATATCTTTTCTGTTGTCTTGAAGCAGCGGTTGGAACCCTACGTAAAGAAAATTAGTGAGTTTTTCCATCTCACATAAAGGTGGAAGCCACCATTCAATGAAATCGAACCTTTCTCTAAGATGGTATCTACATGGCGCTCCAGAAGTTCGGTCTCAACTAGTTTAATGAGCTTTGGCTTGGTACTTGAGTCGACATATGCATTGATTCTATCAATGCCTTCTTCCTTCAGCCTTTGATCAACATGTTGAAGGTAGTCTGCCATATCCATACTGTGAACAAGTCTCTCGCCTTCTGAACGATAGAATAGTTGTGTTCTCCGCAAGAAAGGTTCTTCAAATACGTCATGGTATATCGACAGGTCGATAAACATGCGTATCAATGATTGTAGCAGGGAAGAGTTGATAGTATCGCCCGATCTAGTCCAAGAGTTGAGTGGATAATTGATAAACATTATGCATCCTATACACAATGAAGCTTTACATACCTCTCAGTTGTAATCATATCTATCGAACCTTCAACAATTTTGTCTCGGAGTGATGTTTCCACAAGTAATTGACTTCGAAAGAGCTCCAAGCCCATGTCCCTAATAGCGTTAAGTATTAATATTTTTGGAAATCCTAACGACATAGAGGGCATTATCCGGAAATAATAAGCTAGAAATACCATAGGGAAAAAATGCCACTGGATTGCAGAACGTATGTCCTATCCAAGTACAAGAAGATACTCCGTATCATAATCTAAAAAATGGTTTGCTGTTAGAGATACATTGCATGACACACTACTTTTTAATAACAAAGGTTACCATTTGATTACAGTAATCTGCCCATGTTTGGCTGACAGTTTCCAAAAAGAAGATTCCTGTATTGGTATTACTGGAACAGCGTCAGCGACATTGTATGAGCGCATTGATAAGCATGCCTGGGGCTAAGAAGTACCTGCTGAGCTTTTGCAGCTCGACTTTAACATGATTTTCGCATTCTTCGCGTAGCCGAGTATATAATCTATCGGCCATCTTATGGTGACAAAGGTTTTCACAGGACTAAAGGCATTGAAGGGAATTTTCGCATTCAGATTAATGAACCGCTGACCGCAGAATACATTTCCAAGTTATACCGATGCTCACCTTATAGAGTGTCTCTAAGCTCTCGGGCACTTTCTCATGATTTTGAATGGCATGGACAGCTCGCTTAAGCCTATTCCAGGTCTCGTCTTCATAGTTTGGCGGTAATTGAGGTTTGACTATACAAGGCATATCAGTCAATACCAGCCCCGGCAGATGTGTCCCTTATACATAGACAAGGACGTTGAAAATACCTTTGAAATTCCTAATAATAAGCTTTTTGGGGGCTACCTTTGTCCGCAAGTTACCCGATAGCAGCTTGGAGTTTGAGGCATTGCCATTGGAAGGCGTAGTGACCGGGGTTACAAACCCTAGCTTGACATTAGCGGGAGAATGACTAGAGTCACTGCGTTGTGACATGTTTTCCAAGTCGGCCGTTGTAGATTGTTTCGTTCTCTTGGTTAGAGGTAAATCAGATTTAGCAGCTAATGTTTCTTGAAGAGCCTCGCCACGAGGAGTATTATAAAATGCGTCGAGTGTTTGTTGGCTGGCGAGGGTATTCGAGGATTTCCGCTTCTTGGATGATGCTATTTGAATACAAACGAAAAGTTGAGACACAGTATACACCGAAATTCATAAAGCATGTACTCACCGTTTGCGTTCGAATGTCTCGAAGTCATGCAAACGACATTTTTCATAACTTGGCTGTGCCTTGTGAGTTTTGCAGAGCGCTGAGGGCCGTCACGGAAACGTGATCACAAATTGGGATATGCCATCGGTATTGTTCTACCGGATACTGGATTAGGTTATACCTCGATGACATTATCAAAGTGACAATGTGTTTCTGCGATAAATCTTTTATAGTTTATTGTTATTACCTATATGATAATGCCACTACTACCTGTATTGATCAAGCATAGTTATAATTGCCGCTTCTTCAAGTTTATGCAAGTTGAAATGGCTGTTCGTTATTCGTACGCAAGGACGATTTCCTTTTGCTTAGAGAACTTCGCACATGGAATTGGGTTCATTGTGTACAATTATCTATTAATTCAATAAATTAAGTGAGAACTTGTTATCCAGTTACCAATAAAGAATGGTATTGCTCCATAATCCTGGTGGGTGAAACTGGAGTAAGAGTCCACAAGCATGAGGTGCAAGTGATTACTTCAGTTAACACAGCGGCCAGAAAAAAATATATATTACCGGATTGAACACTGCAGTGACATCAATAGGTTGTATGTGCTGCATTATCGAAGATTTGGAACCATTTGAAACAACAGCTTTGGCGATCAACTAATAAGCAAAAACATCTTGGATGCAACGCGTTCTTTTTGTAGACTTGGAGATACATTATGCCCTATGGTCATTGAAACATATATTACAATCTAATGCTTGTAATAAAGAGCCGCTTTCGATGGACTCCTTTGAAGTATTATAACGGTCTTCAATGTGAACGGGGGCTTTCGCAACAACTAGGATTGAAAGAAAACATGTCAACATCTTAGTAGCCTGTCGCCATGACTGACATTTGTAACTACTGTAGGCGTGTCCTCTTTCTTTATACCAATGTCTGTTTTTCATTGTGCTCTCTGTCCTAAATATGAAGTTATGGGAAGTACCATTATACGTGACAATTCACCAGTGCTTAAGAATAAGCAATTACGTATATATGAATGTATTCTTTGAACAAGACTTTTGGCTTTTTTTATTATTATTTTATATCCACCGGTTGTTCTAAGTTTTACAGACTGAGCAAAACTTTCCAGTAAACAAGTAGACTAACATTCTTCATAGCAGTCGATAGTGGTGTTTAACGGAGCTGCGATTGAGGCGAGTAGTTAGAGCTGGGCTTGATAAAAGTAGACTACAACACCAATTGAATTATACCTTATGGAAGCCTATGTCGTTGGCGTACTCACGGAAGCACTGACGGCAGATGTTGAGGTTATACTTGCGGATCAAGCCGGCTTGATGGGCGCAGACTCGGCTATTGTAAGTGAGATAGAGATTAGTTCATAGTCATCAAAGCCAAAGGAGGATGTCATGGAGGAGAGGGTAAACGTGTATGATGGAAGAAAGCTGACAGAAAATCGATTACTAAGGGCGAGGATGGGAATTCGACAGGTCGACGGTATTTGGATTTCTTTGATAATGAGTTATCAACCGTCCATAGCTCCATTGATCGTTGCGGATTGCAGAAAAAAATTTTCATTGACATTTTCCACGGGAGAGACAGGCATTGCATTGAAGAATGGGGAGAGTCGTTCTTCAATTCATTTACTCCTATAACTGAATTCAAATAGTACTAACCACTGACGAGAACCCTTTCCGTATTGGCGAGGGCGTGAGAACCAGACAGTTTCGTGGGACATGATGTTTGTATAAATGAAATGGATCGAACACTGGGTGTGTAATATTTTTTTTTTCCAACATCCATTTACCAGTCACACCTTCAATTGAACGCACCGATACCAAACCCAGCTTGAGGTATAAACCAAAACATTCAACGGTACTAAAAGACTAGGAACGCCTCTCTCATTTATATTATAAAAGAGAAGGATGATAAATGCAGTGTATTATGATGCAGATCTGATGGTAATTTCAATAAGTAATAGCCATTGAGTTAAAAGATATCGACTATGGAATGGCTATTGCAATCAAACGCTAGGTCATCTAGCATATAACAACAATGCTCACAGGAAAACATAATAATATAGCCAAAAAATGACGGATGATGATGATGAAAATAAGACGTTTCTTAGCGTTCCAGTTTACAGGGTATTGGGAAATTTTCCACAGTGAAGGAGCGATTCCAGCTGGTTAATTTGACTTATTCTATGATCCTTATAGCCAGAACAGACATGTCTGATCATGTTGGTCAAGCTTATAAATTTTACGGGGATACGATTCTAACACATTACCTATCGCTCATTTATAACTGATATCATTTTGGGAAAAAAAGATTAGGTAAGGTAGCTTGTGGGAAGAGAATGCTTGTGCCAATGTCAAGGGTACACACGACTGTGCACCACAGGTATTGGTTACGCCGATTTGAAAACTCCCTCTCTCCGCTTAAATCACAATCATATCATGGGTATTGGAAATGTGGATTACCTTGAAGGCAAAACCATGTATCAAAGGCACGGGCAACATGACAAAGCTTTTATATAGCATATAATTTAGTAAGATTGGCTCTGTCTGTTTGTAAATTGGTTAGGTCAATGCCCAACTTCCTTTTGCACTTGGCATTTTTCACATTTCTCATTGGCCAGGGTTGGAGATATTTACTTTGGGGGAGACCTATTTAACTCTTCAAACGTGTTCATTGAGACCACAGATAACGTAATCTCATTGAATCAGAATAAAACAGGATATAAGTCTACGTAAATAGATCACAGCGTCACAAACATTTGTTGTTGCTGTGAGACATTTCTACATCATTTCGTGTCATACGGATGTTTCTCAAAAATGAGGTTCCTAGGGCTTGGTACGAGATAACCAAAAATGCAACAGTCCAGAAGTAGCACCCTTTTTTTTTTTATTTTGTTCTTGGCCCTTTCAAGCTCCAGTTAGAAAGGGTTCGATGCATCTCAGCTAGTATTCCTTAACTGACATACACACTTTGGAAAAAAGGCAAAACCTGCTAGCCTAGATTGCCGGTCTGTCTAGGTATAGTTAGGATTTAACTGAAACTTTGTTGAAATCGCACCCCACTGATTTAGCATGAGAATCTTTGTCTTTTTAGGTGATAACAGTTGTCTCTCTTAACTTTTTTTCCATTTGCTTCCAAGTGGAAAAATCCTTACTGAACTACCTACCAGTGTTGATTCAGATCAACCATTGTATACTATTACTGATGATCATAACACTGGTCATATAATAATTTGTCAAATATTCAAGTTTTATATACAAAGAGCAAAAGTTTATTCCGGCAAAGAGCAATAGAAAAGAAGCGAAATAAATGTATGTACAAAAGGGTTAATGAACATGGTGAGGAGGAGGATAAGGATGAGGAGAAGGATATGTGGGATTTAGTGTGAAGGAGGGAACTGTTGTTGCTGACCGGCAGGATTACCCAAGAAGCTGCTAAATGTGCCACTGGTTTGAATATAATTCTTTACAACAGTACAATCGCATCCCCTATGGGCTAGGAGCTGGTTCTTGAGGAATAAAACTTCTTCCTTCAGCATACCAACCGTCTCATGCAAAGCCTTGTTACGACTGATAATTTCTTCTGAGCGTTGTTCCAAGTCTTGCATCCATGCCTTTTTCTTCTGTCTACATTTCGAAGCTACAATGCGTTGCGCATAAGTTAGTACTGATATTCTTTCGATAATATGAGAATTTCATGCAAAAAAATTGAGCTGACAATTTTTTGTCAAACCAGCACTGCATGAAGAAACAAGCAAGTTATGCCAAGGAGAGAGTAACCTACCGGCTTGACGATTACGCTCAAGGAATTTTCTTCGTTTTTCTTCACCGTCTTCATCATCATCATCATTTTCAAGCTTGCGCTTCGCAGGCTGATCTTGATGCTGTTGCTTGTTGGTGGTAGCGCGAGATTGGGAACGAATTTTAGGGCTGGATTTATTTCCACGACCGCCGTTTAGCTGATCATTACCCTCTTCATGCACGCTTTGTCTTGGAGATGAGTGCGTGCTTGACACCGGAGTTGGAGGTAATTGAGAATACATGTCCACCATGGTAGTGGGCACCACGATAGGAGTAGGTTTATTAGGCCGGAAACTATATTCAAAAGGGTTGGTTTCAACCAGAGGAAAGGCGCCGCCCATCGAAGGCGTAAGAGAATTATCATAGTATTCCATTAGGAATCTTGTAGGTGTGGATAATCCGGCATCTGTGAGAAACAGGGGCTTTGGATCAGTATACATAGTACATTTTATAAACATCATATATTATATTACCTTCAAAGTTATTGTGAACAGTAAGTACAGACATAGTGTTTTCTTTATCAAGGCAGAGAAGGAAAAAAAAGAACAGGCAATATTTATGGGGAAAAAATTGAAGAAAGAAAATGGGAGAAAAATTCAGCAAGATCGATTTTCATCTTATATAAAATTTGGTTTGTTCACATTTGGGGGAGAAAGCATGAAATTGTCGATGATGATGCAGGTTTGTGACTTCGAATCGACATTTTTAGCCAACTTTTGACGATGGTGGAACCCACTAACTCGGCGTCATATGCCATAAAAGGGCATGGTTTCAACTGGCGCAACGGTCTCGCCCTTTTGGTAATTGAAAGTCAGATGGTATTCTGAAAACCAGGGGGGAGACCGAATAATCGGCAATTTTTGCCCCAGCTATCGCCATGACGCATCTGTGACTACTAATTGTTTCCTAATATGGTACTCCACTCCCATCATTCGGATGCAAATCAACAGGAATACACGTGACTCTAACCTCATCTTCCAAGCTGATTCAATGCTCTAACAGACAGCCCGCCGTTAAATGCCCTGTTGCTGGCCAATTTATAATGGCAAAGCCAAAGGCAGCAACATTTCCGAGATTACAAAATTTACACCATTCTCAACCCAACTCCGAGAAAACCACCACACAGAATGCCATTTCCATTCCCAAATATCCTCATGCATTACATGACCCTATGCAGCAACGCGTCGCAACATCTGACATAATGCTAGGCGTCGTCGCGTATTTAGACATAAGGTTTGTAGACAGGACTTCAGCATTTCAAGCGGTGCATCCATTCAGCCATTAACGCTTTTTGCTCGGCAATCAGGACCGATGACGGAGATGATGCCTCACAAGACTTTGAGGACGCGTTGATCGCCATGGGCGGCAAGGTGGGTTCGATTTGATGAATTCTGTCACGTAAGCTTTCGGAACACTCACAATATTTTCCTAGGTACGAAAGACATTTACAGGTAATCCCGTTCGCCCTTTTTATATTGTTTTTTTATTCAAAACAAACCATATTCCCAAATTGAACCAATGATTAACTCATACCATTTGTCTTGAATTTCCAGATAACATCACACATCTCGTATATAAAAATGGCTCGATTTCGACATTACAAAGAGCTTATGCAAAATCTATTCCTGTTGTTAATCTTTTATGGATCACAAGGTAATGAATGGCGTTTTCAACCATACGAAATATGCACAATGCATTGAAAAGTACCTTTTATATTCAATTGGATGTGCTGCTCATTACGTTACTCCTACAGATCACAAACAATCGGCTGTAAACTAGATGAAAAACAATTCTCGATAGTACGGCCGGCTAATTTGTCAGTGAGTAGTAGGAGAAGGAGAAAATCAATGGAACCTGGCCGTGTTAAGGAGCTTGTTCTGGATCCGAGACGATTTTCATCATCCTGGATGGAAGGTTAGTAATATACTACATAGTGAAAAAAAAGACCAACCATGCACATTTATATTTCTGGTAATTAACTTAATTCTTTTTGCTTTGCTTTTGTGCTGTAGATCAGACTAGCAAACCCATCCCTCAACCAGATAATGTCAATACAAAAGGCATGGCTCGTCTGTCATTGGACGACGACGTAGAACGACCAGCAGTTGTAGATAGTTCAAAATTGTCAAGGCGTTTATCCATTGGCGGCATACGACAATCAGCCTTGAAATTTTCCAACGATCTGCAACAAGAAAGCACCACTAGCACTAGCCTTAACAAAGATATAACAACAGCAATGCAGGGGCTTGAATCTGAGCAAGGAGACGTCGAAACTCAGGCAAAAAGTCAAGCCGAAATGACAACGTCGATACAAAATCGGAAACTGCATGAAGATCCACCAACATCAACTGTAAATCTTGAAACCAAACCCACTATTTCACAAACCACCTCTGCCTCCCGGATTCCTGTCCTGCGATCAACAGTTAACAATGAATTACAAGTTACTTCCTCAGGCCTCTGTTTTGCTGTTAGGTCACGCCATACTTCCAACAGAAAACCATTGAGATCAAACAGTGCCTCGGCTGTAATGACTATGCCTTCCATAAATCCCAATATCAAATCCAACTTTTATTTCGCAAGTCCGCAAGACGATCCGACTCCCAAACCACCAGTTGCTACGTCTTTGAAGCGGAAACGGAGATCATCTATTGGTCCAAGGTTGAGCTTGCCAGGATTTGAACGGCCACGAATCCCATTTGTGGAGAAAGATATAGTCATACCCCTTGCCAAACAACCAAAGATTGAACGCAAAACCATTGTTTTGACCAGTATGGATAAGCAGACCCGACGAGCATGTGTTGATGCAGTGGAAAAATTGGGCATTTATACCATTGGAAATGAGTATGTATCATACCCAATGTTTGGACGAGTGAGCTCCTTTCATGGGGCTCTTGAAATTTAGTCAGCTAATGGATTTACAATTTCACACTCTAGGGTTGATAGTTCCACTACACATATCATAGGTACGTAGAAAACGCTGAAAACCAAGCATGCAATGATACTCTCATTCGGGGATCTTTACAAACGCTGATACATGTTTCTCATCCTTGTATAGTCGGCTGCAAGCGTCGTACAATATCCGTTGTTTTCGGTATCTTACGTGGACTGTGGTTGCTTACGGCAGATTGGCTCAAGACTTCAGCAGGGGAAGAAAAATATCTACCTGAACAAGATTACGAAATTATTGAATGGTTCCCCAAATGTTCAGAGACCCGACTCATAGCTCAAGCAGCCCAAAGCGTATTGCCAGGATCTAACTTATTGCGAGAAAGACGAATCTACGTTGGTAAGACCATGTTTGATGGTCAGTTAATTAAAAAGTTGGTCAAGGAATGCGGCGCTTCGGTAAGTTCTCAACTCACGATGGATGAGTAGGGTAAAAAATTTCAGAGATAATTTGAAATTGCTATTGCTAATATTAACGTAATTTGCAGCTGTGCGAGGATGCTGAGTCCGCGACTCTAGTCATAGCCACTAAAGCGGATGGCAATGTTCCAACTGTAATAGAGAATTGGCTATTTGACTGTATAGAACAGTTTAAAGGTAATGTTGTAGTTTTTGTGAGAAGGAAGGGTGTCTATGGTATTTAATCCGTTACTGAAACACAATATATTCTGCTTCTCCTCAAAACAATCATTAGATCTATCGGTTGATCCATACCTGTTGGAATCTAAAAATATCGATCAAAAATTGTACGACTAGGCCTCATTTTTTTAAGCACCACATTTGTACCTCAAGCCTTGTCCAAGTGTGGCTTGGACTATCCACTCTATGAACTCTCGCACTTTTCCATCTTCAATCCTCTCATTGAAATGTCATTGTACATTCTGATACCCTTATTGTTGTTATTCCCTCATAATACAGACGCTCAAAATTGTCTAAAGCTCACAGATTCTAAAGCATGTCCAGCATTCCAAGACTACTATATTAGTTTAGACTCCACTGGACCTTCTAGGTTACCACAACCACAATGGCTGAATGGTGTCCATGACATTAACAGTTTTGACAACGCTATATTTACTCACCTCAATTCTACATCATATTCTCAATCATTCTGGAACGATCAGCTCGGATGTATGCCTGTGAATACGAACTCTACCCCATACGCACAATACTCGGTTTCCGTAGCATGTGCGCAGCTTATATTAGATCCTGCTCTCTCATTACCTTGTAATCTACAATACAATATATTACCAAATCCACTCTGTACAGCATCCTGTCAGGACTATGCTACCTCAGTGGCCGCCATAGTGAACGATACCAGAATATGTAGTAAGCCGTCCAACTTCTCAACAACCGGCATTAACTCAATACAGCAAATGTGTTCGAATAATTCTGCACTCTCCGGCACCACAGCTAATGGGTGTATTGATGCTTCACAGAACGAGGTATTGAATTGCGGTAAGTAGAAGGCGTACCGGTTTATGAACTATGGCCAAAAAAATTCAGTTCATGGAGGATAAATGAAAGATCTAACGACTAGCCATTTCAGGCTTTCAAAACGACACGGAAACATTGTGCAATTATTGCCAAGTGATTTCCAACTCTTCCAATCCATGCTGTTCGGCAATCGATTGTAGTAAAGTTTTCAACGTATCATCATCGTCACTTTCTTCCGGTGCTATTGCTGGCATTGTCATAGGCTGTATACTGTTGGTTGCGTTACTCTGCGCTCTTTGGTGGTTCTGTCGTCGAAAATATCGCAAAGATCCGAAACAAAGCTTCTTCAAACCATATTACAAATCTGCCAATACGGGAGAACTTTCTGATCAATCAAAATCAATAACCTTTCAGCAAAAAATGGAAACCGATAGATTGGTGGAGTTATCTCCAGTATTAGATTCCGCCGAGGCAGAAGCATTTCTTGCAACGCAGTCACTTTTGGATGGATACTGTCAGGTGATTCATGCCTATTATCCGCGAAGTGAAGACGAAGTTCAGCTAGCAAAAGGCGACATTGCTCGGTTAATTTACACGTTTGATGATGGTTGGGCGCTGGGTAAGTGGAGAAAAGCTATAACCATATCATTGATTTCTATGATGTGATACTAAGTTGCATTGACACACAACTTTGTTTCTTGTTTTATCTGTTTTTTGGGGGTCACTTTCAGCGGATAACATTACGACATGTCAGCGCGGACTTTTGCCATTGCTTTGCGTGGCTAGCATATCAAGTGAGGAAGTAGCCAACGCTCTAGGAATGTCCTTGGACGATCAACACCACATGTTTGAACCACCTGCAGATTCATCGTCTATGCTGAATACGGAAACTGCTAATGAACAGAAGAATTCATATCTGCTTACCGATGATGGCCTAGAGAGACTCCAGAGATCGTTGTCTGTCCGAACTAACTTGGCAGCTGACAGTGGTTCAGAATCACCGTCACCGTCGCTTTCACCTCCACAACGATCCATATCTATGCGAAACCCACAACTGATTAAAAGATATTCGCAAATGCCACTTCCATATGCAAGCGAGCTGTCTGCTTCAGACGACTCAATACATCCATTACGGTGGTCCATGCCTGGCGGCGCACAATCTCCACACAGCCAGGGATATGACGTCCCGAAACCAGCTTTAGTAAGAAAATCCAGTGCTTAAATCTAAGAATTTCCATCATTTCTTATTACCAAGAAATATCCTTCGATCCATTTGGCAAAACTTATGTCGTAATACAGTAGGACGAGGTTTTGACGATATCACAACAGGTATCCTAGTAACTCACGATATTGGATCGCCCACACCTACGTTTTGTTTATACTCTATAACACCATTTTAAGAATGTACATTATACAATTTCTTGCATTTCCATCCATGACGATCTGTATTCCTTTCGTGTTGTCAAATGTTGCTTCGGCGTCGTTAATTAGGTTAGCGTAGGACCATATTTGTTTATTTTAGTTATATCCACCAGAAAAACCTAAAGAAAATGCAATCTCTCTATCAAACCCACTCAATTTGAGACTGCCTGGCAAGCAAAAAAAAGCATGGATAGCTCATTGGTGCAAAATTTTCACATAGGCAATATCAAGCCCTCTCGATTTGTTACCGTTTTGGCTCAAAATAACATAGATGCAAATTTTTCAGTTAAGCAGCATCAAACCGAATCTCCATTGTTGATGTTAAACACCTTTTACCACCCTTCCAAGTCTAGCCAACCCATGTACCCTGCTATGCTACCCTGAAAAAAAAAGGTGGTTCTAACGAGTTACGACACATGTTCCTGTAGCTCTGTGTGTATGCTCTCCATTTTGTTGACAACCTTTTCTTTGTACAACGATAGTTGACGCTTAGCGATACAAAGTGTTTATTTCAGAATAGAACTCGTTTATGGGACGGGTTTAATAATGGTGATGAGAATGGTATATTGGATACAGAGAAATTCAGTACAGATCCTTTTAGGGGGTTTTTTCCGACGATAATAGGATGCCTTCAAGCTGGACCAGGTCGAGTAGTTCGTGCATCGATGACATCTTGGCGAAGAAGGGGGAGAGCATTTTCAAACGTGGTCTTGAGCGTCTCTGCATAAATAATGAAGTTGCCAAAGTGAACAATGAAGAAGTGGCACAGGCTCTCTGAGCCACGCTTAGGTAAATGCGAGAGAGGTATACTTGTACACAATTCTTTTGTCGGAAAAACGTCATGTATCGTTGAGAATCTTTGCGAATCGGTACAACCACATGCGTATCCTTCAGATCTATCTTCACATGTAGTCTTCTGGTTTTAGGATCTCCGTAATGCTGGAATACCCTCCATGTTGAAGTGCTGGACTTGGAGGCGTACAGCTTTTGCATGGATCATAATGGTATAGACTACTCAACAGTGATGGATGTTGAGTGATTAAGAAATTTGATAATGCAACAACAGGGCTTAGTAGATGTTGCAAAGTAGGGGTGATGTATCGGTACACATAAAATAGCAACGTTGAGCCCGAGGCTGGCATAGGAGTTCAAGAGCAAGAGATTCTTGTTTTTGTCATTCGTTTTCCTACATCGTACTTTACCGTAGATGTGACAAATTCAAGTATAATAGGTGGCATGCTACTGTGGTGTCGAATTGCTGAGATGCCGTATGACATGAGCCGTACGATAAAATTATTATCCAATGTGTGTTGCACTTCGACTAATATTGGTAGAATTGTATCAGAGTTTGGCATATAGACGACATCATATCTGGTTCGATTTGGCCACTCTGTCGGTCATGGTCGGTACTGATCATTAGCATCGTCACCTACACAAAAACAACGATCAATATGGAATCCTATTCATCTTTGAAGTTAATGGCACTTACCCAGCAAGGTATGAACAATCATGCCGATCACGCCCGTGTGCTTCTCCTATTGGCTCTATGTTCCTGAGGTAATGTGGGTGGAACTTCCACCTTTCTACACCTCCCAACTTCTTCGTACGTCCTTTGGGATCTCTACGTCTGTTGACAGAGTTTTAGGTGCAGCCTCCTCGCTATTTGGGTCTGCAACAATAGATTTTATCCATCAGTATCAACTTCGACATTAGATCGTTGCAAGGACGGTGGTTATGTGCATATAAAAAAGGAATACGTACATCTAACAATGAACTTGTAGCGTTCGGTCTACGACCTCCGCCAAATCTTTCATTATACTTTGTCAAGTGGATCCTAGGGATTTTGCCTCCAAAGTTTGACTGTTATGTTCCATCACGGACACGAACATAGAAGTGAAATCAATGTGTGACTTAGACGACAGTCGATAGAAGTTGTTGAAAATCCCTTCTGAAGACCAATGACCGTGGGCTACCACAGCATCCATGGGGGTACCTGCCAAGACACACGAGTCGCACCAAGAGCTCGTAGCCGTAGGCGTGGACGGGACGGGACCTGCGCGAGCAGGCAGTGATAGCGTTGGCCAGTTGCTGATCCGTTGGGTAAAGATAGGTCCGTGACAATCACTGATGGACCGTATCAAGTAGTGGATTGTAACATGAGGCAGTGCTGGGTGGGGGAATGGACGACAAAACGGTGTGCGTGACGGACAATGTAGGCCTTAAATGCTGACACTGGACACAGATGGATTTGCCTTTCTTGCTTGAAAGTTTTTTGAAGTTTCAACGCTGCTTACGGCCCAAACGAGCAACTACGTTTGTGTGAATAAAGCGGACCAAAGAAAATTCATGTATCCTCTCAATCGTTTTAATCCTTGAAAATAAAGGGGTTATGTTACTCGAGTCATAAAGAAAATTGATTTGTTATGTCTCGTTTATCCTCCATAAATAGCTCCTTCCTTTCCCTTGTATGCAACGATCAATAATGTATGAAAAACCATATGGGCTGTAGTGCAGTACCAAAATGCAACTTCATATCCTAAACACCATTGTAAGTCACCTCCACAGTTTGATTTTACACAAATCTGCTAGTCTGGCTTATCGTATTTGATAGATGCAGAATTGTAGTAAGTTTCACATAATATTACATTTTTGTCTTCAATAGCAACAGTATATATCATTGTACTGCATGGTGTATGGTTACCTAAAGATTTTTGTTTGCTACAATGTCTTCCTTTCCATAAGCTATTAGATTTTCCTTGGGACTAGACTGGTAAAATGTACTAATTGGTTGGCACTAAACTATATCAAAACGCAATGTAAAAGATGAGGACTGCAAAGTAGTGAATATCAAAACTTCATCAACAAACTTTGAATACTTGCTCAGCTAACTGAAGTCGCCGATATTACATTTTAAAAATGGTTTGCCTGAAGTACGCATATTTAGTGTTGTCAAAGTACAAATCACAGTCAAAACAGTCGTCGAACACCTACTGTAAATAGATGCAAAAGATCTCCAGACCGGCTAAGTGTCCTCCACTTCCCAACATTGAAACTAATAGGTCGGCTGTTGAGCTACCTCTAGCAAAATGAACGGCATCGTGTGATTTCCATATCCTCATATTGCAGATACGCAAACTTTTCAGAGAGTACTGTAAAAAGGAAAATAAAATGAAAAAGGAGACAGTTTCTATCCTTGATAAATCAACTTGCATATTGACATGAAAAGCAGGATAGCATGGGCGAAAAAAGGTTTTCTGTAGTGGTTACATTGCCAAAAACAAGAGCAAGTACTACACTATCTTGGGAACAATTTCTACATCTCCTAATTTCACCTTCAGACTTCCATAGTCACCATCTAAGAAGAGAAAGTGCATAAGTCAACCTGAGACTATAAGCAAAGGAATTGTAACTGGACATTATCGTAGCTTCCTTGAGGCTAAAATGCATGAGATGGATAACGATGAACACATGAAGGGTCATCATTTGTTAATGGATAATGCTCCTATTCATATGCCTGACGATATTTCTAAGTATATTGAGTCTGGAGGATATCGATGTGCTTGTCTTCCATCATATTCGACTGAGCTCAATCCCATGTGAGCAGTTTTGGTAGGTGATTAAGAGCAAAGTTAAGCGCAACAAGTTCTTGCAAAATGGAACAATGATAGCTCGAATCAGCGAAGCATCTATAGTTTAAAACTTGGGAATTCCGAGGGCTTTGTCACTCATTGTTACAGCGTCCACCAAATGGAGAGAAACTGTAAAAAAAAATGGCAACCTCGGTATATGCGGTATCAGTTTCATTTCATTGTTACCAGGAACACTTTTTTTTTTCTTGATACCGGTATTATATATAACTCAACATGTCTGACGTCAATATTCAAGAGCTTCTTCTTTTCACATTACCACATAACCACCGTCCTGGAACCGGTCTAATGTCGAAGCTGATACTAATGGACAAAAGCGTCATCGCCATGATTGTGCAAACGTTGCTGAGTAAATGCCACCATCTTCAAAGTTGAATCAGATTCCATATTGATCTTTGCATTTGTGTAGGTGAGGAAGCCATTGAATAATACTACCCATGGTCTAAGAGTGGCCAAATCGAACCAGATCTGATGTCGTGTATATGCCAAGCTTTGATGCATTTCCACCAATCTTAGTCGAAGTACAGCATAAAGTGGACAATAACTTTTATCCTGCGGCTAATATCTTATGGCATCTCAGCAATTCGACATCACAATAGCATTGTACCTATTATACTTACATTTGTCACATCCAAGATAAATTATGATGTAAGCGATCAAATGATAGAAAGCAACAATCTCTCGCTATTGAAATACCCATGCCAACTTTGGGCTCAATATTGCTAGTTTGTGTCTTCCGATACCATCACCACTAGTCTGCAACAGCCACTAATGCCTTTTGTTGCATTATCACATTTCTTAACCAGTCAGCATCCGTCACTGTTAAGAAATCCATACCATGATGATCCCACCATGGAACAGTTGGAGCCTATTTCTAGGCATGTGTTTCAGAATCAAGTTACAAGACATCAACGTATCCATGATGACATACTGAGTTTATGCGCAGACATCAAAGCCACGCTTGAAGAAGCTCTTTCTCTCATTCGCCAAGATGGCATCAATGCACAAACAACGATACACTTCGAAAAAATTTTGCAAGTATTTTGAGGATTTTCCGGAAAGCGTGTTAGAGTTAGACGTCGAAAGACTGTCTATCAGCAAAAAAGTTACATATTTATTTGGAGAAAGTGTAGACGTGCATATAGAGTTTTTTAACCAGAGCAGCGAGCAGTACTACGCCATCAAGCAGGAGATATCGCAGGAGCTGCGGAGATCGCGGCGGTCAGCAAATCAAGGCCGTCGACAACCTGCTGTCAGACTACATTTTGTTCATGATGATGCCTAACATCATCTACGATAAGACCGACAAGGTCATGTATGCATACAACAAAAACCATGGCTGGGAGTTCTACGACAAGAACAAGCTGCATTTTGATACATCCAACACGAGCAAGAACCTGTTCGCCAACCACGACGCAGTGCTGTCGTATCTCGGCTCATACAGTACTCGGCGCGACATCGTTTCGGACGTGCACATAACGGGTTTGTTGAAGTCTGAAGCATACGCAAAAAGTTACGCACGAACAGAGGAGTTGTCGCCACCTGCATCACCCGAGTTGTCAACCACCTCTGAATCGTCGCCACCTGCATCGCTCGAGTTGCCAACCGTTTTGGTAGCTCCACTGTCTTCAGCACAAATGCCCATGCTTGGTCATGAACAGCAGCATCCTCAAGATCATCAACCAATCAAAGCAAAAGGAACTGGGAATATATTGAGAGCCTTGTTTCCCAAGGTGACAACGGAGGTACGTCATGGTGGGCAATATATATTCAAGGCAAAAATACTGGTTACTTCAGCAACTACTCCACTTGGTCAAGCTTAAAGCCATCATATTATCGATGGAAAAATCCCGACATAATCTGCATTAAATCTTTCTTTACCTCAATGTACAATTCGTATCCCCAAAACGTAATCTATTCTGAAAATAAAAACTTTGCATCGCTACGCGTCAACTATCGTTGTTGAGGAAAAAGGGTGTGAACAAAAGGATGATACACGCACAGAGCTGCAGAAAAATGTGTCGTAACTTGAAAATACTCTCTTGTGTTTTAGATAGTAGCAGGTGCTTGGGTTGGTTAGTTGGACTTGGAAGGGTGGTAAAAGTGTTTAACGTCAACAATGGAGATTCGGTTTGAAGCTGGCTTAATTGAAAAATTTGTAACTCTGTTATTTTGGGCCAAAACGGTAACAAACTGAGAGGGTTTGATACCGCTTCAATGAAAATACGCACCTAAGCGTCTGGAATCTTGATCAGATGGCTTCCAAGAACATCAAGTACATTTTTGAACATATGGACACTCACGATAGTGAAACACAACAATTTAGACGGCCACTGAGTGGTGAACCACCACCCAATGTCGAGCAAATAGGTGGTGAGGAGGACTTTAGAGTCCTCACAACCGCCCGGAAAGATCTTGCCATGCATAGTAAGTATAGTGTTTGGCATTGACGGTGAGTAAAAGGTTGCTAATTTCAGTCATTTTCTTTTTTATTATTTTATCAGTATGGTGAGTAAAGTAATTACAAGTCGTCAGTTCTATCTAAACCACGCACTGACGCAAAATTTTGAAAATTTACTGTTAGGATAAGCAACAAACACTGGGATCTGATATATCTTTAGGGGCTTTCGCTGGGGAGACTGAAGCTCACCAACCAAGGTAAAAAACTTTTCATTTTATTTGTTTTCGTAGTATACAAAGGAATGGCCCATATATTGATCTGGGGTGGCCCCACTATAGCTACCCATTCGGTTATCTACAAATTCTTGGTACGATGGCCGCCGTAACGGCAAGCGCATATTCCGGGATTGGTCCTGCTGTCGATATTCTTCCATGGGATCGTAATCCATTAATGTTGGGGTATAGACAAAATCAGTAAACTGAAACAAGTCGCCAGCAGTCAAATGAGTTGGCATCTCAAACGTTGGTGCGGTGGGCATTGACTCCGATGGTGTATTGATCGACATTGGAGGAGTAGTTGATGCTAATTGTTGTTGGGAATATGGATGATTAGATGTCGAAAGTGATAATACATTATAATTTGCAACTTGTTCGCTACTCTCGGGATAATTAATGATGGTTGGTGGTCCTCTTGGTGGCGGGGTAATTTCATGAGAAGCTTCAGACGGAGTAGTTTTGCCTGAAGCAGGCTGTGTAGAGGTTGAGAAAGGCTCACCATTTTGGAGCAGCAATTGTTGGATTTGTTTGATCAAATTCACTACATGCTTTTGCTGCCGGACAGGTGAATTAATGAGAATCGTAGCGATTTTACGTAAATATTCCTTTGCTAATTTGACGATTTCTTGTTCTTTCTTGAGTAAAAGCACTGAGTATATGGATGTGACCATCATCAGGTTCTCCAACGTAAAGTGACACCATCGTTGTTCCAATTTGCTCCAGCATTCCAATAGTTCGACAATTGTATCGGCAGCACGCACACAGTTTTGCTCAGCAATAAGTCCTATCGCCGAATTTGTCTCTCCAGGAGCTTCCATGAATGCGCTGTATAACTGACAGAGTTGAAAGTTCATCTCAATATTCAACTTGATACAACCTTGTTCTCGGAAAGATGTAGTCTTCCATTGCCTCTTGAAAATGTCTCCTTTTCGATATTGAAAGAATTCTGGTAATTGCTGATACCATTCGGTAAGTGTCTTATCCAGTTGCGTGACTCTAGAAAAATATGGATCCTTCTTTTCCAACGCAAAGGCGATTTCTCGATAAATCTGCGTAATCTTGAATCGGTGCTTGGTAAATTGGATTCGATAATAAGATTCATCCGTTTCGTTCGGCAAGGTGTCTATACATTCCACCACATGTGTTTGTTCTTCTGGGAAAGAAAATGGTTTGTCTGAATGTGCGGAGCATAACGTTTCCAGAAAGAAACATAACCAAAAAATTCGTCTTCTTTTCTCTGCTTGTACCCGGTTTTGATGAGTATCTTCAATGTGCATTCGCAAATCTAGGCACATTCTTATTGCCATACCCAAGTAAAGATACGCCTCTGACTCATATTCAACTTTTTTCGGGCCACCTTTGCCAATACAATATACATACATGATCAGTAATCCTTGCATGGTGATTTCGTTGGTTTTTGAATATCGCTCTTTCAAGATATTTTTCGAATTCTCAAAGAATCCTTCACCAACCGAATTGGGATCCTTTCCTGGAAAAAGCCCATGGTATATTGCGGCGTGTCTTGCTGACCAGGCGAGAATAGCGTTGGTTAAGAGAGGATCAGCGCGATTATCTTTGAATAGCCCCTTAAATTCATTAAAGTCAACCATGGGAAAGCATAGAAAGCATTCATGGTGAATATCGATTAGTTGGTCAAGTATAGCAGGTGAAAAGGATTCATGAGGATCGACAGTCTTGGTCTCGCTTAGCGTTGCTGGTTCCCAAATACTATAGAGAGGAAACGTTTTGGTCTTGGTTTTCCAGAGCGGATGAGATTTCGTCACAACTGTATTCTCGAGTGATGTTTTGGAGCTCTCTGATGATGAACCAGACGACACAGTTTCATGATCAATATCATCCATAGAGCCTCGAGAACGCATACCAGAAAAGAGTATGTTGTATAGATCGCCCATTGACAATATGTCGGTATCGATCCGTAAACCGGAGTGCGTTAATGAAAGCTTCCAATTAGACTTTGGCGAAGGTAGTCGCAGAGCCATCTGATCAGTCAATAACGGGTATTCTGGAACCACTGGTCTGCTTTGGATTATTTTAGAGCTTTCTGCGGTTGCCTTATCCGATGCTTGTTGCTGTAATTCACGGTCGGCATTATCTAATTGTTCGTGTTTAATTCGGATCTCATCAACGACGATTTGCGTATTGGAGCGAATATCAGTGAGATTGGACTCTATGGACCGGACACGCTCTTGCAGGGACTCAACAGTATCGTTCAACCGAATCAGGTTGAAAAGATCAATTTGGGTTTCTTTGCCTCCATAACAGCATTGGACTGGAGTAATACAGAGCCAATAAATTTAATAAGTCTCAGTATTCTAGTATCCGACAAAGAATAGCAACACAACCTTAAAAAGAGGAATGCTAGGCACTAAACTTACCTCCAGCTGCTTTGCATCTGGTACATACTGGGTGAGCAAAATCGCATTTTACTATAGATTGATCAACGATTAGTCAGTGGTGGGGACTTAAGGATTTAGCGGAATAGCAATGGTAATGTACCCTTTTTGGTCCTGTGGCGAACGTGTTCGATGAATAGGGAAACAAAATCAGTTGCATTGCTAAAGAAAATGTATTTGAAAACATTAAGAATAGACATTCAGTACCTGCATCGTTCACAAGCCATTGTCATTCTGATACGTTTCGAGGCTGTAGCTGGCGCAGATGGGATTTCCTCGGTTGGTTCTACTGTAGAGGTTGCTCGAGTCCTCTTTGAAGGCGGCTGGCTGGTACTGGCTTCTTCATTGACTGATCCGCCCGGCTGACTTGTCATAGCTGAGGATGTGGAGTCACGGTCACTTTCCATGTGGGATGACTCTGTGTGTTCTCAATCACAAAAGGTGGCATGCAGCTCTACGAGCGGAATCTAAAAAACTCCGGATTTTCGATCGTAAAGTGGGAAAATTGACAGTCATAGTTCACATGCATCTAAGCTTTTCACAATGGGTCAAACGCCACCACACCAATCAACAGCCATTATCACCAATGGACCTGACACAAGCTTGTTTGTTACAACAAAAAAAAAAGTTTTAAGTGGAGACACTGAAGCTATATTCATTTTCGTGCCATTGCTTTTAATGAACGCCTAAGAAGGAGCAAGTTTAGCATCTTATCGATGTAATGGAATATCCATCACGGAACTGGGATGTAGCGGGTACAGCAGATGTGAACTAGCCCGGATCGTACTTTTTTTTTTCAGCCAGGTTCTGCTTTTTCCACTTATGATATTGCACAAACCATAATATTAAATCAGTTACCATTCTAGCAAGCCGCTCGTTAAAGTACTATCGGGTCTTGCTTACATGCTTGATAAACGTGTAATATTGCTGTGCATCATCGCTTAGCCCTAAAATCTATCATCTATATAAGGTACAGCGAGCGCCGAAAATTCCAACGCCAAGATAACGTGCCCATAACCCGAGAAATGCATGAGAAAAGCATGCATATTGTAACCCACTTGCGCCATTGTGGTGCATCGTATACAATTCACTTTCTCAATTCAATCAGTTTGAAACACTTCAGACGCTCAATATCAGACATCTCGTTGCCATCAGCCTGTGCATCCGATTTTATTTATGTACAATGAGGAGTTTCAATCTTTAGATTAAAGATATAACATCTATTAGGATGCTGCTATATGCAAAAGTTATAAAAGAAAGGCAAAAATCGCTTGAATCTAGATTTGAATCTAGATTTGATCAAATTTCATCTTCTGAATCATTTGACCATATACTATCATCGCTAGAGGCTGATGAACAGAGCGGAGGTAAATCATCATCGTCTTCATCCAAATTTTCTATTTGAAGATCGTTTGTGGTCCATTGTTGCATAGCTGAGGCGGAGTGTGAAGGTAGTGGCGCTATGGCGATGGGACTGTACAGTCCAGAAGGAGGTTCTTCATCATCCTGAATAAGGTCATCTAAGCATGAGTCTAGCCATGACTGCGCCAGTTGCTGGTGGTGGTCATTTTTTTCAGGGTAGGGTGCTGGGAGATCGACTGAGCCACTTGTCTGTTCAGGCTGCGGTGGCTGCCTCAGCAAATTGGACAATAGTACGAATCTCCGAATTGAGTTATCAGTTCTTGAAAACTCATAATGCTCCGCGAGCTTGACCCGAGCTGTTTCGGCTACATTGATGTGGGGTACTTGACTACTCATTTTATTTGTTTGAGAGAACGTCATCAGATTGCTTTGGAGGGTTGTTGATTTAACGTTTTGTTTTGGTATGCTATCGAAAAGCGTAGTTGTTGAGTGTATCATTGTCACGTTCAATCATACTGTGAAGTGATTATAATGTTATGTAAAATCTGGTTTATCCAACAGAGTTTCAAGGTTGTAAATAAGTTTGTTTTGATTATGATATGAGCATGTTGGAAGAGAGTAAGGATTGAGCAATGTCGGGTTGCTATGTAGTCTTTAAATACAAAATGAGTCATGGTCACGAGACGCCCACCCCCCATCATATCATATCCTGTTTGAAGCTGCGGCTATGTTTCATTTGAAGAGCTCCCCCCCGAAGGCACTTTCCTATCCACCAATGATGTCTTATCTGAACTGACTCCCCATTTGTCACCTTGCATCTAAGCCAATCCTCTTGTATTAAAAATCACCGGTAATAATTTTAACGTTCGGTTCACGCCATTAACACCATGGTTGGTACCATATATCGTCATTTCGAACCCACTTATCAACATCAGCACTAGCTATGGTTGGTACGATAGTTATTGCAATCTGACATACCAACCAAATTCAACCTGGAAATAGTCGTGTTGTAATGAAGGGGTGGTAGGAATGACGCAGGAAGGGCATTAGTCAGTATCTCATTCCATTTGTTATCTCTCTTCGTTACGCCGTAGATCATATCATTATCTTTCCATAGGAGAGTTTATATTCCTTTTTGGAAGATTCTTCAAAAAATGTGACCCGCCGACGCTGTCATGCATTCCGATGAACTTCTCCTTTTAAGAAAGCTATGAAGTCAACGTTTGTGGTGACTAGTGACATAGAATCGATCTAACCAATATCTGTCCATGTGGATGAGCAAATTGTACAGACCTCTATTACAGAAACGTCTATTCTTTGCTAGTAACTAGTTCATTTACTGCAGAGTAAGGGTACATCTATATTTGTCGCTACCCTCTTGGATGGCTTTGATTGTTTCATATAAATGATAGCAGCCATCACCTTTCGTATCAAGCCACGGGGCTGAGCTAGAAAACCAGCCTCAGATTCCACACCACGCATTCATTCAATCTGATCAACAACCGCTTCAATTTGCGACAAAATGGCAACTACAGGATCAGCCGCTCATCGTTTAGACATTATCGAGCTTGAACGATTAAAGAATCTCACAGAGATAGATTCAGTTAAAGCTCTTTTAGATACCGTCATTGCAAAATCACAGAAGCTGTTAGAACGGGCAGAAGAATTGGAAAAAGAACAAGAATTGAAGGCGCAAGAGAGACAAAGATTGGAAGAAATTCGAAAGAAACGTGAAGCAGAACTGGCAGCTCAAGGGAAAGCTATGCCACAACCTATTGGGAGAGAAAAGGTTACCTTTTGTTTTACTCTATATTGGCTTTTGACTACTCTTATGCTTACCGAGACGCTCAATAGGCGAAGATCCAAAATATCTACATAACAACAGGCTATGGCTGGGACCAATCCGATATGTCTGTTATGTAAGTAGAGATAGGAATCTTACAAATGGAGGGCAACCAATAGAAAAGGGTGGCGAATGGCTTGGTTGACCTGCGCCGACTGGTCCAATTCGGAAGAATAAACTAATAACCCATGATTATCTCGTTCGGTTTAGGTTATACCTCAATATTAAAGATTCAGATACCCTCAAGGAAGATCAGTACAAGTTAGATGTTCAAGCACAAAGTATAAATTTTGATGTAGTAAGTATAACAAATGACGTATGGTCTTATGTGAGCTGGTGAGATCCACTGACATGTTGGTTTAGTACAATCATAATGGAGCAAACTTCAACTTCAAAATTTCAAAGCTTGCCCAAGAAGTCGTTCCCGAAAAGAGCCGTGTAAAGGTATGGGTGTTGGAATGAAGGGCTCCCTCTTGTGAAAGCAATCGAAATTAACCTGCTTTCCCATAGCTCAAGCAATCTCAAATTGTCATCTTTTTACGCAAGAAGGAGCAAGGCAAACAATGGCAAGAATTACGATATAAGAGTACCCGGGATGTTTACAACGAGCTCGTTCGAGCTGAGGAAAAGGGTTAATATATGCAAAAGCTGATATAATTTGAGTTGCCCAATTGTAGCTCTTCTAATGGAATCCCATTTTTCGCAGGTGAATTACCAAAACAACCTCAAAACAGCCAATTACCGGATGATATGCAATCCAAAATGAAGGAAATGTTCGAGAATAGTGACCCAGAAACGAAGCGTATGATGGAGCAGACATTTAAACAAGCTCGTGATATGAAGGCCAGTGGTGGCACTTTTGACCCGCTTTCTGCAATGGCAAGTATGGGTATGCCAGGAATGGGAGACATGTTTGGAGGTCACAGTGATCATGCCCATGGACCAAATTGCTCTCATCAACATTAATATAGTAGACATGTTATACTGTGGTTATAGCGTTACTTTTTTGGGGGTTTTTTTTAAAAAGGTGTGTAGAGCATGCAGTGTACAAGAACGTATTACATAAAGTCATCAAAGTCATCAAAGTTATCATAAGCAGCTGTATCAGGACGACCAACAGTCTTTTGATTACCCTGCAATGATGGCTTCTCCTTGCCCTTCTTCTTAGGCTTAGCAGCTTCTCGTTGTTGACGTTGCTTCTCGTTGGCAAGTGCTGTAAGCGTTGAAGAAATCTTTCGCACTTCCAGATCCTTTATCGGTAAGCACAACTCACGAATAAAGTTCTCCAAGAAAGTCTTATACTGTCCAGCTTTCTGTTAACAGGGTGTATGATGAGTTAGTTTGCTCAAGGTGATATGTGGGCTACTGGATTTTGCTTATTAACGAACCTGGTGTGAGCTGATAGTTTCCACCAATCGCTTCTGATATGCTTCAAATTGCTCCTTGGTCACTGGCTTCATCGTCTCGATAGTTTCACTGCCGTCTGTTTGCGACGTTCGAAGTTAGTCGAATATTCGGCTAAAGGTTGTGTCATATGTTATACGACTTACCAACAACAGCGACACCAGAGAACAGATCAGAGGCATTCTGGATATCTGCTTCAATCTGAAGTCTCTTCTCACGTTCCTTACGTTCAAAAGCTTCCTCATCAGTTTCTGGTTGCTGTCGACTTGCCTAGATAATAGAAGTATTGTCAGTCATGATATATGAAAAGCCTAGGTGAAGGTTCAGGCACTGCCAAAAACAAAAATAGTAGATCATACCAACTCGGAACGCTTAGCTTCCAACTCCAGCTTCTTTTTCTCCTCTTCTGCTTGGCGCTCAGCAATCTTTTGCGCAAGAGGAATCTTCTTTTTGACGGGAGCAGCAGCTGGTTCAGGCTTCTCTTCCTCATCGGATTCCTCCCAAGAGTCTTTGATATCGTCTTCAACGTCTTCATCATCCCACTTCTTTTTGACAACAGGAACGACAGGCTCGTCTTCGTCAAAATCGTTCTCCCAATCACTCATTGCTCTAAGATCTATGTGTTCTGGATAAAATAGTTTCTATGTTTCACAAAACAGTCCATCAAAAAAACTGACTCGGTAAGCGAAATTTTGACGTCATCACGTAAAAAGCGGAAAGTTTATTTTAAAATACAAAACGCATATGTTCATTGTGACCAAGGCGCATGATAAAACAAATATCTACAAAAGTTATCGATGGTAGATAGAATAAAGCTATCTAGCATTATTTAGAGGTATTTTTCAAATTTAAGGCTTCAGGTGCTGGTGAAAGGAGTCTTTGGCGCTGCCGACACCGATTTTCCCAACGTCTTTGCAGTCTGTCTACTATAGCAGAGAGAGCTCAGCTGACATCTTTGATGATAGCGACTAATACACTAATATCGTCAGCTTTTCCTCCCTGAATTTAATATTATCCAACTACGGTATTAATTTGGAGTAAAAGCAGTGTAGGATTAGTAGAGAGCAATTCTTACCTGATAGTACATGCCTTCTTTCATTGCTCGGGTTTGGAAGGGTGAGCTACCATTGTCATTATCTTCACTAACACGTTTAGCTCGGAGTGCCAAAGCATCCGATATTGCTTGTGGATCGATTTCCGGAAGGTCAGGTCCTGTGGTCAACACGCCTTCCAATTTGGGAGCTACTTGTTCGCACACAATTTCGAGGATATCCTCATCAAATAGATTGTCAAATAATCCATCCGATGCCAAGATAATGATATCGCCTTTCTCCACCTTAACTGTGAATTGCTGCAATAACAGATTAAATAGATTTGTTAGAATACAGATAAAGTTTTTTCGATATTTTCCGCCCAAAAACATAAAAAATAAAATATGCACCTGTGCATCCTGGGGTGAATCAAATGAACCAGTTCCTAATTGATAAGGGAAGTTGAAGGAATGTTGTTGTTCTTCCGTACGGAAAACAAAGTTATTGTGACGAATAACCGATAGGCCGCAGTCACCGAGGTTGGCAATCTTCAGTTCATCGTTGCCCAAGACGACCACACAAGCAGTCGAGGAGCCTACTATGCCTTCATGCTTGGCATCCTGTGTGCTTTTGTCATAGCTGCGCTGCAGTATCTCTACCGGATCGATCTTTCGGCTATACATTGATGCGGTTGGAGTCGATGAAAGATCAAGCTGCTCCATTTCCAGGTAAGCATAGTGCATGAGTTTTCTGGAGTACAGCGCTGGGTTTGCCCCTGTAAACACAAAGGTTTGTTAGCAATTTGTGCCGCAGCGTCATCTGAAAATTAAGTCTCGCTTGCCTGAATGGTTTCTCCAGCCGCCGACACCATCAGCAACTCCGAGAGCATTGTAGCGCTTAAAGTACGAGTCTTCTCCTACTTGTACACTAAAGTAACAGGCACTATCTTCTGGTGCTATACAGACCGTTCGGCCCTGCTTGGCAAAACCAGAAGCAGCGTGATTGAAGATATAGGCTGGTTTATGCGGGACGTAAGCTGGGTCAAAATAATCGACAATCGATAAATGATTAGTATTGTCATAAGTTGGAATCCTCGGTTGAAGTGGTTCATAAAGAGCAGAATATGGAGCAGTTTGTTGATATAATGATAATATTGAGGAAGAAGTAGACGACGAGAATATTGGCACATTGTCCTTTGCGGGGATTGAGCGGACAGCTGCGGGGTGGGAAGAAGACGAATGGAAGGTTTTGTTATGTTGAGTTGGGTAAATAGCTATGGCAGGGCCAGCCTTTGAACGATAGAGCAAGTGCTTGTAATAAGACTGGAGTAGAATTGCCCGCTTCTGTTGTATCATGTTCAACATTGGGTGAGGTTGTGATCTCAATGTTTCATGAGGCGTTAGCAAACAAGTTTTAGCTGAGCGGGGAAAATCACTCAAAATTTTTGTTACAAGCTTGAAGCTCGTGCAACCTCTTCATTTCAAGGAACAGTCAACGAGGATTTTCTCTGCAGTTTCCCTTTTTCCAGCTTCATCTGGTAAAATCTGTAATCATCTTCTGAACTCATGTCGCGGAGAACACAAGGGGTTACCACCATGTTGGACACGCAAAGTTCAAGATTTAGCGTGAATTCCAATCTTATGAACTACTCCATACCATACGATGATGTTGAGGTAAAAAAAATATAACAGAGTAACTCTGTCATCCACTCATGACAAGATTAACAACGAACTTTGTTACAGACCAACATAGAACCAAATATCAAGCCAATTCAATCCGAACAACGAGAAATTCAAAGAGGTGATAGTACGACGCGAATTCGACAGTTGGAGAATCAAATCGAAGCCATGACTCTGCAAAATGTCAAATTATTGCGAACAAACCGTTTATTAAAGATCGATACCGATAATTTAATCAAGCAGACTACCCAGCCACTGCAACAAAAAATTAGTGAATTGACTCTTGCCAATATTCGACTCCAACGTGCCAACAAATTACTTCAAATGGATGTAGACGAGAAGACTAATGAGTTAAATCGCTTTCGGGAAGAGGAGGTTATCAAGCTAAAATCTGTTGGTCCTGAGTATGAATATCTCGTGCAAATGATTAACTTGCTACACAGACAGGTGAGTAGCGCTTTTTTTGTTAATTTGAAACTTTCGAGGTCTAGAAGTTGGTTTACTAACCCATTCAAAATGTGGCACTCCTGATTTTGTAGATCAATGGATCTGCATTGTGTGAGGATACGTGTTGTTTTACAGCTGAATCAATTGATCAGTCTGCTGTCGTTATGACCTTACCTCCAGAGTCGGATGAGCAAAAAGTCGAAGCTCAACACATTTGTAGACCTGTCATTCATTCCTATATTTCACAAGGTTCATACGCTGCCGAACTTCAAAACAAGATTGTAGAGCTCGAAGATACCATTGCCGACATGAACCAAGAAAAGGAAGACATATTACGACAATTACGATACCACGTAGGTGATACGGAAACACTCAAACAAGAATTGCGACTGAAAGAGGAGCTGGTGTCTCAGTTAGAGCAAGAGTTTACATCTTTAGAAGAGCTAGTGGCACACTTACAGCAGGTAAGGTCTTAGTAGATGTACTCATTTTCCGATTGGGATCTCAAGGCAACTCTGTCAATTGTACCATATCCTCCCAACTCATCCTATTCAATCATAACAATCCATGCCAAACATGTCTGATAACTTTTGGATTTCCTTCTCCCTTTCTTGTTTGTTAGCAACTGGACACTTCAGATACAGCTCCAGTTTCCGCCACCACCCCACCATCAACAACCAAAAAGGCGACCGTGTCGACTACAACACCAGTATCAATCTTGAAGCAGAGCAGACATGACTCCAAAATCAATAACATGGACGATGACAGGGACGAAGAGGACCAGCCAGACCCAAGACGGCGATCACAGCTCCTCATGGCATCAAAGCGACTCTCCTTTAGGACGAATGACACTCAGCTCCTGGAAAAAATGCTTCGAGGCGATCTCAGTGTAGGTGATGAAGGCAGGCATCATCATGTGTTTGATGATGACGATTCTGATGATGATGATGACCGCAATGGCAACAGCGAGGTCAGCAGCTCTAAGCAGGAAATTGAAACCGTGAAGACTCCAGAGGCTATAGTAACCAAGGAATGGCCGTCTCAAACGTTGAAACAAGGGAGCAAAATAATCAAAATCCAAGATGAAAAGCGGAATACTGACAACAAAGTCAAAGACAAAGGTGATGATAAAAAAGACGATAAGGTGAATGATACGAAAATCATCAAGGAACAGGGTCAAACTGAATTGCCTTGCCTATACCCAAATCCAGAGGAGTCGACGATACATGCAACAAATATGGCGGGCGGACAACACGCAGTATTCGCAGCAATGAGTTTGCTATTTGGTATTGCAGCGACCTTGCAGATCACGGATGACTGGACGGTGCCCATCACACTGGCCGTCTTAGCTTCCCGCTTCTTGTGGACAGGTTCTATCCATAATATGCAATTCAAGATCAAGCTTCCTTGAACTGTTACCTCTCCTCCCCTTACTAGAGCAAAATCTTTTCCATTATTTCTCTCCCTCTATTTCCCCTAACAATTGTTATATTCCTTTTCAATACTGTAAATAGATATACTCGACTCTTCTTCCCCGGCTATTCCTCAGATATAGCTATAAAACCTCCAATTTTTTCGTCCTCATCAAAGATGTTTCAATCAGCACAATTTCTCAATCCTATCTTATCCCACTATTTTATATCAGATTGCTTTTTCTGTTCTATTATTACCACGTTATTTTGTACAAGCATACACAGTTATAGCACTTGAGATGGTTCGCGGCCGTATTCTTGTCATCTTCCACAAACCCTTAATTTCAAAGTAAACGACAAAAAACAAAAGGAAAAAAAAACGAGAGAGAAAAGACCCTGTTATCGCCTTCATGTTCTAGCTAGATGTTTGCTATCCTATCAAATATCGCAAGATATCGGATAAACTGACGATGCCCTTCAGCTTGTTATCTTGATCAACCACGATCAATCGGTACACCCTCCGCTTTCGAATTGTGCTGAAGATTGAGTATAGGGTATCATTCAATGTACACGTGTGAACTCCAGGAAAGTCCTGCGGAAGAGTAAGAAACAGGGATGGTCAAGAACGGAACACGATGAAATGGGGCGGCCGCACCACACACCCTTACACATTGGGAATACTCACATCTGGTCTCGCTTCTAGTGCAACGCCAACAGGCACATCCAGTTCATTATATTTACCTGATTTTGCGATACTCTGTGAAATATCATAACATGAGCATGCCACTTGTATGCACCAAAGTCCTCCACAGGAAAATACGTACCATCACGTCTACCGTTTCATACACATTTAGCACCACATTATCATCATCTACAATTGGCACAGAGCTGATATGCTTCTCCACAAACATATTAATGACTTGAATAATAGGAGTAGTGGTTTTTGCTATTGCAATATTTTCGTATGTACCGATCTTTAGCTCATGTAGTGGCTGTCGTAACGCCCGTGTTTCCTGAAACTAAAGCGATAACGTAATTATAATATTAGGAATGTTCCGCTTGTAGCTCTTTGTGCATTATGACTCGTTCCTTACATTGACAGCTATGAATTTAAGGATGCGGTATTGTGTCAGGACGCTGACAATCATTTCCGTCTGAGTTTCGGCTTCTCTGTCCAGCAGTGGTATACGATGTGATCTGCTTTCTACCAGCAGTTTGGAAGCGTCATATAAAGTTGACATAGGATGTATTGATAGTAATTGAGGTGCTGGAGCTCCTACTCGCTTCTCAACGTCCCGCATGTGTTGGATTTGAAAGCTTTCAATGTCGTGTAAAGCGGCTTCAACTGAGGAATGTGTATAGTAATATTGAATGAGATTTATGAAATCCGATACAGTGAGCATGCCTGCAAACTTTTGGTCTTTACTGGACCATAGTGGTGCAGAGACAATACCTAGAGTGATAAAACGTGATTAGCGAACGTCAGGATATGGAACTACGTTTGCTTAGGTGTTACCATTCTGCATCAATGCCGCCAATGCTTTCTTGACTAAGAGTTGGGTATCCAATACAATCAAGCGGTAGCTGACAGGAAGAACATCATATGTGGTGTGCTGCTTGAGAAACCCACGAACCAGATCCTGCAAGTTGTCGTTGGAATCCATGAGGAGCCGGCAAATGGCCTGGAATTTGAAAGCAAGTATGGAACCGAGGTTGCTCTATCAAGTGTGGCTTTTTGAGCGGAGCAAGAATTCGTCATACTTTTTATATTGAAGCGCGTCACAATTTCAATTCCTGCTCTCTCTTCCATCATGCTCAGTCTCACTGTCAGTCGTACGTTCCTTACTCAAGCTAAGCGAAGCTTCCACTCTTCCCAAACTGCTTTCATCAAGGTAGGAGATTGTATTCCTAACGTGGAAGTGCAAGGTTCTTCTCCCGCTGAGACATATAAGGCCGGTGAGCTTCTTGGTGACAAGAAGCGTGCAATCCTTTTTGGCGTACCTGGTGCGTTCACACCTGGATGTACTAAAAGCCACCTACCTGGCTATATAAAGCAGGCTGATGCTCTCAAGTCTAAAGGTGTTGATTTCATAGCCTGTGTTTCTGTCAACGATGCCTTCGTTATGAACGCCTGGGGTGAATCCGTCGGTAACAAAGGCGAGGTCAAGCTATTGGCTGACCCTGCTGGTAGCCTTGCCAAAGCTCTAGACTTAAACTTTGATGCAACTGGTGTACTGGGAAATCATCGTTACAAGCGCTTCGCCGCTGTCGTTGAAAACGGTGTTGTAAAGAAGCTGTTTGTTGAACCCGACAACACCGGCCTCAATGTCAGCCTTGCTGAAAATGTAATCAAGCAGCTTTAAAAGTTGTTCTATGATACACGCCGTATGCAGCTCGTAAGATCCATCACAGCACGAAAAAACATAAATTCAAATACGCATAACTTCCAGCAAATCGTTAACACAATCTTCTGGTATTGAAGTCCAAGCCTTTAAGAGAAGCAGTAGTACATGTACCTTTTCATTGCGAATAAATAATTGATCAAGCCTGCCCATATTTAAAAAGCGCTAACCAATGTACACTTGTGAACTCGTCCTCCACAGCGAAGATATCAAACTGTTTGTATTTTATACCTTTTGTGTACAAATTTACTGCCACTGACGCCCGTTAACTGTAGTATGTTGGCATGTGGAAGTTTACATATTTTTAGTTTCTACTTTTATTTCATGCTCATTAGACAGCAGCCTCCAAAGTTCAATTACTACAGAGGTGCGGTATAGGAGCTTCAATCCTTTCAAAGTGTTGTAACAACATTTGAATGAAAGCGTCCAATTAGAGTATTCATTCACGTGACGACGGAGATTTAAAAAAACGAGATCATCTCATTTACAAGCCTGAAACTTTTTTTTAGGATTCATTCAAGTCTCTGACTTTTTCTCTCACTTCTTCCTCCCCTCTCTTTCCCACGGCAACGATGGTCACCGCTATGTTGTCAGCGCGATCAGCGCTATCATCTAGTTCTCGAATGTTTCGACGACGTCTCGCCACGTCCATGAACCCAGTACCTGAGAAAGACTGCCGTACAATCACTCCGCCGTACGCAAAGTTGACAGATAACCTTGCAAAGGTTAAGCGAATTCTGGATGGCAGACCCCTTACCTTGGCTGAAAAGATTTTGTATTCTCATCTTACAAATCCTGAAGAAACTGTCCCCGTGCGCGGTGAGACTTACCTCAAGTTGTCTCCAGGTTTGTAAACGCAGATTACTATGGCGTTATCATCTCAGTATTAACGACCGATAATGATAGATCGCGTTGCCATGCAGGACGCTTCAGCTCAAATGGCTGTTTTGCAGTTTATGCTCTCTGGAATGAAAACTACTGCTGTACCATCATCCATTCACTGCGATCACTTGATTGAAGCCTTTGCTGGTGCAGATAAAGATGTTGACACCGCTATTACCAACAACAAGGAGATCTTTGATTTCCTGGAAAGTGCTGCAAAGAAGTATGGTATTGCTTTTTGGAAACCAGGAAGTGGTAAGAATGACGCTTCTACTGTTTACCTGTGACGGAACCGTTTGTTGACGTCCACCTAGGTATTATTCACCAGATCGTCCTGGAGAACTATGCGGCCCCCGGTAAATTGATGTTGGGTACTGATTCCCATACTCCTAATGCTGGAGGTCTGGGTATGCTTGCCATTGGTGTTGGTGGTGCTGATGCTGTCGATGCTATGGCCAACATTCCTTGGGAGTTGAAGGCACCTAATATCATTGGTGTCAAGATGACTGGCAAACTTAACCCTTGGACTAGCCCCAAGGATGTCATTCTTAAGCTTGCTGGTGATTTGACTGTCAGAGTGAGTATGGACTGCTATATAATAAGTGCATATTTATGGGTGTACTCAACCAGAAACATTTCCATAGGGTGGTACTGGACACATTGTTGAGTACTTTGGTGAAGGTACTGAGACCTTGTCTTGTACTGGTATGGCCACAATCTGTAACATGGGTGCTGAGGTAATGTTCAACGAATTAGATGATCTATACTTACAAATGGACCAGTACTTAACTATATTCGAACAACTTAAAGGTTGGAGCTACAACATCTGTATTCCCATACTCTGATAAGATGCGATCTTACCTTAGTGCCACTGGTCGCCGAGCTGTCGCCACCGCAGCCGACGCCAACAAGGAGTTCTTGCGTGCCGACGAAGGCTCCCACTACGATAAGGTCATTGAATTGAACCTTTCTGAGATCGAACCCCATATCAATGGACCATTCACACCAGACTTGAGCACACCTCTCAGCAAGTTCAAGGATTTGGTCAAGGAGAAGGGATGGAAGGATGAATTGTCTGCTGGATTGATTGGAAGCTGCACCAACTCTTCCTACGAAGATATGTCACGATCTGCTTCCATCGCCAGACAAGCTGCTGCCGCAGGTATTAGCACCAAGAGCAACTTCTTGGTCACTCCCGGTTCTGAACAAATCCGTGCTACTATCGAGCGTGACGGTCAGGTTAGGGAATTTGAGAACGCTGGTGCTCAAGTATTGGCGAACGCTTGTGGACCATGTATTGGTCAATGGAAGCGTACCGATATTGACAAGTCCAAGCCCGAAGAAAATGCCATCTTGACATCTTTCAACCGTAACTTCCGTAGCCGAAATGATGGTAATCCCAAGACCATGAACTTCTTGGCTGCTCCCGAGATCGTTACCGCAATGACTTTCTCTGGCAAATTGTCCTTCAATCCCATGACTGATACTCTCAAGGACAAGAATGGACAAGATTTCCGCTTTGAACCCCCGCATGGCGACGACTTGCCTGGTCAAGGATTTGATGCCGGAAGAGCCACATATGAACCCCCATCTCCCACACCTACACCTGACGAAAGTGTTGAGATTAAGGTTGATCCCCAGTCCAACCGTCTTCAAGTTTTGGACGCATTTGATCCATGGGATGGACAAGAGATGAAGAATTTACGAGTCTTGGTCAAGGTACAAGGTAAATGTACGACTGATCATATTTCAGCTGCTGGACCTTGGCTCAAGTACAAGGGTCATCTTCAAAACATTGCTGAAAATACCTTGATTGGTGCTCTCAACGCCGATAATGGTAAGGTTAATGTTGTGACTGATATTACCACTGGCAAGGAAGGCAGCATTCCTGAGGTGGCAAAGAGCTACAAGTCACAAAGCCAGCCATGGCTGGTCATCGCCGATGTAAGTACATCCCTCGTTTTTTTTTTATAGATTATTTGGTACTCCCCGGCCAAGCTCATGGGACTTAAATTAACCTTCAAATGAAACTAGCACAATTATGGTGAAGGTTCGGCACGCGAGCACGCTGCTTTGCAGGTCCGTTATCTTGGATGCCCGCTTATTATTGCTCGATCATTTGCTCGTATCCACGAAACCAACTTGAAGAAGCAAGGTGTTCTTCCACTGACATTTGCCAACGAAAACGATTATGAGAAACTTTCTGGCGGTGATGTCGTTGAGACGGTTGGTGTTAAGGGGATTGCTCCTGGAAAGCCTGTGACACTGGTTGTCAAGAAGCAAGGAGGAGAGCAAATTGAAATTCAAGCTAAGCACACTATGAGTACCGATCAAATCGAATGGTTCCAAAAGGGCAGCGCTTTGAATTTGATCAAAGAAAAGGTAGATCAAGTCTAAGTAAGCGTCTACCCATGTTCATAGATCGATAATTTAGAACGTTCATGAAACCAACTGAATAAAAAATGAAAAAAATTAAGAAATACCACGAAAAATAAAAATGCGAACGAAGCGAAATGCACCACGACGATTGTGCGATTGATCTTACAAGCCACCACCACATCTTTCGTCCAACCTCTTTTTTTGGCTTTTTGCTTACCTTCAGTATCGGCTATAGCTTTTTCTACCGGGCCTTTTTCTCTTATTTATTGCTTGGATGACTTCACCTCCAGCATCTACTGCTGCGAAAGCATTATCTCCTACTGCTCCTGCGGACATTTCTCAGAATGACCAACAACAGAACTCGCTTCATTGGGACGATAGTGGTGAACGAGGCATAGAAGATGGGCCGCTTTTCCGCGCAACCATCAGTCAATTAGAGAGTAAAACTGCATCTCTTAAAGCTACAGTCAAACGTATACTCAAAGCTGCAATCGCATCTCTAGAAGCTCAGCGAGCAAGTTTGGAAGCCGACGAAGCTTTAGTCAAGGTGCTTCGAGACACTCCAGCACTGGAACCTCTTATCAATACTTACTTAAATCGGGCTTCTCCCTACATCCATTCGCAACGTAATAGCCTTCATAATTCCATGCAAGCCCTGTTAATTGATCCTTTGAAGAAGCTCTACGAATCCGACGTCAAGGCTGCCGAAGCCAAACGCAGACAATTCGAAGAAGAGAGCAAAGAATACTATGCACATCTATCGAAATATCTCAGTATCAAATCAGAGAAACACAAAGCTCGTCGACACTCAGAATATGAAAACAGACATCTCTCTAAGCGCAAGCAATTTGGCCTTACAAGATTCGATTACCATGCGTTTATGCAAGATTTACACGGAGGACGAAAAGAAAATGAAATCTTACGATATGTCACCAACTATTATGAAAAACAATACAACTTCTATCAAACTGTAGCATCGGAATTGGGGCTTAATCGAAATGAACTGGTCGAACTGCACGCTGCCATTGAGGTATCTTCCAAGGAGGACAGCCAATTAATTAAGGAGCGAAAAGAGAGAAGGAGTCTCCTTGAACAAAAATTAAGTACCACTGATCAACCCTCGCTCGAACGCGTTCCCTCCGAGCCAACACTATCGAATGGCTTACGAAGATCTATGGACGATAGTGACGATTCTGCACGACTCGCCGAGAATCTTCCTGTGAGTGAAAGCATTTCGGACCCGGACAAATTTAAAGGCATAAGAGATCTAGAGCAACATGATCGCTCCATTCCTACAGAGACTGGTCGACGAAAGGAAGGTTTTCTGTTCTCTACATCCCGCCCCTCCAAAAATAACACTTTTGAAGTGGCATCTGTGAATTGGCACAAGTAAGTAGCACCCACCACGTATAATGTTGCATAGATGGATGCAGAGTATTGACTTGTTATGGAAATAATCTTGCCAGATACTGGTGTGTTTTAAGTAGCGGCCAATTGCACGAGTACAGTAATTGGAAAAGACAGCTCGAGGCACACAATGAACCAATCAATCTACGGTTTGCGACTGTGAGGGAGGCTCGTAATGTTGATCGGAGATTCTGTTTCGAAGTCATCACTCCTCAATATCGAAGAATCTACCAAGCAACCTCCCAGGAAGATATGAGCAATTGGATAGCCTGTATAAGCAACGCCATAGAAAGCTTGCTGAATGGGATGAATAGTACCCTCAATTTCCAAGACCAATCCGTTGACTTGACGCAGCCCGATCTATCTTTACCAGGAGGAAAGCAAAAACCTATGGGCCGCTCTTTAAGCGGAGCTATCAAAACTGGATTTGCCACAAACACCAGAGAGAAGTACATGAGAAGAATTAACGCTGCATCTCAGTCTACAGCAGACGTCTTTGATGCTATTGGTGGTATGCTCAGTCCAAATGAGCGTAATAGACGATCATTTCACACAGCATTTGGATTCAACAATCTTGGAGCTGGTGGCTATACGACATCAAGTACTTCACCTGTGTTTGGCACGGCGACATCACTCGTAGACCAAACAGAGATTCATGATAGCTCAAGACTATTAGCCTTCCTTCGGGAGAATTCATCCAATCTTAACTGCGCAGACTGCGGGGCAAAGAACCCAGAATGGTGTTCTATCAATTTAGGAATATTACTATGCATTGGTGAGTTTTTAGTCACATTGCTTGGCAGGCTGTATGTGCACGATAGTTTAATCTAACTTTTTCTGTTAATATCGATAGAATGCTCCGGCATTCATCGTAGTCTTGGCACTCATGTGTCCAAAGTGCGCTCACTGACACTTGACCGAACGTCCTATACACCTGACATCGTAGAGTTGTTACAAGCCATAGGAAACGAAAGATCTAATCGTGTCTGGGAAGCCCTCTTGTTGGATGACACTTCTGCTGCAGATAAACCTCGTAAACCATCCAGCGCCGATTCACGCGAATTGAAGCAAAAGTTTATTACAGCCAAGTATATAGAGAAGGCGTTCGTCAACAAGACCACATTGAATGCAAACGATGCTACGGAGCTTCTTTTTTCCGGCATTGATGAAGACAATACTATGATTGTCGTCCAAGCTATGGCGCTTGGAGCTAATATCAAGGCTAAACGAGCCGGAGGATCTCGAGCATGGTCGCAAAGAACATCCATTTCATCTTTTGGTTCAGATAGTCATGATGGAAAGAGCGACTCAAGTAGACAATATCCCGTTTCGCTGGAACAAAGTTTGATGTCTGTGAAGCTTGGATCAGAGGACCAAAGTCTTCCCGTCACAATACCTGTAGCCACCAACACTACATTTAACCTCGCTTTCTCGGCCAGCGACAATGATCCTTATGAAAATATGCACCCAAACATCCCACACTACGCTCTGCACTTGGCTCTCCAACACCCTCACTCCATAAAGGATAGCTTTGATGCAGGAATAGCTCAACCTACCCAACGGGAATGTTCCTTTCCAATAGCTGAATTGTTGTTACAGAACGGTGCTGATCCCGCCCTCCTTGATACTGAGACTGGCCACACATTAGCTGAACTTATTTCATATGGTGAATCAGTATCGGATGATGCCATAACTTACATTAGCGGGAAAAGTCAAGCAAGAGGTCAATCTTCAATTCTACGCACTACAGCACCTGCTTCGTTATCCGGTCCATGCAATAACTCACCTAGCCCGCCAGGAAATTCCTCCAATCTCAGATTGAACACCCAGATACCGTCCGTTTCCATCACTTCTGATAGCCAGTCCACTATCACTCCTACATCACCTTCCAGATCGCCCGCATCTTCTCCTAGATGAAAACGCTGCTCTATTTACTTTCACTTTCAATAGTTATACCACGATGTCCTAATTTGACCTTCAATAGTTAATTCAGTTTTTTATTTTTATTGCTTTATTCTACCTATTTATATTGTTCATGTGTACACTGCATTGTGTCTCCAGTCTGAGACATTCTATATCTACTGTATGAAGGCATTTCATTTTTTAATCAAACGTATATCTCAACAAATAGCGTTCTATAACAAATAGTAGTTAAGTAAAAGTAACTTACGTAAGGCAACCAGTGCCTCGCCGTTCCGAATTTTATTGGTTTTACAAGATGTAGTGATATTCAAGATGCCGCCGATACACTTGAATACAACATGTAGTTTGATATCGTTGGATTAAAGAAGAAGAAAACAATTCTTCTGCAAATGGTTCCAGAGGAAAGGGAAGAAGTTAGGAAAGAAGTGAAAGAAATTAAATTATGGCGGGAGGACAGAGAGCAAGCAGCTCCGTCAATGTAGGGCACAACGAGAGATGATTGTTCGTATGAGATTGTAAATGTGGGAGAGAGGAGTGTGTTGAATTGTCATGCAGTTTTGGCTGATTAATATGGAAGAGAAGATTAAAACGGGGTGAGCAATAAAGTACGATTTTGGCGACGTGTTGGGACCGTATGTAGAAATAAGGAAGGGATCCAGATTATAATATGCCAGAATCTTTCAATGCATTCTGTAAGATGGTTTCCTTAATTGCCGCAAACACAAGTCGTATATTTGATGTATCGGTTGCTTGAGTTAAACTACATTGAAGAAAAATAATCAACTTCCATACGCTCGTCTGGATCAAACCATTATGATTGAAATTTGCAAGAATGTCCTTACTGCGGATAGATATTGAGTTTCGCTCGATTAACCTGACTGAACCGCCATAGGATATACTTGGCAGCCTTATTGATATCACCACCACCCGAATAATCGGGAAAGTATCCTTCCATTGGCACCTTGGCCAGCTTGGCCTTAAAAACGTCAACCTTGTTCAAAAACAATATGATAGATGTTCGGACAAACCACCGGCTATTTATCACCGATTCAAATAAAACAAGACTCTCTTGCATGCGGTTCTATATGAAAACATATAGACATATATTGTTAAATTGTTTGTCGAATTTGATGGCTTGCCATGACCTGTAGCTTACCTGTCCGGATTCTTCCAACAAGACTTGGTCATATTCACTTAACGCAACACAAAATATTATTGATGTGACTGATTCAAAGCAGTGAATCCATTTCTTGCGTTCTGATCGCTGGCCACCAACATCAAACATGCTGAGTAATATACAGTCAATAACGTGAGGCAATACTCATCAACCTTACAATTATAAACCAAATCCACTTACTGGATGTTCAATTGGCCCATATTGAACCTTGTTTCAGTTATACCAGTTGTCTTTTGTCGAGCCCTCAAGACATCTGATACGTTTGGTATATAGTCTGGTTGGCCAATTCGTGTCACCTCCCCAAAAAAGCTGTTAAGGTGCGACATAATTAGACCATGCAATATCAAGTATACAATAATGCTTCCATCGAAACTTACTATGGGGCCGAGTCCATTAGGTAAAAGTCACTGCCTCCTCGATCCAATAGCTTGGGCACAACTGCGTCTGCCCATAAACTATTAATTGCTTCAACCACTTCCGGGTTAAGTGAAGCTGTGAGTTCAGTTGGAACAGTGTACTCTAGAATCCTGTTCGAGTGCTCCTACATAACAATGTAGTGTAAGAATCAGCATATGGCATGAAAAGTAAATTATTCGAAGAGAGTAAGGAAATTCATGCATACCACATTCTTGGGATTATCAAACTCCAGACCAAACTTCATGACTCCATAAACCAGAGCTTGCGCTGATTCTATCAAGTTTTTGTATACAGTAATACGCCATGGGTACAATTCTTCATTGGAATATCCATTTTGGTGGATAATTTTCATTTGTTTTACTATAGTTGATTTACCAGATTCGCCACTTCCTGCAAGCGAGTAAATATTACGGCATAAATTATACTGCAGTGGCAATTGCATTTACACTATTGATAGCTGGCATGAATATGACTGTACTTGCCTAACAATAATATCTTGCATTCTCGTTTCATTCGCCGGCTATCCTCTTCGATCTTTCTATCGATACTGTGGCTCCGTTGGCGATCTTGTTTCTCATCTGCGGATAGGCAAAGCCCCATGTTTGCCAAAGTGAATCAGATGGAACTAATAAAAATAATTGGAAATGATGCAAAAATCGGATTTCTCGTGAGAGGTGGACAAATTATGTTGCTGAATCTTGGTCGAATTGGAAATGATCTTTCTTCCGTGTCCGCTTTTTCCTGTTGTGTCCGTTAGTTATAAACGTAGACAGAATCCGGAACAAGCACTAGGAGTAGTGTTGCTACTGAAGACGTAGGATTGAAAAGAGACCGACAGAATAATAGTCGAACTATTTTGTCCGGTGTGATGGTAGAAAGAACAGTTGGACTATGTTGCCAGTTGTGCGGCCGAGGTCTGAATTTGGAACCACCATCGAAACTAATCACCGAAAATTGCTTGCGTCATCAATTTCAACTGTTATGTTCGGGTTGGCATTTTTGTTTTGAAGTCACTCTCTCACATCTCACTGCGAAAATGTCCATCGCCAACACTTTCTACAACACTCTTGTCAAGAAGAACTCAGTGTTCGTTGCCACCATCTTCGCTTCTGCATTCGCTTTCGAGGTTGCTTTCGATACTACTACCACCAAGGTTTGGGACAACTTTAACAAGGGAGTAAGTACAGATTGTTAATTTGATTCCGTAGACGTGTCATACATATTTGTTGTTACAACACACATGGAGAGCGTCAGCAAATCGAAAATTGGAATTCAACATGTATGGCATTCAAATGTTATTCTACGCCACGTTGTTTAATTTCATTTCGGCAACATTAATCTTTTCTGCAATACCACGATTTTTTTGGAAGAACAATTCTTATTAACTCGAGTCTTTTCACGTCAACAGAAGCAGTGGAAGGACATCAAGGACAAGTACGCCCAATAAAGAGTTGCTAGTGCACTCTTTTAGATACTCAACCGCATCAAAAATGACCTTATTCCGCGAATATACAACTTCCAAGTCCTTAGTCCCATATCTCATCATTTAAAGAAGCGGACAAAATGCACATAATAAAACTTAGAGAGTGACAATATTACATATCGTTGGTGCTGTAACAGATTTTGAAATTGGAGGACAGTTATGGATCGTATCAGATCATAGGTAGTATAGGCAAATATCTCTATGTACACTAGGTTTTATTCTATGTCTGCTTATCACGTATATGTGCAGATCGACTTACTTCGAAGCACTAGTACCAAAGACTTTATCGAGAATCTTGCCTGTAATGTCTTTATAGCATGCTGCGAATGGGCTGTCGGGTTTACTGATAACCACTGGCTTGCCCTGATCAGAAAGGTCGCATATATCGGCATGAAGCGGTATGTCGCCTAAGAATGGAATACCCATGTCTTGTGCCTTCCGCATGGCTCCACCATCTCCGAAAATATGACTTTCATGCTTGCAATTTGGGCAAATAAACAGTGCCATATTCTGCACTATACCTAGGATCTTAAGGATACCGCCATGTTAATGAATGATCTGTCGTACCCACCAAACATTTGTAACCATAGGATGTCTCATAGTACTAACCGGAACATCCACTTTTTTAAACATATTGGTGCCTTTGACCACATCAATGAGGGCAATATCTTGAGGCGTGGATACAATTACTGCTCCTTGAAGGAACGTGAGTTAGCCATAATTCGTTCTCCACAAATGCTTAAAGGCTATATGCATCTTACCGTCCAAGACCACTTGCTGCGTTATTGTTAATTGGACGTCACCAGTACCTGGTGGCATATCAATAACCAATAGGTCTAGACCACCCCATTCAACCTGATGAAGCAGTTGCTGCAAAGCCTTCATAACCATGAGTCCTCGCCACACCACTGGAGCTTCCTTGTCTACCAGAAAGCCCATGGACATGCATTTGACGCCATAGTTGGTGAGCGGCATCAGGTTGTCGCCATGTTCAGTCAATTCTGGTTCCCCTTTCAAGTTCATCAATGTTGGTATTGATGGTCCAAAAATATCCGCATCTAAGATACCGACTTTCTTCTTCATACCGGCAGCAGCAAGTGCTATATTGACTGAATAAAAGAGTATTAGGAAAATGCATTGGAACTGTCCCGACTATCACGCCTCTTACCTGCAGTTGTAGATTTACCGACACCTCCTTTGCCAGACGCCACAGCTATGACATGCTTTATTCCCGGCAACGACCGTTTTTGTGGAAGACCCCTCTGAGCCCTTGGTATAGTTGGAGCATTTCCTTTTGGATCGATGGCAGGAATCTTTCGTGGTTTTCCAGGAAGACCCTAGTAGAGTTGAAGAAAGCGTTGAACATTGTTAATATAAATATCGTAGATTAGCGCTAGGAAAAATCTTGTGCCTAACCAATGGATTTTCATGGCAAATTACGCGACTTGTTGAAAGCAAGCGCGCAGTAATACGAATATGACGAGACTGTAAAATTGCTACAGATCGCAACATTGCGGTTAGATAAGTCGAGGTTTCCGTGAATGTCTGACATTTCACAGGATTGTGACTGCCTCAACTTTCGCCGCACTGCTCTGCTGGCTGCAGCATAGTATCGATCGCCATCCATTTTAAGCAACAATATACTTTCGAATGAATACCATACAGGCAAAAATCTCTATATTCATTATTACTACGGTGACGCAATTTTAACGAACGAAAATTTCATAGTTTGTTATCATTTGAAATACTATTTTATTAACATGAAAGCGAAAATTCCAATAAAACAGAAATGCAATCGCCCACTGATTGAAATGCCAAGATGGAAAGCAGAGATGTGGCGGCCAAAATTCTGCTAAGTGACTGCTAATTCAGGTACCAACAGTCAGCCCAAACTGAGTTGACCACCACATACCTTCTCCAGCCCTTCCCAACTTTGTATTTAGCGCCCTCTGCAGTGAAGGTTATCAGTGATAGTTCCTTCACGCCATGGACGTTGATGCTGAAGGACCAGTTTTGGCAGTCGGTTCCGCCTCGTTATACAATCTTCTTCCTGCAACTTACCGCCCCATTGTCCTCTTTTGTATTGGCTTATGGGGATGGGCTCTCAATCTTTACATCTTGCAAAGATGTCACATTGATACGGCATCCCTGCTGGGAATAAGTCATAGCGAGAAGTCAAGGAATATATACTCGCCTCTCTTTAACATCGCTTCTGTTCTTTCCACCATCGTCGCTATCAATCTGTGGTTATTCTGGAAGTTTGTCTTAGGAGCGGCCACACTAACCAACGTTACTCGCAGCTGGCTGCCATTGATGTGCTACCTACTATGTTTGCTTGTCGTATTCTGGCCAGGCCATATATTTTATTCCAAGGAGCGTTATAGATTCACAAGGTGAGGGTTTGATCTCGGTATGAATGGAATTTCAATAGCTGCAGTTAGACTAATCCCTTTTTGCTGTATTGGATAAGATCAATGCTCCGATTATTTTCATTTAATGTACTTGCAACAGTCTATTTTTCTGATGTCGTCTTGGCGGATATTATGACCAGTTTTGCCAATGTATTTGGCGATCTGTGGGCAACTGGGTGTGCTCTCATCGTCAACAAGGGGATTGTGGATTACCTCGTTGTAGAGCACCAAAGTGGTTGTTACCGAGATATCATGGGCCCTTTGATGACTAGGTACATATAAACACCAGAATATTGTTGGCCTTTAAACAAAAATCATGCTAATACCATCTTGCGTTAGTATTCCGTATATCATCAGATTTAAACAATGTATTTTCGAATACTTAGAGTCTGATCGCAAGACACAAAAACACTTACTCAATGCCTGTAAATACGCATCTGCATTCCCGGTTATAATGCTATCAGCAACACAAAAGATTGCTGCCAAAAAGATTGACGAACAAGGCGAGCTACCAGACACTTGGTGGATAGGTGACACAGGCTTGTTTCGATTATGGTTAAGTATTGTGGATGTTTACTGTTTGAGATGATTCAAGTAATCTTTTTTTAACTCTTGACTTTAGGATGTTTTTTGTCTTCATCAACTCGACGTATTCCTTCATCTGGGATGTATCTATGGATTGGAATCTCGTATCATTGACATTTACCACCGGAGATCCCGTCAGCCAAGCCAATGGAATCTCGAATCACACCCGAAACCGATCGTCTATACCATCTTCCACATCATTTATTAGAGAGATCAAGTCCGTTATATCATCTCTATTCTCTCCTACAATTCAACCACCACCACTGCTCCGGTTTCGACGGCACCTTCACTTTTCACATCGAATTCTCTATGTCGGTGCTATGCTGATCGACTTTGTACTGCGCACAACTTGGAGTCTAAAGCTGAGCTCTCATTTGTCTATCAAACAGCTTGAAGGCAGCATTATCATCATGGAGCTCTTAGAAATTTTTAGGAGATGGATCTGGGTGTTTTTCAGACTCGAGAGTGAATGGGTGAAGAGATCTCAGCATGTACTTCCTCGCATCAATGAAGAAATGGAAGAATTTGACCTGATGGTGCCAAAGGACGGAAATTAATGCTGAATGGTCCATCGGGACTCCAAAACAAAAAAATTTAGCCCTCGTAAAATTCCAACAAAGCAATAAAAAATTTCAATAGATCTGCAGTTGACAGCCTCACAAATTCATCACAATGGTTCACGCAACAAACAAAATGACATATGGTGAACGTGCTGCCAAGCATTCCAATGCTTGTGCTAGCAAATTGCTTAATCTAATGGAAAGAAAGAAAACTAATCTCTCCTTGGCTCTTGATGTTACCACTAAGAAGGAATTGCTTGAAATTGCAGACAAAGTTGGACCATACCTCTGCCTTCTCAAGGTAAAACAACTTTCCAACTAACGCACCTGTATTTAATTTTCTGAATCGCTGATACGCTTGTTCCAGACACACATTGACATTGTGGATGATTTTGATCAAGATTTGATCGAGCAGCTTTTGGCTTTGGCTAAAAAGCATGATTTCATGATCTTTGAGGACCGCAAGTTTGCAGATATTGGTAACACCGTTAAGCATCAATATGGAAACGGTATCTATCGTATTGCTTCTTGGTCTGATATCACAAATGCCCACGGTGTTCCTGGAGAAGGAATCATCACTGGTTTGAAGGAAGTAGGTCTTCCACTGGGTCGCGGATTACTTCTTCTCGCTGAGATGTCTAGCAAGGGTGCATTGACATACGGAGAATACACCAATAAGACTATAGAAATGGCTCGAAGAAACCAGGATTTTGTCATGGGATTCATCACTCAACGTTGCATTAATGAATACCCCGATGAGGACTTTATCGCCATGTCTCCTGGCGTTGGCCTTGATGTTACTGGGGATGGACTCGGTCAACAATATCGCACACCTCGCCAAGTCATTGTTGAAAGTGGATGCGACTTGATCATCGTTGGTCGTGGTATCTACGGTAAGGGTCGGGATGTTCAAGCAGAAGCTCGCCGATACCAGGAAGCTGGTTGGTCCGCCTATGAGGAACGTATTAGCCAGTAAAACGCTACCTTGTCCGGATGTCAATTATCATGTATAATATATAAGCGCAATAAAAAAAAATTACATATCCACTGTACAGTCTTTCATCTGTTCTGAGCTACCATGGCAGCGCACTGATATTTAATAACGTCTAACAATGTCTATCTACCCTTGAAATGGTCCTGGGATTCAGACTATTTACACAATTCTTTAGACTAGCTAACAAAAACAGCATTTTCTAAAGCAGATTCAAGGAGCAATCAAAACACGGATAGTGTTGGTGTTGCCAAGACCACCCTTCCAACCTTGGACAATAACGATAGGCTCGTTGGAGCGTAACAAACCATTCTTCTTGCCTTGCTCAATACCGTGTCGGATACGAGCTTCAACATCAAGTTGCCAATTGGGATCCTTTTCGTTTCTGTAAACGAATGGGAAGATACCACGATGGAGGTGTGATTGACGAGCAGTCTGCTCATTACGAGTGACAAGAATGATGGGCATAGATGGGCGGTACTTGGAAAGGTATCGGGCGGTACTACCAGAGGTAGAGAGAACTATAATAGCACCAGCATTTTGCTCCATGGCAGCAGCGACAGCAGCAGAGCCAATAGTTTCGGTGGTCTCTGTGGGACGAACGGTAAGACCACGGATCTCATTGAACAAGACAGGGTAAGACAAGACAGACTCTGCAAGAACACAGGTAGCAGCCATGGTGGTGACGGCCTCAACAGGGTAGTTACCCTTGGCAGTTTCACCAGAAAGCATGACCAAATCAGCACCGTCGAGAACGGCATTAGCAACATCAGAAACTTCAGCACGAGTTGGACGGGGGTTGTAGGTCATAGATTCAAGCATTTGAGTGGCACAAGCAACAGGCTTTCCGGCAAGGTTGCACTTGGCGATCATCATCTTTTGGGCAATGAAGACACGTTCGCAAGGAATTTCGATACCCATATCACCACGAGCAATCATGATACCATCGGTTTCAGCGAGAATTTCGTCAAAGTTAAGACAACCTTGGTGGTTTTCGATCTTGCAGATGATCTTGATGTTCTGTCCGTCTTCACCAAGAACCTTGCGAATATCCTTGACATCCTGAGCAGTGCGGATGAAAGAGGCAAAGACCATATCAACGCCGTTTTGGACGCCAAATCGCAAGTCAGCCTTATCCTTCTCTGACAAGGCGGGTAAATCAACAGGAGTCTTGGGAAGGTTGACACCCTTCTTGGAACAGAGCTTGCCGTTGTTGATGGCGCGAGCCTTGACGTAGGTATCAGCCTTCTCGAGGACCTCAAATGACAAAACACCATCATCAACATAGATGAGCTTGCCGACCTCAGTGACCTTAGGCAAGTTCTTGTAGTCGACATACATATACTTGTCATCAGAAGCCTCAGCATACTTGTCATCAGTAGTGATAATGAGTTCGTGGCCAGCGGAGATAGGAAGCTATAATGGACAAATGGTGGTGTTGTTGAGTGAGCATGTGTGAAATAGACGTGGCCACAATCATAGTATTTTCATCTGAACACCGTCCTAAAACATTTCATCTAGATAACCTGAGCGGGGAAATATCTCCCCAAGATTTCCCGCCCAACTGGGCAACCAAATCCAAAAAAAATCCCTTGCCCCCAACAAAAAAAAGGCTGTAAAAATCGCGAAATGCATATGCATACCTCAATACCATCCTTCATCAAACCGGTTCTAATTTCGGGACCCTTAGTATCTAAAGCAATAGCAACAGGGTACTCTGGGCGCTCTATCAAAGTTGAAAAGCGGAGTCAGTTGAGTTTCGACCGTAAATTTCTTATCGATAATAGATTTTTTTTCAAACAACTTACGGGCAGCAGCAGCACGGCAGTTATCAATAACAGACTGATGGTACTGAAAAGCAAGTAAAAAAAATATTACTAAACACACGCCTTGAGAGTAACTCCCGCAATCAACGAACCTACCTCATATGAGCCATGGGAGAAGTTAAGACGACAAATATTCATACCAGCCTCCATAAGTTCAGTTAGCTTTTCAACCGTGTTGGTCTTGGGTCCAATGGTACAGATAATAGATGTCTTGCGAACATCCTTGGGTTCGATGTCGACGTCCATTTGGGAAACCCACTGAAGAGTGTTAGAAATAGTACTGTTGTTGGCCATTTTTCTATGTAGTATGAGAAACGAGAAACGTATACAACGAACACTCGAAATACCGCGCATAAATTTTCAGAAATTGTAGCAAGTCACATTTCCATGACCAAAAATCAATGTCAAAATCTGATGGTCGATGTCGTCAACCTGATGGATGCCAGGCTGGCCAACCGCAGTCAATACGGTTGTTGTGCCAACTGATTCAGAAATGTAGAATCATAACAATCGAAGTTATTTTCTTTTGTGAATAAAAAAATTCTATAAATTTTGACATTGGCTACAATTTGGAAGCTATCTAAATATCCAATTCTCTTGTTCACGACTTTTCATCTCTATTTTTTTTTTTCAAACACTGAAATTGCCGGTAATCAATATTACAACCATTTTTGGACAACCGAGAAAATGGTACTTAAAATTTGGACATACCAAATACGCTAAAATTTTATCCGGTATGGTCAAACCGGCGCAGCCACCACCTATATACCCAACTAGTTGGCATTATTACCTCAGTGTGCTTTCTTCTCTTGATCTGGATGTGGATCAGCATCGTTGTGAGTATTTGATTTATCGACAAGGCATGGTCCCAGAGGTTAAGGTATCATTAATACTTCAATGTTTTGTGATTGGAGTTACCGAGATGATCAACCTGTAGCCTTCCATTAACAGAAATATCGACGTCAATCGACTTTCGGTTCCTCAAAACCTAAATATTTGCGCGTGCGATGGTATGGAAAGTTGTAATGGCATATCTTAGATGGTCATCATGCCTGCTAAAAGGTCATGTGTTATAGAAAACAAATGCGTTTTCTAGCGTTACTGGGACATATTCAAAGTCAGATCCTTGAAAAGGAACCACCTTGAAAGCCCTCGTGGTTGCAAGGTAAAGGATACAGTAGCACAACGCTGCTGCATTCAATAAAGCACACTGCTTTTCCATAATGGACATTTGTGGCTATGCTCAGCGATTGATGGTTTGAGAGTAGAACTTTCTTCCAGCTTATTATGCCGTTTCCTTCACTTCAGTTGATTTTGTTTTAATGCCCAATAAAGTAACACCCAAGCGCATTACACACACGCACTGAGCATTTGATATCGGCACCTTCCTTCACATCGGGTACATATCGACCAATAGGATTTCTTATTCATGCAGCCATCCAGATAAATGAAATTGATTATACCCCATCTGTGGATACTGTTGACCCAATACCTTAAACACATGCAACTGCTTTAATTTTTTTACCCCGATAGTAATTGATCACATCAAAAATTATTTGATCATAAACCTTTCATGAAGAAATATCTGTAATTTCCGCCCAGTCCAAACGTAATGACGCTCGATGTATTTGTTTGTGGTTCGTTCGTATGCGATTGGTCATAGCAGAGATCGCTACTGCATACAGTTGAGAGGGTCAAACACCGGAAACCTCCACTGTCGCACCCGTACTTGAACTCTTGACCCATCGGTCAGCCAATAATCTCATTATGGCATTTGACTGAAATGGGAAAATCTTAGTATCCAAACGTGGGTTGAGGATAGGAGCTTAACATGTCATTCAGAAGATGCACCGCAGTTGTCCGAAAATTCCATCCTTCTTTGGCTACAATATTCCATTATTTCTTACTCGGATGAATCATGATCACTATTCTATTGAGCATTTCCTATCCAAAATTCATCGCATTCCATTACCTCCGTCATGTGATGATGCGCTCAGCCACGGCAAGGGCCCGATGGGCTACCTAATACCAGGCCAAGAGGTATGTAGGCCAACCAAAACCGTGCATGGATCAATATCTATATTCTCAATGATCTGAGGGATAGCCTTTGCCATTACAGTACATTATGACCCATGATCCCTAAAAAAATTAAGGGCATCTTTGAAATGCAGTTATATTGGATTTTAATAAGAGTATACCCTGTCATACTCTAATGAGAGAGGTAATTTTTATCTGTTCATGGATCATAAGAAATAATGATTAGCCAATTTAGACCTGGAGATTGCGGGGGGAATATTTGGAGTAATAACATCTATAACAAATAATATCTATAACAGAAACACGTCGCATGATTACCCAATGTGTCTTGCAACAAGCTGCGCAATAAGCCCCACTTGCCACTAGCATTTTTTGTGGTAAACCGTTTTTCCAGGAATCACATAAAAAGAAATCACATCCATTCTCTCTTTCTGTTCTTCAAACCTACTGGAACCCCCCTCTGGTTTTTTCTTTTTTATTTTCTCTCACTTACCTTCCATTACACCTTCTCCCGTTCTTCAATACCCTTCTATTTTTCTTTCATCTTTTGATTGGCTATCATCTACCTTGAACATTTAGGTGCGGATTTGAAATTCAATACTATATAATGAACGACAGTTTTGCCAACTCGATAGGTGCTATGTTCAAGCAGGTATTCCGGACCCAAGCTCCTCAACCGTCGGACAATCAAGCACAGCAAACCACGTACTATTCTCGAATCGTAAAGCTGCCTTCCAACTCTGCTTACTTGATGGGGCATTCTACTCTTGACCACTCTGTCAATACTGAAGATATGGATTTGCAATGGACGGGTTCTTCAAGCAACGGTTCACCTCATATCGAAATTACTACAGAAAATCATGCAGGGTCTATGAACTCTGCACATAGCCACCATTCTGACTCCGAACCTGTTGACATAACGCGTGGTTATCTGAGTAGCTTGTATCCTTTTCAAAACTCATTCACTGAATCCTACGGCTCATTCAGCGAGGCTAGTTTTATCTCGACACCACAAGATGTTTTCCCTGACACCGATATGACCTTTTTCGATACAGCTATGTTGCATCGTCACCAAGGCATGTTACAAGCAGGTAATGGTTCATTTTCTCACAGCCAAAATATACCCACTTATAGCTAACCCGCTGTCCGACCATTTTACAGTTGATAGCTTTTCGCAACCCGAAGTACCACCTGACTATGATTTCAATATTGGCGAAGTGTATGACGCAAGAGGTGACATACAGCTTCCACTCAACGCACAACTTATTCCTACAAGCAATGTCAAACCACAACTCGTAGTCAACACTAACCAGTCGACACTCTCACCTCTGGCTTCAGCCACATCTGGTGGTACAATGGCAAACACCAGCCCTATGTCGGACTCTTCATACCTTTCTATGTCCTCCCCAATTTTCAGTGATTCTGGAAATACTGCCTCTACATTTGGTAGCCCTCCGCAGCCGTATCTTTCTCCCATTCTAGCATCTGGATCACTCGATCGCAGTGGGTATCCGTTGAGCCGATCATTATCTTCTGGAAAGATTCGTAAACCATCACCAGACTTGCTCTGGTATGCTGATGAGTACGGAAAACGCCGTTACAAATGTAGATACCTGGACTGCAAATATACCTCTCCCCGGCCAAACAATTTACGTGAACATCAAGAAAGCCATGACCCTAACCGCCCAAAGCCTTGGAAATGTTGCAGGTGTAAACGTGCCTTTGCTAGAAAGAATGATTGCAAGAGACACTTTACTAAGGTCCATATCAAAATAACGCAAGAAGAAGACCCAGACGAGTATGCTAGACTTCAGGAAGATCTCTTAGTGTCTCTGATACGTATCTTTCCTCCTCATTCTCTCCCTCATGGTTGAGTTGTTATGTACGACGAAATCATCTATAATCCCGTGAACCCATTGCATGCACTGTCACTGACGACATGAATGGTTGTTACTTGTATAAATGTGCATGCTGATAACCCCTACTCTATTCCATTTGCTTTTCCTATGTTTTCTTTATTTCTACTTTATTTCATGTAAATACTTTGGTAGCGCCTATAGTACTCCATTTACAGTGAGTGATTCCCTAACTGTTCACATATTTGTATCTATTAGTGTCTCTAATTTATGGCCAAATGATGCCATTACAATAAAGAGAACGAATAAATTTGTTAAATACAATTCATTCTTTCTTTTTTCGCTCACTTTTTTCTTGTGAATAGATGTAAATCCAGTAACGAGTGGAACTTTCGGCAGATGGTTTATCTGAGCCTGACTCATCACAGGACATTCTGGAAATTTCAGCCATTCCCAGCCACAACCACCGACGGAGTTTCATTATTTAGTCTTCCATTGATTGCGTGGACCTTTGATAACTTTTTGTATTATTCATTTCGCTCTTTCCATACTCCATGTGGACGCAAGCATTCAAACTTGGAGTTCCACTGAACAAGTTAGATGATGGAGATAAAATACTACTTCCTCCTTCGGCGTTAGAAAGTTTGTTATCGCAAACATCAGCAAATGATTTTCAATTTGGTGGCATGACTAATGCTACCTTTGGCAACAGCAATCCCATAAACCTGGCCTCTAGCTTACCGTCTCCCATTACATTTGAAATCCGCAATGTCAAAGCAAGGAACCTAATTTATGGAGGAGTAAAGGAATTCTCGGCAGAAGAAGGTTTTGTGCACATACCGCAATGGATGCAACAATCTCTCAATCTAGAGCTTGGTGATACGGTTGCATTGCGATTAAAGGAGCTTCCAAAAGGTCAATGGGCAAGGCTACGTCCTATTTCAAGTGACTATAAAGAGATTATGGACTACAGAGCCGCCTTCGAGTCATACTTGAGAGCGAATTATAATACTTTGACGGCTGGCGAAATCCTCAACATCAAATATGGCAGTAATCGGTACCAATTCTTGGTCGACGACCTCAAGCCGGAAAAAGCCGTCTGTGTTACCGATACTGACATAGAAATTGACATTGAGCCTCTAGAGCAAGGAACCACTTTATCTCATGAACAAAGTGCTCCGACAAGTGGTATTTTGGGATTATCACGGGCTACAGACCAGCCTCTTAGCCTCGGACAATCAATTGACGGAAATGTTGGAACGGATCAATATGTGTATCTCCACTTCAAAGTAGACGGTGTAGACTCACACTTGGAGGTGGTGTTGGTGACTACACATGGAGATACTGGTATGTACCAAACACTATGTGATTAGCTGAAGAAGATGAAAAAAACGTAACTGACCTTTTTTTTTTCTCATATAAACTCAGACATTGTCGCCGCCACTGAAAAGAAACCGGTTCTGTCCCTTCATACATGGTCAGACTTGACATCAAAAGAAGAAAAATCTATCATAATCCTGCCGACTGAATTACATGCAAAAGACACTCTGTACATTGGTATCCATGGTGCAAGTCAAGACGATGATTCAAAATTCCATCTCACGCTGCGGACGAGACTTCCTACAGACGTCAACCAAATGCAAGTGGATACTAATACAGAAGATAATGTCCAATGTGAAAACTGCGGATCTTTGGTACCTCAACGAACCTTACCTCTTCATGAACGATTTTGTTTGAGGAATAATGTTCGATGCCCGTGGGGATGTGGTGCCGTTTTCAAGAAAGGCAGTGAAGAATCGCAAAACCATTGGCATTGCGACAAGTGCGATTACTGCGGCGCAGTAACAGATAAACGAAAGCATGATGCCTATTTCCATCAAGAACGAGACTGTGTATGTGGCGAATTCAAGTGTGACTCCTTAATAGACCTATCTGAACATCGGAATTCCGAATGTCCTCAAAAATTGATCATCTGTCGATTTTGCCATGTAAGTTTGGTGCTGTAACCCACTATTTCCTTGGAAACAAATAGATACTAACCAATCTCTTCTTATCAGAATCTTGTTCCGCAAGAGAACCCACCACGCACCGCGCACGACAAGCTTCTTGGATTGTACGGCCACGAGAGCTATTGTGGCTCTCGCACAATTGAATGCCAAAAATGTCACAAGCAGATACCCATTAAAGATATCCAAGTCCATGCAAAGGTTCATCAAATCGAAAGACAGACAAGGACATTACCACCCAATTGTAGCAATGTGAACTGCGTACGTCCAGCAGCAAACAATGTATTGAAGCTATGCCAAAATTGTTTTGGACCATTTTGGGTCTCCACCAACGATCCTGGAAATATCAAACTAATTCAGAGAGTGGCACGTAAATACCATGCTCAGCTTACCTCAGGGTGTGGAAAAATGTCATGCAAGAATAAGGTATGTTTTTGTAGATATGATTGATAAGAAATATTTAATAATGATCTAATCACAATCCACTCAAGTTTTGTGCCACAGCGACCGGGGAGACTAAAGACCCAACTGAGGCTGCGCAAATACTCATACCACTAATTCAGTCATTGCAACAACAGCTCAGCTCGAAGCCCTCACAGCCTGTCCTCTATTTGTGTGTTGATGAGAGTACCGCTCATATCCGTTCGTTAGGAGAAACCCTTTACAATCTCGTCAAACAACGGTATGACTTGAATTGGTGCATCAAGGCTGTGCAGACCGAGAAGGATGATATACTCAAAGCTAAAGATTGGGTTGAAAACAATGCCCCTTTACCTAGATAGTGATAGTCACATCATACGGCATTTGTATAGATATGTAGAATACAGAAGGGACAGTATATAAATTCATTTTCAACATACCAAAGCATACATTTTTGACAAACAAAAATAAATGACGAGGTTAACGTTATGTTAATGGGATATGTAAAGACTGTAGGCATCTATCTACATCATAGAGACCTTGATAGCTGTAAAATCAACCGTCCAAGGCTGTTTGCCTGAACATTCTCTTGTAGCATTGGTTCATTGTCCAAGCTGGTGGAATGTCAACACCGATTCCGTTGGCTTGTTCCCAAATTGGCTGTTCAGACAACGACTTTGATGGACGAGGTTTAAAGTCAGCGACATTTGCAGCTTGTCGCTTTCAAATCAACATCAAGTCACAGTTCTGGCCAACCTTCTCCTCCCACTCTTCAACAGCCTGAATGCGACCAAGGAGCTATTCACTGCTGCACGAAAGGCAGCAAGCTCAAGATTTGGACGAGGCTTTTGAGCTCAACGGACAAGACGAATTCGAACAGTACGACTCCCATGAACTCGATACCTTTTTACATCACTCATCGTCGCCACACTCGGACGATGATGAAAGATCAGGCGATGAACAGGATTTATTACCCGGTGCTCATCATCGTGATCCATCGTCTGTCTCGCTATTCTCGCTCGAATCTATACCAATGATCCCACTGTCCTTAAGTCAAGCTCGCGGGCCTGATCTGCAAAAGAAAGTCTCTTTAATCAATGGACTTGGACTTGTCATTGGGTCTATGATCGGTAGCGGTCTTTTCAGTTCTCCAGGTATAATATCGATTTTCCGATACAGTTTCTCGTCTAGTCAATGTCTTTGTGTGCTAGTGGATTGAATATTTTCTCGATAGGTCCAGTACTTGAAGCGGTTGGAGCGCCTGGCACATCATTAGTGGTATGGCTTGTATCTGGCATAATTGCCATGATTGGTGCACTTTGTTATGCAGAATTAGGTTCTATGCTTCCTATGAATGGTGGAGAGACAGTTTACTTGAACAGAGCATTTGGAAGCCTAGTAGCCTTTGTGTTCGAATTTGTTAATATCGTGGTTCAAAAGGTACGTTCTTATAGCCAGCATGAATTTGACCAAAGTGTGTCAGATCTAAACTATTTGTTTCAATGATTCAGCCTGGAAGTATGGCAATCGTCAGTGTCATTTTTGGCGAATATGTTTCGAGAATCGCCTTTCACACCTATTTCTTTTCTACACCACACGACTCCGATGCTGCAGTTCAGCTTGCCGATTCTGTTATTCCTTCATATCTACCTAAGCTCATAGCTATTCTATGTGTGCTGCTGGTCTCGATCATTAACGCACTGTCCGTCAAGGCAGGCATTCGCGCTCAAGATATTCTTACCGTACTCAAAGTTCTAGCCGCAACCGTCATTGCTATCGTTGGATTGGTTATTCTGGCAAGAGATGGTAGTCGAGGGAGTCACAGCTTTGATGGTGACTTATTTGCCGGATATAATCAAGTGTCATTCGGCCAATATACTTTAGCACTCTACTCAGGTAAATGATCCAGCCATGACGCCAATATATGTTTCAACCGACTCAACACACGTTACATAGGTCTTTGGGCATACGATGGATGGAACAACCTTAATTATGTTAGCGGTGAAATGAACGATCCAAATAGGGATCTTCCCAGAGTCATATTCATAGGTATACCAACAGTCATCATGTTCTATTTATTCGCAAACATCGCTTATTTGGCCGTGCTACCATCTGATGTTGTAACACATACCAACACGGTCGCTATGGACTTTGGGAAGAAGTTGTTTGGATCAGCCGGGGGAATCTTGTTTGCCTTATGTGTTGCTCTTTCCTGTTTCGGGGTAAGTTTTCTTCTCTCGCCTCATATCCTCCCGGAGAATCAACGTTCTTTGTAAACCATACTAAACACTTCGACAGACGGCCAACGCTACCGTCTTTACCAGCTCACGGATCGTATTTGTGTCTGCAAAGCAGGGCCATATACCAGCGTTCTTTGGGAAAGTCAGCGCAAAACGACAAACTCCACAGACGGCAATCGTTTTATTGGCTATTTTGTCGATGATCATGATTGTTCCAGGCACTTTTAAAACACTTATCAATTTCTACTCTGTTTGCGCATGGCTCTTTTATTTCTTGGCGGTGCTTGCCCTAATTGTTTTACGCTTCATGGAGCCCGAACTCAAACGTCCCTACAAAGTGTGGCTCCCAACTCCAATCCTGTTTTGTTCTATAGCTCTCTTTCTGTTTGTGATGCCGTTTATTGAGGCACCATTGGAGAGTTTTGCCGCATTGGGTTTTACTGCTCTTGCTATACCAGTCTGGCTAGTTCGCGTCAAATACGGGGAACAGGTAGAACAATTCTGGGAAGGTAAACATTTCTCCATTATACCGTAAGCTTGTTAAGGTAATATTGACGTTGGGTTTACAGGTATAACCACAAATTTAGATTGCAAGAAGAGGTGTGGTTGCATTCCGTGGCATCGTATTATTTTCTGGAAACGTGGAGGCGAGGGTTACGAGAGACAGCATATGATGGCTGAGATTGATGATGTCTGAAAGAATGTGCTATTTATATTACCTCCAACCACTGTATCATATTGTATAGATAGATATGAACTTATTATCGTTCATGATATTCAGCAGTTGCGCTCTGCTGTAAAAGTAGAGAAAATTTGTCACAAGTTGTTATAAGATTAGCGATATTAATCAATTATTTTTTCATTCTTACGTTATCTTGCGACTGCGACCCCTTATTGTATCGCGTCGTGACTGCCATTTCCATAATTTCGTGAAGTGTCACGACCTCGCGACTTCAAACGAAGAAACTGAACGCGACTATACTCGGTTCCGTCAACTTAAACATGGAGCTCGACGATTTCGACGCGGTGTTTGGGGGTAACTCCAATGCTGGAGATGCTGAGGAGTCTGAACCACTTTTCCTCAATTCTCTGAATAAGAATTTGATCAATGTTTCGAACGAGTCGTCACTGTCAAAAAAAAGAAAGCTTCAGCTGGATGTAGGTGAATCAATGGAGAAGGAAAACAAGAGAAGCAATCTAGACACTTTATTTGCCAAGGCCATTCCATTGAATGAAACACACCACAATCGACCCGAAATGACGAAAAGTAACACAGATGCTAATCGAAATACTACAGATTATAGTCAACCTCCCTTAACGGGTGCGTATATAACAGCGACTACCTCTAGTGGCCAAAAATTGTATTTTCCAAAGAAAGTACGAGTAACTAAGAAAGTACCTCAAAGTATGCTTATTCGAGAGCATATGGCAAAGTCTACTCTTCTGGCAAAGCCTATCTGGAAGATGTTAGAAGAAATGGAACTTGATGCTGTCGACAAACTTCGGGTTTTCGAGCAGGAAGAAAGGGAGCATGATGAAAAATTGTTCAAGGAAGCAATGCAATCACCACCAAAGAAACGAAGAAAGGGCAAGTCAGCTCGACAGTTCAGCTCGTTGGACTCTAGTACGTTGTGGGTAGACAAATATCGTCCGTCGTCTTTTGTTGATCTTCTTGGTGACCAGGTAAATATCAAATGATGCTGTTATTGGAATCAAACATCTTTTACCGATACTATTTATTAGCGAGTGAATCGTGATGTTCTTCGATGGGTGAAACAATGGGACTATTGCGTATTCGGAAAGGAGCCACCAGTCGATTGGATGAAGGAGAAGATGATGCGACAAACTCCAACCATGGCAAACGACAAGAGTTTCAACAAGTTTGGAAACAATCGCTTTGATCAGCCACAGGTAAGTTTTCTTTTCAGCACGCTTTTCAAAATGCAAACTAATCGTTCTCTGATTCATCTTCTCATATCTCTAGGACCCGTTAAAGCGCCCGGATAAGAAAATCATACTGTTGTCCGGACCTCCAGGCTATGGCAAAACCACACTTGCTCACGTTGTGGCAAAGCAGACTGGATATAATATTATAGAGGTCAACGCAAGGTAAGACAAGCGATCGTAAGTTCTGAACTTGGTTTAGGATGAAGCAGCTGATGAGCATTCACGCATAGTGATGATCGAACTGGTGAAATCGTTAAATCGAAAATTAAGGCAGCGCTAGAGATGCAGGCCATTGTACAGAATGAAGAGGCATCTAGGGATAACAAGTCGTTTGCCCAGAAACCCAATCTTTTGATAATTGACGAAATTGATGGTGCGAGCTCAGGCGGTGGTAGCGAGGTGAGTTGACCAACGGATAGAGTCCACCATTTTGAAATGCACGTCACTAACGGTCATTCCAACCCACAAACAGAGTTTCATAAAGGTCCTCGTTAACATTGTAACAGCAGAAACCAACGCAAATAACAATAAGAATCAACAAAGAGGTACATGCTCGTTCACAGCGACTACTTCAAAAACCTGGCAATACTGACCCTTCATTTACAGGCTCGAAGAGATCGTCACTGCAAAAAGCCCTCTTACGCCCTATAATCTGCATTTGCAACGATCCGTAAGTGACCTCTTTATCACAAAAACCTCCCATGTACACTCCTGAAGTGAAACACCTTTACAGATATGCATCTGTTCTACGACCTCTAAGGCAAATAGCACATAATGTCACGTTCCGCAAAGTACCGACACTTACAATCGCTAAACGATTGCACTCTATTTGTGAACTTGAAGGTCTCACAGCCGACATGCGCTCTCTCAATGCACTTTGCGAGATTACCGATGGTGACATTCGTAGTTGCCTTAATACCCTACAGTTCATTCGTGGAAAAAGCAACACTTTCACCAAAGATATGATCGAACATACACCGTTAGGCAAAAAGGATGTTGGAAAGAACCTTAGCTCTGTGTGGAATGATATATTCAATGCAAGGAGTGCGAAAAAGAACCGTGCGTTCAGAGCCATTTCCCTGGACGAGAACGAAAACGCCTATGTCAGTCGGATAGCTGAAGGTGTCATCACTAACGGTGAATACGAAAGACTAATGCAAGGTAAGCAGGTTATGGCAATTTGATCTTATAAATGATATTGCTAATCATACATGCAATTTGCTTCAGGATGCTTCGAAAGTTATCCTAAAATGAAATTCCATGATGTAGCAGGTGCAAAAATAGTTGCTGCATTTGACTGGCTTTATTTTTACGATCTTGTAAACCACCGAAGTAATGCTTTGCACCAGAATGGCTTGTACGGATATCTGCCATATCCTCTAGTCAACTTTCATCGATACTTTGCGGGAACGGTCGCTCAGGAGCACAAAGTTGAATATCCCAAAGTGGATTATGAAGTATGTTATCTATGCGGTATTATAATGCACGCCTTGAGAGTATCACAATATTGACCATTGTTCCTTAAGAACTTTTTGGCAAAGAAGTCATTTACAAACCTGTCACACATGCTAATATCTGGCATGAGCGTTCATCAACGACGAAATACAACGAAAGAGAGTCTAATCACAGAACTTCTTCACCAGCTCATACAGATCATTTCACCACAGTTGCGACCGGTAAGCCTTTTGTAGGGAGATGGGATCGTTCAAACGCGTACAAGCACACCAGAGTGATAGCGGACATAGTTCAATTTATTCATTCATCCTTCCTCAAATAGGTCAATCATCAACTCATAAAACCAGCTGAGAAAGCCATACTTAGTCGATTAGTGGATATTATGATTGATTTTGGTCTGACTTTTGTGCAAGAAAAAATAGATGATGGCCGATTCATTTACCGCTTGGAACCGTAAGTTAACTTATCGACATCTTACCACGCAAAGACAGTAATCGGCACATTCTAATACTCATTTAAATAGACCTATTGAACAACTAGTTCAATTTTCGTCTCAGAGCAGTACTTTGAAATTGGCTGGCCAATATTCTGTTCGCCAAATGATTGCACATGAAATCGAAAAAGAAATATTGAGGCGACATGAGGGAGCTGCTGATAAGGATGCATCCAATATCAGTCAGAAATCAAAATCCAAAACCAAAACAGATGAAACTAGGTACTTGCCATTCGTACTACAAGTATCCATGACAATCGTTGTACTTACCACCACATCAAATGTATTAGGCAGCCATCATTGCAAGTGGTTTCGGAGAAAATCGCGACGGATTTCTTTGGCAGAGCGGTTGTATCTAAACAAGACGATACTAATATGGATACCACGATAGGTATGGCTCGATGGACATTTTATTTAGCAGTAAAGCGAGGCAACAGCTAACGAATTATTCCCTTCAGAAACCACTTCATACCAAAAGCCAAAGGTCTGGTACCGATTCCACGAAGGCTTTTCGAACGCTGTGCGGCAACCTCTTCAAGTCAAACATTTCCTTTAACCTGTATGAGAATGTGTATAATGTAATAGAAGATGTAATCTCTTTATTTTTTTGGTTTATTTATAAGTCGCATTCTTCGCTCAATATCAGAACATCGTTACTGCCTGCGCAAGTGCCTGCGCAATTGCCTTAAATCTTGCTCGTACCTTGTTCGGCTATAGTTAGATACGGATTAAGCGTATTCCCATGAAACCTTATTTGACTCACCTTTTTCAAACAAGTTCGCGTATGAAGGACCAATTTCTTCTAATAGATGTGATGTCAAAACAGCTCTACCGTGCTTTTCAAATGCTCGTTTAGCGCATTCTCGTACAACACGACAGCCGGCCCAAGCAGAGAGCAGTGATATTTCCTTTGACTCTAGTGTACCCGAGTGTCTGTTATCATGATCAACCATTGAATGAGAAAAAACCGTTCAATGAGCTGTCCCAATGGTCAAATATTAGGAAGTACTTACTGCCAGACTCCGTCTTCATAGCCTTTACCCCAAGCCAAGAACGTACCAATGACACCTGATAATATGTCACCTTGGCCACCCATGCGCTTCAATCCACCTTCAGCATCGCATACAAGCACTATAAAATCCAATAGAATGAGCTGCAATGCAGATATGCGAACATTTGCCCGTCACGTTGCACTCACCTTCCTTTCCATTTGAAATTATGTCGGTAGATCCCTTTTGTACGATTGTCACGCCACCAAAGGCATTACTAAGCCTTTCTGCCATCTTATCATGTTCATTATCATCAAATTTAAGTTTCTGTCAACCAAAGTTAATTATTGTCATCATCTCTTATTGCACAGCACAATAGAACACATTACCATTGCTTCGCAAAGTCGCTTGAATTCTACCACATTGGGTGTTAATACGGCTTTTTGGTAGTTTTTTACTGTTTCTGGGTGATTTTGTACTAAGAACAAGCCGTCCTGCCCATAGAAAAATGAGATGGCTGTTATCTTGAAAATACAGATTTTCAAACTTACAGCATCAATAACAATCGCCATATTCCTCTCTTTAGCCTTTTCGATTATGGCTTTTGCAGATTCGAGCATGACGGAATCTCGAGATAAGCCAGGGCCAACAACCAACACATGCAATCTGCTCAAGACGCTAGCAACATTATCAATTATTTCATGTGTTGAGAGCCCACTCTCCTTGATGCGTCTACATTTGAAGTGTATTAAGTATATAAAGGTATTGCGAAAATAATCTTAGCTTTTTATACCTACTGTGATGTTCTAAGATAGGGATGAACAATCAAATCTTGATAGCATTGTTAGTTGAGATTGCGCATTTCTACAGTACCACTGCTAGCTGGTATTACCTGGAGAGTATCCCTATAATGACAGTATTGGTTTAAGTCATGTTAACGTAGAATGGAAAATCTTAGCCAACATTACCTTGATGACATTACCAGCTCCAGGTTCACAAAAGATATGACACAAGTCAGCACCCTAATGTGTGGCAACGCAATAGTTAGATACGTAATAATCAACCGTAAGTATGCGCGGCAAAAGCGATGGTATTACCAGCTTCATGCAGGAGATGCCGCTGAAATATGGAGCTCCAGTATAGCTTTATGCAAGTCTGTAAGAATAACGACAATATCTCATTTTTCAGAGAGCTTTTCTGTTACACTTACTCTTCCGAACCGCCAACAATACCAATACGACCTATTGCAAACAGAGATTCAGTTGAGCTCTCTTTCATAATTTTAAGACATTCACGCAGTATTGACATACCAGCTTGGCCCTTGTGCATTTCCGAAGAAAGCGGTGGGATAATTTGCTTGATTTTACCGAGATCGGGAATCTTTGGAGGCATGATGGTGTGTTTGAGAAGTGTGCACCGCCGCCTAAATTATCGAATGGGTTTTAAATTTTTGAGTTGATATGTCCCTACTTCAACATGATGAACGTCATTAGACTGTAATATGTAGCTATCACGGTCGTAGTCCCTATCCGTGAACACTGTCATCATGTTTTACTAGCCTTAGAATATTCCACGTAATGCTCATCAGTCTCTACATACGTTTCCTTGTCATAAGACAATAGAATCAGACTGAGCTCAAGTAGCCTGTCGCGCTTGCGCAATGCACTCTCGATATCCTATAATTCTCCCAGAATACATTTCTGAATGAATTGACCAGTTGGTAGAATGAAATACAATATCTCTCTTCCAGTTAACATGTCGAACCCATTATTGATAAGATATTATGTTTGGAGTTTTTGTAACTGTGCGTTGGATTCATTCGTCCCAAATAGCCTTACAATTGTCACCATAGTGAACGTGTGCTTTACTTTTATTATTAATACAATATATTTATAAACAAATATCTGTTAATTTATATGCTGTGAACTATAATATCTATACGTACGTTGGTGGCAAAGCGGCATATTCCTTCCACCATAACCGATAGACTGGAAAATATACATCAGGTTTTGATTTGGGATCAACGTCCCAAGGTTTCGCAATAATGTAATGGATATTCTTTACATCTTTTAAATTCCACATGCTACTATGTGACGTTGGTAATGTCTTCAGGGCATTGTAGGAGTAAGGTAATGGCTTCCATCGACCCTTAAATATTTCGTTCAAAAAGTCCTGATCGGGAAAAAGATATATGCTTGGGTCTGTAGTGTTAAATAGCTTATCCAACATGCGTTGGAATATATCTTGGTTGGGAGTAAGGACAATTAACCCACTATTGAAATAATCTTTCTTGTTGATACTAGGAGGATTAGTGGTTCCTGCTGTGCGGTCACAATCTGTATAGGCACAATTGGCTGATGTCCTATACGATGAAATGACGTCAACCCCAGAGTGAATGCCGTCAGTATCCGATAAAATTCTTTGTGGCACCCACAAGATTGCCACACCATATAAGAGTTAGATTGTGTGACTCACCAGTTTGAAGGATAATAAGGTATCTTTTGAGGATTGCAGGTACACGCATGGCAAGCTGCTACCCAATCTGGAGCCAAAGGGATTCTCATTAGTTCATCCATATTTTGTATCGGAAGCATGTCAGCGTCCAGTAAGACCAACCGGTCATAGTTGGTCTGTTCCCATACACGCAATTTGGTCCAAGTATCAGTGAACCGTTCAATCTTGTAGTCAATAGGAGATTTAGGTGTAATAGTCTCTATCGCAATCATGGTGCAGCCATAGCTAACAAGTCGTTCGACAATATTGTCAGGTATTGTATCTGGGGTGTACAATACCAATAGGGGGTATTTGGATACATGTTTATGAAGTGTTTGAGCCAATACAACAATTCCTTCAACATACTTGTTGGCAGTCGTCAGGATTACCGCCCATGCTGCCTTGAGGTGCGTTCCAACCATATAAACAAAAAATCAAGAAATTGAGCTTAATGATCCCGGATGGGACTCCTTATATAGTCTCAGTCATCGATTTTTACCGTGACATACAAATTTGGCAGACTCAATTCTATTTGCGCTGGGAGGTCATTTGTTGCTGTACGTGAAAATGGTAATTTGAAGGATACAGTATATTTGTAATCGGCAGATATGCCGATTGCAGAGTCACCGCACCGGTTAAAAGATGGATACGTCAAATCTATGGTTATTTTTTTTTCCGTTTCTTTTTCGGTCAACAAGGCGCCGGGCATTGCATTATAAGACGGAAGTCCAAATTCTATCTTAGAGGTCGGTTGTCAGTTGAATGCGGCCATGTTACACATCTAAAATGCCGGAGATCAGTATCGGCCCTATTTAACGGAAGGAGAAGACTATGTGATAGCGGGTCCTCACCCTCGGACTGCTGAAATAAAACTTAGTACATCATGTAATTATTAAAACATGAAGCGTGGAAAATTTACTCCAAACAAAAACTAGAAAAGCCAGAATATGATATGGCTCACTGCTATTGTTTCAACCAATGATAGCGCTGTAGAGTTAACATCACCGTTCGCCTCTATCCATCAACCGTTCCTCCATAATCAGGATGCAAGATCATGTCGATATCAAGTTGTTCCTTTGCTGATTTCCATAGCCTCGCTAAAAAACAGCTCAAAAATTAAATACTATTGGGACTCTCACTATCGTGCTTGCAAGCATGTCACTCCAGCCACCACAATGAATGTTTGGCGTATTTTGGAACACCGTGACCAGTGCGTGTGTTTACAAATACTGGAATTTAAAAATGGTATCAACGCTGGAATTTCCTAAAACATTGGCTAGTTAACACAGTTTTAGGTTGAAGCTCGAACTGCCGCCCTAAGTGCAATAAGAGTCTGATTTACCAGCATTATGGGTAGCTAGTAGCGATAACTACTGCGGATCAATCGCTTGCTGAGGACGCAGAACCTACGTAGCCTTATGCTTCCTTGCTTTAAGCAATGGAAAATATAGCACATACTCCTGGTGGCAATGACGTCTCTTCAGTTTACACACATTTCTTTGGAGGACCTGGCGGTGGGAGTGAGTAAAATAGCTCCGGTTATCGCGTAACGATAGTATGGATATCCATAATAGTTCTCAACGGCACAAACAAGTGTCATTGATTGTGTCTTTCTCTTGCATGTCCATCCGCTGACTTGAATCTACTTCTTCCATGAAGGTCTCCACATCCGTCATATCTAACTCAATAGGCGCAGAACTACAATTTTCACCAAGTTCATGTTTTCATCTTCAATAATAACAATATTATTGTGTTCCATGTTGTGTGCTCACTTGAAAATCATTTAAAACGTACATTGTCAATTTCTTGAAACACTCTAAATTGAGTTTCTGCAATTGACGATGAAAACACTTGTGGATGGCGCAAAATCCAATTTAAAGGCAGCGGACATAAACAAGCAGGGTAGCCCAGGGCATTTTGGGAAAAGCTGTATGACGAGATATTTTGATAGATGTCGAAGTGATAACGTGGGTGGTAATCGAGCTGTAATTTGTATTGGTGTTACTTGATGGCATCTCGAAAACCGATATTTTTGGAAATGATGCCCACAGGGATATGAGTGAGAATTTTGGAAATAGGAACAACTGGTGAAATTGCCTTTTATTTCAACTCTAACGAGATCTACCATAGTGTATGATTAACAAGGTTGTTTTTGTTTGACAGTTTCTCATGGCATGTTACAGTAGTGGTAGTCAAAACGGCGAAAGACAATGAGATTTTTTCAATTCATGCTGGGATGATAAAAGCACGTGACTTATCCAATTACTACTTCGAATCCGCCAGGCCACTCTCATCTACACTGATTACAATCAACGGAATGTTGAAGTTTAACATTCTGTTTGCTAGGTATTAATCCGACATGACGATATTCAAACATGCATAAATCTGGATAAAATGAGCTAATTTTGTTTCTTTACAAGTTTGTTAGCAACGTGTTGCTTTGCAGCTCGTCTTGAAGGTTCAATCGCAAAGAATGGATTGTTGCAAGGTACGCAATCTTGTTCGCTAGGATATTCTTTCAGTGATGATAATTAATATATGTTACAGATCTCGCCAATCTTGAAGCTGCTGCGACAGTGCAGCTGAATGGCGGAGAATACTCTACATTTGTACAAGGTGATGGCAGGTTCATATTGTAAGTCGACTAAGTTGTATACATTTCACGAGAGATCAGCAGCTTACCATACGACAGCCCGGAAGTTCCAAGAGGGAGCTATTTTCTGGAGATACAATCTGTCAACTATATATTTCCAAAGGTAGAGAGTACACTACATCGAATTTAGAGTTGAACTATCTCTGACCTTTCGTGTAAAGCTTCGTGTCGATGTAGGAGATGATACAGTAAAGGGAGCTTATTCCTCTTTGGGAAGTGAATGGTCTTCCACAGGCTATGAAGTCACATATCCTTTTGTCCTCAAAGCAAAAGCTCCAGCTGAGTACTTTTTCGTATGTGATACATTTTACTCATCCTCCCGCTTATCATGCCCATCTTTATTGACTTTACAATTTGTAGAAACGTGAAGGATTTAATATTATGAATATGTTCAAAAATCCAATGATGATAATGATGGGTATGAGTGCCCTCATGTTAGTGGTATTGCCGAAAATGATGGCAAATATAAGTAGGTATCGTTCATATTTGTTCCTGGAACCTTTTACAATATTCATGTGGTGACTTGTATATAGGCCCCGAAGACATGGAGGACTTTAACAAGGCGCAGGCAGATGCGCAGAAGATGATGTCGGAAGTCCCAAGCATCGGTAAATTGCTACAAGCATCATCACCGCCCCAGAGCAAGCGTAGAAAATAATGAACGCATACGAGTAGATTACATCCATTCGTTTAATATAAACTGTAAATTTTTGTGATGCATATCATTGTTCTGTATGTTTAAGGAGTGGCGTCTTACCATTCAGCAAACGACAATTGGAGTGGAATATTATGATGTGCCATCATATTTGATCTGAGGAATGCGCACTGGCTTTTTGAAGTCCATCTATTCCTTTTTGGTCTCTCGCCATGTATTTGATTTATGATCTTATGATATGAGTGTTAAGACAATCAAGCATTTGCAGGACGTTAGCTGACCTTGACTTCTCTGAACGTGCTGATATAGGCCATATTGACTTGCGAACCGTCCGGAGAATGGAATAGCCTGATCGGCGAATGGAGTTTTGAAGGTTATAGGTCAATTATGGAAAATTTACTTTTTCACAGAGAGAAAGTCTTTTTCTCTTTGGGATCGCAAATTTAAACTGTATTTTCAATGCAAATGATCGTTACAATTGTGAGTACGAGCTGCTCAGTTCATAAGATTGTTAATTTTGCCGGAGAAACATGACTTAGCCACCGATCTCAGGCAATATCACGCAATTCCAAATTCAGATTTCTGGTTTCCTTTTTTTTTCCTTGTTTCAATCAGTGGTTTCAACTTTATCACCTTTGTTCCTTTCCTTCTTCTTGAAAGTGGTTTTTTTTTTTACTGCAATAGCCCGTATACCCTTTACAATTTTAAAATGGTGCGCTATAGTCCTTTAGGGACTTTATCGTTCTCTAATCACACTTCAAGAATAGCCATACTTACCGTCTTTGCTGCCCTGACGGTTTTATCGATCCTGTCCTTGGTTGCTCTAAGACCATCGACTCTTGCAAATCCATTACACTTCTTCTCGTCTGATCCGCCCCCAGTTCCAGCCAAAGATCCTATGTGCCCAGCTACTGGGCCTAACAATCACTTTGAGCAACTGTATGGCCATGAGCTCTTGCAACGATCAATAGCTCACGAAGGATTAAACAAACGTTTGCGGGAGAAGATAGCGATGGCACAGCGAGGAGAAGACATACGTATGGCAGTGTTAGGAGGATCGGTGTCCGCTGGTCATACATTGACCGATTGGACTAGACTCTACTACTTTCGATTCTTAGATTGGTGGAATGAGCAATTCCCTAAAGGCCAGCACACAGTGTTCCAAGGAGCCGTGGGAGCCACTGACTCCGGCTACTTTGCTTACTGCTTTGATAAGCATATACCAAAGGATGTTGACATCGTGTTTTTGGAATTTTCGCTCAATGATGCCAGGTAATATTACATTTCAGCAGTAAAACGTTTGGGTGGACGAGGATATTAGCCTTGTTCCTGGTTTTAGTTTGGTGCGGGGTACCAAAGGATAAATTTGTTGTGCCTGCCTTATATCGACCTTCAGGTCCAGTTTAAACGATACTGATGGACTAATTTCCTTGTTCTTCCTATCTACAGTACCTTACCTTGCGAAATGAATGATAAGAAAGGCGATATAGTTCAGGCCAGGATGATGGAATCGTTAGTTCGAAATCTGCTTCGTTTGCCAAGAAAGGTACGGATATAAATGATTTTGATCCAATAATTCCATGTTTGGAGGAGAGTGATGGACTGACTTTCTTGTCACATCCACAGCCAGCAATTATCATGACTTCGGTATTCAGCTACAACGTGAATGAATATTTGGACGGCCAGGAATCACATCTTCCTATTTCCAACTACTATGATTTACCCCATATTTCCATGAAGAATGCCCTCTATGACCACGTCAACCGACATCCAGACGCCATTCGCCACCAGCTTTACAATGATGGTCACCATTTATCTGATTGGGGCCATCAACTATTGAGTGACCTTATTGCCCATTATGTTGAGAGACAAATGTGCACCATGTCCGATGAAACCCAGCCACCACTTTTGGACAACTACTCGTACAATGAGAGCATTCCAGAATTCGATATGTTCACTCACCGGTGGGAGCAAGACAAATTCCGAGAACTTGAACCGTTTTGTCAAACGTTTGCAGATCAATCCTTCACTCCCAAGGCAATGGATGGTTGGAGTTTCTGGAATTGGCAAAACGAAAAGTTCTACATTGTGGCCGATAAACCAGGTTCCAAGGTCACCTTCGACGTCCAAGCCAACCAAGGCGTCGTCTATCTCTACCTTTTTCGCAGCGCTGACTATAACTTGGGTAATATCTGGTGCTGGATTGGGGAAAACAAGGATAAGGGTAGAGAACTCCAAGGCTACTGGGAAAAATGGTATAGTGTTGGTGTCATGACTCCTGTTGCGGAAGGTCTGAGTCAAGGAAAGCATTTGTTACACTGCGAGCTCTTAAACAAAACTTCAAACCCCAATGGCGGCACAAACTTCCGCATTCTTGCCGTCGCAAGCGGTTAAAGACGTTGTTACAATGGCCAAAATGCAAAATTGAACCCCACATCATCTCAGATATGGGGTCTCACTCGAACCACGCTAAGTCTCGTTTAACAATTATTTTAATATATACACCACTTGGGTAAGGCGCCATTTCTTGGTAATGTGAAAGTAAAAGTAGTCTTCATGCATCAGTTCATCTATTGTTGTTGCAAGTTGAATTAAAGATATCTGTACTAATCATTGTCATCACAAGATAATTCAATTTTTTTTTTAACTTTCTACTGTACAATATTCCTCCTCCGTGGACAATTGAGGGTAATATTCATCCCTGGCTATTCCCATTCATCAACGATTGTCTTTTGGTCGTTAGCCGGTCATTATTTTCCCGGTCGGATAAGTTTATCCCTCTCCGGTTGCGCGATGTGACGCCATTTAAGCTCCGTTACCCAAATGAAGATAGGCTTCATCTCACTAGGGTTTCAATATCTAATGAAACCAGTTTGTGTATAAAATGTGCTTATTTCTGTTCTCAACCCCATCAACTTCACAACTTGTATCAAAAAATGGCACCACTTCAAATTATTGGCTCTGGATGGGGGCGTACTGGTACAGCCGCCATGCGTGAAGCTTTGGTGCAGCTTGGGTACGTAGACAAATGTTAACCGCTTATAGGAATTGAATCATTCACTGATACTGTATCTTCACAGTTACGATGTCCATCATATGGTCGTCATTATGACTGATCTTAGCTCTGATTGTGATGTTTTCGTCGAAGCATGGGATGGCAAAGATGTTGACTGGAATCGGGCCTTCGGAAAGTTCAATGCCGCCGTTGACTGGCCAGCAGCCGCTTTTTACAAACAACTCATGGAGGTATACCCCGACGCTAAGGTTATCCACACCACCAGAGATCCTGAAAAGTGGTACACGAGTGTCATGAACACCATTATGGCCGTAAACAGCTTGGAAGGACAAGCTGATGTCCCTCCTCAAATGCTCCAACGCCAAAAAATGGTCAGACACATCATCTTTGACGGTGAGCTGAAGGGATCGAGAGACAAAGAAACTTGTGTTCAAATGTTCAAGGATCACGATGAGGAAGTGAAGAGACATGTTCCTGCCGACAGGCTCCTTTGGTTCGAGACTGGTGTTGATGGCTGGGACAAACTATGTTCCTTTCTCGGGAAGGAAGTGCCAAACACCCCTTGGCCACATGTCAACAAATCCGAGGAATTCCACACCAGAGTACAGAAATTAAGCCAGGGTGCTCCTATGGATGATCTTTCTCCTGTTAAACGAGACTAATTTTGCTAAGCATTATCTGAATAAATACTATCCTAAAGCATACACTGTCTGGAAGTCTTAATAAAGCCTTGCCTTCAATTGCAGTGTTGACGGTTTGTAAAGCGTCAGCCTTCAATGTTCGATTACTTGAGCCATTACATGTTAGCGTACAACTGTTATCATACATGTATATTAATTAACCATTTTCTAATAATCCTTCCATCAGACTAGCAAGATGAGCAAATTAGATGAGCAAATTAGCAATCTCAAGTATCCACAGGCCGCATCCTGTGTTCTCAATCACTATCTATCCAATTCCTCGCTAACCTAACGTCGATGTCAAGATTCAGATATTCATTCGATTGCTATCCAATTGCTATCCATAGTTTTCCTTGCTTAGCTTTGACACTGTCCACCTTCTCAGACGTTTGCCCTAGGCGTCACTCTTTTGTAAGCAAGAAATTTTAGTCATACTTGTAAGGCAGTGTAAATGGTGAATATTGGTAGACCACTTTAGCCAGACCTGAAGTAAATCATCTTTTTCATAGTCGCCGCCAGAATGACATCTCCAATAACAGTAATGTCAGTAAGACTCTTTTCACCTGGAATCTCCCGCTCACGTTTTCAAATGAGATAACAAATATATTTAAGCGCCAAACAACGGCAATGAAGTATCATAAAATTGGAGATCTTGTAGGTTGCAGCTTGTGAATTTTTTTTTGATAGAGGGATGAAAGGGGAGTATGAATGAAATTTTTTTGAGTCAGTCAGAATTTCACGCGTTTTGTCAGGCTGCAACAATTCAAAAACAACACCCCAGAAATAAAAATAACTTGCAATCACCACCCGAATCGAGAACATAAAAGCATGCAGTACAATGAACATGATAAAATTCGGATTCAAGTTACTTCAGGGCGCGCCTTGGTATGGGATCTGAAGGGTATGCGAGTGAATGACTGATTTGGCACTTTGGATCTGAACTCATACGAACGCCTTTCTCGTTCTTTATCCTGAATGTCAAGATTTACAAACGCTTCGATGCAAACATAGAATCATAGGTGCCATGGTAGGATCTTTGGAGGCTCAACCGATGCAAAATATATTTTACGGTATGCCGCTCGCTTTGTTACCAGAAGAAGTTACTCTTCTACAAAAGAATGGTAAGTTGAACATGTGCCTGTCAGCGATCACAATCAAAATAGCTAAACTGTGAAATATGTTTTCATTTTCTTTATGATGTTGGATATCTCTATATATTTTTTTTAGGTTTGGTCGAAATTACAAATACCAACAGTGGAGCGGGCTGGAATTATCCGCAGACCGCCATGGAGCGTGATCGATGTAATGTTTTCGAACACCTTTGGTCTATGGGATATTATGTGACGTGTGGAACAAAGTTTGGGGGAGATTTTCTTGTTTACCCCGGTGATCCGGCAAGATACCATAGCCATTATGTCGTAACGGTGGTGCAAGAAAATGACAGATTTGATCCAAGATCTTTGGTGGCTACAGGCAGACTAGGTAGTAACGTTAAAAAGACCCAAGTTAAAGCTTGCGTAAGCAATGATTTGGTGCGACTCTGGTCCGTTCAATGGGCGGCGATTTAGGAGATGCTCAGACAAGTCCGATCGTGCGCGCGGTCGGTAATCAGTGTGAGAGGACCGTTTGTTATCCTGGGTTTGTAACAACCCAGAATTGGTCAATACTTCCCGACAAAGCAAGCGGCAAAATTAACCCCCGGTTGGCTAAGATCACGTTTTTTGCAGTGGCAATGCAATCATAATTCCAACTTAGTCGATCAACGGCCGCACCCTCGGTTATTCGAATTCAACTTTTTGTCAAGAGGAAAATACTTTGATCGACACCTTCTCTTTCTTGATCAGCACTCTCTCCTTACACTCAGTGTATATCAACCTCACTCTATTGTACGATCGCGAACAATATGGGGATCTTCAAACGTCGACCTCCTCCCCCTTTGCCAACGGAAGAAAGCATCCTTCCGCAAGACAAAGCAAATCTGTTGTCAAAGATCACATTCCAATGGGTTAATTCGGTTATGACAACTGGATACAAGCGTCCGCTAGAAAAGGAAGACTTATACACACTACCAGACTGGCGACTCTCTCGGAATCTAACAGCAAAATTCCAGGAGCATTGGAAACGTCAATTGAAGCGAAAGACACCCAACTTGTTCTTTGCCCTCAATCATACATTCGGTCTTAAATTCTGGTATGGTGGTATATGTAGATTGATTGCTGATACTCTTCAGATTACGTCGCCTTGTAAGTACAATCGCTGACGGCATGGAAAAAATTTTTGTCAGCAATCGCTTAACATGGAAATTTCTGTCGTAGTGGTTATTCAGCAAATTCTCCAATTCTGCCAAGAAAGCTATGGTAATCCAAACCCCCCTCCTGTTGGTATTGGCATAATGTGGTGTATCATTCTCTACGTTATGCAAGTTGCATCGACCCTTTTTATGCAACAATATTTCCAACTCTCTGCGATTACTGGTCTTATGTGTAGAACCGTATTAATCTCTAGTATATACCAAAAGAGTATGGTTTTGAGTGGCAAAGCTCGGATGGTAAGCAAACTGTGAATACTAGTAATCAGATCATTCCTCTATATTCCCCACCTTTACTAACAAAGATGCAGAACTTTACTATGGGCAAAATTACCAACCTCATGTCGACAGACACTACACGTATCGATTTTATATGCGGATATTTCCATATTATATGGGCAGCACCAGTAGAAATTTTGATTGGATTGGGACTACTTATCCGCAACTTGGGAGTATCAGGTTTGGCTGGTTTCGCGGTCATGGTAAGGAATGTATTATGGAACGATTTGCCCATTAGCACCAATATTCACCTTGCCCATCCATCCTAGATTATTATGGCTCCTCTTCAAACCAAGGCTATGAGAATGCTTTCCAAATTACGACGAAAAGCTGTGCTTATTACGGATAACAGAGTTAAGCTAACGCAGGAAATGTTGAATGGCATTAAAGTCATCAAGTTTTATGGTTGGGAACAGAGCTTCAGCAACCAACTCCATAGCTTACGATCAAACGAATTGATTTATATTCGTGGTTTGATGGTACTGCGTTCTGTCATTATGGGTGTTGCTGTAAGTAGAAACAACTGGTTACTTTTGGCTTGGGTTGATACTTATCAGCATAGACTAAGCATTCTACATTTCTTAGATGACCATCCCCGTCATTGCTTCCATTCTATCGTTTATCACTTACAGCTTGACTGGTCATGTTTTGCAACCATCTTTGATTTTCTCATCGTTAACTATTTTTAATCTCGTCCGCATGCCACTCATGTTTCTTCCTATGGTTATTGGAGCTTTCGTTGATGGACAAGTTTCCATGAACCGTATTCAGGAAATGTTCCTCGCTGATGAACTCGAAAAACTCCCAGAGGTTAACTATGATGCCAAGGACGCTATTTTGATTGACGATGGTGACTTTGTTTGGCAAAGTGCACCTCCTTCCCATGCCACTGCTGGAAAGGAAACAAAAGGCGGTAAAGGTGACAACGGTCATAGCAAGATGACATCATCCGCGTTGAAGAGAAAGTTCCAGAATTTGCGACAAAACATCAAACCTGCCGACGACAAGGATAATAATTCTGATAGTACAACTGTTGCCGTTCCAAGTGAAAAAGGTCGAGATAACGACAGTAACGAGGACGAGTATGAACCAGCTCCATTTTTGCGAAATATCAATGTTCGAATTCCGCGTGGCTCTTTGGTTGCCATTGTTGGTTCCGTAGGCTCTGGAAAATCTTCCTTGCTCAATGCTCTAGTAGGAGAAATGAAACAGACAAAAGGAGACATTGTTTTCGGTGGTGATGTTGGCTATTGCCCGCAAACTGCCTGGATCCAAAACAACACGGTTAAGAACAACATTCTTTTTGGACTTCCATTAGACGAACAAAGGTATCAACAAGTTATCAAGGATTGTGCCCTGGAACCAGATCTTCACATCTTGCCTGGTAATGTACGATATTTTGGTATGCTTGAAAACATTATGTAAACTAAATTGGTGAAATTGCTCAGACGGAGATGCTACTGAAATCGGTGAAAGAGGAATCAATCTATCAGGTGGCCAAAAGCAAAGAATTAACCTGGCACGAGCAACTTATTATAATGCAGACATTCTGCTTCTTGACGACCCTTTGAGTGCTGTAGATGCACATGTTGGCAAGCATATTTTCGAAAAGTGTATATGCACTGCTTTGGCCGGAAAGACTCGTGTTTTGGTCACTCATCAACTGCATGTACTTCCCAAAGTCGACTACATTTTGGTTATGAAAGATGGTGAAATTGCCGAAGAAGGAACATTTTCTCAGCTGATAGAGAACAAGAAGGAGTTTTCGGTACTGATGGAAGAATATGGAGGTGTTGACCACGCTGAAGAAGAAAATGTTGACGACGTAACGACACAAGCCAAGAAATCTGAAGGAAAGAAAATAGTAGAAGAGTCGGGACCAGGTGTTCCTAGCAAAGCTTTAATGACAACTGAAGAACGCAACACTGGTGCAGTCCAGGCTCATATTTACAAGTACTGGGTTGATAACGCAGGTGGATGGTTGACTGTGATCATTATCGTCTTTTTCCTCTGCTTGATGCCTACCAGTAATATCGGGTAAGTGTATGATAATTTCGATCCATACATCATTGCCGTAGGCAATGACGTCTTTCTAGCAGCCTGCAAGCTTCTCATTCGTCAATATTGTTGGCTAACGTTTTCGTTACTAGAACCAACCAGTGGCTATCGTATTGGTCAGCGTATGATGCCCCGCAAGGTATCAATCAAACCCCACCAAGTGATTACCGAACGGGATACTTTGTAAGCATAATTTATAGGAATTGTGTGACGCCTACCCATCCATTTACTAACTAACAGTTAGATGGGGGTGTACGCTGCACTTGGTATCTGCCAAGCTATCTGTAACTTTATGGTATCGTTCTGCTTTTCAATCGCAGGTGTGACCGCTGCCAAATCATTACACGGTCATGCTGTTCAATCAATTTTCCGCGCCCCCATGTCCTTCTTTGATACCACTCCCATTGGTCGTATCATGAACCGTTTCAGGTTTGTGGCATACTTTTAATTGATATTAGTGAAATATTGATCTAACTTCTTCGCATCCTTTTTACAGTAAAGATGTTGATGCTATCGATAATTTACTGGCTGACTCCATGCGACAGTTCTTTGGTACATTGATCCAAGCTGTTGGTACCTTTGTATTGATCTCCGTATACTTTCCCGTATTCCTTGCACCCTTGTTTGTCCTTTTGGTCCTCTACTACTTTGCTGCCATTTACTACCGCAGCACGTCAAGAGAATTGAAGCGACTTGATTCCATCTTAAGATCCACTATTTATGCTCACTTTGGCGAATCACTTAGCGGTCTTGCAACTATTCGAGCATATAGAGAACAAACTAGATTTATCAAAAACAATCAAGATTACACTGATTTGGAAAACAGGGCATACTACCTCAGTATTACAATTCAGCGATGGTTAGCTGTACGACTGGAGACCATTGCCAATACCATGATTCTATTCGTCACCATCTTTTCAGTAGTGTACCGCATGACCTTGAACCCTTCAACGATGGGTTTCGTCCTCAGTTACTCGCTTTCCTTGACTGGCACATTCAACTGGACTGTCCGTCAATGGGCTGAAATGGAGAATAACTTCAACTCGGTAGAGAGATTGTGGTACTATACCAAGGAGATCGATCAAGAAGCGCCTGCAACGTTAACTGATACGAAGCCTCCCTCCGACTGGCCCACCAAAGGAGAGATTTCGATGAGGAACGTGGTATTTAGATATCGCGATGGCCTTCCGGCTGTGCTCCATAACTTGAGCTTAGACATTAAGGGTGGTGAAAAGATTGGAGTGGTTGGAAGAACAGGTATGTATTGCGCTTAATAGCAACATGGTGAATAACCAGACAACTCAGCCTAACAAATTCAATTCCACATTAAGGTTCTGGCAAATCCACAATCATGATTGCACTTTTCAGACTGGTTGAATTAGCTCAAGGACAAATCTCTATTGATGATGTTGATATTTCCAAAATGGGCTTGCATGATCTTCGTACTAAGCTTGCCATCATTCCACAAGGTAAGGCTGCCATTTTGGCCACAATCCCCCAGATTATGTGTTGTGCTCTCCTGGTTTACTAACCCCCTGCCTTAGACCCTGTATTGTTCCATGGAACTATCCGCTTGAACTTGGATCCTTTCCAAAAGCACACTGATCAGGAATTGTGGAGCGCATTAGAACGGTCAGATTTAAAGCAGTACATTTCATCATGCCCAGGAGGTCTAGATGCTGATGTCGCAGAAGGCGGTGAGAACTTGTCGGTTGGTCAACGTCAATTGTTATGTTTGGCACGTGCTATGCTTACGAATGCTCGCATCATTGTTATGGATGAAGGTGAGAATATTATCCAATATTTGGAACCTCGGGATTACAGAGAGTAAACCATTATTATCCTGATTTAGCTACTGCCTCTGTTGATGTCAAGACTGATGCATTTTTGCAAAAAGCTCTTCGTGTCGACTTCAAGAACTGCACCCTTCTTACAATTGCCCATCGACTCAATACCATTATTGATTACGACAAAGTTCTGGTTCTTGATAATGGTGTCATTAAAGAGTTGGATTCACCCCACAACTTGCTATCCAACCCAAATTCTGCATTTTCATCAATGATCGACGAAACCGGAGCGTCCAACGCAGTTCTGTTGCGAAGATTGGCAAAGGATGCCCAGGAAGGTAGATTCAATATTGCTGATCTTGATCAGTTGATGGCTCAAGAACGAGCACAAGATATTGAAGAAGGTATTATACCGAAGGACAAGCCACAGGCAAAAGATAAATTTTAGATATCCAACCACCGGTTATCGCTGTACTCAGGTTATAATTTAATTATATTGTTCACATTGGAGTGCAGTATATCAACAGTAGTAATCAAATAATGAGTTTTTTGTTCTTGTCTCAAGTAATGCATTGTCATCTGCATGACTGTAACAATCATTGATATGTCGGTTACGAAAAATTGTGTATGCCTGGCAGAATATGAGGAATTAATCTAGTCTTGGTAATCAATAGTCTAATGGCATGTCGTTATGATATCGCATACTGGCCGGGTGCACATCCTTCATACGTTCCATAATACCTATAGCTGCATTAGCAATCACTGCGAAAGCGTATGCATTATTTCCTTATACTCACGATAAATGGTCAGCCATGGTTCTCCGTATAAGTGAGTTTGAACAGCTGCGCGACTCTCCTCCGACGCATTTTCCTTTTACATAACAAGCCAAAAAGTCAATAGAAGCTTTAATGGCCTATAAATCAGTCATTTTCTTACTAGTATTCAGTGCATCGTCAAAGACCCAGTGTTCCACGCCTTCATGCTATATATCGTTGTAATATGTCGTTGTGGATAGTGATTAGAAAAACATATCTTGTTGAGTGTCCGGCATGAAAAATAGCCTTACCAAATATCCGCTGGTTATGCCGGGTTGGTGAACTACGGCTGAATATAACAATATTACTGTTGTGGAATCACGAAACATTATCCTTCATTTCGTACTTACAATCTGCTTTGGACACGATCCTCTTGTGGTCAATCCCAGTACTATCATGATAAAGAACAAAAGCTTGGTTGCCGACCCGCGGTTTTCCTTTGAAAAGAACACGACGGTCATTCAACATGTCATTGATTTTATCGGTTATTACATTAATATCTTATACCCATTGTATACAGTGATAGGTTTGATGTCGTCACATTCTTGACTCTTTGAAGTAATTCCAAAGCTGCCAAGGAAGCCATACATCCTCCAAATGAGTGTCTGAGGGTACAAGGTGAAATGATAGTAGAAGGACTGATCGGCAATGCTATACACCTACCCTATTACATGTATTCTATAGTCAGGATACAAGGCAATCTGATCGGTAATCGTTGAAATCATTGTTTGATTCATCTCGGAAAACCCTACAAAGCAACCTGTTTTGACAGGGTGAGCATGGCCTACAAGTGCAACCTCAGAGTACTAGGCTAATACCTCTATGCACAAATGCGCCGGGCACTGCAGGATAAGGAACAAGATTGTTATGGTAATACTAGAAACATATCAGTTAAAATAAGTCTTCAGTTATAGTCGTACATTGCGATATCACTTACCAACAGTTTGTTCTTTGTTGACGTAGCTCCTCTAATTTGAACATATACAGTTTTGCGCCTTCAAAAAATTAAAACGGTTCATCAGTCGACAAGGCTTTGCTGTCATCGTTCTTCAGTTTTACACAAATAACATACGCTTTGCTTCGAACAATTTGGCCGGTAATATCATTAGGATAGGTTTTGAAATCTTTGATTACTTCACCATCTGGTAAGACCTTCAAGCATAAATCACAGTCCCAGTTTCTCAAGCTGTCACGGCAGTTGACAGTAAGACATAGTTCAGCATGAAAACGTAAATCCTTTACCAGTTGGCTGTCTGGTGGAAATTTTTGCACTCCGGAAGCGGTGGGCAAATGCTGTTCATCTGCGATCCCAGCTTGAGAATTGAAAATCAGGTCTATAAATGTGTACGCTTCAGAAGGGCTGCCAGCTAATGTGGAAAGACCAGCAATAGAAGGAATTCTGAACGTGACAGCTATAAAGTAAGTAAAGATCAACAGTCTTCTGTAGCCCATTTTTGGGGATTGATTAAATGGTTTTAACAACAGTTGTAGTTTCAGGACAAGAACTCAGTTTGGACATGAGCTTTATATATACCGCTGAGCCACCCCAGATTCAATAACCAGCGCTATCAGTACATTTTACGAATTTTACGGATATACGTGAGAATGAGTGTTTCTCGCACTACCATTTATTTACAGATAGAAGGAATGCACACCACCGGGGTCGTAAGAAAAAAAAAGGAAAATATAAGGGGGAAAGCTGGAAAGAATGTAAGAATGTAATGTAATAATCGGAATCATGTCACCATCACTTTTTGTCGACCTAGGAGGTCTAGGATTCGGCCATGTAACTGAGACGTATTTCTACACCCCTTGGCTTTGCATGTTACCGACCGTATAGACACATTATATAATGGACCCAATGAATATCACCATTGACTTTGTTCTAAGGCTCCCTCCCAATTCTGTGGACCATTCCTTACATCGAGCAAGTGGCTGTCCATGTTGTCACCACGTCACCTTTTTAAAGATCTTATAAGTATCTGGATGTTGGCTTCTGAATGAGTGGACATTGGAAGTATACCGTGAAGATGTATTTCAATGATCGAACACAGAATCTCAATTACAACAATTGTGTGCACAAAGATATCATAATAAGTGGGTGTAAGAAAAATTATCATACCTGCTGCTGATATGGTTTGAATGCGTAAATAAACATTATCAATTTGGAGGTTTCGTTCCTCATGATTTTAGGTAATGACCTTTCGTACGGCATGGCTGAAAAAGTATTGCCCATTCACTAGACAAACGTTGAGAAGGAGAAAGCAATTTTGCGTATTCCTTCGACTTGGATGTTTCTGGTCCTGGCCCATTAACGTTTATTTGTACCAGCTATATGTCATATCACCTAAGATACAACCTTTAATAGAAATTTCTAGCTTGTGTTGATCAAGCACGTTCAGCGAAGCGCTACTGTACGGGTGGCTCAGTGGTCAACCAAAATCACCACAGAACATGCAGATGCGTTAGGAAACCCCGCTGCAAGTGCATTTCCTGAAAATCCTGGATTTCTGCTGACTACCTCCGTTTTCTTCTAACAGTTCAAGGACTATGCTAGCACGACATTACTCTGGACTTGTTAAATCAAGTATCATTCATAAACCTTTACGCCGCCTTTCCACCATTAGCAGTCAGCAAGCTGTCCCTTTCGAAGCAAATGACACCAAAGTTCAATTCGACAACAACTCGGTCAAGATTCAGTGGTCAAAAACAGACCCCCCAGAAAACGTTCCCCATACTTCTACATATAGTCACCTTTGGCTAAGAGATAATTGTCAATGCCCTGAATGCCTTCATCCGTCCAATCGTCAGAAACTACACTCTTCAGCCGACATTCCTTTCGATATTGCTCCCAAACAAACTATGCTTATGGATGAAGGTCTTGAGATCACTTGGAACAAGTCACTCAGACACCATGTAGATTCAAATATACACAAGAGTTTCTACCCAATGTCGTTTTTAACCAAGTACAGCAGCCCAACGCTTCGTCAACAGTTTAGATTCAATAATTTGAAATTTGTCACATGGGATCGGAAGTTGATGGACACTGAAAATAAATTTATCTCATACGATGAATACAACACAGAGCAAGGTTTATACACAGCTCTCAAGAAGCTTTTCGACTATGGAATAGTATTCTTGAAAGATGTACCAACCGATGATAGCAAGGTAACTGAGGTAGCTGAAAAGATTGGTAACGTCAGAGAATCGTTTTATGGAAGAGATTTCGATGTCAAGAGTGTTGCAAAATCCAAGAATATTGCCTACACATCGCTATACCTTGGCTTCCATATGGATCTATTGTAAGTCCCGCTTTATATTGTTGAAAAGTTGTAGGGTAGAAATCTCTTCAATATTCTTTGCAGTATTCTCGGAGATACTCTCTTCTTTTGATTTACTGACGTTTTGACAAGGTATTACGAAGCCCCCCCTGGTCTTCAGCTCTTGCACAGTTTGAAAAACTCGGTAGTCGGCGGATCAAGTATCTTTGTAGACTCATTCAAGGCGGTAGAAATCATGAAGAAAGAGCATTTTGACGACTATCAAGCTCTCAAGGAGATTCCAGTAACATTTCATTATGTGAACGATGGCCACCACATGTATTATCGTCGACCAACTATAGTTGACGACAAAGCTCAAGAAGGCGGTTCCTGGGGAATGCACGTCAATTATGCTCCACCTTTCCAAGGTCCATTGGATGTTGATGATCCACTGGAAGCAAAACGATTTTACAAGGCTTTTCAAACGTTTGCTGATATTGTCGAAGACAGAAATCTCCGGTTTGAGTTGACTTTGCAGCCTGGTGAATTAGGTAACTATTCTGGACGTTACCAAAGCCTTGCGTTTCCATACTCACAAACTACCTACGCAGTCATATTCGCAAATCGGCGAGTCCTACATGGACGCACGGCATTCGATCCCACTAGTGGCGATAGACATCTAAAGGGAACATACGTAGAGCTTGATTTATTCAAGGACAAGCTGCGTGTATTGTCTGAAAAGTACCACAATACCATTAGAAGATCAGGCTCGGTTCACCCTTGGTACAACATTTAAAAAGATGCATCCAGATACATCATATAAAACTATCCATCTCGGTCATCTCAACTTGGGAAATTAGATTGATAGAAATTGTACTCTATTTATAATAAATATAAGGACGTTATTAAGGCTTAACAAATTTGCACTGGGTAAATATCCTATCAGCATTTAATTCTAATTTTCTGTTGGTTGTTTCTCTGTAAATGTATTCGTTGGATATCGTCTTGAAGCCTTCTGCCTCAAATCGGCTCTGGACATCCTCCAGAGAAAAGAAATAGCTCATTGTACCTTTAGAGGATGGTTACGGCCATTCATATATACTTTTGCATCATATCTGACAAAACTTACCATCCTGGCGCACGTAAAAATTATCATCTAACTTCTTGTCCGACGTTGAGCTAAACTTGACTTGAGCTTCATCATATAGCCCATAATCTCTGAATAGCACGGATCCACCATGCTTAAGGACCTTTACAGCAACATACTCTGTCAGTATATGATATAGGTAGATCAAACTAAACTTGTGAGTAAACTGACCTTGAAAATCGATTGAATGGCAGTACTCATTTTCTCTGGTGGTATAGCTGAAAGGACAAAGATTGCAGATACCTGTGTCATTTTTGTCAGTATATGTAATGCACGTTCGCCCCAATCAATTGCTAAAGTTTAACTCACTAAATCTGCCGTCTCTGGCGGAATAGTATTGCACAAATCACCCGCTGTAAGATCACACACAAATGCTTTGCATCTAGATTCGTCGTATTGCTCGTTCGCCTAATACCAAGAGTAATAAGTATATGATGTTCAAGTTATATGACAGTCAAACTCTCTGCGTTAATGTCCTCTCGGTTTCAAAACTAGAGATCAGCGTACCTTCACCATATCAATCGCCCTGGACGAAAAATCGCAGGCGTATATAAAGAGGTTTGGGTTTTTAGCAAGGGTAGGGAAAACAAAATTTCCAACACCACATCCAACTTCTACGCATATCTATAAAAACAAAAACAAAATTAGTCAATAAGACGATACGCTACGACCTAAAAAGTAGTAATTTTCCCAAACCTTTTGTTCGTCCGAATGACCTTTGTGTGCCAGTTCTTCAAATTCTCGATCTAACCAATATCTGTCTAATGACACGATTCAGCGAATTGAAGAAATAAATTCTGAATTGAACAGTACTCCAAAGGCACTTGGTGAGTATGTAAACTACCTTTGAAAAACTTTGTGGTGTTGCGTTTGTAGAAAATATCCCAATTTCTTGATGCCTCCTTCTTGTACTTATTGATCCAAAACGGTGGCACAATCTTTTTGTCATTTTGAATAATTTCCTTTGCTCTCTGGGCATGTGATTCCAGCCGCTCGGGATCCATTTCTATGCGTGCTTTGTCCCGTCCGCTTGATTGTTCATTTGCTGCCATTTTTGTTGCAAGAGAAGGTGTCGAGCAACTTCACTGACATTTTTTGAAATTTCAAAATTTTGTCAAGTCACATTCAAATATTGAGTTCAGTTGCAGAACTGGAAATCACAGATCTAATCTCACAGCCATGGACTTTCTTCAAAGTGCTTTAAAGGACGAAATTGAAAAGAAGCGTAAGGCATTGCAAACAGCCAAGGCAAATGATGCTGCTGCAGCAAATAAAAAATACATTAGTCGTGCGGAATTGGAACGATTGAGAGAGAAGGAATATCTGGAAGAGCAAGAACGAGAGAGGAAAAAGAAAGAGGTTGGTTCGACTGGAATATCGCAGCATGTAGCAAATACCTTTACTTATATACATAATTACAGGAGCAATTGGCACTCAAGCAAAAAAGTAGAGCCGTACGTATGAGTTGCTGGATTTTATGGAATCAATCTTTACATTACTAACTCAACTTGAACCCCCACATATAGAGAGAGCTAGCTGACCAAGAACGAAAAGCTGCGTCTGCTTCAGATAGTGAAGGACAGGAAGAAGAGGTATATCACGTTTTGAACTGGTCTTTTGTTGATTTGTAACACTAACTGGTATAATAGGGCGAGGAGGCAGATACATTCAACATTTCGCAGGAGGAAGTTCAACGACGATTACGTGCAAAAGGACAACCTATTCGACTCTTTGCTGAAACTGATAAACAAAGAAAGGCTCGTCTACGAACTTTGGAACTCATGGAAGAACGATCTGAAGGTCAACGAAATGACTTTATGCGCACATTGGAACAAATGGACGAAGGAATGAACCTGGAAGCTTTGAAACGCAAAGCTGAAGGTGAAAATCAAACAGAGAAACCTGCCAAAAAGTCTCGAGATGATGCAGCTATTGTACCAGTTAATATGGATATGCTGCGAACAGAACCAGAAAAGTTATACCCTCTTATCTATTCTTACCTAAAGGTATATTTCTTTTTTCTGGCCAAATTAGACACCACTTTTCGGCTATAGCAAGAGACTGATCTGTTACTTTAGAGAATGCTTAGGGAATGGGAAGAGGCAATGGATGGACGCCCTGAAGAAGTGAAACGAAGCGGACAGGGTAAGCGAGCAGCAGCCATGCAAAAGCAGACTGCGGACTATTTGAGGCCATTATTCAAGCAACTCAAATCTAGAGTAAGGAGAAGCTTTTCATTCACATCGACATCTGAGGAAATTGTAAACTAAAAATGCGTTTTTAGGCCATGGAACCCGATATCCTTGCAAGGGTCACTGAAATTACACATAACATGCAAAACAGACGCTATAGGGATGCACAGGACTCGTACCTTCAGCTCTCTATTGGCAACTCGCCATGGCCCATCGGTGTCACCATGGTTGGGTAAGTTGGAACACTAATAACAAGCATAATGCTTACCAGATGATAATGAATGTTTATTCTCTTTCTCTGTAGTATTCACGAACGTTCGGCTCGAGAAAAGATTTTCGCAGCTCAGGTAGCACATGTACTTAATGACGAAACGACGCGCAAATGGATTCAATCTCTCAAGCGGCTGATGACTTTCGCTCAAAGCAAATATCCTCCCGACAGCATGTCCCAAATGGCATAGTCTGCATGGCGCAGTCGATATAGTGTAGCAACATGACTTGGCTACATCTATCAATTCCAATCTTTTTATACAAGGCAAATATTTCAATTTGGTTCATAAGCATGCATAATTAATGGGTTGGTTGTATTATATCAAGGATGAGTCTTCCCAAATTGTTGTTTTGGAAAGAACAACGTTATACATTCAAACGTTACATAAAAACGAGTTGACGAGAGACTTCTGAAATCCCGGAACGTTGCCTTGCCATTGTCACTGGGCATTAACTGACCATTAGCTATCCTACTTTTGATCATACTTCTTTTTGAATATCCATGAATTTCCCATGATTCCTTGGCCTTGTGCTGCTGCCAGACGATAGTATTTTGCTGCTTGATACACATCTCGCTTTACCCCTTGTCCGTGATAATAACAATGCGCCAAGTCATTCTGCGCATCTGGATCTCCCTGTGAAGAGTGCAAGATATTAGCAACATGAAAAGATATTTGGTAGCAGTACTATCCCCTCAAAAAAACGAACCAATTCAGCGGCAATTTTGAAATAGTAACACGCTGTCTTCTTGTCCTTTTGTACTCCCCATCCATGGCGGAATGAGACTCCAAGCTCATAGATAGCCATCACTAGCTCGCCTTTGGCAGCAGACATACTAACAGTAGATAAATTGTTTAGGTCGTCCACTGCGTGCTCTGCAGCTCTTTGAAGGTATTGAAAAGCTAATTGCGTATTGGCACGACATCCCTTTATCAACGTAAATTAGGCCTTAACACCCAGCATTATTGCATTAAAACAAATTGTGTGCTTACCCATCCATGTCGTAAGGATATACCATAGAGAAACATACCCATTGGAGAATCCTTGTCTGCGGCTGCCCGAAAATGCTGCGTGGCTTTTTCCAGTTGCCCTCCTTCATGGTATCTGATTCCTTTTTGCACATGTGCCTCGGCTTCAGTAACCTGTATAACTTGTTTCGTATTCTGTGCGCCAGGTCGTTTTTGATCTAGTCGATGTGTCGGGGTAGACTTTGAAGAAGGGGGGATAGAAGTGGCAATCATATGTGCATTTGGTATGTCTTGCGTACTCCTTTCTCTTGGTACCAATGGGACAGAATGCTTTTCTGCCAAATGTTTTTCTATCGAACTTCGCCCATATTTCGGTGCTGAGCTGGAAGTTTGACTAGATATCGAACGTACTAAATTTGTTGGTGAAATAGAGAGATTATTTGGCGCGTTGGCTCTGGTAGGGGAAGGACTCGAGTCTATTTCTAGAGAGGTAGGAATGGATGCTGAGGATGGTGATGGTAGTGATGGTGCAGGCGAAAGCATCGCTCTGCTATCCAGCCAATTTGGGGAGAGCATGCTGGTTTCCATGGAAAACTCGTATAATGGTGTAGTTGGTGAGCTCTTCTGAGCGGGAGATAGATCGTGCCTTTGAAAGCTACGAGGTGTTGTGTCTTTACTTTGCATGAAGCATCAAAAATTATGGATCTCTGCGTGATATAAAACACACCGAACATAGTTAACTCACCTATTTTGAAACCTACATCGATGTGGTGGTTTGATGTCTTGTCCACAGAGGGTCGCTTTTGAGGTATAGGCGAGACATCTAATTTATTTAGTACAGTACTAACATAAGCCGTATGACCATGAACTCTTGTTGCTCTCACAGGAATGTCGAATTGCGTATCATCCAAATCCATAGTACACAGTTTTTCTACCTTATTTTGCAAGTACTGTTGAGGTGGGCAAGTTGACCAAAACAAGCGTGATTAATTTTGTAGGCCACAAAAAATAGAGAAATTGCAATTTTTTATTACAGCATATTCTGATTTACAAGGAGTAAGGTTAGGTGGAGATTGCACCCCCTGAGGAATAGGGATAACGTGCGATGAGGCTACCCCTGCGCTGCACTACGTTCCTATTGTTTATTCATCTTCATCGGACAATACCTGTCTTCGCTTGACCTTCCTTGAAGATATTCGGTCCTCTTCGTCAGGCGTGATATCACCTTCATCCACATCACTCTCCTCTTCCTCTTCCTCTTCTTCCTCTTCCTCTTCATCCTCGTCTTCATCATCACGTCGCTTTTGACGATATCTGTCCATTCCAGATTTCTTGAGTTTGTCAAGTCGTGCTTCTCGTTGTCTTTCTTTCTCTTCCTCCTCCTCTTCTACAATTTCGTCATCAACAACAAAGTCTTCATCGTATTCATCACGACCGCCATATCTTGACGTCTCCTCAGTTTCATAATCATAGCGAAGTGGCCGATCATATGCATACCGATCTTCAGCACGACGCCTCGAGCTCTCCAATTTACGCTGTGCTCGTAGTCGTTCTTGCTCGCGCTATTAAACTCATTCAGCTATATACTCGAGATTAGTGTCCAACATCAAAAATGAGCCTTACCATCTCTGCTTCTTGCTTAACACGTTCTGGATCTTGCTCGGTCATAACCATCTTTGTTCGGGTCTTTCGGACATGCTTATCGGCAATCTGTGCTGTCAGGTTTCGATGTGTGTCGCTCTTCAAGTCACTGGGCCGGAATGACATATTATTGGTGAACTTCAGATGACTCTCCAAAATACCACTCGACGTTTGATGCGCTAATAAGTAGTGATGCTCTTCGCTTGACATTGCCTTCACATTGACATCGAAATACTCGGATCCAAGTACTAACGACATGCTTCCATCCTCCCATTCTACTAATCTTGCATTGGACTCGGTTGTCTAATAATATGCCAACATGTTTAAATAAAGATGCGTAAGCATGCTTCAGTAAACAATGCAAATTGGCACTATCAACCAGTAAAGCGATTATCTTACCAAATTACCTCGTTCATCCACAATTTTTCGCCATCGGATTGTGCTCTCTACTTGCCGCCGTGTCAATTCCTGCGCTGTCATATCCCCAACTGTGTGTGAATCGGAAGCGTCATAGGTTTCAGGGCTGAACGCCGCTGGTTCAATATTCAAAAACTTTGGTAGCTTTGCCAAATGGAACTATGATTGACCATCAACATGTTAATATCTGTTTTATGGTGGCCAAGTGACAAAATCGAGGCATACCTTGCCGTCTTTGCTGACAGGAAGAGGCAATTCTGGCATTGTCAATTCTACTTCTATACGTTGTCTCTTGATATATCTATCATCATCATCTTGATTTTCAAGGTCGTCTTGACTATATCCTTGTTGTCTTTCGTCTTCGTCTTCACGATCTGATTCCGAGTGCTTTGGACGCGACAGCAATCGTCTAATCAAAGCAAAACGAAGTCAGAGGTGTTCGCTAAGCAAGAACTCGCAATGACTGCTACTTTTTCATCGCCTTACCGCTTAACCACAGGCTCATCTTCATTATCTGACTCTTCATTCTCTTCTTCACTTCCAAATAAATCATCTAGACCGGCGTCATGTGAGGCAGAAGTTTGTTCGTTATCCTCAGTTTGCATCCTCTCTTCTGAATGAGAATGGGATCGTTGTGGAGATGGGGTATCGTTAAGTTCTGACTGCTGATCATTGTCTGAACCGAATAGGTCGTCCATTGATATAACTGTGAGTGGTGAAGAGTTGCTTGAGGTTGAAAATCGAGCGGGGCTTCACGAAGAGTATAAACGTCACAACTAAGCCACTCTATCTTGGAGGGTCTCAAGCCTGGGAAAGGTGCCTGTGAGGTACAGGATTTGATAGCAAGCTATGACAACTCAAATTCTATCATGTCTAAAGCTCTATCGCAGAATAAACTATTGTTCTCCAATATCATTCATTACGCTTCAGCAATATTCTTTAAACGAAAATGCAGAATTTCGTAAGTTGTTAACAAGGGGCTGCAGCGTCCATTCTGCCACCAATCTGGCTTTTTTTTTCATAGACCTGTAGTATCGTGCAATTCAAATTTTAATTAAGATATCCATTCTCTTTATCAGAAATCAGATGCAGTTTCGTGTTCTTCGCTATTTGTTTACAGTTAAATTTAGTGAAAATTATTCGAGAACTGGAAGTACTGGCAGGTACTTGGTGTACTGAATATATTATATGCTGACGGAGGAAAGAAAAGAGCAATAGAAATATACATCAGTTAATCTGAAGAACAAGCCGATGAATAGCACGTAATTTGATCATGCCGCAGGCCGATGGTAACCGTCATGATGCTGCTGTGCCATCCACAATGAGGCAGATCATCTCCTTATGAAAACTGTCATGATGATTAAAGCAAACATGACCTGCAGATACATTACAGATCGAAACGTACAAGACTAATGCCACATTCCAATTGAATGGCATTTTTCATCAAGAAAGTCTTTGTCGGAAAAGTCCACTACGATAAAATATCAGTAGCAGTTCCTTTTTTCCCTTTATTTTTATTTTCTTTTTATTTTCTTTTTATTTTCTTTTTATTTTCTTTTGAATATAAGGAAGTCCACAAAGGGACCTTGCAAAAATTGCCGACGCACCTAAAAGGTACCCCGGACGTGGTATTGGTTATAGTTTTCAACCAGCAAAACACACGACTCGGTAAGAACCTCACTGTCAATGTGATGCCCGTGCACAAAGATAAAGGGCAAATTTTGCCAAGGGCAGTAGAGCTTATATACTTGTGAAATGTGACTGCTTTCAAGATTTTTGAAAAATTTACAGCGCAGTAGCCAATGATATTTCGCCAGGCCATTTTGTAAACGTAGCTGTGCAATCCGAAGCACCGATTCAGTGCTGCTACGCGATGCCTCCCACACGGCTTGCTCTGCCCCGAATACCGAAACTATATACAATATCGCTTTATATCTTTTCAAGCGCTCACGGTGTTCACCGTAGCCATAAGATATATACTGACAACCGAACGAGTAGCGTTAGGAAACTGATTGAGCTAGTTACCATGCCTACACGACGGTCCATCCCGTGGTAATAGGCAAGATATTTCACCAAGCCATTCGACGGTAGAACAAATTGTGCCATCCGTAGCACCTGTTCCGCACTGCTGCGCGACACCCCACGGCTTGCTGTGCTCCGTACGCCGAAATTATATAAAAAAATCGGTTTATATCTTTTTTTAAGTACCCACGGTATTCACCGTAGTCACAAGATATATACTAAAAACCGAAGGAGTAGCGTTAGGAAACTGATTGAGCTAGCCACTATGCAGTCGCCTGCCCCATCCTATCGCAATATGGCGTAATATATTAACCGTAGCATATTTTCTGATCTGCACACCGACCACACAACACCGTATACAACTACCAGTTGAATAATATGTCTGAAGGAAAAACTGATCATCCCCGAGGGATAGGTATAGAAATTGTATCGAAATTGTATCTTGCCCATCATTCATTCAATAACCCCAAGTCTTACAGGGGAGATTTGACCCCTCGAAATGCACGGTTTTCTCGGCAAAATTTTGAACTGCGAGACCCCCAAGAACGAAGTTTGCTGACAAATATCAAGCTATAAAATAACCTTTCGATTTTAGCCCGTTTCGACCACACAAATGGCTTCCAATTACGAACTTCTCTACTTTGAAACTCATGGTTTGGGTTTGACAGCAAGAATTCTACTCTCTTTAAGTGGTTTTGAATGGCAAGATAGATACCCAAAGGTAGTACTGCCACGGGTTGAAGCTATTGTTGTTCAAAAAGAATCTAATATCACCGCTTTAGAACTGGAAAGAGGAGGAAAAGCAGGCAAGCCCACTTGGAAAGATACCAGTTTTGACAGAAACTCGTTCTGATGGTACTAAGGTATAATCAGCATCATGTAAGGTCGTTTGGTGTGGTAAAGTCTTTACTAACTTCACCGTCAAGTTTGTTCTCGCTGAAAGCAACGCCATCAACCGTTATTTGGCACGTAAGGCTGTGCTTTTCGGTGCAAACGATGATGAAGCTGCTCTCATCGATCAGTTTTATGAAAGCTGGAGGGAAATCACTGCAAAGCATCCTGGTAGAGGGCAACAGGAGAGTGATGAAGAGAAATCTGCTGAACGATTTGCAAAATATGTTGAAACTGTTGTCAAGCCCATCCTCACCAAGCATGAGGAAGCCATAAGCAAGAATGGTACTGGCTACTATGTTGGTAACAAGGTAAGTATTTAAACATTGTTGAAAGCCCTATTACCTTCATTGACACTATAATGGCTTTATAGGTTTCTCTCGTTGATATTTACGCCTTTAATATAATGTCCCGTGCCAACGACGGCAAAACTATCCCTAAACAAGATTTCCCAAACCTTTGGAAGTTGTATGAGAAGGTGAGCTCCCTTGACGCTGTCAAAGCCCAGGCAGAGCGTTTCCCTTTCCAGACATAAACACGAACCAATTAGTGCTTTCTATTCCAAACACAATTCTATTATAATATATTTAATTTAATGGCTTTTCCGATACTTTTAGTCATATATCAATATTGTGTGTGGTGGAGCGAGATGGCACGAAATGTTCAAGGTCGCATCCGACAAAATGAGCAAATTGAATTACGCTAGATTGTGAATGTCGGAATGAAATACCGCAAATCTTTGCATGGCTATGGCATAAAAAGTTTGACTGCTACTGACCAGGTGCTTCTCAATTCATACCGTTTGTAGCCCAGTAGGCCCAGCTATAATCTCAGAAAAAAAGCAATAGCTATATTTTACAACATAGAGATACCACGAATTAAGCTCACCTTGTTGGCTTAGTGCAAAAATGACTTTGCCTCGTGTCACATTGTCCCAATAAGCATGGACTACCACAAACAATAGAAGAGGTTGCTTGGAAACAAGCATGTTTTGCCTAAATTCAGTAAGTTACCCAAAAAAAAAGTGCGCAGCAGTGTTGCCAGGTAATTTCTCACATCTGTTTCAGGTAAAATGCAATTATAAAAGACAACCTCGATTACACTCTCTTTACAAACTACAAACCCTCAGCAAATCAAGGAACATGGCACCACACTATGAATTTTATTATTTTAAATTTCATGGACTTGGTATTATCCCAAGGCTACTTCTCTCATTAGGTGGGTTTGACTGGAAAGACAAATATGTAGAGGTATGTTTATGTGCTATCCAACAATAAACGGATCAAAGAACCAGATAACCAAGTTGACATGATCCTGTTAGAACTGGAAAGAAGAAAAGCCAAAGACTCCTTTCACCCATGTACCCGTTTTGACTGAATACAATGACGATGGTACAAAGGTTGGTTAACAACAGTTTTTATTCTTTGCTTACACTATCTGATCTGACACCACATCAGTTTGTACTCGCAGAGTCTTACGCCATCTATCGATACTTGGCCCGTAAAATGAACATAGTCGGTGAAACGGATCATCAAATCGCTTTGGTGGAACAATTCTGCACTAGTTGGGAAGAGCTGCATAATAAGTACTGGCCACTCGTAGGCGACTGGAAGAACATTCTTACCCCAGAACAGTACGAAAAACGCCTCAAAGACTTCTTGGAAACTGAATTGAGACCAATCATGACAAAGCACGAAGAAGCTCTAGCAAAAAATGGCACAGGGTTTTATATCGGTGACAAGGTAACATATCCATCATCTTTTTGTGTGATAGCGTTCACTTGTTAACACGCTTTACAGATGACACTTGCGGATATCCATGCAACTATTAGCTTACCCTTGTTAAACGTTGACGGAAACTTGATTTCAAAGGAAACACATCCAAACCTCTTTGCTTTACATGAGAAACTTAGTGCAAACGAGATCTTCCAGTCAGAAGCCAACCGTTTTCCTCCCCAAGCCCCTCCCCAATGACATGAATTGCGATTCGTTTCTTATGGCCATCTCACGCACCATCAGTATCCTCATTTGCTACCAAACATTCTGTCAATACCGTAAAGCTAACATTATCTTTTTTTCTCCTTTATCACATCATTTTTTCCAACTATTTTTCCAATAAGTACGCACAAATTAAATGAATAGTAAAGAGTGAATTACCGCTATGATTCTCCACAACCTCATTAACCTGTCGTACATGGCATCAATACCTATCTGTGCTCCATGCTATTCTTTTCTAGTTTTGGAGCACGCTTGTAATCTGTTGAATCAACTAATCTGTACCTCTATCAACACTATCCTCCATAGAAAATATGTACTGCAGATAGATATACATGCCGGATCGATACGAACTCTTTGATCGAATCAGGTCTTGCTGGAAGTAGTGACGAACGAGGTCTCTCTAATATCAAGCTTTTTGATTTCTACATCGTCGTAAACTCATGCCTCAATACCTTCACTCACCAACAAAGACCACTGAGTCATATTCTATCAGCTATCTGTAAACATGTCTGGTATATAACGTGAACTTATGCCACACAACTTTGCATGGCACCAGTGTACGATTTTGTTGGACAATCCTTCGACATGGACGTCGGCATAGTAACAATATGTGAATACGTGAGCACTACTATGCTTTCATTGTTGTACCTAGAGCAATCCAGGAAGCCCGATTTTCTGATGTGCGACGAAGAGCAGATATGCATGTTCCTGGCGAACAACAAACTCGAGTACACGGGGTGGATCAAAATACCCGATGCACAACACATTCATTACACGCAGATTCAAAAATCATCCAGAGAAACAGTCCCTCATTTCAAAGTGCTCTCGTTCGATATTGAGGTCTACACCGACCACCTAGGCATGCCGAAGTCATACAGGCACGACGACGTTATTTTCATGATAGGCGTTTATTTCTGGAAGTTCGCCAATTTGTATCCTACCGTTTGCATGTGTTCATGTAGTATAGGATGGGTGTTCGCCAAACTAGAGTCGGAATACTATTCAGGTATGAAATTAAAAACATTTCCCCTGACGATTTGCCTCCTATTAGGCTTACTAATGCACACAACAGTCAAAAACTGCAACAGGACATATAATGAAAGATTGGAAGACATTTTGTCATCAATGGCAATGAGTTTGTAGGCTTCACGCTAAGGCGCTGTGAAAGAGTAAAAAGAAAAGCAGGAACAGTCGCAGTCGCCATTCTTCCACTCCCATATTGACCATGCCACTCTGCCATGAGATTTCCGCATGACAAGGACTGTAATGGATATTCTTGTAAAAAAAAAAGGGGGTGGGTACAGAATTAAAAGTCGCTTTGATCACAACTTAAAATAATAAAGTAAAGATCTCCAAAAGTACGAGCCAGAGGTCGTACATCCCGAAATTTTATCATCGCTTCTTTGTCCAACTCCTTCGTCGAATTACGATAATTCAAAATTTAATAAAATATATTCTATTCTCAGCACTTTGTGCAGTTTTTCTTCTCTGTTAAGCTGAAATTCAGGATCTAGGAATTCAACTCAGAAACAACGTATAAACATTGCCTTCCCTAACAAATGACAACGTTGATAGAGATTATTCTAAAGCCAACCATCAACAAACTGGTGAGCTGCTTGAACTGCTCTGCATAACTTTCAATATACAATTTAATAAGGTGGGACACCAGTACAGCAATCATTCATGTCTTCTAAAACAGTTCTTAGGCCATTTCAAATTTGATATGTACCCTTGACTACGATATATGATCACGGTCGGTGCGATACTTTTTGTCCCAGGGTATACATAGTAAAGCCACTTTAGACGACAATTAATATTCAAGCGCTTTGATAACTATATTCCAAGTTGTATGTATTTTAAGGAATAGTGTCAAACGCTGTAATCCTCCAGTAGCGAAGAATATGCCATATATAAATAAGTACCTTCCTACCCGGTAACGCAGTAGCACCAGTAGCACTGACTATTCAAGCCACATATCAGATCTATAAATTTTTATTAAGATAGGTGGATTTACTTGTATACACATGTTCAATTGTGGAGGGGAAGTTTAAGGTCAAATTCCTACATAAATTGAAAATTTTGAAATTTCATGTCCAAAGTTCTTAAAACTACCTAAAACCAATTTTTTTAATTCAATATGTACAAAAATATGCAGATCACCTACCATTTCTTCTTTATGCTCAAAATGTCTTATTTTTTTTTACTCTCGTCATATCTCAGAAAAAGATATATAATAAGTTTATATTATGTATGCGTTATCTACAAAAGAAAAAGATCATTTATGGCTCCGTATCTAAAAGCTGGAGATATAGCTCAGCGGTAGAGCAGCCGACTGCAGATCGGCAGGTCACCGGTTCAATCCCGGTTGTCTCCTCAATTTTTTTTTGATTTGTTTTTTACCGATTGGCCAAACTTTCAGCCAATCACTTGTCGTTCTCTATTTTATATGTTAATGGTACTGTCCGGCAATCGAGTGAACTTCTCGTGAGGTACCAAAAACGAATGATTGAATGAATGATTTTTATTCATGTCTTCTGTTGTTCTTTTATACTTTCTTAAAGTGACTGATTATACAAAATTATTCTGAACGTGACTATTCTAAAGAGGTGTCCAGATGACTCCGAACAAGTCGAAGTCACATTGGACGACCGTCGTAAAAGTTAGGCCGACACTTGTCATTAAAATGAAACTACATGCAATGTGAGCACAGCGCTAACGCCGGTTCAATATGACTTACATGCATTGGGACTCAAGTACGTCTGGTTGATTCTAGGTGAGCCTAAGGAAATCACGACTCGGCAGCCCAACATTCTAAATTTATATAGTGCTTAGCACGTCATGACAAGTCTGCTGGATTTGGATGGCTGTGGCAAAATGTTCACTGCCCATTTATTAATTGCAGAGATGAAAGCCATAGATAGGTCAACTCAATCATAAATATGTAAACTATCCTCTATTTTCTCCTTTGATGGAGTAATTTACCATCCTGTGCTGGTGCCATATATCTTCTTATCGAAGCTAGGAGCTTGAGTTTGGGTCCATTGATCTCCTGAGAAAGTATAGGAGTTCAAAACCTTCAATTGAACGTCACTAAAGACATTGTTTGTATCCAACAAGCCGTGGACAGCAATGGCCAGGCGGTTCTCTCCGTTAGTGTTGAGGATACCAGGTGGGACAGGGAAATCGTTCTGAGGTCCTAACTCTGGAATGACCTTTCCATAGTTCCATCCGTTAATATAGAATTCGGCTCTATACGACTGGTCCTTGGGCATATCAAATGCAAGAACAACTGGGTTATCGGACTTGGCAGGGAAGTCGAGCTTGAAGTCAGTGAAGAACCAAGCAATACCGGCATCACCAAAGCTAGCAACAAGGTGATAGATATTTAGAAGGAGAGAATAGAAAATGATGATGGAGCTGGAACACTTACTTGTGAGGAAGCTTGACGTTGCTCTGGAACTTGCTAGTGGAAAGAGAGAAACCGGGCAAATGCCATCCATGACGTTCACCATATTTACCACCAACGTTAAAGGTACCACGGTCTGTATCAACAATGTCTTCACCACCAAGATTACCCTGAATCTTCCAAGAGATAGTAGCTGTCTCGCTTCCTTTGCTGTTAATAACGTGTGCTTCCCTCAATCCACGATAGTTTTTGTAGTACTCGCTAGCGCCGCCGCCTTCTTCGTCGGATCCCATACCATCAACGAGGACGGATATAACGTTCTTGCCTTTACTTAATTGCTTGCTTGTGATGCCGAAAAGCTGAGGTTTTCCGCCAGCAGAAGAGTTAGAGCTTCCAAGATAGTTACCATTGAGCCATGTAGAGAAGACAGAGTTGTCACCACCTATAATATTGAAGGAGTTAGCATTGCCGTTGCAACTAGAGTCTTTACCGACTACTGTCTTGAACATTTATGGATACCTTGTGCAGTGATGTTCAGTGAAGTTTCTTCGCCAGTTGCCTCGAAAGAGCCACGGTACCAAATATGTCCAATGTGGTAACCATAATCAGATGCATACAAAACATGTTGCCCGGCTGGCTGTGGAAGAGGATTGTTGGTAGTTTGCTTATTAGCGACCTTCCATTGACTGTCATCGAAATTGGCTAGAGTTTCGGGAGATTCACGGGCAAAGGTCCACTTTTGCAATTTGGGTACTTGAGCCTTCTTGGGACCGGAGACCTTGACCGAACGTGATCCACGAGAAGTAGAGGAGACATGCAAATTCTCGCCGTTCCATTCGACAGACTTGAATTTGGAAGAAGCAAATATCTCGACAGTTTCTGCCTCAGCGGTATCTGCGCGAAGTGACAAAACCGTGGCAGAGTTTCCAGAGACGCCGCGCAGCAAGTACTAGATAAAATCAGCGTTAAATAATACTTTCCATTGTGGATGCTATCAGTCTCACTAACTACTTACACTACCAAAAACGAAAGCAGGACCATTTTCAGTATCCACCTTCCAGGATTTATAAGCATTATCCAAGTCAGCCATCAAAACAACGAGAGGATGAGCCCCAGAGATCTGGACTTGCTGCAAGCCTATCCACACCAAAAGAGAAATAATGTCAGTGACTTCTCAGCGCATATCAAGCCGTTCCCTTAATATTAACTTACCGTTGTACTTGAAATTCAATCTGATGGAGTCGCTAGAGACAGTGGACTTGACAGATCCGCTGCCGATTTTGATGGTCGGTTTTTGGGTACCATTCAAGCTCAAAGCAATTTCAGCTGATTCACCACTCAATCCGTGCAGCAAAAGATAGTCAGTTCCATCAATAGTTCCCCAAGTAAGGATTTCTGATGTGGAATAGACGATATGTTGGTTGAGGAAATTGAGGTTGGCAGGGAGAAGCTTGGAATCACGTCCGTGGATGGCGATGTTATCCTCTACAGGCACGGAAGTGCCATCAGCTAATAACAGAAATATTAGTAAGTTCTCCAAGGAGTCAACAAAATATTCGAAAGGCTTACCAAGCTTCAACTTGAAGTCGAAATTATCAAAGCCGCTAATGTTACTATTGCGAAGGATATAGAATGAAGACTCAGTCTCCTCGTTATACAATCTGTCACACTTGACTCCAGAGTCAGAAGTAGAGCAGGTTGTAAGGTTAGTTCCTGCCATTTCGGTAGCAACGTCTAAGAAATAGTTGAGAAGCTTTTTTTCATAAATCTTGGATCCAATTTGACGGGATTCATCAATGGGAGCGCCATAGTCATAGCTGGTGTAATCGTCTGGGAATCGCAAGTTACCCCAGTTGGTCTATAGGAGAAATCCATAAGTAACCCAATAAGATAAAGTAACAATATAGCTAGGTAGCAGAGGTAATTGACGTATTAAACACTTACTCCTCCATAAGCTAAACAAGAGAACAATGCTAAGTGATATTGTGCGATTCATCATGACAGGATCATATGTGAAGCACTTACTCATATAGTCGCCAGTCATAAAGACGGTCATGGAAAGCATCCAACGATCGTACACTCTCAAATAAAGGTTGTTTGCAGCTTCTCTACAGTTGTTTTCACCATACCCACCCGTATGAATGGAATATAATGTCAGTCAAACAATCCAGGAATAGATATGAAATGTTTTCTTTCATTATACTTATCATGTGTCGTAAGCACCAGCTCCCAGTTCAGGAATCCAGAGAGGAACATCTTGCTTGTACTTGACAATCTCTTTAAACGGTGTGCTGTAAGGCTGCGTCCAAATAATTGGGTCGGCAGGACAAGGACCCCATCCAATGGGATAGAACTAGTAAAAGGTAAAAAGATTTCCGGGTTAGATTTATCATCAATAATCCTTGATATATTATTATTTCTACTTGCATCGTATCCGATCCTATAGATGATGTCAATAAGTTTATGCAAGTGTAAATTTTTTCATTTAAATCATATAACGCATACTTACATATCAGTAGCTCCCTTGCCAGAAATCCAAGGACTGGCATAATCACTTGCAGCATTGTGGAAGTTGGGTACATAGATACCATTATCAGTGTAGGCCTTCTCTAGCAAAGCCATATAGTTACGAGCAGATGTAGTGGTATCACCAAATTCGTTTTCGATTTGGACAGCAATAACAGGACCGCTAGGGTATTGCCACTTGGCCAGGATTTTTGCTACACCTTCGATGTAAGGTGTCCAGGCGGCGGTGAAATCAGCGGCATCTGTTCTGGCAGCACCCTTCAGAGTTCTTGTCCATTCAGCCAAACCACCGCTAGTAGTTTCGGCGTTGCTATATTTCATATGGTTAAAAATTTGTGTACCCTTTGTAACTGCAGATTTCGTGTCCAATATCCGTGTGAATGACTTACATGTAGGGACCGGGCCGTGCCGAGATATAAATGCCAGTCTCGTTGGCCAGTCTCAGCAACTCATCAATATCTCTGATACCAGTGAAGTCAACTGTTGGTGGTTGGTGTAAGTATAGCGTTCATGTCTTGCAAGTTTACCAGCAATTTGCACACCTGTCTGATTATTCCAGCTGTGGTATCCCCAGTGGAAGTACATCTGAGCAACATTGTAGCCGTTGGCCTTCACTATAAGAAATTGTCAGTCTACTTGTTGCACCACACCTTCCCAAGATGTTTGCTGAAAGATGTTGTGATACTCACTCTTTTCAAAGACATCCTTCCACAGAGCAGGAGTAGGCAGTCTCCAAGGAGCCAATTCTCCTGCTCTCCAGAAGACACGCTCTCCATCAATCTTGAGAGAATAAGCATCCCAGGTGATGGGACTAGACTCTGCAAAAATATACAAGTCAGAAACACGTTTGCAACACCCCACGTTCATACAGGTTGTTTATAGGATTATTACCTCTTTTGACCATTTTAATAGGTGACGAAGTGACTGATGACCATAAGGCCATCACGGTCAAAGCTATAGCACTTTTGATGAGCATTTAAGCTGTCTGGAACTCTACTGTTACTTTAGTGATTTAACATTCAGTCACTTTATATAAGTCTACAACTTGCAGAAATAATTAAGTAGAGTTAACGAGTTAGTCCGATCCGGTATTATGTAACATGATTGTATGCCGAGGTAAGGTAAAAGGGAAGAAAATCTCAGATGTGGAAATTGGAGATACTCAAATTTTATTTCTTCCGATGACTGACAAATACTCCGCTTAACGTGAAAGACGCCTTGTGTCACCGCACCTGCCATAAGCAAATTGTTAAAGATCTTTGTGGAGTGTGGGGTCATTCGGCAATGCAACAACGCATTAATTAAGCTGTAATTTTCTAACATTTGGCAGCCTTTGAAAGGATCTAAAGCCTAAGACGCTATCTGTCATGTCTGAAAATAGTGATATACAGTTCTTTTGCGCAGAGAAGAGTTTTTCTACAACAAAATTTTAGCTTTCTATCATTATCGAGATACGTAGATCCATTCTGGAAATATATGAGCTTGACTTCCGCTTACACATGCATCACGCCATTCTTACCAAAGCAATCTTCCATTAATTAATAAAATACACAAGTAGCCACCGCGGGACGCAATATTTTCGCCACACTCTCATTTCTGGCTAGCATCGTGACTTACGGTCAATGAATTGTTAAGCATATTTAATGCACCTCAGAGTTAACAGCAGTTAAGTAGCAAGCTGCATCTTCGTTATGTTTGGACTTCCAAAAGCGATCGCTATCACTCAGATTTTGGCCTGTTTGTTGAGCAAAGCCAGTGCCTTCTATCTCGGGCATGACATCTCCTCCTTGCCTATGCTAGAAGCCGCGGGTCAAAAGTACTATGTCAGCGGTACACAAAAGAAATTCGATGCCATTATTCAAGCTGCTGGTGCAAACTACATCAGGTCAAGAATCTGGGTCAATCCATCCAATGGAGATTACAACCTGGCTTATAATCTTGCCCTTGCCAAGCGAGCAAGTGCCTTGGGTCTTGGTTTTTATCTTGATTTTCATTATTCTGGTATGTGACCTAAGTTCTAAGAACAAACATTACAAGGAAGAAAAAATCATCTTAACCCCTCATTTGAACACTTCATACATAACAAAATAGATACTTGGGTAAGTCATATTTCAGATTATCAAACACAAGGTTACACTCCTAACAACCTTTTTCTACAGGCTGACCCATCTGCTCAAACTATCCCTTCTGGATGGCCGACTGACATTGACAACCTAAGTTGGGAAGTGTATAACTATACAAAGGACGTTATTACTAGCTTTGCTACCCAAGGAACCCCAGTTGGTATGGCTGCTATCGGAAATGAAATTACGAACGGCTTGCTTTGGTAAGTAGCTATCATCTATCCATATTATGTATACATTAGTATTCTTGCACGTACAAGTAGTCTCTGATCTCTATTCAAAAATATCTAGGCCTACCGGAAGTACCTCGAACTGGTCAAACATTGCCCGCATTCTGCACTCTGCAGCATGGGGAGTCAAAGATGCTGCAACTGCTACTTCTACTACATCACCATTGATCATCGTACATACTGACAATGGTTGGAACCAAGCTACCCAAACTTGGTTCTATAGTAACTTGATGGCCCAAGGAACCTTCTTGTCCACGGATTTTGATATCATGGGTTTCTCATTCTATCCTTTCTACGGAACCAGTGCCACCCTTGCAAACCTAAAGTCCTCTTTGGAATACATGATCTCCACCTATGGAAAAGATGTCATTATCGCTGAAACTGATTTCCCGAACAGCTGTAGTGGTGTCACCCTCAGCGAGTCCAGCATACCTGTCAGTGCAGCCGGCCAAACTGAGTGGGTCAGTGATATCATTTCTCTTCTTGAAGCTCTGCCTAACAGCCATGGCAAAGGTATGTCAGCCGCCTCAGTACTCTATGAAATAAATCTCAAAAATAATATGCTAACCTGTCTATTACTCAATAGGTGTATTCTATTGGGAACCAGGATGGGTTGGTAATGCTGGTCTTGGCTCTGCTTGCACTAGTGCATTGCTAGTTGATTCCAGTGGTAACACCCTCTCGTCCATCAACATGTATGCTTAAAATGTATGCTTAAATGTATGAAATATATGTGGTTAGCCACTGAGTATCAAATTAAAGGAATATCCCATATAACGCTTCCCAGGTGCTGCCATAATGGGTCGTACTCGCAAATTGTAGAGTGAACGCAGTGGATAATGTAATTCCCTGTATATCCTGCCCTGATTCCTGATGGATCGTACCTGACGTTATATCTTAGAGGAAACAGACAATGCAAAGTTCGGGCTATAGTTTTCCATTATTTATAAATTTCATGTTCCCCTCGTGGTAGCTCCGCCAGGAAACACTATCCTGTCGTTCCTCCAGGAAGGCGATGCCTTCGGACCGGTCGCAGATCCAAATATGATCCGCGGACCTTATTCATGCGTCCATAAGCAATGTGGCGATGTCATACTGTTGGCGGTAGACACGTCGAATGACATTCGATTAGTGAATTTAACACAGTGATGTATTCGAAATTACAAGTTAGATTGGTATGGGAACTGAAATTTTTATGTTATATACCAGTTTTTGGATCCACTTGGAAATTATCGAGTGTCATAGAGTGACCATGCAGATAGAGTTGGACAGAATCTTCTCGCGCTTGTCTGACAGCTTACATCATTACGGGTTTTTTAGCAACCTTGATAAAATACATATGTTTCTACATATAAACAAAAGAAATTCTCATTGTCATTTATGAGGAGGGAAGCTTCCGTGAATAAGAAAATAAATAATGTTACCGACAATACGACAATCGGTACAAACATTACCTACTCCTATATTACCACTTTAGCGCAGAAACTTGCATGAACAAAAAATAAAAAGTATTAGCGACGCTACATTTACATCTATTAAATTTCCCAGCACCCGATGTCACCACTTTAGTCCATACAAAACAAGAATGCAAGTAAAGCCCTTGCCTCCAAAGGAAACCTATGACAGAGCCGCGGCACCACAGAATGTTGATGAAGCGTCTGGAACTCGCATTCTAGAAACTATGATTTTGTGATAGTACTTCAAAGTACGAAGGAAACGAATTCAAATAGAAAATATAAAGCTGTAAAATAGGACAAAGCATCAACTCACTTTTAATTCTGACAGGGCTTCACTCTGCCATTAGTTGAATTTACGGGAAGCGATAACCTTCAATGTGAACCAAATGATTGTGTCGGCTTAACTTTTACGACGGTCGTCCAATGTGACTTCGACTTGTTCGGAGTCATCTTGGACACCTCTTAGGAATAGTCACGTTCAGAATAATTTTGTATAATCAATCACTTTAAGAAAGTATAAAAGAACAACAGAAGACATGAATAAAAAAGGAAAGGATTGTACCTCACGAGAAGTTCACTCGTTTGCAGGGACATTACCATTAACATATAAAATAGAAAGCGACAATTGGCTGGCTGAACATTTGGCCGAACCAAAAAAGAAGAAAAATTTAGGCAATCAAAATAGAGGAGACAACCGGGATTGAACCGGTGACCTGCCGATCTGCAGTCGGCTGCTCTACCGCTGAGCTATATCTCCAATTTTTGAGATGTCAGATTCTCTCATTTTCATCCTTTGTACATAATACGAGTAAAATGTATATGCTATCTACCTTGGTTCTGAGATATACAAAAGTAATAAAGAAGACATTATACAGGATTAAAAAAGTAAAGGTAAAGTGTATTGTAATATTTTGTACAAATTGAATTAAGAAAAGTCGGTTTTTGGGATTTTTTAGAATTTTGGACATGAATTTCAAAATTTACGATTTATTTAGGAATTTGGCCATTGGTGCCTCCCCCCAATGACACAACATGTGTCTAAAAGAAGCTCTATCCACTTTAATACAAATTTATAGGTTGACATGTGGCTTGAATAATTGGTGCTCATGCGGAGAGGGTAGTATTTACAGCCGGTAAATTTATTTGCCACCGCTTATGGCACGGTCAAAGGAATGTTTTTGAAGACGTGAATGCTTGCTATCCCATATATGAAATTACATATTAAATTTTATGCAAACAGTTCCATTGCAGATCAATCAGCCACAGCAGTTCACGCAATTCAACAGTTTATTTATACTTTGCTTGAATAACTTGTGCTATCATTAACATTTAGCGTTGGTGGTTATATAGGAGGTTTGTCACCTTGCACAGTTCACGATACACTCGTAAATTACTACATACCTTACCTTACAACGACTGCCGATCTGTCGTATCAATCTTGACCTTCTGGAATTCTGGCTATTGAATCTATAGATAGTGGGATTGTCTCGCGTGAATGAGCCTTGACACCAAGGGCCCTAGTTTATTCTTGTAGAAGCAGTCCCTTCCGTCGACTGGCATCTGTGTTGCATGTATGAGAGCCTTGAGATTCTGTGTATTAGGCCACCTTCCACCCTCGATCAATTTCTATATCTGTCACGATTCCAGATGTTGCTCAGCCCACACCATTGCCTTACTGTTGTCAAAAAGTGAATGATAGACAATTTTTTGTTTACCTCCTAATCATATCTGGTCAGACCTTGACCATTCGTGTAATGTTGACAATTCAGAGTCAAAGTCAAAGGAAGGGGATCATCTGGTCTCCTTCTAGTGCACCTAGGTTAAAAGAGAACGCTAGCGTTGTCATGGTAACAATGGCTTATTTTGTTCGGAGTATGATTACGCGTAACAGCACGCGGCGCGATTAAAACCGACAGACAGGAACGCAGCACGTCTCGCTTTATTTCATCGGTTTTTTTTTTTGATTTCACAATCTTTTGGCCCACACATCTCATTGCAAAATGTCCCAAATTGTAGAAGAAGAATATGCTGATGATAATGGACCTATGCCTTTGAGCCAACTTGAGGTAGGTCTCCAGAGCGCATACATTCGCCCCGTGCCTTTTGACGTCGGCTCACTTCCTAACTTGAATGTCTAGAAATTCGGCTTGTCGGCTACGGATGTCAAAAAGCTCACTGAAGCTGGATACCATACAGTTGAGTCTGTTGCATATACTCCAAAGAAGGCATTGCTTGCTATCAAGGGCATCTCAGAAACGAAAGCTGACAAATTCCTAACAGAAGGTAGAGCTGTGCGGGTTGTGTGTGTAACGAGAAGTTGTCGTTAAGTGGAATCTAATTGCCTTCTCATTCATTGAAGCTGCTAAACTTGTCAATATGGGATTTACTACTGCCATGGATATACATCATCGTCGACAGGAATTGATTTGTATCACGACTGGTTCCAAAGAACTCGACAAAATTCTTGGAGGTAAAGTTGGTGTGCTAATATCTGCCAAGTTCAATACCCTGCTATTAACACTCTTTCCCATGAAACAGGAGGTATTGAGACAGGCTCCATTACAGAAATATTTGGTGAATTTCGAACGGGAAAGAGTCAGATTTGTCACACTCTTGCTGTCACTTGTCAGGTTGGGAACGAATGTCTTTTGCGCACGATTGATTTAACGAATAACTAATTGTTGAGGCCGATTACTACAGCTTCCAGTTGATATGGGAGGAGGAGAAGGAAAATGCTTGTACATTGATACTGAAGGAACATTCCGACCGTCTCGTGTCCTTTCAGTAGCTCAGAGGTTTTCGCTCAATGGCGATGAGGCTCTCGATAATATTGCCTATGCTCGTGCATATAACACTGATCATCAGACGGCACTACTTGTCCAAGCATCGGCTATGATGGCTGAGTCCCGATTTTCGCTTCTTATTGTTGATAGTGCTATGGCGCTGTACCGAACGGATTTTTCAGGCAGAGGGGAGCTTGCCGCACGACAAATGCATCTGGCCCGATTTATGCGAAATCTTCAAAGACTTGCAGACGAGTTCGGTATTGCAGTGGTGATCACCAACCAAGTTGTTGCTCAAGTCGATGGTGCAGCATCCATGTTCAACCCTGATCCCAAAAAGCCTGCTGGAGGAAATATCATTGCGCATGCATCATGCACGAGGTGAGCTGAGGTTGAACTTTCATTTATGGTCGATTCAACTACTGACTGCGTTGTATTATAGGCTGTATTTGAGGAAGGGACGGGGGGAAAACCGAATATGTAAAGTGTATGACTCGCCATCACTTCCTGAAAACGAAGGCACTTTTGCTATTCTTGAGGATGGTATTGGAGATGCTGTTGAATAAGGCTAGAGATCCGACTAAAAGGTTGATTAATGTTTTATAATTTCCCTGACGTAGTATAGTTTTGCAAAGCATGCTTTAGATACAGTTATTTGTATTGAATGCGCATTGTATAATGACCATCTCAAATAAAAGAGTAAATCAATTTTAAATAGGAGAGCAACAGAATGATTAAGCATCAGCTCAGAAAGTAGGCTTGCTGAATACGACCGTCATAGTCAGGCCACAGCGAATGACTTGCAGTGAATGAAAACTCTATTTACAATACCTGTGAAGCTTTTTATCTCGTGAGCCAGCCTTCTCGTTACCAAAACTTGAAAGGTTACGGTAGATCTGACTTTTATTGATCGTTGTTCTCCATGTGTTATTGCGAGCAATTGTCATACCCAAATGCGAAAATTAAACAGACAATGAATGACAGAAAGAGGCAACAAGGACATGGGTGAGAAAGATGCATGAGACGATAAAACGAATAAGAAGATGAGCATAAAAAACAAAGGTGTCAATGATATATGTTTGAAGAAACGAAAGGTCTCATGCAACACTTTTTTGGATTATCGAGCGCAGGAGGGAAAAGAAGTATTTTCTGTGGTTATCGATTCGGTGCGAGAAGGTTATACCCAAGCAGTATTCTTTCTTTACACACGGAGGGCTTGCACTGTCTTACCAAAGCCTACACCAATCCACTCTGTGAGGCCCTGGTTCCAGCATAAAGAGTTGACTTCCGATTCAGCGGAATAGGCTAGAATCGGGTCGGATATGTGTCGCTGCATTTGAGGATGGCCACTATGGTAGCTTTGGCGATGGTGACTGGATCGATTGGTGGAGCTTGTAGTTGGAGAGGAGTTGCTGGCTCCAAGGTTCAAGTCCCAAACGAGTACTTGGCTATCGTCGCCTATACGTGCTGTTAGTAAACGATAGAGGCAATCCACTCCAAACATTACGGCAAAATGCTTACCTCCTGTACAAATTTGGCCGGAGTCATGAGGAGCCCAACTGATGCAATTGACACTAGCATTATGGCTCTTAACGAGTTCAGTGACGGGTGTACTTGGGAATCGGATATCGAGAATCTGAACCGACATGGAGTCCATATGGAACGTGGCCAAAAGGTGATGTTCTATGCGATTGAACTCTAGTCTTAACAGAGGGGCGGGGCCACCGCCGGCCGGACCGCCAACAATGTTGTTAGTTGACTGAGGAGTTTCATACAAGATAGTTGAATGCTCCAGTGATCTATTGCGAGAATAGTGTTAACAAGACGTAGATATAGAAAATATGGAAAGCACGTAACACGACTTGCTGAAACACCAGAATGATAATCGCTTCCATTTGACCCTCTCTCACCTTAAATCAAACATACGAACGCTGCCATCCGCGCCAACACTGGCAAAAATGTCGGCGGTACCATGCATAAAGGCAACGTCGTAAACGTCCTTGTCGTGAGCAATCAGCTGAGTCTTTGCTTGGTTCGTTTCAACATTCCAAACCGTGCAAGTCGTATCTATGCTAGAAGTAACGACCAAAGATGGATCAGTTACGTTCCAATCAAACGAAGTCAAAGGAGCAGAAAAATCGGTTTGCTTGACCTAAGAGACAAAGATAATAGTAAAATTAGTTATGCAAGGACGCCGACATTGTATGACTGCACCTATCAGATGCCTTACATTCATCAGCTCTGATTTCTTGACCAATTTTCGAGGGTATCCACTAGGAGGCTCACCAGATGCTCTACCTCCAATTGTACTGCTTACGTACGAAGGGCTATCAACGAGTTCCCAAAGGCGCAAAATATCGCCAGTAGTAGCTAAAAGATCTGTTCTGTGCTTCCCCTTTGAAATTCTGCCATGTTAGCGACGCACTGTTGTGGTACCAATGTGGTGTTACGAGAACAAACCCGCTTGGACTCACCTTATAAGGCTCCCACAAAACCTTTGTAATAGGATAGTACGAGTCGGTCTCTGCAAGCACTGCAAAATCTGAATGTTGGTTGGCATACATATCATCGACAAGATCAGATCTGGTGACGATTTGTAGCTGAGGGAGCTAGGTCAGTATTTTGGGTAACAGGGATTGTTCGAAAACACGGGTTGGGCCGAGGAAAACGTACCTTATTTTCATGTTCTTCTATAAAGCTACCAAGGGCTAAACGAAATCCACCTTTTTCTGTAGGAGCTTTACTCCAGTCCATGGCATAGACTGGCCATGGAGCGTGGTAGGTATAGATTTCTTTGCCTTTATTCGAATGGCGACCATTCCGTGATTCCATGTGAGTGTGATCTTGAGCGGACATGGGCGGATATTGTGCTGATTGAGGATTTGGATATGGTTGATGTTGGGAAGGTCTTGGAGAAGCAGATGGTAAAGTGCTTTGCAGTGTGTCTGTTGAACCTGCAACGGACGAAACGTTCTGGTAGGGGTTATGTACGATCTGAGGATAACGCTGCGGCAAGGAAACAGATTTGATGGGTGGTTGCTGTTGGGATGGTGGGTAATTCTGCTGGGACATGGGCAGAAATGAATTCCGAGGGAGCGCGGTCGTGGTTAGCAACGAGGTCGAAAGGGGCGAGAAGCGGCTTTTTTGCAACCAACCAAGGCTCTTTTTGTCCACCCGCTATTCTCAGCTGTTCGCGCGGTCTGATCCCCCAACCTCAGCAGCACTTGGTTACCATGACGATATTTAGCTGACCGAAATCAATCTTGAATTCCTAAAATTTTTGATTGTTTGAAGAAATTGCCTTTTCTGAAATATCTCAAGATGATATTTGTATCAATGACGCTAACAATTGCATACAGGAGTTCGTTAAAAGTTCTTATTTACAGTTATGCATCCCCTCATGTGTATACACATACAGATGAATATATAATGGGGCAGAGAATATTCCATCATTTTCGTACCTTTTTTATTTCTATCCAAAATGTGTTGCTTGTTGTTGTGGTGAAACTTTTTTTGTCTTTTACTAATCTACCTTTTTTCCTCTCTCGTCGTCGTATGTAAACAGCACATGAGACATTCTACTACTACTTCCACGATATCCATATCCGCTTTGGATAACCAGACACCTAGCAAACTCAAAAAGGGCAAACTGTACGCGACTTCGAAACTCAGCAGTTCCATTCAGCGACTTTCACGAAACACCGCTTCGAGCATTGCTCGTATGAGTGGCAATAAAAATACAGAGAGTGAAAGCAAGGATAGGCCCAAAGATGTCAAAATAGAAAAGCGTCGTTCTATGGATGTGTCAACAAGAAAACGTCCAAAAGCGGAAAGTAGCAGCATCCTTGTCCAGCATGATCAGCCACCGGACTTGGTTGGAGATTTTGTAAACCAAACCGATTTTCAAGGACAAGGACTTGAAACCAGCTCAGAATCACGACGTTCTATCTGTATGGCTTGTAACCGTAATATATCTCGTAAACTGACTTCCCGTAGCCAAGTGGAAGACCTACAGCTGCTGCCAAGCACCCCATCATCCCCGATACCAACTTACTATGTACCTGTTAAAAGCGACTCAGAGGACGAGAAGACTCCACAGAATTGGGATGCTCAATTCACCACCCTCACCAACATTCTCATTAGACATTCCGAAACTCTGCAGCAGGTATCCCTTGATCTTTTGAAGTCCGAAAACAGAGTTAAAGCTCTACTGGAGTCCGAACATGGACTAGAAGATAACTATGCACTACAAGAAGACATCTATGAACGAGAATTAGTAGAATACAATGACACCTTCAAGAAACAACAAGCTTTGCTGAATAACCTAGATGATCTAATCAAAGACATTCCCTCTAAACAAGAGCAACCTGATAATGTGTCGTCTTATCCTACTACGGTAACTCCAGGCAATCTAGCGGCAAGGTTGCGGTGGCAAATATCTCAAATGATTGGAGGTACTGCAGGAACCGGACAAGTCACTCAGCATTCTACCAATAAGAACGACCTAGTTGTATCTGGTACTGGTGTACTCATAGATCAGGTAAAGGTTACAATACATACAACAACAGTAAACCCCAAGGTTCCCGCCACTCATGATCCCCTTCCCCCCTTACTGTTACAGAATATACCTACGTATCATGATTTTGCTTTGAATCTGGATCCAGCCAGAATTGAAGAGAAATACCAAATGCGACATCGATGTAACTGGGTTCCTGATACCGAGATTAATCAGTGTCAATATGTTACAGACGCACAGATAGCTAATCCTGGACGCTGCAAGGTAAAATTTGGATGGTACCGAAGGCGCCATCATTGTCGGAGGTAATTGTAATTTTGTATGGACCACAAAAATGCAATTGTGACTGAGTAGGGGTTAATATTTCATCATCATAGCTGTGGCAAAATTTTCTGTAGCCAACACAGTGCCAACCGTATGCTATTAGCTTGTGCCACCGACACTTCTTTTCTGGCAGGATGGAGCAGAGTGTGCAACACCTGTTTTTATAGATTGGCCATCCAACCTTCCCTGTAATAAGTATCCGACATGTTGATTATTTTTGCTAGACGTGACATCTTCAACCATATGTATTCCTTTCACAGCAAACATGTATATATATATTGTTATTATCCACAAGCTGTTATCCACAAGTTGTTATTCAAAAAAGTTGTTAAAGGCTGTAATCATTATCATTATCAGAATATATCTTTTTGTAATAAAATTGATGGCCAAATATTTGTATCGTCAACAACACCGATTCCACCGTCAGGTACACAACACACAGGCACTGAGAGACAGCCATAAACTATCACGCTGACGCACTCTCACAACAACAATTATAACCCAACACAGATACCATGACAAAAATGCTCCCATTTATTGTCACTGCGAATGCGAAGTCGGTTGTACTGATTTTTGGTTTATGAAGGTTATGTACAATGTCTAATTTAAAAAGAAAAAAGTGGAAGCACGGAAAAAAATGGACCTGAACTTGGGTAGACCCTAGACTCTCCTGACTCCTGATCGGCTATGTTATATTCTCAATTGCCAGCATCCTGTTCAAGTCTCACTAGAAAAAGAATTAATGTTAGCATTCATGTCTTAGCCGGTCAGCTCCGCTTGATGGCCCACAAGCCAACCCAGCTGCTTGATTGCCGACTCCATTAGTACCGACCCACACGTGCTCACACTACTTACAATAAAAGTTGACGCTAACAGCGGCGATCATAAGCACCGTCAGTACAGCCGGAGCATATCTGTCAGAATAATCACCATATTCCTTCTTCTGTAAGCGATTTGCTCGGTCATGATAGCCATACAAAGCATAAATCATGACACCCATAGCGAGAATTGTAAACACGCCAGCAGAAATCTGTCCAATGTCATCTGAAAAGTTGAGTAGTCCGATAGCTAGCGCACCGAGCAAAAGGGTAAAGCTAAGCCATGACAAGAAGGTACGCTCGTTGGCAAAAAACACCTTGGGATTAGCTTTTTGTGGTGCAAGAGGGACTCTATTGGGTGACGGGCGATTATCGCCAGGTTGTCCACCCACTTCTGTGTAATCCTGTGGTTGTGGTGTTCCAAACAAAGCTTGCTTGCCCTTTTTGATAAACTTGAGCAGTCCAGCAGGTGAGAGTTGCTTGGTGATGCCATCTTGTTCAAAGGGAACACCGTCTCTGTTGGTACGTTGGATGAGTGGCGTACGTTCGGTGGCATTCTGGACAATGCTGATATTAACGTGGTCATTTTGGTTATCGTCGGTGGAAGTCTTGGAACCATCCGATCCATACGTCAAAGCTGATACTGAGCTAGCGCCTGGTTCATCAGGACGAATGAGGCCAAATGACTTGGATGGAGGCTTACGGATATCGACATCCATTTGTGGTAACCAGAATGGAAGCATCTTGACACGGTCCTCAATCAATGTAGCACATCCGTGAATAAACTTGGAGAACTTGGGGACGGCTTCGACCAAGTGAGAGTTGACGAGTTCAGTGACCCATTGAGGGGGTTCTTGACCGACGTGAGTCTGAAGCTTAACTTCAAGAACAGCATAAGGAAAACGGCAAATGTCGCTTTCGGGTAGTTGCTTGAAAGGATAATCAATACCAATATCCATTCTTCTCCAGTTGTCACCAGATCTGGGATGACCATAGTTGTCCTCACGAATTAATGAAAGTTCAGTGTCCAAACTGATACGAACACGGGCGTCTCCAGGAAGTTGAAAGGCTGTACGGTTATAGAAGGAACGCATTACGGGGTGAAGGCGCTTTGTCAATATGGTATACTGAACCTCTTGAGCCAACTGTTCCAAGTCCTTAATCTCCTTTTCCGACTTTTTGCCCTGCTCTCTTGCTTTTGCAAAGAGTTCATCAGTGGTATACTGTCCTTTAAGGAAAGCATTCAAGTGTTTCTCCTTGATGGGAAATCGAGCCTTAACAGATTTTTCTCCCGTCCAATCTTCACGATGAGTTTTACGTTCAACAAAGATGGTCTGGTTGTCCATACCACCATACCACCGCATACGGATAGCCTCTGCACCCTCTGTTTTCTCCAAGCGACCTGTGTATAGATCAAAGTCATCATTGTCGTAATAAATACTAGTAATAGCAGAATCTGCAGCCTCGAATTCCTTATTGGGGTTAAAGACCAGGACAGGGAGATGCTTCAAGATGATGAGTTTCAACTCGGTAATGTTATCAGGGTGGACCCTAAGAGCGGTGAGAGGGTTAGTCAATAAGAGTAATAAATCATGGTTCCCAAAAATGGTGGCCAAACTTACCAGTACTTGGTAGTGTTTCGAACAAAAGCAGCTTGTTTTCCTCCAGCAGAAGAATCACCTCTATGGGCCATGCCCCGGTTACGAACTCTGTCATACAGAGTGGAGATACGCACGATCAAGGCATCATAATTTTCCTTGTAGAATGGTTTTGCGTTCAAGCGGACCATGAACATTGGTTTTAGAGTCCAGCCAGTCATTTTCTGTAGACTTTGAATTAATACGACACGTGCGAAATTTGATTGGCTAGCATGCACTTTCGAACAATAAACGCCAATATCCAGCCGTGGAGTTGGATGGGTGGCAAAAACGAGCACCTAATATTGTCATGAAAAAAAAAAAAAAAAACTTACATCATGTTTTTTGATGATCTTAAGGAATCCTGTATAATTGAGTCTAGTAAACTTTGCAAGATCATGGACGTCTGCAATGATATGCCCGAGTTCAATTTCCGAAGTGGTGAACTCGTCGTCTGATGGATCATCTTTTGTGCATAAAAGATCCACTTCCTGCGACTCGGCTTCAATTCTTCGGTTTATCTCGCCGATCTTAACCCTTTGGAAGCTATACACCTTGTCAAGCTCTTTCTCGAGCTCTTCGACGAACTGAGACTCGTCGTCTTCATTCCACTCGGTTCTAAGGTGCGCTTTCAAGAATGCCTTGAGATCGTCATAGGCTATACATGCAATGGTTAATGGAGGCACATGAGCAAACGAAAATAACTATCTGAGAATACATACCGACATAATGGAAGGTCCATTCTGGGTAGAGGGAGGTTTTGAGTTGGTGCCCAAATTTCATTCAGGCAAAAGTAGACAGAGATAGAGAAAGAAAACGGAAAGAAAGAGAGAGACGAAACAAAAATGCGCGCGCCTGCCGATGTAAAGAAACGTTGACGGCCATTTTTTGGTTCTGACTTTTTTTTTTTTTTTGGGCTGACTTTTGCCCACACATTGGATCATACATCGAGGTGGCCAATGCCTTGATGTCGGAGGATATGGTACAAAAGTAGGAAGGCTTCATCTGATAAGCATTTTCAGGATCTGTGTATCCAAAGAAGTCGTTCAGGATTGACGAGTAATATAATACTTCGGGGAAAAGAAGGATGCAACAAGGCAAATGTTTTGACAGAGAGTATAATAATCAATATTCTACTACTGAACTGCTTCCATCTATTGTACAACGAGCTCATGCATGATATCTAATTCCACGATTTTAGCCAGCTACAGTAGCACATAATATAAAAAGTAGAGTTGATTTATACAATGTGTGACCTGCAATCCGCTTTGTTCTGAAAGGTAGATGCCTCAATGTAGATAGGACTTAACGAAGCAAAGCATCACTGGCCTGAATATTTTTTGACAGCCAGTAGTCAAAAAGAGGACAAGAAAATTTTTTCGGGGAAATTTTCTGCGCGTCCGTAGTTTTGTCAGTGGATCAAAAGCTTGCAACAAATAAGTACATCTATTGGCGAAATAGATGGCCATGAAGTGAATCAATAGTTGCATAGTCAAAATTATACTCAAAAAGGCTATATCATTTCATTTTATTGAAGGCTCATTTTCCAATGCCTTTACATCATTTTACACTTTGAAATATATGGAAGTATGTCAATCTGAAGGGGAAAGCAGACACGGTCATCTCCGTGAACCATTGCGCATCACTGTGTTTACCAAGAGAATTTGATAGACTGGGGATCAACACCTTGGAAAACAGTGCCGTTGTGGGAGCCAACAATGTCGATAACAACAGCTTCACTAGTGAGAGGGACCTTTTTACGGTTTGCCTTAATGGTAACACTGTTACCAGATTGGGAGACAGCACCCACAGTAGACTTTTGCACAGTCTGACCTTGTTGAACATCAAAGGTGAGCGTCCAGGCATTGTTAATTGGTTTAGCGCCCTTGGCACGAACGTTAAATGAAGCTTGGAATTGGTTGTTATTGGCAGAGTTAACAAAGTAGGACACTTGAGCATTGGGAGACTTAGTCTGTGGAATGGCAACAGACTTGGTAGCCAAAGTCTTGACGTTGGATTGAGCATCACAGGTCTGAGCATTTCCATTGTTATAGTTGCAATAGACAGAGGAGCCATCGGTACTAGAAGCACATACAAGGCCGCTAGCACAAGCTTGAACTGACCATTTACCCTGATCACAGATGGCGACTGAACTTCCAGAACAAGAGACGGCACCTTGGCTACATGAACCGCCTGAAACAGGGCAACTGGTGGAACTGGGAGTAGAACTGGGAGAAGACGAAGAAGAGGTGCCGGTTGTCTTGACTGAAGTAGAAGAGGAAGCTTTAGTGGAAGGAGCAGCCTTAGAGCCTGTATTTGTAGAACCTTTGCCACTGTGTAGATAGCTGGAGACAGCTGTAGCGTAGTTGGGACTGACTTCAGTATTACCATAGGCCTGACTGGCATCCCACATCATGACACCACCAAAGGATGAGTACTGAGACTTGAGACTGTCAATGGTACTAGTGAGAGTACTATAAGGAACATAACCGGAAGAGGCAGCCGAAGTTGAACCAGGAACACCAAGATAAACCTTCACATTTGAATTTTTGGATTGGGTTTTAGCCCAATTATCCCAAATATCGAAGTTGAAATTACCGCCTTGCACAGAACAATAATTGTTATAGAACTGAACCCAAACAATGTCGAACCAGGCGTTATTCAATGCGTCGCCAAGGTAAGCATCTGGGAATGGACATTGCGGAGCTCCGCTGATATAATAGCTCTTTGACGAATCGGAAGCTGCCAAAAACAGAAAAAAGTAAATAAATTATCAGCGAAAACGAATGAAATCGTATATCATGCCAATTACATACCATAGTGTGTGCGCAATTGATCAATCATGGCAGCGTAACCAGTGGCAGAACCACCTTCTATATCTAGATCGAAACCATCGACAACGGCATCCCCGAATGGACGTGTTGAGCTACTACCACCGCCAAAAGTATTCCAAAGCGTATCAGCAAAACCGGAAGCTTGCGAATCCGAAGTAAATCCGTAGGAACCAGACGCACCACCAAGGGCAAGAAAGATCTTTTTACCATTTGCTTGGCAAGTCTTAATATCTGGAATGGTTGAAAATTGAGAGAGTCGTGGTTTAGATTAGGATATCGTTTTCTAAGCGTTCATTTCACGGTCAGCTGCTTAGATTACCTTGTCCAATTTGCGGGCAGTTTAAAAGGCTGGTGCCAGAAAACGTAGTACAATTATTGCTAGCATTACTAAAGTCAATAACGGGTTCCTTTCCAGTTGCAAAGAAAGTGGTCAAGAAGGATAAGACAAGTATATCTTCTACCGATTCTTGACAGTAGGAAGCCAGGTTCTTTTGCCAGCCAGACTGGGCACCTCCAGCGGCGCCAAAAGAATTTTGTCCCCAGTAATTGACGTAGTTGATACCATCAGCACTAAAGGCGTGGGAAAGCGAAGCAGAGGCAAGCACCATCGCAGCACTAATAACAGAGAAAGAAGAAACCATTTCGTCAGGAGTTTTATGTCGTCAAGGACCAGCCAATTGAACTATCGATTGAATAAATAGCGTGAAGAGAGTGTTGCTAAAGAGAAAGGTCTTTATAGCAATACGGGATATTGTGTATGTAGGACTACAATACGTAGTTATCCATAGGCCCTTTTATATTTTTTCAGCCAACAACGAAATGATCACTAACAAGAGCAATTTTTTTGGGGGGACGGGTACAAGGAACCAATTTTTTTTGTGTACCATTAAGAGAATGAAGCACTCGAACGAGATCATACCTGTTTAACCAATGAGGTCCACAGTCAGTATAGCAGTGCGTATCCGCTTCGCACGTATGATTTGATATGTTTGCTTCCATAAGCACAACGGTCATGCCTTGATCCAATCCAGATACCAACAATAATGAGCCAATCACCCAATTGATTTCAATTTGTATATACTTTAGAACATGATTCGTGATGTAATTTGAATTTAGGTAGGTTCCTGTTGTGTGTCCAAGTGTGACCTGGTACTATCAACTATAAACGTAATATAATACATACAGCGGGATCAACATAGAGATGCATGGTATTTCGTATTTGGATTCAATGTACCATAAATTATTATAAATAGGGAAACGACGATCAGATATTTAGCGGTGCAGTGATGATCATAAATAATTTGTATATTTTGTCCTTGCAAATGGGAGTAAGAGAACATTAGACGCCGAATACTCAACTTTTTGCATTTCAGCAATTGGTTAGCATCAATATGCAATTCATGAACCTCTGCAATTCATGCACTTCACACTGCATATCACAAGGGTCTGAAGTCAAAAAGATCCTGAATATTAAATGTGGTTGGACTTAGTGACACCAATTGCAAACACCTCAGTTTTCTGTTCCTTAGAAGTGGAAATAGAGACAATACCGGTTACAAACAGGACACTCAAGAACGCCACATAATGGACCCTTTAATATATTGGTTTTGACAGGTAATCTTCGAAGATGGTAGTACCTGCAAAACTGTTGTATTTACAACCATTGCACCAGTTCGTTTTTAGTCACTCGGAACAAGCTCACAGTCAATCGTGCTCAACTCCATAACTGGTCATAAACAACACCAATAACTAATATACCGATCGTCTCGAGAGATATAATACGTCACTTGGGCGCTTTTCCCACTGACAAATGTTCTTAATATACAATCGCTCTCAACAAGGTAGTACTTAACAAATGACAAATTAATTGTACAGCGATAAAGTCGTTCCCATACACACTGGAAAATGCTGAGTAGAAAAAGTTGCAGATGGACCCTGCTCTGGTAACACATGAAAGAAAACAAAGTCGTATGTGAGTTTGCTTTTATTTCGGGAAATTGGTTGTAGATTGGGAATATTATTGGGGTGGAGAAAGTACGACGGAGGGAAAAGCTGATCACTCGTTACGAACAACAGGAAAAGCAAGCACCTCACGAATATGATGATTCTCAGTAAGCAGTTGAACAACACGATCTACACCCATACCCCATCCTGCAGTTGGTGGAAGTCCATACTCGAGGGCATCACAAAACCGATGATCGGCAATTTGAGCTTCACCATCGCCATCCAATCGGTCTTGTTGCTGCCTTAGAAATCGCTTTCTCTGTTCGTCTGGGTCGTTCAACTCCTCATAGGCATTAACCAGCTCTCGCCTACCAACAAACAGTTCGAATCTAGCAGCAATGCGTCTGCCATTTTCGTCAACAATATCTTTTGCAAGAGGGCTCATGACAAGAGGGTGACCCAGTAAGAATGTTGGATGTACGCACTCAGGTTCAATAAGTCCCGATATGAGTTTATCCAGAATGCGGGAAACGGTATGCGGTTGCGGAACGTGAATATTTTGCTCACGACACATGGTCAAGAGTTTGGTCACTGCGTCTGCAGAAACAATGTCGCGATTAGAAGCTATCCGAAACTGGTAAAGTGCAATGCTCATGTAAACTCCGAGTAATGAAAATTAAACCCTTACCTGCTTCTTCCAAGTTTGGTAACGGTTGCTTTGTCTTTTGCTCAAGTTCCTCAAGTACATTGATTCGTCGAAACGGTTTGCTAAAGTCTAGCGTTGTGCCGTCACGCATTGTGACTTGATGCGTGCGACATACGTCCTCCACCATGGCTAAAATGTCAGCGGTGAGTTTTGAAGATGTCAGTCTGGATGACAATGCTAATATTAGTGGCAAAGGGATGATGTACTTACTTCGCAGTAAGGTTTCTGTATCACTAATCAAGTCCTCCAAATTTCCATAAGCTTGGTAATATTCGCAGGTTGTGAATTCTGGGTTATGATCAGCGTCGATACCTTCGTTTCGAAATTGTTTACCAATCTCATACACACGGTCCAAACCACCAATCACCAATTGCTGCAAGAAAGGGTTTATTAGTTACTGTCGTAAGGAGTGACTTGAAGGCAATTGATCCTCCATGAACATACCTTGAGGTAAAGCTCTGGCGCAATTCGAAGCTGCATTTCCATATCCAATGCATTGGCTACGGTAACAAACGGTTTTGCATTAGCCCCTCCTGCCAAGGTTGAGAGTACTGGGGTCTCGACTTCTAGAAATCCTCGGGAATCAAAAAATTGTCGTATAAATTTGATGATCTAAAGAGATATATCCAAGGAAAGATTAGCAAAGGATCGGTTTGGAAAATTACAGCAAGTTTCTTTCATACTTGAGCGCGAGTTCGCAGTGCCTTGATTGCATCTGGATTGCTCAAGAGATCTACATGTCTATTTCGAAATCGCTTGCCCTAGTACCAAATTGTTACAAAATGCCGCTTGTATCATCTTCTCCTTTCAACTAGACCTACCGCATCGTTGAGCTTTGTTTTGGGAATGTCGTGTAAGCATGGCGAGAGTAGTTCTAATCTGTCTGTAGCGTATACACTGAGTTGCCCGTGGTTGGTTTTACCAGGCACACCACTAACAGCTGTTCAGAAGAAAAATTATCAGCTCCAGGAGCTAAAGGAACCTTGAAGAAGAGAGGCAGAAAGCAACCAAACCTACCTATTATATCTCCACGACATAGTGTCTTATTTATCTGTGTAAATGATTCCTGGGATCCATTATACGTTGACCGTGATGCAACCACTTGCATGACATGCTCATCGCAAGTCAAATCATAAAATACAAGCTTATTACTAGATTCTCTCTTTGATGTGATTCGACCTACTCATATCAAGGAAGAGCAAGTTGAGTATATATTCGAGAATATGAATTAGCACTCTAAAGTTTACCTGTCAGGGTCACTGTCTGGTCAGCCTTTTGTGCTTTTTCAAGCATCGATTCCCATTTCTGCTTTATTAAAGGTATAGACATCAAGGGGGCATTGGAAGGGACTCTACCGAAGCGTGGGTACGGATTGAGGTTGTAAGACTGAAACTCCATCTGGCGATCAGCTTTGACGGGCCGGGAATCGGCTTCAGCGAGACTTTGTGAGCGCTTTGCTTTGCATGCTGTAGTTGTTGCTATCCTACGATAGTTTAAGGCCGTCGATCTACTCGATATCCGATTCAGCATGCATATGCTTCGACCAGCCTGGCTCCATTTCTGTGACATTGTTGGAGAGCTGTTCCTGAACGAGCAAGGGTGCATACCATCTTCATTCAGAAATTGTGACTGCATTTCGTATGGAGTGGGTGGCTGAGCTGCTTGCCAAATTGCAGCAAAATTCAAACACACTCAATGCCCTTGGTACAACTTTTTCGAAATCTATAAATCATGCCACGAGCAGCTTGGAAAGGACCATTCTTTGTTGCATTCCCTGGCCTTCGTCAAGCCATTCAAAATGGCACTCCCATCGCAACGCAGGGTATGTCAGATAAAATGCTAACACAAACACTAATTACATTCCTACAATAGTTATTAACATTCATTCCACAACAACAGCTCGCAGCTGCACCATTCTTCCTTCATTTGTTGGTCTCAAATTCCTTGTTCACAATGGAAAGGATTACATTCCTATCAACGTTACTGAGGAAATGATTGGACACAAGTTAGGCGAATTTGCTCCTACCAGAAAGAGATTCTCGTACCGATTCACCAAAGCCAAATAGACGTTCAGCGATCCCTGTTATAGATTGATCAGCCAAACATATCCTTCAGCAAATCCCCATTGTATATTATCTATTGAATTACGAACCAAAACAAAAAAAAAAGATTTTGCTTTTTTATTTATGAAGCAGCATTACTCGTTTGAACATTACTAGTTTGAAACATTGTAGCTACACTGCACAGATGATGTCGGCGCTACGCTAAAAATTCCAGTTTGGTCATCTATTCGGTCTTGACTTCATCGTCTATTTCAATAATGATTTCGTCAGCAGCAACGGCATTACCAGGTTGCACATTGACTTTCTTGATCTTGCCAGCACGAGCAGAGCGAAGGACATTTTGCATCTTCATAGCTTCGACAACAGCAAGCTCTTCGCCTTCAGCAATGGTGTCGCCAACTTTGACAGCGACACTGACAACGCTTCCAGGCATGGGGGAAAGGATAAATTTGGCCATATCTTGTTTAGGCTTCTCAACCATGTATTTGGAAAGTTCATATTGGCGTTTGTTTTCAATGGTCACGTCAAACTGGATGACAGAGGAAAAAAAGAGATTAGGTCAGTTTGGTTTACAAGGTGTCTATATTACCTTTTTCATTTAGTTTACCTTGCTACCCAAATGTTGGATCTTGAATCCAAGTGGCAAAACGTCTAGATATTGAACAGTAAGTTTCTTCCCTGTATCCTTGAAGAGAGCATGTGCCAAGGGAGTCTCAAGGGGCCAAGCAGCCGAGACGACTTGAGTACCATATGCAGGGCTTGTAAGCTAGCAGTAGATACATGACCATCGTTAGCGTAAATGGTATTGAACGCAAACATGCCTACAATTTATAATGTTGTAAAAAATACCCACCTCAAATTCATCATCATTAAGTCTACGAATGGTGATCGGCGTGCTGTTGTCTTCAGTGTTTTGGCCACCAGTAACGTTCACCCATACGGACCACTCTGTAGGTGCCTTGGATGCAACACCACCATGACCTTCAGTAAAGGCCCACTTGCCGAATTCTCGCTTAGCCCACAGGACAGAACTGATGGAAGCAAGGTCCTTGACTGCTTCAGCGTCCAATTGAGCACCCTTGAAACCTTCTGGGTATTCCTCGGCCAAAAACTTTGTAGAGATCTTGCCGGATTGGAATCGAGGATGACTGACGATTTCTCGCAACAATGGTATATTATGAGTAACACCCTTGATGACATATTCATCCAAGGCCTTTTGCATGGTTGCGATAGCTTGATCACGGGTTTGTCCATAGGTAACCAACTTGCAAATCATTGGATCGTAGTAAATAGAGATTTCGGAACCCTCAACGATACCAGAGTCGCAGCGAACGTTGCCAACATCATCTTTAGGCTCAATGTACTTTGTCAAACGTCCAATAGACGGCAAATACTTTTCTGGATCTTCAGCGTAGACACGTGATTCCAAAGCCCAGCCTTTAATACTAACGTCCTCTTGTTTGATACTCAGTTCCTGGCCAGCAGCAGAACGAATCATTTGTTCGACCAAGTCAATGCCGGTGATGTATTCAGTAATAGGGTGTTCCACTTGCAAACGAGTGTTCATTTCCAAAAAGTAAAAGTTGCGCTGAGAGTCGGCGAGGAATTCTACAGTACCGGCAGAGCTATATCCGACATGCTTAGCGAGAGCAACGGCTTGTTCTCCCATTTTACGACGAGTTTCAGGATCAATGTGGACACTGGGAGCTTCCTCAACAACCTTTTGATTTCTTCGTTGGATAGAACATTCACGCTCAGGAAGATAAATGACATTTCCATGCTTATCACCAAGAACCTGAATTTCAATGTGGCGGGGGTTATCAATGTACTTTTCAATCAAAAGGCGGTCATCACCGAACGATGACAAGGATTCTTGTTTGGCGAGTTTGTAGCCTTCGACCAGCTCAGTGTCATTCCTGAAAATGGTTGTAAGCGTGAGATACAATGCGGGCATTAAATTTATTGCCTAATACTTCCGTTAACTTACCAAGCGATGCGCATTCCCTTACCTCCACCACCAGCACTAGCCTTAATCATAACAGGGTAAGTGATATCATGAGCGATAGACTTGGCATGTTCGATACTCTCAACGACGCCGTTGAATCCAGGAATGGTATTGACCCCACTAGCCTTTGCAATAATCTTGGATTCAATCTTGTCTCCCATATCAGCCATGGCGGATTCGGAAGGACCAATGAAGACAACACCTTCGTCCTCGAGAGCCTTGACAAAATGAGCATTCTCACTCAAGAACCCATAACCGGGGTGAACAGCTTGAGCACCAGTTTGACGGATGGCAGCGATGATGTTTGGAATAGACAAGTATGATTGTGAGGTCGGAGCAGGGCCAACATTGACAGCCTCATCCGCGAGCTGGACGTGTAAGGCGTTGGCGTCTGCATCAGAATGAATAGCTACAGTCTTGATACCCATCTTCTTTGCGGATCGAATGACTCGGCAGGCAATCTCTCCACGATTTGCAATTAATATTTTGTCAAATGTCTGTCATGCAGTTTGGTGTGGGGGAGTGAGGAAGCAAGGTCAGCATGGTGTCCCACTATTATCCATAACGACTAGTGCCATCGAAAAGAATTTTACAAGAGCTTACCTTTCCATAATCCTTGACAGTATTCACGTATTCAGCTTGTGTGTGTTTGGTAGAGGACGCATATGAGCGTGTAGGAGTGAAATGACGAATGACCGGGACGGGGAGGACGGCGGCTGTACGGCGAACGATTACAGCCGGAACACGTCTTGAAGAGCCTATGACAGCCGATCTCAAGGCAGCTGACGACACAATACGAGGCAGCATGAGGAATGGAAAGAGATGTTGGGGTTCTTTGTTGATGAAACGGAAAAACTGGAAGGGATAGCTTTCGTTTTGATTTACAAATCAATCATGTGAGCCACGTCGTGGGAAAAATGCGTTCACTTCAAAACTTGTTGTTCTCCGTTGGGCGTTCTACCAGCATTCTTTCATCGCCATGTTTAAGCTGTCTGCTGTGCATTCTGCTCGCCGTGCTTTGATTCACTCAAAGATTCCATCTCGCCATGTTTTACCGGTGCTGACACGCGCCTATGCCACTGGCGGATCCAAGGAAAACGTAAGTTCTTTCCAACTTGTCATTTCTAACCCGGACGAACAATCCCCCCACCCCTTCACATGTAGTAACAGTTTGAACATAGGCTGCTGTCAGTATGATTGAACGTAAGCGAGCTGATGCTCAACTCGGTGGTGGACAAAAGCGTATTGATGCCCAACACAAAAAGGTAAACGAAGATCAATGCCAACAAATACGTCCCTGACCTTGTTCTGACTTCCGTATCCAGGGCAAACTCACGGCACGCGAACGTATTGACTTGTTAGTTGATTCCGGCTCTTTCCGGGAATATGATACTTTTGTAGAACACCAGTGTGTGGATTTTGGAATGGAAAAAAACAAGGTAAGCGGATTTCACAAGCCGAGCGCACGCTTGTTTGGGGTATAACCTTCCATAGACTAATCGTGTGTCCGATTTATTGTAATTATCAGATTACAGGCGATGGTGTGGTTACTGGACATGGTACTATCAATGGTCGCAAGGTCTTTGTCTTCTCGCAAGACTTCACTGCATATGGTGGTAGTTTGTCAAAAATGCACGCCCAAAAGATTCAAAAGGTCATGGACAAGGCAATGCTTGTCGGAGCTCCCGTAATTGGTCTCAATGATTCCGGCGGTGCTAGAATCCAAGAAGGTGTGGATTCCTTGGCTGGATATGCTGACATCTTCCAGAAGAACGTATTGGCTTCGGGTGTGATTCCTCAAATCTCCCTCATTATGGGACCCTGTGCTGGTGGTGCTGTATACTCACCTGCTCTCACTGACTTCACTTTTATGGTTCGCGATACCTCTTACCTCTTTGTTACTGGTCCCGATGTCGTCAAAGCTGTAACCAACGAAGAAGTCACTCAGGAAGAGCTTGGTGGTGCCAGTGCCCATACCGTCAAGAGTGGTGTTGCTCATAATGCGTTTGAGAATGACATTGAAGCTCTTCAGAGGTAATATGATTTAGCCGATTTCTATCCCAGTTAGTCACATATGCATTGACTAACAAGAAACACAAAATTTGATATCCATAGACTTCGTGATTTCTATGACTATTTGCCCTTGTCCAACCGAGAGCCTGCACCTGTTCGTAAAGTGGATGACTCTCCTGTGAAAGACGATCCTAGCTTGGATCACATTGTGCCCGTTGATTCTACAAAGGCTTATGACATGAAGGATGTTATTTCAAGGGTAAGCCCTGCTGTGAATTTAATCTATGGCGTATGGCAATAATTATTTAGACGTAAACTCTCCATCAGATTGCGGATGAAAACAGTTTCTTTGAGTTGGCTCCGTCGTACGCCAAGAACATCATCATTGGTTTCTCACGTCTGAATGGTCAAACTGTTGGTGTAGTTGCCAATCAACCTCTTGTCTCCTCTGGTGTTCTAGATATAAATGCTTCTGTGAAGGCTGCTCGCTTTGTACGATTCTGCGACGCATTCAATGTACCCCTTCTTACTCTCGTTGACGTACCTGGTTTCTTACCTGGTACTGGTCAAGAACATGGTGGTATTATTCGACATGGAGCCAAGCTCTTGTATGCCTACTGTGAAGCTACCGTTCCAAAACTTACAGTCATCACTCGAAAGGCCTATGGTGGTGCCTACGATGTCATGGCGTCCAAGCATTTGCGTGGTGATGTCAAGTAAGTATTTCCAAATCCGATTACAAACTCATCAATCTGTCCCAGGTATATTGAACACAAAATACTAACTATGCTATTCTTACAGCGTTGCATGGCCTACTGGTGAAATTGCTGTCATGGGTGCCAAGGGAGCCGTTGAGATTATTTTTAGAAATTCCGACAATAGAGAGCAAGCTGAGAAGGACTACGTTGACAAGTTTGCTAATCCTCTGCCAGCCGCTCAACGTGGCTTCATTGATGATGTAATTCTTCCAAGGTAAGAGGATGAACATTTTCTATTGCTGAGTGAAGAAAATAGCTAATTTTAGGTGATTTTAAAGCACTACTCGCCGTCGTCTCATTGAGGAATTGAACTTGCTCAAAGATAAGAAGCTTTCTAACCCATGGAAAAAACACGGCAACATTCCTTTGTAAAATGAACACGATATTGGAAAAAAAAAAATACTATAGCAGTCGAATTTTTGCCAGCCGTTTAATAAAGAATTTCGTTCATAGACTGAGACGACCTTGTTTATGTGGCCAGAGTTTTCCTACTGTGATTTGCAAAATAGTTAGTGGTTCTGCTATGTTACATTTGCGTCCAGGGGATGCTTAGCTTTACCTAGTTAGAGTAATGTTTTCGCGGTGGTTCAGGACCGCTAATCTCCAAGAATTGGATGTAGATATTCTGGCCGAGAGAGATTGCATAGTTGACTCTGAGCAATTCTGGCAATGTTCTGAGCTGCCATGACGTCCCGATGAAAATAGCACTGACACTTTGGACAGTAAAGTCCCCACAAAGTGACCTGGCCGACAAAATCCTCACATCTTGGGCATTTCTTCGAGGTGTAGAACTCGTCGACACCGACTACCAAATATCCCAGACTTCGCAGCTAATAAGAAAGCATTTAGATGCTGTTTATGCGCTGCAAATATATCTTTTCAGTTACCTTGTTGATAAAATGACGTCCAAATGAGGTGTGCAATGATGAAAGCTTGGTATGGGTGTTGAAATCCCCAAGACCCAGAGCAAAGAGGACTTGTTCATCGCTATCTCTTTTTTTGCCGATGTGACCACCAATCATCTTTAGCAGTGCATTTGTGGCCACGTCAAACTCGCCTCGGCGAGACCTCTTACCATCGGCTATCAATTGCTTGAACTTTCTAGTCCGATAAAAGTTGCGAAGTTCACCATATTTGGAAATCCAAGTCTGCACAAGAGTTTGAGCAGCAGAAAATGAATGGTTTTTGATGGAGCCAATGGCGTTTTCTGCCATACAGACAACACTTGGCTTTTCTTTCTCCATGATTGTGCGAAGTTTCAGGGTTGGCTGGTACAAGGCTTTTCGCTTTATGGTCAGATTTCGAAGCGTGGCTGCTGTATTGGTAGGTAGGTTGATGGCGCAAGCTGCGGCCGTGACAACTTCACCGGGATCAATTCCAACGACAGTGACTTTGCGGGGATCCTGATATATTTCTGTAATGGCTTTGGTATTGCAGAAGACATCCTCGACAGATGGCAAAAGTGAGTCGATTCCCGATTGCTGTTTCTTTTTGGATTTTTCTCCTTGCTTGCTTGTGTCAAAGGCCACTAGCTGAAGCTCATTCCCATTAGTTTTGATCGTGCCGCTTAGCAGATATCGCTTATGCGAAGAAACATCCAGTACATCGGTGGTCGCCTGATATCCATGCTTATGTTTTTTCTTGGTTTCATCCAGTTCATCCTTGGTAAGCCGGAATACGACCGTGGATGTCAAGACACCTTTCTTAAGTAGAACAGCATTCCTGAGGTCCTTCTTGTTTGCATTCATCGACTGCAATCCAAAAGCGCCGCACAGGATGTTATTCATATCACCGAGCTCATAGAGGGCTTCCAGTAGACCTTCCTCGGTGATGTCAATGAAACTGTCCTTGGAACCCGACAATGGAGTCAGTGCAAAACGAGCTGACTCAGGTAGTAATTTGTTGGTGAAATAAAATCTGGATATATCATCCATCGTTTCAGAGTTACAGAATGGTAATTTGATATCTGTTCCATACTCTAGGACCTTAAATTACAGAAGCAGTCAGTTGCTGCCATTTAAGGCGATACAGAAAGTGAACATCAAATTACCTTTTCCTCCAACTGTGGCAAGCGTCCTTTGAAATGCGAAGCTAGTTCCGTATCAACAACTTGACTGAGCATTGCTAGTGTTCTGCCGAGTGTGAGTTTTCCAAATACGGTGTCAAGGTTCTGATACTCGAGTTTTTCGGCTTCGTAGCATCGCATCAACAATTGAAAAGCAATTTTCGCCATTTGTTTTGCGGTATCAGAATCCACCTTGGCAACTTGTAACAGATTGCAGATGATTTGGTCAAAGTCCATTGTTTCCACTCAGAATACAGTGGAGGAGATTCTGGAAATAGACCTTTCCGCCATCTTTACGTAGACTAAGGAAGTAAGAAGTATCGTACGAGCCTTGTTGCACAGATAATCCAAGTAAGGGTAGCATTCCATCACGTAAGCTATTAACAAACTTGTTGCCATTTGTGCTAATTTCTTGGATTCGTTCATTATTCCCGCGATTGACTGTATTGTATTTAGTACCTTCTCTTGTATTTTGCTGTTGGGTATCGCTCGGCGAATATTGGTGGCGACATTCCCGACATTTAGTGTGACAGTGGGATGTTTCCTTTTCAAATCAAATGCAAGCTTGCGCGATTCATTCATCTTTCGCTTTTTCACTGGTTCCTCCACCATATCTTCTTCTGACAAACCTGGCGCATTGTCCAGCTTGCGCTTTGAACGGCCGGATGGCTCAGCCTTCGCCTTCTTCTTCTTCTTCTTCTCCTTCTTGCGCTTCTTATTTCCCAGAGTATCGGGCTTAGCCATGTACATTTTATAAGCAGATGGTATTTGCGATGCTTTCTTAAACTCCGAGAACTCTTTGAACGTATATCGTAACCCATCCTCATTAGGATGGGTTGCGATTCCATCAGCGTTTATCCTCTTTCGTTCTAGTGGCCGACATTTGTTGAATTGCCATTTACGCTGAAAGCGTATGTCAGAGGTGCAACTATCATAAACCTTGGTTAATATAATTCAGGTGATTACCTGATGTTATATCTGTTTTCTTACCCTTTGGCATCCTTTGCGGACTTTTGCTGTTGTTGTTGCAACTGCTTTATTTTGATCAACTTTGATTTCATGGTATTTGGATGGAACAATAGTCGCTTTTCAGAGGTTTCGACAACGGCATCTACAAGTTCTTGCTTTTTAGTGCCGAAAATCTTGTAGGCCTTGGAAAAGGCAATCTTTTCCTCATTCTTTGCCTTCACACGATCAAGCTCAAGATAGCAAGTCAGAATATCTTTGACAGTGTCTTGCTTAATTTTTTGACTAGGGTACAGTTGGTTGCTATTCCAAGCCCTGTGATGTTTGGGTCATAATCGTTGCCACTGACAACGCCAACACAGGTCCATTGTGGCGATGTCATGTTCAAAAGCTCCAGTATATCTGATTTCTTATAAAACAAATACCCTTGCTTAGCCGGTCTTAAGATGTGGTGAATATTTTCGTGAAAGAGCAGATCCGAATCACCGCTGACAACAACTGCGTTTGCTGTTAAGTCAAGGCTACCGATATGAACATCAGCCTCACCATCACATTGAACAATGGACCAGCCATCTTCTTTAGCAGTTTCGAATACTTCTTGCATCATGTTGGGTGTGAGTTCGAAGGCACGACGAGCTGAACGGAAAATTGCGTCTAAATGACTTCCAGATATTCGTCTTCCTTGAGCCGCTTTTCCCTCGGCTATTCGCAATAATCTCTCTGTTGTTTTCTGATCCTTTTCTTTTGTCTGTTGACGTCTTTTGGACGCACATTTCTTCTCTTTGGTTCTTCTACTATCAATATACAACGACGAAATGTTTTTCGGTAAGGTGGCATTAAGATGATTTATTAAAAGTTTGGCTGCCATAGAGATATCATGTCGGAAGAAGTTGGTAAGGATCGTTGGGTAAAATGAGCCTAAGAGGTCCACATGAATTGTGATGGGATCTTTAAACAGAGAGCTTAAAGAATCAATGTTTTCGACAAATGACGGGGTCAGTCCTCTTTTCTTTAGGTATAAATGTGTTCCTTTTACACCCATATGAAAAGCTTAAGTGATGAGGGGAGAAATATAAGGGCGTAAAGTATACAAATGGACAAAGGTGAAGAAAGAAGAGAGATTCGAACAGCTACTGATCAGCGTGATTGATCTGTATCAATGCTCAAAACGGTGTCTGACAACATTTTGTTGTCGGCATCCTTTTTGTCTTTGTGACTAGCGATTCAATGACTTCAGAGAAATTTGTGTACGATTATGGTCTCAAGATGTAGCATCCAGGATATCAAAGCATAATAGTCAACGTTAGATTCAATTAATCCACAGTTGTTGTTGGATACGTAGGTGAGAAAATGCTCGTTCTTGTTCCAACGCGACCACTTACCACCGTCGCCTTTTCATCATTTGCCTTTCTCTTTTTGGATGTTGATACAGGTTTCCTCAAAGATATATCTATAACCCCCGCTTGTGATATTGCGCCCAAAATGGTGATTGTTATACCTTTGGCCGTCGGCACGATGCTCTTGGCTGGTGTCCCTTTTCGAGAATGGCCATAATTCCGTTGAGTATGGAGATTGAATCCTGCCACATCGATATATAAGCAGTTCCTACCATAATCCAGTTCTGGAATCGCTTCCCATTCTTCAATTCTTTCCTTTCGCTGTTTGAGGACACGGTCACTACTTCTTGCAGCTGGTAATTTTGTAGTTTTTTGAGTGTCAATTTGCACTTTTCAACCAAGTGCCTATGTAACGCGGATATTGATATCGATAACCCGCGGAACGCTTCGCATAGGTTTCTTCTGATGTCCGATAACACGGCTGTTGGTTGCTCATCAACATAGTCTACTAGGAACTGGGAATGCGCCTCTGTTAGCTTGGCTTGACGTCATGTTCCCAGCTTTCTGCCACTTACCGGTAAACGTCGCTCCTTGTCATTATTGTACCTTTGATGTGATGTTGCGCTGTCCTGATGTTAATCCCTGTCAAAAGCGCGGCCTCTTTCGCAGTCTTACCCTGCTCAATCACGTAGTCAAACAATTGTTCGATTTGATGCGCAGTGTACGTCTGTAAAGTCCTCTTGCTTCCCGTTGAGGCAACTTCTCATTGGAGGTCTTACTGGTTACAGTGAGTGTAACACTTCCGTTGGTGGCATATGTCGCGATACGACAATATCAATATCCATGAGAGTTCTCAACGGTACAAGGCAAGTGTAAATGACTGCTCCCTCCTCCTGCATGTCCATCGGTTGGCTTACATCTACTTCATCGACCGATGTCCCCACATCACACATGTTCACTTGCCATAGTATTATTGTGTCTCCTGCTGTGTGCTCACTTTAATGGGTCGTTTTCTTATCGCACATATTCAATTTTCTGCAAAACTCTAATTTACGCTTTGAGCCGACTGGCCAAAAATACAACAACATGCTGATGCGAAATCTAGCACACGGCGGCGTAAATAAATTTGATGGCCTTCGCAGAACTTTTTTGGAAATCCGGTAGTGTGGGGGATCATCACAGAACTCAGGGTAGGAAACTATTTTATGTTAAAATTTCAGTTTACAGCACTATCAGTTGACGTCACAAATTATTTAAAAAATTGGCTCTGAGGGCTGTCAATTTCACCAAACAAATTTTCCCAAAAAAACAAAAAAAAAAAAGCGGCCTGGAAGCGTGCGATTCCGCCTTGTTGTCTTTCTATTTCATCTACACAAAATGTTTCGACTTGGCACTTTGCACCTAATAAGAGGTGCCAATGTGGCAGCTAAGCCAATGCTGCTTCGGTCGATGCAACCAGTCAACACGGCCGCTAGACCCTCCATGTTGAACAGCGTACGTAACTTCGCCAGCAAGAAGCCAAAGGCCATTAAGCCTGTCATGCAACACACTTCTTCTCCACTCGGTGTTTCTGCTGACGGTACTGCAGCTGACGGAGCGTTGAAACGAAAGGCAGCCCCTACAGCTTTCCCTTCACAGCAATTCAAAACTTATAAACCAACCACACCAGGCAAACGTTGGCTTAAACGAGTCCCTCGCGATCATTTATACAAAGGCAAGGCTGTACGAAAATTGACCATTGCAAAGCGAAGTACTGGTGGTCGTAACAACCACGGTCGTATCACCATCCGCCATCGTGGTGGTGGCCACAAGCGACGTATTCGTATGATCGACTGGCACCGAGCAGAAACAGGTATTCAGGAGGTGATGCGATTAGAACATGATCCTGGTCGCAGTGCATGGATTGCTTTGTTGAGACATGAAGAAACTGGTAGCCTCAGTTATATTGTTGCTCCACATGGTGTCAAGGCCGGCGACAAGGTCACCAGCTATCGTAACTCAGAGGATGCCAAAACCTCTCCATCCTCCGATGGTATTGATGCTATCACACGTACTGTATCAATTGAAAAAGGAAATTGTATGCCAGTCAAGATGATTCCTGTCGGTACAATTATTCACAACATTGGTTTGCGCCGCAATGGTCCGGCCATCATTGCCCGCTCGGCTGGTACTTATGCACAACTGATTCAAACTGGCGAAACTGGATATGCACAGGTACGATTGTCTAGTGGAGAAGTTCGTCGTGTGCCCGTTGATGTTTGCGCTACTATTGGATCAGTATCCAACCCTGACCATCAGCACGAAATGCTCGGTAAGGCTGGTCGATCAAGATGGCTCGGCATTCGACCTACTGTTCGTGGTGTCGCTCAAAACGCAACAGACCATCCTCACGGTGGTGGTAGAGGAAAGTCCAAGGGTAACAAGGATCCACGATCACCTTGGGGTGTCCTTGCAAAGGGTGGTAAGACTCGCAAGTCGCCTAATCCTTTTGTTGTGAAGCCACGACCCAGAAGATAGAAAAAAAAGAAAAAAGCATAAGACAAAAGAAGAGTCTGCTAATCTCTCTTCCTTTACATCATTGAACAGCAAGACTTTTGGATAAACCGCATCATTGTACTTTGACTATCCATACTAGACGCATCCTTTTTCTCCTTTTTTTTTTTCCTCTCTTATAATGTAACTATGTATAAATCGTCTATTGTGAAATCCCCTGGCGAAATCCAATAAAAAAAAAAATAGAAATGGGCTTTCATACACCAGGTCGTTATTATTGTATGGGGGGTTGGGTTTGACAGGTTGTTACCGACGAGGCAGGGTGTCATGTAGGAACCATTCAATTTGACGGTTTTCGGTTTTGTATAGTAATGACTTGGGGAGTCTAACAATAAAGGTGCTGGATATGGCGTCAAGCATACTCATAGCGACTCCGTTGCCTGGAGAGCTGCAGATCGATCCAATGGAAAGCACAGTTTACTTGCAATGTCTCCTATTACTGTGAAGTCCAAGTCCCGTGTCCTTCACCCCTTTCTACTCTGAAACTCTTTTGCTCCAGATTTTTCTTCTCCCAAGGTCCCTACCATTTTAAAAAAAGCATATACTTTCCAGCCCTCTTCCTGTTTTTTTTTTTCTCCTTCATTCATCTATGAAAGGATCTATATTCCGGTCGCATGCCGCTATAGCTTGCACAAGCGTTCATCCTTCATTGCAACATGCGCGTATTACACCAGTAAAGAAAGTGGTTTCCTGTATGCATTTGATCTAGTTAATATAAAATTGTATCGTGGATACTGGCGGCTCAAGTACACTGCCTTTTTCCCTTAGATATCTCTAATGGCATTGTCCTTCGGAGCATCAAGAAAAAGCTTGCTGGACGAGCTTCACCGATTAAAGGAACGTTCGGTAAGGATTTCAATATAATGCAACGATCTCGAGAGCTGTCAAGCACCTACTCTCAGCTCGTAAAAATCTGACGTGGAGATTTCACTGCAGGTGGTCGACCACATTCTCCAACAAACGAAAGCGACCTGTTTGAGCCAATCACCAGCTGTATTGCTCCTCCGCGACCACATACTCCTCCTCTTGATTACAGTAGCAGCACTTCTGATGAATCTAGTGCATGTAGTATTGTTGAACGTTGGGTTTCTGACACCTCAAGTATTTATACAGAGGATGACGAAAAAAGCTCAGCTCAGCTTTCTCTCCCATACTACGAGCGTCTGTTACCTCAACATAGAGTGCAGCAGCTTGCTTGGAACGACACTGCAACCATTATTATTCCAACGTGGTCCAAATCAAAGTACGATCGATCTCCTCATCCACACACAACATATCTTCATTTAACACCACTTCACACCGAACAAATTCGAAAAGAATTGAACGAATATAAGAAGAACGAGATGTCAGTGCACAGCGATAGTAGGATACACACTGCATGGCATTAGTCTAGGGTTTACCAACCGCGGACCTGCCAACTTGTCCCGCCAACGATAAAGTAAAAATGGAAAAAGACTAAACATAAAAAAGCATCGTATTCATATTTCGTTTTTTTTTCTTTTTTTTAAAAAAAAAAAAATATGGCAAGCTTTGCTACATTGTCATAAATCTGTTGGAACATAATAAATCAATCTTGATGATACCACTACATCATTTCGCTATCTCTACTCCCTTTTTCACCCACTGGCTATCAACGATAGAAAATGAGCGTTTTAAATAGAAATGCCGCCATTGCATTAAATTGTCTACTTTTGCTTTTCAAGGATATCAGTCAGCTGTACCAAAGCCTCTTGTGTTTCTCGGGGGTTGATAATCCACAATGTACAACTGAAAGGAAACAAGTGTTCAATGTTTGTGGGGGGTGATGATCATATTAAGGTTTTCAGTTGATCACATACCAAGATGCACGCGTAGCATAGTCATTTCCTGTTGACAAGAACTGATCACCGACGTGAAGGGTTTCCTCCGGTTTGGCGTTCAGATAAGACTGCAGCATTTGCACACCGATCAACTTGTTACCTCTAGTCGGAATATGAATTAGCAACCGCTACTACAAAGTCGTAATGGAAAAACCGTATTTCTTACATGTCAACCCAAACATCGCTGCCGCCATTAAAGCAGCAAAACGGTAGAGGAGCTTCGACGACAGAAGGTGATCTCTGGTAGCGCAACAAATGGTACTGAGTTGAGAGAACCACTTCATCCTGATAGTAGGGGAATTACGGGGAGCCAAAGGGGGAATTTCAAACAAATTAGTAGCTGTCAGTAGGGTCTGGTCACAATGCACCCACATTACGTTACCAGGATCTCTCTTAGAATGGTAACTCCGGGTTGCGGCACGAGGCCTACCAGCAATGTTAATATTTCATCTGAAAGGAAAGGAAAGGAAATCACAGCCATAGGCGACTTACCAACAGCTTTTGTCTTCCGAATCACTGATGCTGGAAGATTCATTTCTTGCACACACTTTTCGATATTAGCTTGGGCAACGTCCAATAACGCATTAATCTCTTGAGCGCTCTGCGACCAAGTCTGTACTTGCTCTGGTTGATATACTCTAACGGAAAAGGAAAACAGAAATACTAGATCAGTCGCGTGTGATCGATTTCATTGAACTTTATAATCTGCTCCTTACTCTTGGGGGACAAAATGGAGGTGGTAATCATCTCCAAGCTGGAACAAATAATTGCATTCACCACCTAAGGGTTGTTTGTTACGATTTCAATTTAGTTGACATGTTTCAGGAACTATCAATAAGAATTTGAGAGGTGCAATGTAGTACTAACCGAGAACGTGGAAACGGCTTAACTGGGCATTTGTAAGCCCACTGAGCTGGAATCCATGAAGCAATCCAGACAATCTTCTTTCATATCGACTCTCTGCGTCTTCGGTATACCCTGCTGCCGTTACCACCGCTACATTGATATCAAAGGACAAGAGCTGGATGATCAGCACAACCAAAGCCGAATCCTTCTCAAAGTCTTTGCCGTCATCGTATCTGGATATTCCCAACCCCGGTTAATACAAGATTATAAACAGTTCCACAATTGGATAGTGTGTTGCTTACAACGTCATATCCCCATCGAACGTAATAAGATTCAAGGTTGGTGCAATGGCGCAGACTTGTGCAGTATTAAGTATACTATCAAACAAGGAATTGGGGTTAATATAATTAATTGTTCCTTTTTTTTTTTGCGCACAGCAGTAAAGGCGATTTGTACCGGCGAATATCATTAAAACTGGGAGAAACAAAGCGTCTGGCGGATATGGTATGCTGAGCATCAGCAAGTAAAAATGCTTTGCGCAATGGCAGAGGTGTACAGAATGTGGAGACAGTAGGGACTAGTCGATGCAATCTAGAGTGTTCTGGGGTACCCAACTTTTGCATTTCAATATGATCCTGTGAACAATAACATAGCAGATCAGTAATATACCGGTTTAACTAGTTTGAAACATAGTTTGTACCTACATTAATCAATTTCTCAACTCCAGACATGGTCTCTGCATAACGTTCCTTGGATCGAACAAGCGCTCCTTTCTCGTCTGCATTTGGCGATGTATCAGACTCGGCTTCATCGTATAGAACAAACGAAGTTGATAGAGTCAGCTTTATAAATTCGATCAGGCCATCCCGTTTATGTTGACGAAGCTGGTAATTGATCTGGAATGGGTCGTGTAGACAAAAATAAAAAGTTCAATCAGCTGGGGAACAACCAATTATGTTTATGCGGAAAAGACTAGTTACTCTGTAAGTTGATGTCATGGACCAATGGCAAAGTCAATGACTTGGAGTTTTATTCGTGCGAGAAGTACTGTGGCAAACGTGTGGCTCTGGGAACGAAAGCCAGTTTGATTCGAATAATTTTTGAATTCTCAGCCTGAGCGTTTCCAATTGAACCATTCTTGAATGTATGTCGGAAACAGGAGAATCTTCCCAACCTCGACCTAGGCATTCAGTATTATTTTCTATACTGGACAATTCTATTGTGGTTGATAATGACGGTAGTATGGCAAGAGATCAGTGCGCCAATGAACGAACCTATCTCAGTTGGCTAAAGCTGTCATGCACCATCATTGTCCTCGGTGAGTAAAAACTATAAACGGACCTTGATATAGCACATCATAGTTCATACTTTTTGAAAAGGCTTAGTATTCAAATTTAATCGTATCATACTGCAGGATTCACCATAATTATGAACTTGCGTCTACCAAATGGACAGCAACAACCGAGCATTAGCTCACCTTATACCCGGCCGATTGGTATCACATTTGTAGCTATAGGCGTATTATGTTTCCTATTGGGCTTGATCAAATACTTTCGAAATGTCAAGCAGTTGATCCTACATCGAGCTTTAGTGCAAGCCGGTTGGGTTAGCTTTTTATTAATGGGAACCGTCAGCCTCTTTGCTTGTACTGTTATGCTTATTATCGTCAGCAGTGACGCTATAGATTAAAATTTCCTTCATTGTACAATGCCATGTATTTTGAATTGAGGACATTTATGTACCATTTTACTACGATTTAGTTGAATAATACTTAATCTTTGATTTAAGGGAAGTATTCATGATGACCCAATCATGTTACCAACTGAAGGCAATTTTGTAAAACAAGCCGAGTGACAATTGGGGAAATTCCGAATGTCACCTGGCAGGCGGAGGGGTGAGGGACAGTCTTTATTATTATTACGAACTTTGTGTTGGATCTTGTCACCTGCCATTCATCTGTTCTTTACTTGCCTCACCTCCCCGCCATTCTATGAATGCATTGCTGTCAGTACTGCATTTCTGCGAGGTCCATGGCCCAAGCGTCTTGTTTTGTACTCAAACCATTCACCAGTCCAAATCTTCTGTGCTCAATTTAGAAGCTCTGTCATTGAATCCTCAGCTTTCATCATCACCAGTCTCAGCCGCATCTACACCCTCTGTTCCTGTTGAAAAGAGCCCTACATCAAGAAATAATTCACAACAATCACCTACTTTTTCCTCCTTATCTTCATCGGCCTCAAACTGTTCTCAATCATCATGCCCCGCTTGCACTGCTCAAATGCCTACCATTAGTATCAACGATGTCGACGTCCCTTACAAGGTGGAGGCAAGCGGTATGATTACAAACGATGATGAAGACGACACAGTGTTTTATTTGGGCTGCCGTGCCCCTCAACAACAACATCTCTATGCGGCTATTCGAAATGCTTGTGTGAGGAGGTATGAGAAAGGGGGGCCGATCCTTTTCAAGGGGATTCAAACAATTTATTACTGTTTTCTCTAACCCATCACTTGGAATTTTTTTTTCTCTTTCAATAGTTTAACTGTAGAGTTTTGCCCTGGTCGAGAAGGTCCCATCCTATTTGGTGACGATGAAAACGGCTATGTGATGAGCTATATTTTCAAATTACGGGATTCCCAAGCTCGTGGAAAAACTCGCCACTACGCCTTCACTATGCTCATGACCGACAGAGTGTTTCTAGTCTCATGCTGGCCTTTCCTCGTGAAGTATGCGTTGTTTATTTATTTATATTCATCATCACATCACTCTATTCCCCAATCGCTCTATAATTGGGTCAACATTAAAATTCTAGCATGCTAATATCAAAATAATCAATAGGGTATTCCGTTCTACCGCACTAAATCTTCAAGAGAAAGCTGAAGCTGTGTACCAACGAGAACGAGAGTTTCGTGAAAGGCATCCGCCTTCATTAAGTGCCGTAGGCACTCGTAGATCCTCATTTGCTCCAACTTCACCAGGTAAGGTTTAAATTATATGTTCTTTTGATTTTGTCATTGCTAATTCACCCACCTCCTCAACCTAGAGCAATTTCTTAGGCGTCGTGCTCATACCCCTATGAGATCGCTGGCTGATCTCTTAGGTATAGATGATATCTATGCTCAGATACATCGCCAATTTAGTTACATTCTCAAGTCTTCGGCCCGAAGACGACTTGAAAAAGTTACAAAGGGGCGAAGAGCTGGTCCTCTTTATATCCAAATGGTAAGCGGAACTTGACCTGCTAGTAACAGCTTTGTTATTTATAGTCTAACACTGTGTTGATATGTAGTTGAAGGATCGTGAAAAGCAAGCAAATCAGTCGCAAGAAACATCAACCGACGATGGTACATTATGGAGAAAGCAGACTGACGTTATGTGTGGACCACTTGATCCTCCAATCTTTTCATCGCAAGCCGTATGAGATATTGAAGTTAATAACAAAGCAATTAACAGTTGGTAACATTTGTTTGGTCTCAAATACGGTGCTGGAGCTCCTGCTTTGATTGGCGTGTTTCATTCTTTGTCTTTTTGTATGCTTTCAAAATTTTAAAATATAGACCTTAGCCTTTTGTTTTCCCACAAACAAAAGCCCAACTCCAAACTCTTCTTGTATTCTGTTTTACATTTACAATAACAATTATGTTAATGAAAGGTTGTCGCCATTCGTTGGATGCATTCGATGATATTTATTAGTTAGGTGCGTAAACTAGCCACAACTACATATTTTTGAAATAAGGCTTGAAAATGAAACATTGGATCTCATGGCTATCATGTGCAGAACAAAGAAGGAACCAGGTAGCAACATGAATCAATCAAACCAATTAATGGATGTACTTGCAGCCCAGAAAGTCTACAAAAACATAAGACGGATTTATTTCCAAGCGCTAAAAAAAAAAAAAAGAAATTCTCAAATTGATGTGCGTTATAACTGGGGAAAAAGGAAAGCTACATTTTCTGTAAGAGGAGGATTATTGTGTATCCATGCGTTATTGAACGTTTAATTATATAGATCATCATCGCCAGCTTCTTCGCCAAATCCAGAGTTTGCTCTGACACCATCCATAGCTTGTGCATGGGATCCACCAGTGGCACCAGTGGCGCCAGGGGCACTAGAAGACTCAGGGAATTTGAAGCTGTTTCCGAATCCACGCTGTTGTTGCAAGTTTTGTGAGAACTGTTCGTATCTTCGGATGTCATTGTCACTGACTGATCTGCGTGCAAACGACATAGCCTCCTCAAAGTGTTGTCTATGAAAATGACCGGTCAATATCATGTCGTTGTAGCTTTTGCTCATTGCAGCCTGCTTGATAGCTTACCTTGCAATCTCAGCAACACCATCGCTCTCATCGTCCTCTTCCATACCAACATCTTCTCCAGCCTCTTGTCGAAGCTTACGTTTGTTTTCGCGTTCTATATCCTTGTTAATATCTTCGCGAATGGCAAGTTTAGCAGCTCGCTGGCAAATCTCAGCCAGATCAGCACCAGAGAATCCATGTGTATTCTTGGCCAAGAATTGGAGATCAACGTCGCTAGCGATAGGAGACTTTCGAAGGTTAGCTTGCAAGATAGAAAGACGAGAGGTTTCGTCGGGAAGTGGGATATAGATTAATTGATCCAATCGACCAGGACGCAACAAGGCAGGATCAATTTGATCAGGTCGGTTGGTAGCACCAATGACAAAAACGTTCTTTTTGGCGTTCATACCGTCCATTTCAGTCAGAATCTGGTTGAGCACACGGTCACCAGCACCACCAGCATCACCAGAAGAACCTCCTCTAGCCTTTGCTATGGAATCCAATTCGTCGAAGAACATGACACAAGGAGCAGCAGCACGAGCCTTGTCGAAAACATCACGGACGTTGGCTTCTGATTCACCGAACCACATGGTCAACAATTCAGGTCCCTATAATAATAGTTAATATATATACATATCGTGTTTTACTTTTGCTCATAATAAAGCCCCAAATGCTTACCTTGATGGAAATGAAGTTGGCCTGGCATTCGTTGGCAATGGCCTTGGCAAGCATAGTCTTACCAGTACCGGGAGGACCATAGAACAAGACACCCTTGGAAGGACTCATACCGAACTTGAGGAACTTTTCGGGATGCTCGACAGGGTATTGGACAGTTTCTTGAAGTTCGAGCTTGACCTTGTCAAGACCACCAATATCGTTCCAGGTGACTGTGGGAACTTCAACCACAGTTTCACGGAGAGCAGATGGGTTAGAAACGCCAAGAGCATACTAGTAAACCAAGGTACATGTTAGTAACAGTATACAAAAGCCTTTTTATGTGCGCAATACTTACTCTAAAGTTTTCCATGGTGACAGCCAAGCTATCAAGAACCTCGGCATCGATAGATTCCTCTTCAAGATCAATCAAATCCATCTTTTCACGAATTTGTTGCATAGCGGCTTCAGAGCAAAGGGAGGCAACATCAGAACCAACATAACCGTGGGTCTCGCTGGCAATTTGCTCCAAGTCAACATCATCATCAAGTTTCATATTCTTGGTGTGAATACGGAGAATCTCAAGACGACCAGTGGGGTCAGGAATACCAATATCGACTTCACGATCGAAACGACCGAAACGACGAAGTGCAGGATCAATGGAGTTGGGTCGGTTAGTAGCTGCCATAACGACAATGTTGGATCGAGCTTTCATGCCGTCCATAAGAGTAAGCAATTGAGAAACAACACGGCGTTCAACTTCACCGTTTGTCTATAAGCGATGAAAATGAGTATTAGGGAGCCATTGGCATCGATTATAATACATTGTACAATGATACATACCTTTTCACGCTTTGGTGCAATGGCATCGATTTCATCAATGAAGATGATGGATGGAGCGTTCTTTTCAGCCTCTTCAAAGGCTTTTCTAAGGTTACTTTCAGATTCACCAGCCATCTTGGACATAATTTCGGGACCGTTGATCAAGAAGAAGAAGGCACCGGTTTCGTTGGCTACAGCTCTGGCCATCAAGGTCTTACCAGTGCCAGGGGGACCGTACATGAGGATACCACGGGGAGGCTTAATACCGATGGACTTGAAAAGCTGAGGGTGGCGAAGAGGAAGTTCAACCAATTCACGGATTTGAGCCATTTGTTTTCGGCAACCACCAATATCGTCATAACCAACATCAGCCAAATTTGATTCTTCGTCTTCACGCTTGATGGGTTCACCTTCGCAATGAATGACAGTATCTTGAGCAACCTAAGTTGGACAAGGAGTTCGTAAACATGATCGAGTGAGCAATATTTAACCTCTATCAATTACTTACAATACAATAGTCCTCTGGATCAGTTTCAACGACCTTGAATTCTACTGCTCGCATATTACCACGGACCAAGAACAGGTCACCCTTGCGGATAGGTCGGTATGCTTCAAGAAAGTATGGCTTGAGGTAGGTTTCGAAGAGGTTACCTGTCAAACCTTCAACTGTGTCATCGATAGGGAGAACGTGAATTCGCTTGCCGAACTTGATATCTGGGCATGGGTGGATGCTGACAACATCGCCAAGGCGGACACGCAAGTTATTGCGAACAACTAAAGCATTCATTAGTTAACTGGATTAATAAATACGTTTAAGACAAAATAATGAATACTAACCCTTATTAATTCTAACTTTGTTATCTTCCAAGTCATCATCAGCCAACACAATGAGTACTGTGTCTCTCCTCTTCTTGCCCTTGATAAGTGCAACATCACCCTTGAAGAGTTGAAGAGCTTCCATGGTTGCTGTTGATAAGGTCATGACAGAGTTATCATCTTTGTTATCATCATCAACAATCAACTTGTTACGAGCTGCCTTTCTACGAAGGATAGCAGTGGCGGGATCATGTGCAGGATCAACGTCATCCTGTTCAATGCCAGCATTGGGTCTATAAGATGACAAATGCGTTAGAGCCAGTGTTGTGATAAAAGTAGTACTTTCGTATACAGATGCACATGGAAGCCAAGGCGCCATCTTCAGCTTCACAATGTCTCTCTTTCTCCATTGTCGATTGACATTTTAATACAAAGTAAGACTCTGCACGTCAAGCTGGCGGAACCAAACAATAATCCTTGCAATAATAATGTGCTTTTCTGAAATGTTGAAAATAAAGGTAGAATACTGGTACTTACTGTAGTTTTGGTTTTGAGTCTGAAGACATGTTTAGGGTTAGTGATAAAAGAGTGTGCCAAAAGCTGAGGATAGCAGGGGCAATGGCTGACCACTTATTGAACAGAAGGTACGTGTCGCCTTTCCCTACGTCACGATCGGGTTTTAAATTATATACCAGAAGCTTCTGTGGACGGATGGCTGAAACAAACCAACTCATTGGACAAAATTGTGTAGAGAATAGGTTCGCTTATGATTCCATATCTGAAGACTCGTCCGAATATACAATTCCTTGTAGACAATGCTCTTCTTTATAATATTTAGATATACATCCAAAGGATGGCCTGTGACGGGTTTGTGACAGCGATTATCTCCGCGTCTACTGTAATTTTAGTCTGCGGTTGCGTTATGTCCAATTGGATTTCGCGGTGGCAACGAAAGCAATTTGTCGTCCGGTACAAGCCTTTTTACGCTTGAGGAGCAAAGGAAAAATTGAAAACGTTGTGTCGTGGAACATTATAATTGAGTATTCAATATGAACAATTATATTGCCGTTACTCAAGAGCAAGACATGCTTTCAAGCGTAAGGGATAGTTCTTCTTCTATTGACTTTGACATGGTAGACTTTGGGAGTTCTGATGAGCTAGCACATTCATATCAAGTTGCCGATATGGAAGTTGAAAACGAAAGGATGGTACTTCTAACCTGTGAGAGTCGTCAACTCTCGCAAAGACCTGGATTTATAACCATTGATGCTCACTTCAGTGAGTTAACGCAGGTCTACTGTGATAAATGGCCGTATCATGTCTACAAAAATGATGCAACTGTGCTAGCTACGTTATGCTCTGCATGCTTGGAATCTCTGATATCTATGGAAAGCTTGCTCTTAACTCGGTTAGTTGTCTAATCTAGTTCGCTGACTGGTCTTCTAGAATTCTGCTTGTCTGTTTCTCTCTATCTTCTTTTCGCCTCTTGGATATCTTTATTTTCATACGCTCTTGGTGAGTGATGTCAACCCTTCGGATTAGCGTTAATACGGGCCTATTGCATGAAATCAAAATTCTCTGGATCTATCTGTCTCGTTTTCTGTGGTGAAGTTCTGCAAGCCTTATCACTCAAGTTAGAGAGTGTCTATTTTCTCAATTTTCTTGATGATTCGTATGCTCTCTTTCCTATTTGACGTCTCATTCCTTGTATGTATGTCGAGCATTTTCTTGTGTCAATATGAACTACAACGCTAAATGTTAGCCATAACCTGAGTAAACTGAATCGCAGCATGAAAGCTTAATGCTAAATTGTTGCCATTTGGTCTGTGGTCTCCACATGGCTCTGATGAAAGACCATTTTTTTTGGCGTACACTCGAGCACCTGCGAATGAATCCTATTCGCCCGACTATCACTAGCCATTAGGCCATTAGCCTGGTACTGACCGGCTTTTCCCCTTTTTTGTTGTCTTCTTTCAAGTTCCGTTGTTCCCCTTTTTTGTTGTCTTCTGTCAAATTCCGTTGTTCCTTAGTCCATTGTTCTTTGTTCCACAACCTTTTGTTTCTTATCTTTCTGCCCACCACATATTTCGTAAGTACTCGAGTCGTCTAGAATATGGAACAATATATTATGCTCAATTCGTGGTTCATAATTAGCTATGGTCGTCAACAACATGTTGGTCGATTCACTGTGCTCATCGCTCAACACACTCTCTCTGGGAAGTCTTTCGCTTCAAGAAATAATAAAAATAAAGAAAGAGCGAAGATTAGCTGAGAACCGCTTGCGGGATGCTGTTGAAGAACAAGGACGGCAAAGATGTAAGTGCCTGAGATAATTTTGAGACATGAACAGCTTCCTAAATTACTAGACAAAAGTAACTTGTTCAAGTTGTGGACAACGAGGGCATGGAAACCGAAGATCCAGACAATGTCCGAACAATGCCAGAGCGCAGTGTAAGCTCATCAAATATGCAACGACTTTAACTAAAATAGTGATCTAAACTTGTATGTTGATTTTAGGTGCCGAATCTGCCAATGCTAGATTGCAGAGAAGACAAACTCGGACTGCCAGGAGTGCCAACCCCGACTTGTGCCACAACCCTGTCCATCATGCAACTCGACAGAGTATAGTAGCACCAGGTCAAAGCTATGTCCTTTTCATTCAAAGTCAACCAACGAGCTTCTCGAGGAAGCAGTTGGCAAAGCTTTCGAACGCTTCACAAGGAAATGTCCGTTCGAAAGTGTCGTGAGGAGTACGTATAGGCCGCCACTCCACGACGCAGTGATCAAGCTATCAGGGTATCTGCGATCAGTGGTTATTCGATCACACATACTGGCCAATGCTTACCTTCTCGATCTGCAGGGCAATATCCCACCACCCATTTTTTTTTTTCTCAAAACTGCTTTTATACTGTCATGCAGATTGTGCTCAACAAGCCAGTAACAACAACAAATGGGATTATTCCAGTGGATGCTCTGCAAAATGTATGGACAAGTTTGACCAGGCAACACCCGTCGTTGAATTCCCCTCCCCAAATCACGTTGCGGCGTTCTGCTGATGTTTTGGCAGAAGCTTCTGTTACTCTGGCTACAACCTATTCAAATCATATTATTTTAAACTTTGGCGCGAATGCCCGAACCTGCCGCTGATTTCGACACGAGACGACCCCGCGGCAATCGAGTATCCGATCGGCTCTGGACGCTACTTCAGTGCCCCTGCGGGGCTGTACGTTAGCATTAAAATGAATCGGTTGAGCAATAAAGACGTATATCCGTATCTCGTGAATTGCTATCCTACGGACCATCGAATCAGATCCAAATCGCAGTACATGAAGTACTACAGTCCGGAAAACTACAAGCAGTCCATCATAGGCATCTCATCAAACAACAGCGAGTGAAAAATTATTTGAAGTACAAGATTTCAGCCAATTTTCCGGTAAAATTTTATTTTGATGGTGATAATAATTTCAAAGAATGCTACTGATAGTATCATCGTAGACTTTAAAAAACGCTTTGGTTTGGAGACTCATTGAGAAGTATGCCCTTCCAAGAATTGCAACCGGCGATGGTGATTGGCCAGAGGATTGGCCAGAAGATGTTTCTCTCATTATGGTCGCAACCGTTGACTATTTTTGGAGTCAATTGGAATCACGCTATTCTCAATTGGGCCACTATCCTCTATGGGATGGCGATTCATTTCGTTGAACGCGGGTCTGCTGGCTAGTATTTTGCCTTCAATCCGAGCCCCCTCAAAGTCCATCAGACTATATCAATGCTTTTTTATGAAATATTCGACTTTCAGGCACTTCGCATAAGAAGGTAAAACCTTTGAAAGCATGTTATGGTCAGATATTGGAATGCAACGTCTGTTAACTTTCAATAACTTAGCCTTGATGAACTCAGATTGAAAAACCATAAATCCGCCTTTGCAAGCAGGATACTGACTGACGGTTATGCCGTGAACTTCTTATTTGCTCGCAAAAGGGGTGGAAAAGACAGTACCCACCATGTGCAGCTGGGTTTTGAGGATTTCACAGATGCGGAAATTGCAACTTATTTTGAAGTTGCAGCGATTGATCCTGGTCGCACACAGGTATTCACTGCTGCTTACGGCTCTGGTCAAGAAAGACATCAAATAAGAAGGTGCTCAACATCTGAATACTATTCAATGACCGGATCTAAACGTCGCAACCAGAAATTGCAACAGGAGAAGAAAGAAGCGGGGATTTTAAGGATTGAAGAATCTTGGCCAACCGGCAAAACATGTAACATCGGCCAATATCAGTCGTACGTGGCCCATTTACTGAACAATTTCGACGAATTGTCAAAGTTATGACATATCAAGAGGAAAGATGAGATTTGACAACTTTCAAGGTGTGCAGCGCTCTCGAGAGGAGATGGCGAATATGTTGGTAAATGGAGGAAAAAAATACAGCAAAAGCAGGCGTAAAAACACTCAAAAAAATCGCAGATTACGGAGGAGACATAGAAAAAATCGAAAAACTAAAAAAATTTCCGAGAAGTGGAGCCAGATTTGCAGTTCTGACAATGATGACATGGAACTTTCAGTTTGTCCCTTGGTCAATGCAAGGTAGTGTATTGAATGTTTTGAAATTAACTTGGGTCAAATTTATATTCACAATGTATGCGTAGAACTTCATACGCCAGGACACCCATCAAACATTGGTCAAAAGAGCAGTTCACAAGGTCTGATAAGCTTCCAATGATTGTTTTTGGCAATGCAATGTTCAACAAAGACGGCGTACCCATGCGAGGCCAAAGAGTGGGTGTTACAAACATCCTATGGAAAACATTGAAAAGAAGAGAAAGGCAAGGTCACTTAGTTGCAATAACAATTGACGAATATCTAACGTCTCAGGTAATTTATGCAAATATGAAATTGAGGGAATCCATTTATGCTAAAACCTTTAAGTTTGCCTAGATTTGTAATCACTGCCGCAACCGTAATCTTCAAAAAGTCAAGACTGCCGATGGCGTCTCTCACCACAGTATCCTAGTTTGCAATCACTGTCAGATACTGTGGCAAAGAGACATCAATGCGGCAAAGAATATGTACGGTATTGCGATGGTTATGTGGACTGACGGCTGCAGACCCAACGAATTGGCACGGCCACAACAAGAAATCGCTGCTCAGAATGCAGTTTCTCTTTGAAAAAAGTGATTTAGATCTTTACACTCTCCAGTGGTAAGTGAAATATATATCCATCATCATACATATCTGTTCATGGACTGACGCATACCTTCTGTTATACCTAACGCAAATGTTATTTCTTTTGAATCAAATTCTATTGCAATAAACAGTAATGTCTTTCTCAAAATACCTTGCGGAGACGGCCCTGATTTGTTTACGCTGACCTGACTTGCATTTCGCACTAGCAATGCTGTATTTTTTGCCCCAGTCGTTTTTCAAGCGCAAATACAAATTTTTTTTTAAAAAAAAATGAATATTACGTCATACGAACACCTGTATAATGAGCACAACATGGAGCACAATAATATTGCTCCTATTGAAGGCGAAAACATGATCTTATGTGAAGTTGAAAACTCCACCTCTGCAGAGTTCAACAAGCCAAATCTGGAAAACCTGACGGAAGAGGTAAGCCAACCAATGGATATTGAGGAGGAAGACGCAGTCGCTGACACTGTTCTGGTGCCGTTGAGAATTTTGATGGATATTGATACTACTGTAGTACCGCGACAGGTACCATCAGCAGAAGCTGCTTCACCCACAGTCGTCGTTGAATCCTTCGCGGAAAAGGTACGTACACGAAAGCCAAGAGGGCCATACAGACGATACACTGCGCATCAAATTGAGCAATTGTTTGATTACGTGATTGAGCAAGGTAAGACTGCCAAAGAAGCTGCCTTGTTGACTGGTATTAACATTAGGACGGCGCAACACTACATCAAAAAATATAATGATGACGAAGAACGACTTTTGCCGCTAAGCGGTAGAAAACCTGGAGCTGGACGTAAAGCTAAGCTAACAGAGTGTCATTCCCAATTTCTGACAGGCTATGTTGATGAGCACCCGACTGCTGTATTATCAGATATTAGAACAGCTCTTATGAAGCGTTCCCGGAACTATCGATATCCATATCTGCGCTACATAGACACCTGGTTCAGAAATGCAAGTTGACCCTCAAAAAACTAGAAAAGTTGCCTGCGGCAAGAAATAGTGACCGTGCGCTCAAATTGCGAAGGGAAAGAATTGAAGAATGGGAAGCGAATCCTGAGCTAGACTATCGTAAGAATTGCGTATTCATCGATGAGGCAGGATTCAATCTTCACACTCAGCGACATTATGGACGCTCACGAAAAGGAACACCTGCCAATGGCATTGTGCCAACACCCGAAGGTATCACAATAACGATTTTGGGAGCCATATCACAAGCAGGAGTGATAGATATATCTTTGAAGAAACCGCAAGCTGCATCGATATCCAAAAAGAGGAAGGCAAATGATACAACGGCAACGGTGGTAAATGGTCGCGTTGGAACAAGGACTGAGCATTTTCTCACTTACATATCCAATGTGATGGATGTGTTGGATAGGAACAATATGAAGGGGCATTATCTAGTAATGGACAATGCTCCTATACACACTCCAGTCAAGGTACGTGAGCTAATCGAGAGTCGAGGCTACCGTCGTTTGTATCTTCCTCCATATTCTCCTTTCTTGAATCCCATTGAAGAATTTTGGTCAAAAGTAAAGGCTGGTGTAAGGCGAAGTTCATTAACTGCTGACGATCGACTGAGTGACCGTATTTATGAGTCTGTCCAAATGGTTAGCCGAGCTGACTGTCAAGCATGGATTCGTCATGCGGTGTCATTCTTTCCAAGGTGCAAGAGTGAAGATATCAACCCGTGAGAATTCAGAACTGTCTATTTGATGGAAAGGATGATTTGGAGAGGATGTCATTGATATAGGTTGATTATAAGGCCCACATATATATGGCATATTATTTCCCTGACATATCATCTCGACAATTGATTGGGACAGTTTACTGATTGTACGCAGCCACAAAACAAATTTTTACTGTGATGGTCACACGGAACTGAATTATGTGGCTTGGCTTGCTCATGGTGTGAGCAAAGGGGTGGCTTGGCTCGCTCAAGGTTGAGCAAAGTGCCTTGGCTTAGCTAGGACTTTGCGTCGAGTTCAACAATTTTATAATACGAAATATACGCGAAACGCAGAATGAGGAACGCGAACGGCTCTGCAAAATCCGCTATTTTTCCTGCAATTTTGCGCTGGGATGAATTTCCCCGTTTTGCTGTAAGTCTTTTTGCTGTATGCATAAGCTTGTTTAAAATTTTTCGATTATCGTCAATACCAAGAGTTTTTATATCATGAATCTTTCGCCAAAGGATATTCCGATATGCATAACAGTACTTTACTACATACATGAAAGAGGAGATGTGCTGCAGGGCATAGAGATTAATCAGCCGTTTGTTTCACTCTGCTTCGCTTTGATCTCCATAACATTGCATTAAAAGATATATTGACGTAAATTTGTTGATACCCGAAATGCTGTAGACCAAAAATTGAAACCCTATCATAAAGCACATAATCGAGCGCATTCTAACTCAATAATGGACAGCTTGAGTATGACCAGAGCTATTCTTATTGGAACTGCGATTTATGGACTCAGGGTATTCATCGTATGATGAATCACAAGCATTTCGTCCATCAACTTCATCCACTTCACCCTTCAGGATGGCTCTGATGATATCATGTACAGTCAAACCTGGATAAAATTATATCTATGGCAGGTTATTTTGATAACTTTGAACAGATTATAATTTTAAACAAGTTACATGTTCAGCTTATGTTTTCAGAACAAAGAAATCTTTCTCCAGGTTTGACTTTGTTTACCAATAAATTCGATACTGATCATTACGGCCTGGAAACGCTACCTACTAAAGTGACTGAACATCATGAATATCCTTGCCTTCGAATTTCTTGTAGAAAATGCAATTCAAGTCGTGCCAGTACGAAGCAAAAGAAAAATATTGTGGTGTGGGTCCCTGAGATCGATATATTTGTGCCAACTGAATAAAAAGAAGATAAAAATCGCTTTTGAAGCACGCTAAATCCAAAGGGCAGGTCGAAGCTCGATAATAATTGATTGCCATTCCAGATGCATCAGCTTAGGTACAACTTAGGCAACCCACAACTAATCATGTAATCAAGGATATCTTACTTCAATCGCATCATCAATGAATGCAACGATGCCATGCAAACATGATTATGGTACAATATCCGCGGACACAACAAATCTATTACGGATAAACTACAATTAACAACAGAAAGAGGCCGCGGGTAAAATATCTATTACAGATAAACTACAATGAATTAAGTACAAAGAGACCGCCGACACGACAAATCTATTACAAATAGACTGCAACGAACAAGCCCAAAAGACGCCACCGTCTAAGCTTCTACTTTCTTCTCATCAGCATCGACATTTTCAATAAGATGTTTCTCTTTGACAACGACAGCATGCTTTCCGAAAGCAAACCAGGATTTGCCTTCGAAAATCTGGTCCATATCTTCAAGGAGGACACCCTTAGTCTCAGGGAAGAACAAGTAGACGGTGATCGCCATGATGAAACAGCATGAACCAAAGAAGAGATAGGTTCCGTAGGTAATGCTGTCCAACATATTTGGTGTGATTTCACCGATAACCACTCCCATAGCCCAGTTTGTAGCAGTGGAGATACCGACGGCCTTAGCTCTCATGCGAATAGGAAAGATCTCAGCAGGGTAGAGCCATCCAATAGGACCCCATGAATAGGCGAAACCAGCGACGAAGATAAAGATGAAGGCAATGGCGGCGTATGAAGCACTTTGCTTGCCGACCATATCGAGAGATTTTGTACCCGTTGAGGTTGTGATAATGGTAGCTGTGCCTCCCAGAATACCGCCAACAATAAACAAGGAGAAGGCCATGATCAGAGCACCTGAGATCATGGTTTTGCGACGACCCCAAGAGTCCATCCAGAGAATAGGTGGGATAGTGGAAAGCATGTTGATGATACCGTCGAGACCGGTTGCGAGCAATGATGAGGTTGCAGCACTGAGGCCCGCTTGTTGGTACATTTGTGGCGCATAATACATGATGGCGTTGATACCGGTGAACTGTTGGAAAAACATAATGATGCAGCCAAGGAGCATACGACGACCAAGACTTCCCTTGAAGAGTTCACCCCAACTGTACGACATATCTTTCTCTAGGCGGATGGTTTCGCGGATTGCAGCAAACTCTTCCTGGATGTCATCCTCACTGCGATCCGTTCTAATCTTTCTCAATGTGTCCAGAGCGCGCTGCAAGCCTGCCTCATCATTTTTCTTGAGCGCCTTCTCCGTAAGCCAACGGGGTGAGAAGGGCATAAACACCATACCAATGGCAAGAATACCAGCAAACACAGCCTGCAGACCCAAAGGAACTTGCCACGAGTTATTGCTGTTAATGTAGTTTGTACCATAGTTAATCCAGAAAGAAATCTAGCAAGTGTGAAATTTATGCAACATGAGCGACCACCCCTGTATGAGGCATTCAACAAAGCATGTCTTTTGCAATCACTTACCATAATACCCCAGGTAACAGCCCACTGCTGCATAGAGATGAGACGACCACGAATTTCCTTTGGAGCAATTTCGGACTGATAAAGTGGGCAGATCATGGAGAGCATACCCACAGCCAAACCTGCGATCACACGTCCAGCGAGAAGCATGCCAAGATTGACGGCCGTTGCCTGAATAATTGATCCAACCATGAACGTGACTGCGCCACCGAGAATTGTGTATTTGCGACCAAAGTAGTCTCCAGTCCATGAAGCACCCAGTGCACCAAAGAAACATCCAGCTACCAGTGCATCCACAATCGATGCCTGTAAGTTTGCACTGAAGGGACTAGTAGGATTATCGGGCTGATCACCAAAGTAATCACCAAAGTATTTCATTGTAAGCAGACCAGAAATGACACCCTGATCATATCCAAAGAGCAGACCTCCAATGGCCGAAAATGCCACAACTGAATAAACGTAACCATTCCCCATGATTTGTTGTAATAAAAAGACGTGGGAGCTTTTTCCCGTCCCTGCCCTTCTGGCCCCGCATGTATTTATATTCGAGCGCACTCAACCCCGCACAATCCATAACCTTTCTTGTCGTCCAATTGAGTGGTGTGGAGCCCAAAAACTTAGAGTTCATAAATATATCCCAAACCTTATGTGACGCATAAAGGCCTAGTTACGCAGTTCCCCTTCGCGGGGAAGGCACATCAATAATCGGTCCATTAAAAAGGTTAAAATCAAGATTTGACGATTGTCCATTTTCTCCGCTCCGGTGCAACACGGTTCGAGCTTAGTTGAAAACCACAAACTACACGCAGGACATCCACATTGAGATGGGGCAGTTGTTTTACAAAGGACTTTAATTACGTATATTTCTATATACACACATTCATATATCATCTGGTATACATACACTGGGCATGTCTTCACACAGACACATCCCTTGACTATTACTTCATTCTCCAAATCCCCGCGTAACACCCGCCCATCCTCTTTGGGTGAGATCACATAGCGGAAAAATAAGCAGCCATAAGTAGAACGTGTTTGTTTCAGAGTTTCCCCAAATAGGCAATATAGCTATATTTCGCTGCGAGGCGAACAGTCCGCATGGCCACCCCGATGTCATGTGTTTTACTAAAAATAGAGATAGAAAAAGCCATATGGGGTCCCGCGACTCGCGTGGAGTTCCCGCCGTTTTTTTGTCTTAACTTTTCGCGCTCCCTAACTCTATTCTCTTTTGAAGCTCAAAGATGTCGATTATTGTATTAATGGTCACTGGGGAGTTATAGTTTTGTGCGGTTCCACAAAAACATCCTTCTGCTATCTTTTATGTGGTTGATCTTTTGCATGGCTGGCCTAGACTCTTTCGCCAAACGCATGCTAACTTTCCTAGCAGCTTACGCTTATGTAACTGCGTCAAGTGGGTGGCTTATGCTCAACCATGACGGAGTGGGAGATGAATTATGACAGAGTGTATGACAGAGTGGGTGGCAGATGATGTTAAGAACAATGGAAATAGAAAAACTTGAAAAGTTTAATTGATGGTTACACTTGATTTATATCTTCACGGATAAATGGATAAACAATGAGGCGACAAATGTCTGTCACCGTTTCGCTTTTACTTATGTTTTGTACAAATGGTCTAATGAAAAATAGACTGCAAAGCATGGAGGGAATAGTATGGTTGTACTTGACAACAGCCACATTCTTTTATTAGGATAGCGAATTTCTTTACCGCAAAGATCTGGCTTTATAACCATTGGTGCTCACTACAGGGAGTTAACGCAGGTCCACTCTGATAAATGGCCGTATCATGTCTACAAAAATGATGCAACTATGCTAGCTACGTTATGCTCTGCATGCTTGGAATCTCTGATATCTATGGAAAGCTTGCTCTTAACTCGGTTAGTTGTCTAATCTAATTCGCTGACTGGTCTTCTAGAATTCTGCTTGTCTGTTTCTCTCTATCTTCTTTTCGTCTCTTGGATATCTTTATTTTCATACGCTTTTGGTGAGTGATGTCAACCCTTCGGATTAGCGTTAATACGGGCCTATTGCATGAAATCAAAATTCTCTGGATCTATCTGTCTCGTTTTCTGTGGTGAAGTTCTGCAAGCCTTATCACTCAAGTTAGAGAGTGTCTATTTTCTCAATTTTCTTGATGATTCGTATGCTCTCTTTCCTATTTGACGTCTCATTCCTTGTATGTATGTCGAGCATTTTCTTGTGTCAATATGAATTACAACGCTAAATGTTAGCCATAACCTGAGTAAACTGAATCGCAGCATGAAAGCTTAATGCCAAATAGTTGCCATTTGGTCTGTGGTCTCCACATGGCTCTGATGAAAGACCAATTTTTTTGGCGTACACTCGAGCACCTGCGAATGAATCCTATTCGCCCGACTATCACTAGCCATTAGGCCATTAGCCTGGTACTGACCGGCTTTTCCCCTTTTTTGTTGTCTTCTTTCAAGTTCCGTTGTTCCCCTTTTTTGTTGTCTTCTGTCAAATTCCGTTGTTCCTTAGTCCATTGTTCTTTGTTCCACAACCTTTTGTTTCTTATCTTTCTGCCCACCACATATTTCGTAAGTACTCGAGTCGTCTAGAATATGGAACAATATATTATGCTCAATTCGTGGTTCATAATTAGCCATGGTCGTCAACAGTAACTTGTTCAAGTTGTGGACAACGAGGGCATGGAAACCGAAGATCCAGACAATGTCCGAACAATGCCAGAGCGCAGCGTAAGCTCATCAAATATGCAACGACTTTAACTAAAATAGTGATCTAAACTTGTATGTTGATTTTAGGTACCGAATCTGCCAATGCTAGATTGCAGGGAAGACAAACTCGGACTGCCAGGAGTGCCAACCCCGACTTTGTGCCACAACCCTGTCCATCATGCAACTCGACAGAGCATAGTAGCACCAGGTCAAAGCTATGTCCTTTTCATTCAAAGTCAACCGACGAGCTTCTCGAGGAAGCAGATGGCAAAAATTTCGAACGCTTCACAAGGAAATGTCCGTTCGAAAGTGTCGTGAGGAGTACGTATAGGCCGCCACTCCACGACGCACTGATCAAGCTCTCAGGGTATCTGCGATCAGTGGTTATTCGATCACACATACTGGCCAATGCTTACCTTCTCGATCTGCAGGGCAATATCCCACCACCCATTTTTTTTTTTCTCAAAACTGCTTTTATACTGTCATGCAGATTGTGCTCAACAAGCCAGTAACAACAACAAATGGGATTATTCCAGTGGATGCTCTGCAAAATGTATGGACAAGTTTGACCAGGCAACACCCGTCGTTGAATTCCCCTCCCCAAATCACGTTGCGGCGTTCTGCTGATGTTTTGGCAGAAGCTTCTGTTACTCTGGCTACAACCTATTCAAATCATATTATTTTAAACTTTGGCGCGAATGCCCGAACCTGCCGCTGATTTCGACACGAGACGACCCCGCGGCAATCGAGTATCCGATCGGCTCTGGACGCTACTTCAGTGCCCCTGCGGGGCTGTACGTTAGCATTAAAATGAATCGGTTGAGCAATAAAGACGTATATCCGTATCTCGTGAATTGCTATCCTACGGACCATCGAATCAGATCCAAATCGCAGTACATGAAGTACTACAGTCCGGAAAACTACAAGCAGTCCATCATAGGCATCTCATCAAACAACAGCGAGTGAAAAATTATTTGAAGTACAAGATTTCAGCCAATTTTCCGGTAAAATTTTATTTTGATGGTGATAATAATTTCAAAGAATGCTACTGATAGTATCATCGTAGACTTTAAAAAACGCTTTGGTTTGGAGACTCATTGAGAAGTATGCCCTTCCAAGAATTGCAACCGGCGATGGTGATTGGCCAGAGGATTGGCCAGAAGATGTTTCTCTCATTATGGTCGCAACCGTTGACTATTTTTGGAGTCAATTGGAATCACGCTATTCTCAATTGGGCCACTATCCTCTATGGGATGGCGATTCATTTCGTTGAACGCGGGTCTGCTGGCTAGTATTTTGCCTTCAATCCGAGCCCCCTCAAAGTCCATCAGACTATATCAATGCTTTTTTATGAAATATTCGACTTTCAGGCACTTCGCATAAGAAGGTAAAACCTTTGAAAGCATGTTATGGTCAGATATTGGAATGCAACGTCTGTTAACTTTCAATAACTTAGCCTTGATGAACTCAGATTGAAAAACCATAAATCCGCCTTTGCAAGCAGGATACTGACTGACGGTTATGCCGTGAACTTCTTATTTGCTCGCAAAAGGGGTGGAAAAGACAGTACCCACCATGTGCAGCTGGGTTTTGAGGATTTCACAGATGCGGAAATTGCAACTTATTTTGAAGTTGCAGCGATTGATCCTGGTCGCACACAGGTATTCACTGCTGCTTACGGCTCTGGTCAAGAAAGACATCAAATAAGAAGGTGCTCAACATCTGAATACTATTCAATGACCGGATCTAAACGTCGCAACAAGAAATTGCAACAGCAGAAGAAAGAAGCGGGGATTGTAAGGATTGAGGAATCTTGGCTGACCGGCAAAACATGTAACATCGGCCAATATCAGTCGTACGTAGCCCATTTACTGAACAATTTCGACGAATTGTCAAAGTTTTATGACATATCAAGAGGAAAGATGAGATTTGACAACCTTCAAGGTGTGCAGCGCTCTCGAGAGGAGATGGCGAATATGTTGGTTAATGGAGGAAAAAAATACAGCAAAAGCAGGCGTAAAAACATTCAAAAAAAATCGCAGATTACAGAAGAGACATAGAAAAAACCGAAAAAAAACAACAAATTTCCGAGAAGTGGAGCCAGATTTGCAGCTCTGACAAAGATGACATCGAACTTTCAGTTTGTCCCTTGGTCAATGCAAGGAAGTGTATTGAATGTTTTGAAATTAACTTGGGTCAAAATTTTTATTCACAATGTATGCGTAGAACTTCATACGCCAGGACACCCATCAAATATTGGTCAAAAGAGCAGTTCACAAGGTCTGATAAGCTTCCAATGATTGTTTTTGGCAATGCAATGTTCAACAAAGACGGCGTACCCATGCGAGGCCAAAGAGTGGGTGTTACAAACATCTGTGGAAAACATTGAAAAGAAGAGAAAGGCAAGGTCACTTAGTTGCAATAACAATCGACGAATATCTGACGTCTCTGGTAATTTATGCAAATATGAAATTGAGGGAATCCATTTATTCTAAAACCTTTAGGTTTGCCCAGATTTGTAATCACTGCCGCAACCGTAATCTTCAAAAAGTCAAGACTGCCGATGGCGTCTCTCACCACATAAACAGTAGCAGGAGATGTCAACCTGTTGAATATCGTTTGCACGTATCACGTGCGATAAGGAACGCACACGAGATTTCGAAACGAAAATTAAAAAAAGAAATACCGTCCTCAATACAGCTTTCAGCAACAACCAGCATTGTCATAACATGGGTCAACATTTCTAATTTCTATTTATTTTCTGAATACAAGAACTTCTTCGTAGTTTTCTTTGGGAACCTCCCAAAATTCCGGCAACTCCATGGACATTGTCTCTGGATTCAATTCAGGGAAATTCAACTTAATTGTCTGCATCAAAGCTGCAAAAAGAACTTGACAGCCAGCAGCACCTAAGTGAAGTCCGTCATACAAGAACTCAGACAAATCTCTATTATGCTCCTTGTCACCAGTGAAGTCAGTAGGCTCGTCAGCACTGCCAGAGTCGGTCACAAGCTTCATGATCTCAGTCCAAAGGTCAATGTAAGGGACATTGTGCTTTCTGGCTACATCCTTTGCAGCCTCAGAATACGCCTTGGCCCGCTCATTGGATCGATCCAGAACACCACCGCCTTCTTCGCATCTTGCCTTCCATTGCACTTCGTTGAGTGGTGGAGGCGCAATTACAATGACTCTGGTCTCAGAGCTGTAATTTTGAATTCCTTGAACGATTTTCGACAAGTTGTCTGCATATTCGTCAATAGGGACATGTTGTGTGCCCCAAGGCTCTGATGCATCGTTTGCACCAAAGAAAACGGTCATCAATCGGATTTTCGCTCTCTGAGATTCATCTAGAGTTTCTGGCAAAAGTTGCTTGAAGATTGGCAATGCCCATCTGGAAGTATAACCTGCAGGTAGTAGTCACGAATTAAGTGATCCCGAGAAAAAAGCGTTCATTTCCTTAGTCTATGATAATCAATCGTTACCTGAGAACCCGCGGTTCAAAACATCTGCTCTTCGCTGATAAGCCTACATAGGCAAACCCAATCTTTTAGTATTGCCGTTACCCCAGGTATCCTCACTCCTCTTTCTTTTACTTACATCAGCAAGGGATGCAGCCCAGCCAGTGTACTTTGTTTCAAAGCTACCCTATATATCATGAGAATGATAATTAGACCAATAAGAACATGAAGGTTAATGAGGGTTGATTGTCTCAGGTACCTGAGTGAGCGAGTCCTAGAATTGCTTCTGTTAGCTTCAAATCGTTATATTAGCAATAAAAGAAATATATGCTTTCAGCTTACACCAAAGAGGACAATCTGGTCGTAGAGAATATTCATTATTGCAAAGAGAAAGTGAGGTACGGGAACTACGGCCTTATTCACCAATTAAAAAAAAAAAAAAAACAAGGTTTGCTACGTGGTACGCAAATGCTTTAAAGTTTCCTATTCTCCTGGACACATGCCTAACGGACCTCCAATTTGTCATTCTGGGCAACGAGGACGTCGCCTTCTTTGCGTTAACTAAGCACGCAAAGTTCACTTTTCAATCCGATTTGAAAAAATTTCAACTTCACCACTGACGGGCACTGATATAATTTCATTTACCACAGCACAGCCATCCCAAAATCTATTTTTATTTTCTGAATACAAGAGTTTTTTCGTATTCTGCTAGGTCAGACTCCCAAAACCATCCCAGCTCCTCGGGCATGGTCTCTGGATTCAATTCAGGGAAATTGGACTTGATGGTCTGCATCAAGGCAGCAAAGAGGACGGCGCTACCTAGCGTACCCAAATGTAATCCATCGCTCATGAATTCCGATAGATCTCGCTTACCCGACTTGGTGGTACCTGTCAAATCATTCTTGTCCTCCAAATTGTCGGGATCGATAGACAGCTTCATGATCTCGGTCCAAAGGTCTACGTAAGGGACATTATATTTTCTAGCCACGTCCTTTGCCGCCTCAGCGTATGCCTTAGCCACCTTATTTGATCGCCGCAAATCAGGACCACCTTGCTCACTTGCTTCATGCCATTGATCTTCATTGACTGGCGGTGTGGTAATCACTATGACCCGTGTATCAGTACTATATTGATTAATTCTCTCGATCATTTTAGACAGATTATTTGCATATTCGTCGATAGGAACATGTTGGAATGTGCCAACTTTTGCAGAATCGTTTGCACCGAAGAAAAGGGTGATAAGTCGGATTCTGGCTCGTTGTGATTCATCTACTGTATGTGGCAACATTTGGTTCAAAATTGGAACGGCCCACTTTGAAGTATAGCCTGAAGTTTATGACTACCATTAGGTACAAAGGTCCTTTTTTTCATTCCTTCCATCCGCTGGTAAATATTACCTCCAAATCCACGATTCAAAACATCGGCTCTTCGCTGATAAGCCTGTGTATTGGAGTAGCTTTTAGTGATTCTTTCCCCAATCGTAAACCAGAATACACATTTCTTTCCATAACTCACATCAGCAAGAGAAGAACCCCATCCTATATGCTTGATCTCATAACTAAACTATTGTGGTTGTTGAATTATCAGGTAAAGCAGAAGAAGAAGGTGATACTGATAAAGTGCATCACCCAACTTACTTGGGTGATAGAGTCCTGATAAGACTGTTAGCTTCAAAAGTATACTGTATATAATAAATAATTGGAGTGGGGGCTCTCAGCTTACACCAAAGAGAATAATTTGATCATAAAGAATATTCATAACAGTAAGAGAGGGATGGTGTGGACGATACGGTAGTGAGTGAACAAAGGATGTTTTTTGAAGGAAATATTTTATTTCCCTATTCTCCCTATGGGTGAGGACGATAAAGCTCAGATTCTGGTGGCGGTGAATTATCAAATCAGAGTTTTATTATGGGTCGCCGGTTTGTGAGAGTGAGCCGTTGTTGTCACTCATATGCTTATAGTTCGATTCTACTCATTCCATTATAAAATTTTGGTGTTACGTTACGAAACCTTGATAACTTCCTCCAATTAGCACAATGTCAGCCCTTCATCTATGAGAATCGCGTTCTTCACTAGCCGATTTAGATGGTATATTTCTCCATAAGTCTCCCACCTTGCACGAAAGGAGTAAACTATGGTGGAAATGTATATGTAAGCATCCTCGGATCACTTTAATATGATTTGACACATTGCCAATGCATTTGTGTACGAAATTAGGATCAGTCTAACATTGTTTGATGTAGTTAAGTTACAATGAGTTATGGAATTTATATTAAAGGCATTCATCTGTGAAATAACATTGATTTGTTACAGAAATCAGTTCCCGAGGTCAACTATTCATCACCACGTGTCTATCTCCACATTTCAAGCACCCCGTTTATGGAAGCCGTAAGCAATATAAAGGTTACCCCAGGTTTTTCTGTTTCCAAAAGAGCTACCTTTCTCCCCCATTCAACTCAAAATGGCCGACGAAAAAGTTGATATCAGCAAAGAGATCTCAAACCCAGAGGACGTGGCTGCTGTTGAGGCAATTACTGATGAAGAATTAGAAAAGCTTTCTCGCCAAGCTATCACCTTCTGGAGTAAGGCAACGTTTAGAATCGCCCTCATTCTGTTCGTTCAAGGCTGTAATCAAGCTGGCTATGGTGTCGATTGGGGTGTTATCGGAGGTGTCAACTCGATTAATCAATTCCATGAATACTTTGGTTTTGGTAACGCTGGCACCACCATTGGTATCATCAATGCCCTGATGACTATTGGAAATATTGCTGGTGCACCATTCCTTTCTCTTGGTGATGTTATCGGAAGAAGAGGTATCAACGTAGTCGGAAATGCCATTGTTATCATGGCATCACTTATTCAAGCTTTCGCTCCAAACCTTTCTGGATTAATGGCTGGCCGTTTCTTCATGGGTTTTGGATCTGCTCTCATGAGTAACCCTCAATACATGGCAGAGGTTTCGCCTACTCATTGGCGTGGTAGAATTGTCGGTATTTTCGGTGCTTGCTTCCAAGTTGGCTCTATTCTGATGACATGTGTGTTGTTGGGTACCAACACCATTCAAAGCAACTGGGCTTGGAGACTTCCCTTCCTCCTCCAAATGATTTTCCCTCTTGTTGTCGTCGTATTTTCTTATCTCATCACTCCCGAATCTCCAAGATACTTAATTTTGAAGGGAAGAGTTGACGAAGCTCGTGCTGTTGTCGCAAAGTACCATACTTCGTCCGGTGACGTCAATGAACCTATTGTTGAAGTTGTTATCCAGCAAATGATCCGCTCCGTTAAAGATGAACATGTTGGCTTCAAGACCCTCTGGGATTTCCGACCGTTCGTCCGTAAGAATGGTGGCCGTTATAGATTGCTTCTTTTGACACTCTACTCTATTTTCCAACAATGGAATGGTGGTGGTATTGTCAGTTACTACATTTCCCCCATTTTGGAAACACTTGGAATCACATCTTCAGAACAACAGTTGGAAATCAATCTTGGATTGGTTCTAGTCTACTTCGTATTCACTATGGTCGGTTCTTTCATTGTTGATTTGGTCAGGAGACGTACCCTCATCTTTGCCGGTCTCATTTCATTCATTATCTTACAAACCGCCTCGGCCATCACTTCATGGAAATACACTGAGACCAACTCTTACGGTCTTGCCTGCTTGGGCATCTTCTGGATCTTTGCTTTCCAAACATGCTCAAGTACTCTTATTGCTACCATGCACAACTTGTATCCTGTTGAACTTATTTCCTTGCCCCTCAGAGCTAGGGGTATGGGTCTCTATGGGCTTATCCAAGGTATCGCTGGCGTTATCCAAACGTATGGTATTTCTATCGGTATCGAAAAATTGGGATACAAAATCTACGTTGTCTTTATTATATACAACTGCGTTCAACTAGCTTTGTCATACTTTCTCTTCCCCGAAACTGGTGGTCTTTCTCTCGAGGAGATTGATATCATCTTTGAAACACCTGGTGTGAGTCCAATGAAGATGGGCGAAAAGGTGGAGAAGGCCAAGAAAGAGCGCAAGGAAGGTATCCAGGCGTAAAATTCTATATTAGTAGTCAAGTAGTATAATAAAAAAAAATTCCCCTAATACACAAATAATTATCCGCCCTGGAGTGGCAATATTTTTTTCACATCCCACAGTTTTTTTTTTTTTGGTTGTATTTGGGGTGATTCACGTTGGCTTTGCTCCACCAAAAAATTATATAAGCAAACGTCCTCCAGATAAAATGATTTGAATTTTTTGTGGCATCAACCATCTTGTTCTTACTTATCACCAAATATAATGGAAGGGTTTGAAAATTGTCTCGACAAGGACTTTCATTTTGGGTTCGCAACTGCCGCCGTTCAAATCGAAGGTGCCTGCAACGCTGACGGCAAAGGTGTATCAATTTGGGACAAATTTTCTCATTTACCAAATAAAATCAAAGACGACACCAACGTAGATGATACGGCCAAGGCCTATGAGTTTTACAAAGAGGATGTTCAGCTACTGAAATCATATGGTGCAAACGCATACAGATTTTCTATTTCTTGGTCTCGGATCATTCCTCTTGGTGGACGCAACGACCCAGTAAATGCTCGAGGTATCGAGTTTTACTCCAACCTTATCGATGAGCTACTCGCAAACGGAATAACACCATTCGTCACACTCTTCCACTGGGACACTCCTCAAGCACTGGAAGACCGTTACCAAAGTTTCTTGAACAAGGAAGAATTTGTAGCGGATTTCTGCAACTACGCCAGAGTATGTTATGAAGCTTTTGGTGACAGGGTCAAGCACTGGATCACCTTCAACGAGCCAGAAGTTTTTTCAGCATGCGGATATTTAGCAGGTATCTTTGCTCCGGGAAGATGTTCGGACAGGTCCAAGAGCACTGAGGGCAATTCCTCAACAGAACCACTGATTGTCAGCCATAATCTGTTGATTGCTCACGGCAACGCAGTGAAAATCTACCGAGAGGAATTCCAGCCAACTCAGAAAGGAACTATTGGAATCACTCTGTCTGGAAATTGGGCGGAGCCTTGGAACCCTAATGATCCACGAGATGTCTCCGCAGCAGAGAGAATGCTTGTTTTTGATATTGCCCGGTTTGCGGACCCGGTGTTCAAGAGCGGTGACTATCCTCCGGAAGTCCGCAATCAGATGGGAGATCGTTTGCCAAAGTTCACAGCAGAAGAATCAGCAATCGTATTGGGTAGCTCGGATTTTTATGGTATGAATACCTACACTGCGTTTTATATCAAGCACAAAGATACACTGGCGGATGATACCGACACCAAGGGTAACGTCATCTTTGAGGAAACTAATTGGGAGGGCAAACCTCGTGGTCCAAAGAGTGACACTGACTGGCTATGCAGTACACCTTGGGGTTTCCGTAAACTTCTCAATTGGATCTATTCAAGATACAATTATCCCATCTACTTGACGGAACAGGGTACTACGGCACCAGGAGAGAATGCACCTACAGAGGATGTACTCAATGATACATTCAGAATCGATTATTACACTAGTTATGTCGAATCTCTAGCTCGTGCTGTAAAGGAAGATGGAGTAGTTGTCAAGTCTTATCTTGCTTGGTCGCTCCTTGACAATTGGGAATGGGCAAATGGTTTCACTGATAGATTTGGTGTCACTTTTGTCGATTTTTCATCGCCTGAGAAGACGAGATATCCCAAAAAGTCTGCCTACGTTCTCAGAGACCTCTTCCAGCGTTTGATCAACAATGAATAAACGGCTATTGCTTTATTAATTATCTATTACATACACTGTGTTTATGATAGTGTCAAACTTCATTACGCCTTCTTCCAGAACGTGCGGGATTTCCGTACCATCTTCATATACCTTACCTGATTGCAACTGGATTGCGCATTTATTCCCAGCTCTAGATTTGAGGTGAACTGGATAGTTAACCTTCTTGGCAGTCCACGAGAAATTGATTTCGAAACCTCCTCGAGCACACACTCCATTGATTTGACCACTTTCCAGACTGGTGACGTTTGGTAGTGCCGGCAAAAGTTGTATAACGTTCTCGTGAGATTGAATAAATAATTCTAGGATACCAGCTGCGCCTCCGAAATTACCGTCAATCTGGAATGGTGGATGGATATCCAACAAATTTGGCATTGTAGAATGTCCAAGCAACGAGTTGATATGGAACAAACCTTCATCTCCATCCAGCAGTCTTCCCCACAGATTGATCATCCAAGCTCGGCTCCATCCAGTATGACCACCACCATGTTTTGTACGATTGCGTAGCGTCACTTTTGCGGCTTCGGCGAGTTTGGGTGTTGTGGTTGGCGAAATCATATTACCAGGATACAGACCCCAGAGATGAGACGTGTGACGATGACCAGGTTCAGCCTCTTCGTATTCCTCTTGCCACTCCAACAATTGACCTTGTGAACCTATCTGCATGGGTGGAAGCTTGTTGAGGGTCGCTTGCGTTTCAGAAACCAGACTGGATATGTCAAGGATACTGGAGATCTCCAAGAATGCGGTGAAGAAGGCTCTCAGAATTTGAATATCAATAGTTGAGCCTTCACATAGCCGACCTTGTGTACCGTTCTTCAGTATAAACGTGTTTTCCGGAGACAGGGAGGGGCTGGTAACTGCATACTGTCCATCGTGACTCTCTGTCAAAAAGTCCAAGTAGAACTGAACAGATTCCTTGTATACTCGGTACATGCGTTCCAGTATTTTACGGTCCCCATTATATAGATAGTGTTCCCAGACATGGAGACAAAGCCATGGACCACCTAATGTCCATAAAGTGGCAGGCATCCATTTATCCACAGGCGCACAATCTGCCCAGATATCAGTATTTGAGTGAACACACCAACCTCGACAGCCATATAATGATTTAGCAACATCCCTGCCTCGATCCGCAAATCTCTCCAAAATGTCGAAAAGCGGTATCTCACACGAAGAGATATTACCAGAATTCACCAGCCAATAATTCATCTGCAAGTTGATATTGGTAGTAAATCTAGCTCCCCAAGCAGGCTGCATCGAAGTTCCCCATATTCCCTGAAGATTAGCTGGAAGTGGTTTGATAGGTCCATTTCTGCTGCTAGATAATAATAGATAGCGACCGTATTGGTAATATAGGGCAAGTAAACCAGGGTCCTCCAGTTCATGATGGTTATAAGTTGGTTCCTTGAAAGCAGCAAGACGTTTATCGGTGGACAAGAAAGATTGATCAGTTGATTTGCCTAATGAAATCGACATATTGTTGAAGTTGGACGAATAGTCTTCAAAATGACGGTGCCAGAGATTTTCTAAGCCGACATCGAGTGTAGCTGCAAGTGTGTTGAGGCATTCCTGACCTGGGTGAAAAGATCTAAAAGTTGAATGAGCTGCACACAATATCCACGCCGTTTGAGCCTTTTCTACAACAATATGATTGTTGATGAATTGAACAACCGCATTATCGTCAACACAAACTTTGACCGCCGTTGCTGCACGGTTGCTCCCCACACCTCCTGGAGTCAAATGTAAAATCAAGCTGCATTGATTTTGGACAGTAGTAACTCCGTCATGGTACGAGTTGAAATCCATAGGGTCCGCATTCATTCGATCCAAAGAGACCGTAAAGGATAACTTTCCAGGAAGTGAGCTTGTGAGTTTCGTGGCTAACACCTCGTCCGGAAAACTGGCAAAGGTGGATCGTGTGTACGTTACATTATCAAGGTCGTAACTGATGTCAACAGTTGCTTTGGATAGGTCCAGTTCACGATGATAGTTGCCAACGTTGGCATAGTTGTGTCCATACTCAACGGTACAGTTTGCTAATGGCTCATAATGTCGCTGTCCTAAGGGACTGGAGAAAAAGGCGAGTTCAGCCAACTTCTCAGCCTCGAATTGATGGCCATTTCGAATAAGTTCTCTTAGCTTCGCAAGGTGCTTATGACCATCTTTCGAATATCTGTCAATCTGACCACCGTACCATACAGAGTCTTCATTCAATATCATGGTGTCAATGTTGGTATCACCGAATATCATAGCACCTAATCGACCGTTTCCAACTGGCAACGCTTCCTCCCATTGCAAAGCTGGTTTGTCGTACCATAGCTTTAAGTCATGGGCTGTCTCCATTATCTCTAGTAGTCGAGAAGATGAGTGTGACAAAGGACAAGACGGGGGATTGTGGAGAAAATAGAGTTGTTATTTGGCGTCAGCTGTAGGTATTGCTGGTTACCATCCGGAGTTTTTACATCTGATCAGATTTTTGTGCGGAATATAAGGCGTGTGAGATATCGTCCTACCTTGAGAGGCTGGGGTGCTGAATGACCTTCCATCATTTCATCCGAGGTATTAAGTAAGGCATCTATGCAATATTGGAGTCAAACGCCTTTTGCCGTTTCAACACATTATCAAACCGCATATTACTTGCTCTGCTGTGTGCCCTGATGTTCCCTCATTTCGCGAGATTAGTTTTTAAAATGAATAGTCTCACTCAGAAGTTTAAATTTTTGTTTGTTAGCACTAGAATAAAATTTATGACATTGTGGAAACAATAGTGTTATATCATTAAACACACCATTCGTCAAGTCTTACACTGAAAATAATGATCCTTTGGCAATGGATCAAGCAGTAACCATTGACTTCTGTCAAAGTGAATCTGCTAGCTCCTTTTGGATTCCAACACGTCTAATATCAAAGCACCGAATCACGGTAACCAACAGCACTTCCTATGCGAGCGGCAAAGCGAATATAATGATACTTCTTTTGGAGCAAACAAGAACATTGCCGAAATGAATGCTTGTTGCGGAAAGTCCAAGCAATTCACTAAGCACGTCTGCTGGACTAGTAATTCAAAGTGGTATTCCCGAAGCTTCGCGACAAGATACCAGTTTGCCAGAAAATACAGGGCTCAAAAATTTGGCTAATTGGAAGCATAGGTAATACGAACATACGAGATTTGAGTCTTTGAGGTACAGTAGCAATAAGAGCGACAAAAATTAGAGTTCATCACGTGTGGCAAATTTGTGGACGGGATGGGCATGATATTGTATGCGTCTATATGTTGTGACCATTGGATATATTTTATAACGGGCTTGTTGATCAGTAGTTATCTAGCTACATCCATCTATACTATATCTTATGGCTTATCATGATTCAAAATTATCGTTCCGTAAAGGCACACAAAAATATTAATATGGGAAATGATCTCATAACGATCAAATCAACAATGAATGATAGAATTATCGTCGATTCGGCTGACCAGCCCCATTCGGGCAACGTATGACGGGATATAAGAGCTTTGAATATTGTTATAAGCTATGACTCACTTTCAAACAAATGTGTGTGCTTGAAGAAACATAGCTTTTGCGGATTACGGATACGTGACCCAACTTTAATTGTAAAATTTCAGATCGAAAATTTCTAAATATTTCAAGACCGAGTTCCTTTAGCCGCTTTTTCATCTCCCTTTTGAAACAACCAAAATGCAACTCTTTGACATCAATGGCAAAAAGCAATTTGGCAAAAGCCTTCGACCTGATTTTCTCATTGCTGATGATTACACTCCTATGAATCATGGTTCATATGGTACCCATCCTATTCAAGTTCGAACTGCCCTTCGAAATATCCAAGACCGTGCCGAACTGTCTATAGATACATGGCATAAGCGAGATATGTTTCCTGAAATCTATCGAGCCAAAGAAAAGCTTGGTGATCTTATCAATTGCGACGCAGACGAACTGGCTTTTGTCATCAATACTAGCACTGGTATCAGTGCCATTGCTAGAAGTCTCCGATTTGATGATGGTGACAAAATTTTATTGGTATGATGATTGTCCTCTCGCATACATTGATACTATACTTAAATAACCAGGGCTAGAAAATAATAATATTTTTTTTCTTGTTTTTTATACAGCTATCTACTATTTATGATGCCATGGGGCGTACTCTTCAATACTTACAAGATACCAGGAATGTTGAATTGATCAAATTAGATCCCAAATACCCTATTAGCGACGATGATCTAGTAGCTATGATCGAAGATGCCATTCTCAAAGAAGAAGCTAAAGTTGGTGTAACTGGTGGAAAGATCAAGATGGCGCTCATTGATGCTATAACGTCGGTGCCCGGAGCTATAGTACCATATGAAAGAATTATTAAGTTGCTTCGAGATCACAATATTCTCTCTTTGATAGATGGCGCCCATGCAATTGGTAAAAAGAGATTGGATTTGGATAAAGCTGTTATCATCACGAGTTTTAACTTTTTCTCACACTCTTTCGTGGGCTCATACACACAGGTCAAATCCCATTGAATCTTCATGAAGCTGACCCTGATTTTTTTGTCACTAATTGCCACAAATGGTTATTTACTGTCCGAGGTTCGGCTATATTGTATGTGCCCAAGCGTCACCAACACTTGGTTCATCCTGCTACCATCAGTGCTGCTTACAAAGATCATTCTGATGTGAACGACAAGTCGAATACTTTCCAGGCTGAGTTTAACTGGCATGGTACCCAAGACTTTTCACCATATTTAACCGTTTTCGCTGGTGAGTGACTATCTGTGTACCAACCTCACTGCTGATCTCTAGTTTTCATTTATTTTGATTCATTATTACCAGCCCTTGAATACAGGGAATCTCTAGGTGGAGAGGACAAGATTCGTGAATATTGCTGGGGACTTGCTCGACGTGGTGGAGACCTAGTTGCAAAGATACTAGGTACTGATGTTCTCGAAAACGAAGAAAAGACTCTGACGGCACAGATGGTCAATGTGAGACTACCTATTGTTGCTCACGATGGTGACGGATACTACCTGGACAGATTCATAGATGAGGGTATTTACAAGCACAAATGCTTTGTACCTCCTTTCAAACATCATGGCATCTGGTATGCTCGTTTATCTGCACAAGTGTATCTTGACGAGAGTGATTTCGAAAAGACTGGGTACGCTCTTAAAGAAATCTGTGCACAACTTGAAAAGGAGAGGCTTGAAGTCAAGAAATAGGGAGATATAAGAGCTCAAATATCTATAATGTTTATGATCATTTTATGGAATGGTATGCTGGTGGTTCAAGATTTGGAATAATAACAATAATAAATCAAATTTAGTTGTAATTTTCGATAAAACATGTTGTTCAGCGGTGCTTCATACAAATCACAGGGATGGAGGAGGCAAGCTTACCAGAGGTAGGTCATTTTGGTATTCGGTAGAAAGATTATATATATCCCTCAGTTATCAAGTTTATGTCTCCGAAATTTGCGCAGCAGCTGTATACACATTTGTTTTAATGTGTGTGAGTATCCCATCAGATCACAGGACTAAGAATTAACAAGATGGGAACTTTCAGTCAACTACTGCATACATTCGTGAATATCATGGGCTCTAACATTGCTCAACTGTTAGGATGCGGCGTTGCAAGGTACTTAATGACTCTTCATGACTGTCTGTGTAACGATATTATTTGCTGGAATAGAATCGCCACTGCAGTTGCAGCAGAGCACTTGATGTTTACTACTATTTTATTATGACTATACGAGTGATCCTGCTAACCTATTATTCATTATGACTATCAGACTTATGATTATCTAACTGAATCATATATAATCGTTATATAACAGTTAATGAGATAGGTTTAGTCACCTGATCTAGCCCCGCAGCTGCAGTACAATGGATCTCCTACACTATAAAAGAGGCACAGCACATATCTTCACTTGGAAATCTTTCTTGACACTCTAATCATATCCAATACTCTCTAAGCAGTACCTGCCTTACCCTTAAACTTCGATCTCACGACAATTGCCCCTGAATCGATGACTATCCTTGACAACGGTGCTCAAAAGCAATTTGGTCACAGTCTTCGAGCCGATTTTCTGATCGCCGAAGATTACACACTTGTGAATCATGGTTCATACGGGACTTACCCAGCTGTAGTACGAACTGCTCTTCGACAATACCAAGATCGCGCTGAAAATTGCATTGATACATGGTTCAGGCGAGATTTGTACACGGAGGTCAAAAGGGCTAAACAAAAACTAGCTGAACTGGTACGCTGTGACGCTGACGACTTGGTTTTTGTAACAAACACAAGCACTGGTATTAACTCGGTGGCTCGTAGCCTTCCGTACCAACCAGGCGATAAAATCTTACATGTATGTTTTCATTCAGGGTCGTTACCAAGTTGACGACTAACTTAGACGTCTTGATGTTTAGCTATCAACAATATTTGGAGCCACAGGAGCCACCTTGAGGTTTGTAAGAGATACCAGAGGTGTCGAGCTTATCACCCTGGATCCTGAATACCCCATTAGCGACAATAATCTTGTAGCTATGATTGAGGATGCTATTGTAATTGAAGAGACCAAGACTGGCGTTACCGGCGGAAAGATCAAAATGGCAGTGGTAGATGTTATTTCATCCATGCCTGGAGTACGAGTTCCCTTTGAGAGAATCATTAAACTTCTACGTGAGCACAATATTTTGTCTTTGATAGACGGAGCTCACGCAATTGGTAAATGGGATTATGTACGATTAGTATTCTATTCAGAGTCTTTGATGCTAACCTTTTTCTTAATTCATTCATTTGTTTGCTTTTGTTCAATTGCTATTAAGGTCAAATCCCATTGAATCTTCAAGAAGCGGATCCCGATTTTTTGGTTACAAATTGTCATAAATGGTTGTACACAGTGCGAGGATCGGCAATCTTTTACGTAGCAAAGCGAAACCAGCGTTATGTCCACCCTGCTATAACTAGCGATGCCTACAAGGACCACTCTGATTTGAACGACACATCCGAAACTTTCTTACAGGAATTTAGTTGGCAGGGCACACAGGACTTTTCAAGTTTTTTGACAACATTTGCTGGCAAGTGAGAAAACCCATCAATACAGTGGTGTGTCGCAAACGTCTAACATAGACACATTGTCATTAGCCCTGGAATATCGTGAATCACTTGGAGGAGAAGATAAGATTCAAGAGTATTGCGGAAACCTTGCTCGACGTGGGGGAGAATTGGTAGCCAATATATTAGGCACAGATGTGCTTGAAAATGAAGAGAAATCATTAACAGCCTTGATGGTCAATGTCAGGCTTCCTATTGAAGCTCATGATGGCGATGGATACTATCTGGATCGATTCCTCGATGAAGGTGCATACAAATACAAATGCTTTGCACCGGCTTACAAGTACCACGGAGTCTGGTATACACGCTTGAGCGCACAAGTTTATATGGAAGAGAGCGATTTCAAAAAAGCTGCACATGTTCTTAAAGAGATTTGCGAACAGCTTGAAAAGGAACGACTAGAAGGAAAGAAATAGGTGATGCTTGACGATATTGTGAAATAAATATGATCTTATTGCGATATATAGTGATGGCGATTTTTTTTTTGCTGTGCTTTCCAAAAGCTGCGAAACGCGGCCACTCAAAAAGTTTTGGGACAATTTTGTCAAAGTCTGCGGACCGCCCCCTTAAATCGTTCTCGTTGACAGACCACCACAACAAAAAACCCCTCTCAAGCAATTCATAATTATGGACGCCATTGACAGCTCACTCGATGATGTTATAATGAAGGACAGACAGGAAAAGAAACAACAAAAGCAGCAACGGGATGGCAAGCGATCACAAGGAATCAATAAACGATCAGGACCTATAAGAAATACATCTTTTGGCCGAGGTGCTGCACATCGTAAATCGCCCACCGTATGTCATATTTTCATAGATTGATTAGCAAGATCAACGCAATCGTAGCATATTACCTCTCAGCCAGCATCTCACTGAACTTCCTTTTCTTTCCCCCACCAATTTAATTCCTCGTTCATCATCAGCAAGGTCGCAGAGATACCAATTCCCCATGGAAACACGATTTATACGAACAAAGCAATGGTGGTCGTAGCGTTCCAAGAGCCAATAACTCTACTGCATCCAGCATTATTTCTCGCCTTGGAAGTGCTCCAGGTTCCAATACCATCAAGGTTGAAAATCTTCACTATGAGGTGACCGAAGCGGATGTGAATGTACGTGTATAATTCGACATATAGCTTAATATTACGATATACTCGATATATTGACGGATCCATATTCATATCAGGAACTTTTCAAATTAGTTGGCCCTTGCAAAGCCAAAGTTGTGTTTGATCGTGCTGGCAGATCAAGTGGAGTAGCCAACGTTAAGTTTGATAATGTTGCCGACGCGAAGACCGCGTTCGAAAAGTATGATAACGTTGAATTGGATGGTAAGTGTCGCCCAGTCGGATATGTGAGATGCTCGCCAAAATGCCTCTAACTTTCTTGATTACTATGTGATAGGTCAACCAATGAAAATTACAATCGTCGAACAGCAACAACGCCAACAAGGAATTCTGAGCCGTATTGGACAACGAAGATAAAGCAAAGGTGGACTACTTTGCCAAGAAATTTAAAATGCGGTATATGTTGACGATTTGTCGTAAGAAGAAACCAACATGATTATAGTTTGTAAAAATAGCTTTTGTTCTATCGACAGCACCTGTGCCAGATAGTTTTTCATTAAACCACAGAAACAAAAGGTTTCCAAGAACAGAATCTTCCATTTTTCTTTTTTAATTTTTTTATTTTGTATATTGGTTTGCAGACTGTCTGTGCTGACTTTTCCTTAATGGCGCGCGGGTTAAGATCCCCGGGACTGGCCAACGAAGGGTCGAACAAAATTATTGTAGCAAAGGTTTTGTTTCACTGCATAAGCACTGTGGAATATGGAGATAGTTCCATTAAGTTTATATTTTTATGATCTCCTTTCCGTGACCTTCACTAAATAGCTTTGGTAACTTGCGGTACGTTAATTGTCGTCAGCGTTTTTTTTTAAATGCACATGACGGTTGTTTAATATCTCGAAAATAACACTTATTTACGTTTCACAATTTGAGACAAATAACCCCAGCAAGGATAAAGTTTTAAATAATGAGATGGGTGTAGTAGCATGAGTCTATATACATAACATGAGAAGTTGATTGAATGCTCCTAATCAACAATACTGATTGCAGTGTTTGCATCGGAAAAACAAATAGCAATAAATCAATGGTTTTAGTTAGGTGAGTTCCATTCTCTCAATTTGGGAAAACTGGGCAAACGGACACCGCCCGAGTGCTTATGTGGAAAACTGCGAAATTGGTTTTCCCGGCATGAGACAAGCCTCGTCTTTTCCACAGGTATCATCCTTACAAATAGACCAATTTTTACTTATCATACCACATAACATCTCTATTATTTATTGTGATTGCTTCTAATGTTCACTATTAAGCGACCGTACATCATGTGGTTGCTACCATTGCTGCTAATTTCCATGGTGCAGGCCCAATCAATATCCAATCCATTTTTCTTGCAAACCGAATGGGTTTACAATGCATCCGATATTCGCTCTGGTTTCCCCCTTTCAAATACATCCGTAGTCGCCTCTTCTCAACTTTTTCAGACAGTCTCACCATTTGAGGATCAAAACACCAGTCAAGTCACTGACAGAATCCTCTTGAATTTCGGCACTGCATGCAATGCGACAACTAATTTCACTACTATCCAAGCTCTCAATAATAACGTTATCAGCTCAGTCAGCAATGCTTCGATTATTGCCTTGATCGAAAGAAGCTCCGGTTGTTTTTGGGCCGAGAAGATTGCCACAGCCCAATCTATTTCCTCGGCCAACAACCTCACATTGTCGGCCGCACTCATTTACGACAATGTTTCTTATCCTAACACCAACCCTATGATAAATAACACTACCGGCACCACATCCACACCAAACTACCCGATGCCGCTCCCAGCTGTACAAAATATCTCTGATATGCCTGATAACAACATCAATCCTAATGATCTTACCCTTGCTGTTTATTTTATATCCAACGCATATGGTACCAGTTTGTCAGCACTTGCAGCCGCTGCGAATGTCCAGTCTGCTAACACTGACGGAAAGAAAGTGTGGCTCGTACGACCTGTACTAAGCCCTACTTGCTGGACAAACTGTTCAGATGGGCTCATCAGTACGCTGTCGGCACAGAAAGGTTACCTCATCTATATTATTGCATTAGCTGCTATATTCCTGATTGGTGAGTTGACAAAACCGGGTTTAATGTTGTAATTGTACTCTGTTTGTTTACTAAATTAATGTTTTCCTAGCCGCTATTTTACTTCGTTGGTATCGAATGCGTAGATTTAGTCAGCAATTGGCTAGCAGAGGCGATGTTGAACGCGGTATTCCAATGCAGAGCCGGCTTGCCAAAGTTCATCCACTTCCGGTTGACATTCTCAACACTTATCCTATTGAGAAATATTCCCCATCTATTGTGAAGAACGGAAGCTGTGCTATATGTCTGGATGACTTTACTCCTGAAAGGGAAGATATCCGAGTTCTTCCTTGTGGTCATGGATTCTGTACCGGTTGTATAGGTAAGTTTTATGACTTTCCAGTATCAAGCTCCAGTCCAAACAACAAACCTTGTTGTAAACGTGTAACTTATTCATTAACCTATAAAATTTTACCTTTCCCCATTTAGACCCATGGTTAACAGATAAATCTCCCCTTTGCCCAATCTGCAAGCACGACTGTCTTCCACCTGAACTTCGCAAGCATGCTGACGTAGTTGAGCAAAACAACAACAACGTACAACTTGGTACCGCATCACCTTTCAATTCGCCGTCAGCGGCGGCAGCAGCAGCTTTAGCATCAACTTCGACTCCTTCACAAACTGACATCAATCACTCAGCCACCTCTCCTCCTGCTGAAGAGTCAAACTTAACGACCGAAACCAATAACTCAGCCACCTCTCCTCCTGCTGAAGAGTCAAACTTAACGACCGAAACCAATAACCATGAACAAGTCACTGATATGGAAAGTACTAGCGTTGATCACCAAAACGTGGAGGAAACTCACATGACGACGACGCCGCCACATCCACCACAAGACTCCAATCCTAACACTGATACTAACCGGCCCCCAGTTACCCAGTAAATAGTTGGCCCCCTGTTTTCCATGATATTTTCTGAAGGCTATCTATTCCACCCATCAGAGAGGATCATGCTCTCTGAATGTTTTGTAATTGTTAAAATATTGTATTGTAGTCTTTTCTACTTTTCTTTTTGTTTTTTGGAAAAAACTCATTCTATGCCTCCACCAATCGTCCATCTCTACCAATGTATTTATAAAGCTGTATAAACTTTTCAGTAACCTTGGACAAAAATAACCGCTATTTTAAACCTTTGGATGATTTAAGTTACGTGGAAAAAGTTTCACGTTCATACAGTTAATGATTGTATGTTATTGACAAAAGACTGTCGTGTGTCCGATCAACGGATTGGGGGAAAGGGGGGAGAACAAGAAAATGGAAACAGAAGTTCAAGGGAAACGAACACAATGAAAAGAGAAGAGCAGGTTGAATGGCTTGAGAGGAAAAGACAAGGGTGGGGTAAAGTACACAATGAGAGAAAGAGAAAGAGGTATTGATCAAAGATGTAGGGGTTAGTTGGACATACAGATTTAACTCCAAAATCTTGAGAGAAAAGAGTTGGACCTTTGTTTGCGCGCGGTGGATTGAGCTACATCTATCTCCCAATCACTTCCTTCGAAGGAGGTATAGTCATTGCTACGGCGATTTAAGCTGTCTATCGACTTTTTAGCAAGATTTGAAAACCCATCCAAGCTGGGACGAAAATCGACACTTTTTCGAACAGGTAATGAAGAATGGTCTATCGACCTACGACCAACGACATCAACAGATTTTCTTCCTCCAAACCCACCCCACCAAGCTTTCTTGACCTCTCTGTCTTGAAATCGTCTGAGTGCTTCGGCTTCTGGACCATCGTCAAGGACAAGAGAAGGGCGGGGTACGATATCATCCTCAATACCAGAGCTATTGGTACTATTGGCAGCCATAGCATTCATCAATGCGGCAGTTCTTAATTTGCCAACGTCAGAGTTGGAGCGGTTGAGAGATGGTCGACTATCAGGTGGCCTGAAATGATCCAGGGAGGCTCGCTGATCATACATACCATCACCATTCGTATCTGTTTGAGTTCGCATGTGTCGAGCAAAATGGTCGTCGCTGACACTACCATAAGCTCGTCGTTCCAATGACTCCACATAGGTTTCAGGTTCAAAGTTAGATGATGCAAACGAATCCTTTTCTTCAATAGTTTGTTCATCAGGGTTATATTCCCAGGAGCTGGGTGGGGTATCAAATTGTGAACTTTCAGCGCTTGCACTGGAGTCACCGGATTTTGCCGGCGACAGGTGGCCAGAGCCCATGTTCAGGGCACGTGGTTCAGTTGTGGAATCAAAGAAATCATCGTCCATTCGGGAAAGATGCACGCTATGGCGTACAGGGGTATGGTCCAGTGATGTACGAACTGACGAGTCACTTGCTTTTCCATCCAGTTCGGTCGGTAAACTTGGTCTGCGCAGTCTATTGTTTTTCAACCTCGGTTGCACAGACTTTATGCGGCGAGAATCCAATTGCAGGTTCTGGAGCTCGGTACTGGCTTGGAAAACACGGAATGTTTCCAGAATGTTTACAATTTCCGTGTGGTTTTTTGCAGTGGCTACACTCAAAGGTGTTGAGCCATACTTGTCTTTAATGTCAACCATTGCACCGTTGCGCAACAATAACTCCACAACTTTGGTGCATCCATTTGCAGCTGCAACATGCAACGCAGTAGACCCAGTGGCCCCTGCTACGGCTAACGATTTGTCACTACTGTGTTTCTTGGACCAGCTGCAGTTATCCATACAAAGGGAAGGGAAAGGAATGAGAAAACCTTGTATAGCTTGGGGCTAATTTTAAAACACTATAATAAACATTTACCGTTGCAAGTTTACATCAGCTCCACGATCAATCAGATATTGAACAACTGCAATATTGTTATCGCTGATACAGGCCATTTGTAAGGGCATATAGCCATTTACAACAGAGTCGATGGCGACACCATGGTCAAGAGCAAATTTAACGAGACCTGCGAGAGAGAGGCTTATTTATCAGTAACCCTTATCATTGACAACACCATGAATATCATAAGCATGCTGCTGCGTAAAAGAAAGGGAACTAAAATAGAATATGTGGGGCTTGCAAAGCTAGGCGACTGCAGTACAACAATAGTGCGCGCGTCCCCTTACTTTGCCTTCCCTACTAGGAGTACGCAAGTCGTATATAATGAAGGCAATACATAGAAATTCTCATACCAATATTGCCAGTGGCAGCCGCTGAGTGAAGATGAAGCAAGCTATTGCTATTGGAAGGTCTACGAGAATCTATGTTGGGTAAGCTGCTGGTGGTTGGAGATGTGATGGGAGGCTGTTTGACGGAAGAATCCTTCAATCTTGTCATTCCACCTTCTGTAAACTATGAATGGCGACAGAGTGCAAAGATGTGGGGGTATATATGAAATTTAAATCAACAGGAAATAAAAGTATGCATAAACTGCCCAAGCAAAGAGGATTTATAGCTTGTGGAGATGCGACAAAGAAGAGCTGTCTGGGTTACTACTGGTCATATAATGTTGGGCGGGCGGGATTTTTTTGGTTTTTATGGTACAATCCATGGTCGGATAGGAATTCATTCTTATCCCCACCAAATTTAGCAGGCGTTTAAGCTTTTAAAAATGAGTAATGTTCTGTGCATATGTAATAATAAAAAACTATGGTGCTAAATTCACGTCAGGTCGCTAATAGAGAGTCTGTTTAAATCCAGATGTATAAAGAATTGTCAGGGATAAACGGGCATATCCCACATGAAAGGATTTATTCCAAACCATCTCATTGAAATGTAGACGTAATTAAACATCTAAAAAAAGCTTACAATTTAAACTACAAAAGTTTGCCAATTAAGCTAGCGGCCATACCACCACCACTACCACCACTGTTACCACCGCCAAGCATCCCCATCAAAGATCCAAGGCCACCGCCACCGCTGCCGCCACCTCCCATCTGCTTGCTGATGTAGAACTTCATGGCCATTTGTGCGGCAGATGAGACAACAGCGTTCTTGTCGCCACCACCACCTTGAGCATTGAACAACTTGGTGGCTTCGCCCATGGCGAGACCGATGAGTTCGCTGCTGCCGCCGCCACCGCCACCTCCAGAGAACATCTTCATAGCTTGCATAGCAGCGGCTGAACCAAGGTCGCTTGACGAGTGTTCAGAACTGGGTCGGCCCTCAGAAGCCTCGTTATAGATTTGTTGATGAGCATTAGCGGCGTGCCGGATTTCGTCATCACCAGCAGGACGATGATGCGGGGCATCATCACCACCACCAGTGATCTGAGAGAGAATGGATGAGAACATTCCCTTGTCTAAGGGGGTTGTGTTTACTAAAGTTAAGTTTCTGATCTTCAGTGTAAAAACAGTTGACTGTGAGGTGGAATTTCTTACCTTCACCACCAGCATGTCGGGCAGCATATTCAGCAGCTTCATCTGGGTTTGGTCTTGGGCGCTCGTACTGACCCTGGCCGCTGTGGCCATAGCTCTCTCTCCATTGCTCTACCGGAGTTCAAACTATCAGAGCTAGCCATTTCTTCTCCAGAAGACCGAGACGTGCATCATGAAAAGCCCTTACCTTGTTGACCACCTTGCTGGTATCCTTGCTGACCACGGTATTGTTCGTGTTCTATACCGGAGAAGCGCAACTGAGTCGCTGTGTTCGGTACCAATAACATTGCCATAATGAAACTATACTTTACCTTGAGGGCGACCATACTGACCACCGTACTGCTCCTGTTCTGTAAAAGATGAAGAGTACGTATTGGTTGTCTTTTTCGGCACTATCAACGTGAACATGCTGGATATATACTCTACCTTGTTGGCGACCATATTGGCCTCCAGCACCTGCAAAGGTAAGGACAGCGTGTTATTCGGATAGTACCAGAAAAGATTTGATCCACGTTAGCTGGTCTTACCCTGGTAGCTTTGGTTTTCGCCTTGAATGCGATCTTGGTTATAGTACTCTGACATCTCGAATGTGAAAGCTGTAGAGAGGCACACGTTTTGTCGCGCCGAGTTGCGACTTTTAAAGGGCCGATGTGTATATTTGGCATGCACTATAAAACTTTCTCGGTAACTGAATAAGGCAAGAGCTGGCCTGCTCATCATGCACTCTTGGCAAACTGACCGCCACTGAAAAAGAAGCAGTCCATATAGTCCACGTGATCATCGGAGTTTCCATTCCCTCCATCAAATTTCTTATTTTTTGTCTCTGGTGATCCCTCTACCAGAGACAGATCAAATGCCGAAATTCACTCCTAGAGTTGAGGCCAAGAACCCTGTGCTACACGATGCCTCGGTAAAGAAGCATATTACCTTTGATTTCTCAGATTCAGATACGGAACAGCCGGTCGCCAAACGGGTAAAAACTGATAAACCCAAAGATTCGAAGAAAACAAAAGAATCGAAGAAGTCCAGCAAAATCAACAATAAGATTGCGATAGAAGCAAATGACGTTGACCATGGAATAAAGGTAGTCAATGCTGTTGTAGAGGCAAAAAGGAAGGCTTCTGAAAAGGCGCCAAATGACCTAAAAATGAGTAAGTCTTGATGTCAAGTGCAAAGACGCACCTCCAGCGTATACTGATTCGTGCAATTCATCAGCAACAGAGCGTGTACTTCAAGACCAAGTTCTCCTAAAAGTACAGAAGAGACGACAGAAACTTAAGGAGAAGAAGAAGGCAAAGAAAGCTGGAGCAACGGTATGTGTGATTGTTCAAGTCAGCAAGTGGTTAGGTTTGTGGTGGATTCTGTGCTGATGCTTTCTCTGTGTAGATGCCAACGCTTGAAATAGTGCCAGATCAGCTCACCAAGAGATTAGGAATGGAGGATATTCGAGAATACGTTCTATACTGCTTGACTGAAGCACCAGCACCGTCCTGGTTAAAGATTTCACATCGCGCGGCACTTCAAAAATTAGTCCTGGTGTATGCTCAAGGCTTAGATCTCACTTACTTTGGATACCCCGAAAGTCGAGCCAATATAAAAGCAATTACTTTACTTAATGACATGGATGAACAAGCTTTGGCAAGGAAGACTCTCAAATTTTTCAATTCGCAATTTTCGCACTGTGTCGTCTCAAAGAGCTCAGGAACACGAGGAAAGGTTCACAACCCAATGACCAATCTTCTGCAATGTCCTGTGTCTCATAGTCAAAAGGAAAAGAGAGATAAGGAAAGAGCTTCAAGTGAGTATTCGCTTTTAAAAATGTACTTGTACTGTCTCTGACCTCGTAATAATCTGCTCGTAATACCATAGAGCGTGACACCTCCAATACAGCCGATCATTATGTTCTCAAGCTACAAGAGATGATTGCTGCGGAATATCCAATTCCAACTTGTCTCGACTCAACCAACGTGCTACCAGAGGGATGGCATGAAACTCGACCAGGAAAAGAGACTGTCCCTAAGAAAATGATCGCAGTCGATTGTGAAATGGTAAGCAGGACAGCGTGATCATGTGTTGATTCCAAGAAAATGTGCATATGTATTAACAGGTTTCATAGTGTGAAACTGCATCTGGTATGGCACTTACTCGAGTGTCACTCATTGACGAAGGCAAGTGAAATAAAGGGGTAGCTAGATCCATATCCAGAGAGAGAGAGAGTCTAACATTTCTGGTTATCATTAGATTCAAATGTCATTTTAGATGAACTGGTCCTTCCTGATGAGCCGATCACTAACTACTTGACGGAATATTCTGGTATCACACCTGATATGATGGCAGGAGTAACAACGTCTCTCAGAAGAGCACAAAAGCACGTACGCAAATTTGTCGACCATAATGTCATTCTCGTTGGACATGGTTTACACAATGATTTGAATGCGCTGAAGCTTACACACCCATATTGCATTGACACCTCCATTATATATCATCACTCGCGAGGGCCACCTTTTCGACCAGGTTTGAAGTGGCTAGCCACCAGGTACCTCAAGAGGGATATCCAGAACACTGATCCTAATCATGGCGGAAGGATTGGTCACGATCCACGTGAGGATGCTAAAGCGACACTGGATCTCGTCAAACTCAAAATTCAACGTGGTGAAGCATTTGGCTTGCTGCATGATGATACAGAGCTGATCTTTAATCGAATGAAACGATTCCGACCTCCTCGCTCAGGCGCAATTGTAGAAAGTTGTGAAAAATTGAACAAGTTGCTTTCAGCGACCCTCGGAAAGGATTATTACCAATGTATATCAGATGAAGAGGCTGTAAAAAAGACTATCGAAGTCCTTGCTGATCACGACTTTGTACTGTCCAAGTGGAGCGGTTTGGAAGGAATTCGGATGAAGAACACCGACAATAGCTATAATGATGGTATTCCTTCAGTCGTGGCAGCAACAAATGGAGAATCCATTATTAGTGAAATGACAAAAGCTATGGATCATCTCAGCAAATTTGATGAACAGTTCAAGAACCTCTATGAACAGCTGCCTGCTAACACTGCAATCATAGTGATGGGAGGGTTAGGTAACATCGGAGCTGTCCAAAAGTGAGTTTGCAAAGAAACGCCTCTATTATTCCTTGGAAGTAATCTTGTTACTCATCATTTGAATATAACATTTGTTTTTATCTGTATTATTAGACTCCAAGAAAAGCAAGACACATACCAAGCCATGTTCAAAAAATACAAACTTTCAGATATACCGGAAACCAATCAGTTCACTGAGAAGGATCAAAAGCGTCTGGAACAAGAAGCCGCCAAAGCACAAATGGGAAGCACGTTTTTCTGTATCAAAAGCACACCATTGTAATTCGTTTCCACCACTCTCCAGCATGTACCCATAGACAAAATAGATTTTTACGCTCGCATAAATGCATATTTTTCAATATAATTTTTTTTGTTGGTTGTTTTATGGACAACTATATGATGTACAATATATACATCCGTTTAATACGATAAGTTTGAGCATATTGGTTTATGAGCGCTCTTAGAAGATTGTGCAATAACTTTAATTAAAAATTGAGGTTGCCATCAAACTGAAATTGATTAGAATGGCAAGATGCTACAAGGTCAACTTAAAGCATCAAAGCAGCAGCAACAGCACCAGCAATGGAGACAATGACGGCGCTGGTGGTCAAACGGGCAGCACCAGAGCCGTGAGTAGCGGTAGCACCTGCGCCAGAGCCAGAGGCAGAGGGGTGAGTCTCATTGTAAGACTGGTTGGTCAAAAGACCAGGGATAGTGGCATTGAAGAGGGAAACACTGGAACCATTTGCAATGTTGACATTAGTGTATCCGATTTGAGAAGCAACAAAAGAGTAGACATTGGCAAGAGTGGTATTAGCGTCACCACGTCCGAGATTACCAAGACCCCAGTTTTGCTCAACAGTGGAGAGAGTAGAGTAGTGAGTATAGAAAGTACCATCAGTGGTGTTCTTGGAAGATGCGGGAATAGCACCCAAGAGGACACTCCAGACACGGTTAGCCTTGGAATAGGTTTCGTTCTCATCGAAGGTGATAAGGATCAGGGTTTCGCTAACGAAAGTTTGGTTGCTCAAGGTGGTGTTGAAGAAGTTGGTGAGCCAGTTTCCAGCAAATTCGGCAGTGGTATCGTGGCCATCGTTGGTCATGTTAGGGCTAATCATCGGAAATAATATGTTAGAAATGCATTCTATTATACAACTTTTTTTCATTTTTTTGCAAAGCGTACGTGTAGAAAACCCATTCAGGAACAGTACCAGCAGCAATGTCAGCAGCGAGTTGAGTACCAGGAACAACATTTGCTGCACGGGTAGCGTTAAGACCGATAGAATCGTAGATAATCGCAGGGTCGTGCTTGCGGACGTACGAGCCATTGTGGCCAGTGAAACCAGTGTAGCCGACTGAAGGCAAGTCCTCTTGGTAAGCCTTCCATTTTAAGCCCTGGTATAAACAATAATATACTAATAAGTCACAAATTTTCATACCCGTTTGATATTCGATGGTTTTTTCCTAACCTTAGCTTCCAAAAGGTCAAAGATGGAAGAAACATTAGCAGGAATGTTATAGAAATCATCGTTGTCGATACCAAAGTTGCTACCACCGGTGGCAGCAACATAGTTGGGCTCAGAAGGGTGAGTGATGGCTAGATCAAAGATCAATAAATTAGTGATTGAAGAGACGTCTCTATAATTACGTGCCTATACTTACCGTAAGTGTTGTTAAGAAGGATACCCTGGGCAGAAATAGCTTGATACTGAGGCAAACTGGCAGCAGTTTCGAAGTCCTGTACGAGGGGAAAGGTGGATAATTATATTTAGTAAAATTGCGTCACCTATCAATGCTCTTACTATGGGTAAAGGCAAGGGGCGCTAACTAGGTACTCACATTGTTCTCAAGCCAGATTTGCATGAATCGTTGGAATACCTTTCCTTGGGTAGAGGAAGTGGTAGTTCCAGTGGCAGTTCCAGTGGCAACAGCGGCAGAGCTAGTGGAAGTAGCGGTAGTTTGCTGAGCAAACACAGAACCAGCTGCGGCAAGAGCAGTAAAGCAGATGACAGACAGGGAACGCATCTTAAACAACAAGAGTGGGATTGGGGGGGGGTGGAGCGAAATATCTCTAACGGAAAAAGCAGAACAGTAATAATTGCTCGACATTTTATACCATTGGGAATCATTGACCAAATGTGGACCGAAACTAGAAAGACTCCGCAGCTTAGACGACACGTGTGGAAACCGAGATACCCGGATGATGAAGCTTTAGTCCCTGATTGGTTTACCCTGACAACACTCTATGTTTTCACATTTTGATGGCAACACCAAAAGTCCGGCTGTATAAAACCTCTAATGGGATAGCGCGAAAAAGGCACATGCTAGGGCTTGGTGTTCCAAGAACAACCTTATACAGCCATCGGATATCTTAGGAACGGTTAATCAGACAACCAAAATTTCAGCTCTTTGTTCTAGTTTCTATCAGATGAAAGAAGATGGCCAGAAATTATCTCGCTTCCAGCGTAATAAACAATGTATTATATGGTCTACTGTTGCATCTCTGTGCGCCATAGCACTGATACTGGGCCTCGCCATTGGTCTCACTAGAAAATCTCAATCCACCACAAATGTTATGGCCGTGCTAAATGCTCCTGAACAATTCATCTTAACTGGTAACAATTTCACCATTACAAGCCAAACTACTACAAGATATTACGAGTTCAATGTCACTCAACAAAATGGCTCACCCGATGGATTTCAAAGAACTATGCTTGTCGTCAATAGTAAGTAAACCCCTCTCTCCCCCTTTTTTATTATTATTTTTTTTAAATGTTTCACTCTATTCAATCCCGCCCTATTCTTTTATCTTGCCTTTATTGTTTGGACTGCCAACCGGTTAACTCATATAATCTTTTTTCATATCTTAAGATCAATTCCCTGGACCCCTTATTGAGTGCAACGTTGGTGACCGAATTGTCGTAAAAGTGAATAACCAACTTCCTGATGATCAAGGCACATCTATCCATTGGCACGGCATGTTCCAAACCAACAGCAGCTGGATGGATGGCACTGTAGGTGTTACACAGTGCGCAATTCCAGCGGGTCAAAGTTTTACATATAATTTCACTATTACGGATCAACGTGGTACATACTGGTGGCATTCTCATGTAAAAGGTCAATATACTGATGGCATTGTCGGACCTTTGATCATTCACGATCCCAATGAAAGTATTCTTAATGACTACGATGAAGATATTGTAGTCATGATATCGGGTGAATATCAAAGTCTTATTTTATTTATAGTTTATTATTTTATTTTTTTTTTCCTTTTCCGTGAAATCTTTCCATTTTGCTGCAATTCGTCGTGTCGTTCTATAACTAACGCTCTCTACTTTACGATCTCAGACTGGTATCATGAAATATCGCCCATTAGTCTTGCCCAGTATGCCAACGCAGCGAACACAGAGGGCAACGAACCTGTACCTGAAAGCGGCCTCATCAATGGCTTAAATGTCTTTAATTGCAACGGATCAACTAATAGCTCAATTCCATGCACTGGAGGACAGAGAGCCCAATTCACGTTCATCCCCGGTAAACGTTATAGAATAAGACTGCTGAATACCGGGTAAGTTTCCAGATGCTATGGAATCCGAGATTTGTAGCATTTATTGACCATAACCATCTATAGTGCATTCGCAGAATTTGATTTCTCCATCGATGGCCACAAACTCACTGTTGTGGAAGCGGACGGTGTCCTCATGAAACCGGCTACCATCGATCGTTTACCAATCCATGTTGCTCAGCGATACTCTTTAATCGTTGAAGCCAATCAGACTGTGGGTAATTACTGGATGAGAGCCATTATGAATCAAAATTGTTTTACCTACACCAACGATGCGCTCGACCCAAATGTACTAGCGGCTGTTCACTATGAAGGCGCTAATGGTACGCAGCCAAACTCCCCAGACCCAGGCTATGTTGATCCTGTTGACTGCCTTGACTTGGATCCGCAGGATCTTCACCCATTGGATGGCTTGGATGCTCCTCCATACAATGTTAGTTATTACGTTGAATCATCCTTCCAGGCAATCAAGTCGGATCGCATCAGATGGGGTTACATGAACACAACTTCATGGTCTCCTCTCCAAAATACCTCAACATTGCAGCAAGCAAATGCTGGCATTACAACTTTTGACACAAGTACTCAATTTGTACTTACGCCGCCAGATAATGCCACAGTTGTACAACTCATTATACAAAGTAGGTAATCTAGAACGAAGATGGTAATGAGAACAGTGGAAAAACTAAACAGCGGTATATTCCCAGATTTCGATGAAGGAGCCCATCCTTTCCACCTTCATGGTCACACCTTTTGGTTGATAGCAACAGGTGGTGGATACTTTACAGCGAATACGAATCTGAACACCACAAATCCAGTTCGCCGTGATACTGCCGGTGAGTCATATTTTTTGTCGTCTATACATTTTTACTAAGTAGCCATCTAATTTTATATCTTCCAGCTATACCGGGATATGGTTATGCCATCATCAGATTTATTCCTCATCCTGGCATGTGGCTATTCCATTGCCATATCGTGTGGCATCATTTAGTGGGTCTTGCAATGCAGATACAGTTCCAGCCCAGCGCTATAAAGGTGAGTTTAAAATGATGATTATGTTTTCAAAATGCTTTTCGAGTATTGACGTTAATGTAAATACAATAGTCATTTGATATTCCTCAAGATTGGAAGGCTCTTTGCCCATCATAGAGCTACGACACCATGTTATAACAGTGGCGATTTATATCCTTATACAAAGTAATCTATTGCTACCACTTTGCACCTCTCCATTTACTTGTGAGTTATATGTGTACTCATATTGTAGGACCATCGTTACGCTTAACCAGTGACGTATATTTATTAGAAAATAAAACAGTATTGTTCTTTTCTTCCTCTCCGTTTAAATTTTCTATTCAAGAGAATCTATCAACAACTGTCTGAAGTCAAAAATGGGAGCGACGTTGATATGATTGATTACTAATTTGAATGTGATCCAGGTGTGAAAGAGGAACATATGTTGCTGGAGTGCTTACGCGGCTAATTATTACCAGTATAGCAGAGAAATATATGCTATCATTTTGAAACCTTAACAAATACATATCAATGTCAATGTTTGCAAATTAAACAAGCGCAATACCATGTAAATTGTATATATTGTCGGAAACCATCAACTTCTCTTCAATATTTCTTCTTTTCTGTTCCTCATCCATTTATTTTCTTGCATGAAAAAATAAATGCTTCTTCCGGTTTACCGAAATATCTGTTGAATAAGGCCATAATGCATAAATTATACATGACAAAACACGCCAGACCCATATACATCAATACCGAGAAGAGCCGAGTGCATTTCTTACGAAAACAGGGATGGTCATGAAATTTATTGACAACAATGGCATCCTGGAACGAGAGGGTTTGTGGACTGTATCTCTTTTCCTTTATGAATCAACAATCTTTTCAACGCAGAGCAAGTAATAGCTGGAACCAATTGCTTTCAACCTTTGGTAAAGTTCAGTCATCATACGTCAGATTCGACTCTGGTGTGGGAGAAACTGTCATCTACAAAGCCGAACAAACACATTCGGAAGATGCAAATATTCCATTATTACAAAGTACAATGCAAAAGTTGATTGTGGAAGATGATGAATATAAAGATAAAGAGGTTGAGTACGCCTTGCAATTGATAAGAAATGTAAGTTAAGGCTCTTTGCTCCAGATAATTTGGATATATTAATTGTAATTATGTTTCACATAGAGCTCCTCTGCAACCAAACAAACTTGCAGTAATGGTATTGAGGACTTGTTTGATAATTCTAGAACACTCAAGACCACCAAACATACCTCAGTCAGTGATAATTTAATTTATTGAATATGAAACAATTGTAGTTAACCAAGGGAATATCGATGCCAATTGGACCTTATTTCATTCTTTAGAAGAAAGAAGATCATAAAGCCGAAGAATTTATAATGGCCTTCTATCTTGCACTACATGCCAATAGACACTCAGAGAACAATGCCACCACACGGAGGCAAAGTCGATACATATGCCACAGTCAAGTTGACAACTATTTTATATTTCAGTTTGTCTCCAAGAGCTATATGTACAGATTAACCAACAACGACTCAGCCCACGGAGACCTAAAAATTAAATTTGAAGATAGCCTACCGCTCATGGTAAGTGCAAATTTGCCGCTCCATCAACCGTTGTTTCAAAATCCACTGACATCCCTGTTTGTATCGAAATGTACAGTATAATAGAAATAATACTACTATCAGAAGTATACGAACGCTTCTTGGCATAGAAGATGCACTGACCAAACTGAATCAATACATGGATTCTCAATTTCAATTCTTGAAGGAATGTTGCGATATCCTACAATCCACTATGATGGATCGTTTCATGGACAAGCAGTACTTGGTATTAAAATTAGATGAAACCGAAAAATACCTCAATATTCGTGAATTCGAGACTCGTAAGCAGGTGAATGAAATGATAGATCATCTCAAGGTAACTGTCATTAATAATCATAGCGTGGTGCCGATCTACCGTCATCATAACCATACCCGTTTAACCCAAACTCCTTCATATTGTAGGATGCAGCTGCAGCTGCCTTGCCGCCGATTACCAACTTTTCTTGCTCCAAATGCCATATTTCAATGACAAGTCCAGATCAAATATCTTGCTGTCTTCATACATTTTGTTCTTCTTGCGCCGAGGATATGAGGCAGGATGAGGCTGGCGCCTGCTCTATTTGTCATCACCCGCTAGCAGACAACGACAAGTGGGATAAGGAAGCAATGAAGAAATTCATCGACTTGTATTCCTCAAGGAAGGAAAATCCTTCTGCTAATGATATGAACATGAATAATTTCAATTTGAAGTATAAACGATGGACCCGGCAAAGTCTACAGCGACTACAGGTGTCAATGAAGAAGAAAAAGGTTCGTTCATTAGCCGGTAGTGGAGCAATAACTGAAACGACCTCTAGTACTTCACATAATGGGGCAATAACTAGAGCATCTACTTTGTTACGCAACAATATTTATATTATTTAGGTGCCAGTTTTGTTGCTCCTACGGCTATACTTTCTTAATCGCACTGAGCAAATGGGCAATAAACACTGGTTGCAGCCACTGACAAATTTGATGGTCACAATTTTAGACCCAACTTACTTATCATTTGAATCCATTTCTCTTCGCTCACTCCATTTCTAATGCTTCGTAGCAGAAAGCTACTTTTGTATAGAGGAGCATTTGGATTTCAAAATCGTCGAGCATTTTCTGCACGAGCACGGCCATCAGCACAACCAGAAGCCCCACCTCATGATCCTACTCCGAATCCCGAGGAATCAGCAATCAGGGCAGCTGAAACGGCTCTCGACTCTACTGCGGACAAGCCATTGACTGGTACAAAAGGAAGGAAAAACTCTAGGAAATCTAAAAGACAGTTTACTCCTAAAATCCCAGGTGAGTATGCATGCCTTAATGTTAAAATTTAGATAACCTAATTACTAACTTGAGCACCCAACATTTCACTTTCAGAGCAATTCTTTATCGCCAACTACCAAAGCAGCCTACGCAATACTCACAATATAAAGAAAATTCCTTACAAGGTTCCAGAATGCATTATAGATGATGTTCGATATTCTATACGGGCCGGTTTGGCATCACAGTCTTCTCATCAAACCGCGCTACCCGATGACAATATCGTCATCGGTGTTCCATATCCCGGTGCAACCTATCTTCAAGATAGTATCGTCCATGCAGTTGCTAGAGAACTGGGATCAGATGTGATTAAGCTGGATCAACACGACTTATACCTTTTATCAAATGACCTAATCGATTCAAAGGCTAATAGTAAGTTTATTGGTGCAATTACTATTGTTCTGCTGATGACAAATGTTGACTGGCTGTTGTTTCCTAGCTGATGATATTGAACCTGTGATGGTTGAAGGAGAGTCGGAGACAGTCAACGAAGTTGCACGGAAAAGTGCTGGAACCGAAGATTTCGAAGATGAACGTTCTGATGATTTCATTGTTGTGGATGATGTATTGGACTACGTCAAATCGGTAATCAATCAAAAAGACGGTGGACAGAATCGTCTTACAAAGTCTGTGGGATCATACGGCAAAATCCAAGGTGAAGACAATGCAAAGCTAAAAGCGTTATTTGGTGCTATCATCAATACCGGAGAGCGAGAACTATCTGTTAATAATTCTGCAACGACGGGCAAGATGGAGAAGGCGCCAAAGATTGTATATTTGAGAGATTATTCCCACATTATTGAATCTCCAACAGGCGAGCTTCTCGTAACGGCGCTGTTACAAACAATCCAAGACATGCGTAACAATGGTCAGTCCATTGTAGTCGTCGCTGGTGTTTCTCCATCGTTATCCAGCCTCTCAACCAGAAAGAGCCGGGTCCAAGCAGTGAACAAAAACGATACCAAAAGCTCTCTTGATATGAGTGATGTTGATGATCTTCTTGGCCATAAAATCAAATTCCCGTATTTCCAGCTCATCAGCATACCTCCCTCAGTTGATTCACCGCATGGATTGGAAGCTTGGAAGCGCCAAATGGAACATGATTTGGCTTTGCGACTAGAAGAGTGGAATGCGCGAAACATTCTAACAGTTTGTGTCCAGAGGAAGATTATCTCGTTGGCTCAGGCGTTTGTGGCCACTCCAGTAGTGACCAAGATGCTGAGCAAGATTGAAGGTGCACGATCTGAATGCTGGCCTATGCATTACGTACATCGACTTGTTGCCACAGCCACCGGGATATCATTGTCTCCATCCAATCAACATGGGAATCCCAATACTTTCAATATGTCTCACTTGATACAAGCAGAAAAGATATTAAAGCGAGGTTCTGAGCTACGATCTCAAGCTATTAGTAATCTCAAACAGGAGTATGAACAACAACGAAAGCAATTGATCGCGGTGAAGGATGGGAATGAACTGGATGTGAAAGCGCTTCAAGACATCTGTAATGACTATGAGCGCAAGCTGCTCACCAAAATAGTGGATCCAGGTAAATGTTTGTGGAATATCGTGATGAATGTCAAGAATATGTATCAACTCAATCTCCTTTGTAGCGCGCATAAAGACCACATTTGAAGATATATGTGCACCTGCAACGACCATTGATACATTGCAAACATCTATTAGCCTTCCTTTACTTCGACCAGATATATTCTCTTATGGTATTCTTGGGCGCAACTTTACATCTGGAATGCTACTGTTTGGTCCCCCAGGCACAGGAAAGGTACGAATAGACATTGTAGTAGAGGAACGAATAGTGATGTTATTGACATGGAGCTCTATCCACCTTGTTAGACATTACTAGCCAAGGCTGTCGCTAAAGAAAGTGGGAGTCGCATGATTGAAATTCAAGCCAGTGACATGTATGTATTTCGCATTCCTTCTATTGAAGTTTGCCATTTCAAGTAGTGCCTAACCGTATTCTGATCATAACTTAGCTACGAAATGTATGTTGGAGAAGGTGAAAAGAACGTCAAGGTAAAGAGTCAAGGTTTGAATATGGTGACACTAAACTCGTATAGATTACTGAACTACAGCCTTTTAGGCTGTTTTTTCACTTGCCAGGAAACTCGCACCCTGTGTGATCTTCATAGATGAAGTCGACAGTTTGTTGAATGCCAGAAGATCAGACCTTGCTTCCAATACACATCGCGAAATCATTAATCAGTTTATGGTAGAGTGGGACGGCTTATCCAGTAACAATCATGGAGTTATTCTTATGGCAGCCACCAATAGACCGTATGATTTGGATGATGCGGTCCTTCGACGAATGCCACGACGAATATTAGGTTTGTAGAGATGTTGAAAGCGGAATGGCTTTGATTGTGAGATCATGACACTGACAATTGATGCTTTTCTTTTAGTCGATCTACCCAATGAAATGGAAAGAACACAGATACTTAAACTACATCTTCAAGGAGAAAATGTGGACCCAGGAGTGTCCATTGAAAAACTTGCAAAGGGTACTCCATATTATTCGGGATCAGACATAAAGAATCTGTGCATTGCAGCAGCACTCAACGCTGTCAAGGAGAGCTCAGGCAAATATTTTTCCAAAATAAAAGCTAGCGGTGATACTGTCCATGCAGATACTGCGCCTATTCGGATCCTCAAAGAACATCACTTCGACCAAGCGCGTTCACAAATTGCACCCAGCGCATCTGAAGATATGCACTCCTTGATTCAAATCCATAAATGGGACGGACTTTACGGAGACGGCAAGCACCGCAAACGACACAAAGGCATAGGCTTTAATGATACCGAGTTATCAAAGGTTAGCATTAAAGCATAGAGAAATACTGTAGATAATAACATATTACCAGTATAAATTTCATTTTCGTGTATATTGTAATAGAACAAGTGATGAACGCCAGATTCATTCAAGACGTGACACGACAGCCTTCATAACTTATCGTAGGGTAAGCCGTGATGTATCATACGCTTTCCATGTGGTGTGCTTGGTGGAATTGTTGAGTGAACAGACCTGTATGTCTTCGTTTTGCGTTTATTATGCGGGTGGAAAAGAGGAAATCTACCGAATGTATGCAATTGAGAAGTATTTATGTTTTGAAGCAGAACGAGGTTTACAGAAATCCTTAAACAAGAATGCCCAGTTTTAGGCATAAAAAACACCCACCACTGGTATGTGGTAGTCTATGTTTGAATGAAGTAGTTTGGCATAACTGTCATGCTTAAACAATTCAATTGTTATTATTGTTATTGGTTATTTCACACATGGTGTGATCAGGCAGCGTTTAAACTTGCAGGGTTGGCTGGCGGGGACAAGATTTTTCAGCGTTTTGGAAGACAGATGCGTTTGTCCAACCGAACAAAGCCCCTCCCAAAAATCTCATGTGATATTTCCTCGCCTGGTAGTGAGTAACCTGCATTCCCTTTTCTTATCCCTCTGCTGCAATCTTTGCAATCCCTTTACTACTTTGCCCACATGTCTGCTACGGCAGAATCGAATCAGTCGTCCCGTCGTTCGATCACCGTAATTACTCAAAAGAACCTGCCCGCCCATCTCCGACAAACCCAACCTTACGATCCTAATTCGTCTACCGAGTCATCGCCGTTACTCTCACCCCCACCACCATATCAACAATTTGAACAAGGAAGCGAATACACTGTATGTTCATTTTTAAACATTTATGAACCTCCAATATTTCAGAATTGCTCATACAGAGTCTGCTAGATAAATACACACAGCGAAGACGTACTTGGATCAAGAGATGGTATCAGGTACCTAGTTGGCCTTGTAACAATTGCTTTTGTTTGACCAATAAATGCCGGTCATACTAACCAGACTCCTGATTTACTTTAGTAGAAAACTTTCGCTAGCATCTTCCGGGTTTTATACCGATGTTACGCATGTAAGTAGTCGTCTTACCATTTACGTCTGTTAGCCTTGGCAATTTTGTTTCCACGAAAACGGTGGATTTCTTATTTAAACAAAACTTTTGGGGCTATGCTTTCAGACTTGCAACCACGGTTTACCCAATTGTTCATCATGTTCCACCACGTCACTCATTCCCGGAATCCTTCCTTCACCTTTTCCATCGAGTTCTACGCCTATTCAAACCATACGACACAATAAGGTTGATCCATCCTATAACCACCGACCTCGCCGACATTCTTCTTCCGTGAATCCTCAAGATCCAGGAACATCTTCTCTATATGATAGTGAAGATGAATCTGAAGCGCTTGATCGGATATCAGATATTCTTTCACATTTGATTAAGGAGGCCAGCGATGCCGTTAATGGTATCGATCGAGAACGAACAAAAAGGTCCACGCCGAAATCAAGCTCTGCAACCAAGCAAGCAATGGGTTCCCAAGTAAAGACACCGGAATCCATAGATACCCAAAAATCCTCAGAACCAAATCCAAAATCAAAATTTCCAGTTCACAAACATCTTTCCGATCAACCTCACTTCCCACATCGAAGGAGATCTATCAAATCAATGCCACCACCTAGCCACCATGAATCTTACCTAGAGTTGAAAGACGAAAGGTCAAGCAGTCATTCGGTCAAGCGTCGATCCACTGGATCCATTGGAAAATCTCGCTGGTCACGCGGATCAGCAAATAAAGAGACAACTCAAACAAATCTTGCAGCAGTTCAAAGAGGTAGTCCTTTATCCAACTCTTTCAGAGATCCGCCAAGTAGATCTAACTTGTCGGTACCCGCCTCTCCAAGAATGGCGAGATCACCACGACGAAACAAGTTATTGAATGAGCCTTTAATTGCATCATACAAGCGCATAGATGACAGCTTAGCCATGGTAGATTCTTTGTCACGCGACCTGGCTGCTGAAATAGATTCAACGGATGAGCTTTTAGCGCCAAAGGAAGTAAGTAGTCAAGCGACTAGCAAAATAAGTACCGCTTTAACAAGGAACGATGCAAATGAAAGCTTGTCACTGGTGGTATTTTTATTGGTTCAAGGTATCCACTCTGTACTTGCTTTCCTCTCTGGGATGCTCTCGCTTAAGCCGTCTCGGCTACATCTGGAAACAATAGAGTCTGACACCTTTTACAATGCCTTGTCTTGGGCATTCACCTACACTATGGGGAATGTCTTGGTTGACCAATGTATTGAGAAGGCACCGGTGCAGCCTTCGTGCAGGGACAGTATTCCAGGGGAATACCGCTCGCGATCACCATCTCCACCTCTACTAAACCATATATCAAGCGCAGTACTTGCAAAGAGGCAGCAATGGGCAGTCACAAAGAAACAAAATGTAAAAGATCTATCTATGTCAACCAGCCGTCTTCATTTGGAGGATATTGTTCCATGTGTTTCTCAGTCTTCGTCCATTTTGGAAAAAAGAGGTACAATGAATTTGAAGAACAGATCGAGTTGGAGAGATTCTGACAACGCGATAGAGAGGCTTGTTGTGCACAGCCCAACAAGAAGATTCCATAATCCTGTTTTGGACATTAATGAGCAGGAAGATGATGGCGAAGAAGAAGTGTTGCAAGTTGTAGCGGTTAAGCGGATACGAAAAACTGGTTCTATTAGAGGTAATGGCGTCCGCATCCTGGAACGAAGAAACTCAACTTAATGGATGTGGTCATTATTATACTCTTTAGGAGTGCACAATCAACACCATACGTATTATCCCGCTTCTAGACACATAATACATTTTCCTGATAAGCTTTCTATTCACGATTAGATTACCCTCACTGTCAAGTTATCGCAATGAGCGCTTGCACAGTCGTTTGAGTCTCGTCATTGGTGACAACTTGAACTAAATGCTATTTCTTTACCCTATCGTATTTCTTCACACATTAATAGAGTACTTCAAATGGGGAATTGGTCGCGCACTTTCTTTATAACAGATAATATGAATAAACCATTGGCTCACACCACCATCGTCAATTGTGCTTGCGCTCGCATTATATGAAAGAAGGGAATTACACCGCACTATATCGATGGATACGCCCTTTTTTATTATGTTGAATGTTAACATAACTAAAGTTTGGATAACTAGACCACGGTGCCAACAAATGCGTTAAAGTTGTATGTGGTGCACGAGTTTTGGATCTGCTGGGAGCCTGTTCCCGAAAGTACAGTCGCCCCATTTCTTTCCAACTTGAATTGCTGACTGCCTATACCCATTGGGGCGGCCCAAATATTGACACCAGCTGGAGCAGAGAACTGTTTTGGTGCATTATTTCCAGACGTGATTGTCAATGTTCCCGGTGATTTCAACAATGTAACAGCATAGACATTGTCTTCCACATAGTCTCGACCTGTTGGTGGTCCAGTGGCATCACTGCTGCAAGTGGTATCCTTTGGCATCAATCGGTAATAGTATACAATTTCGTCCTTGCTTACAACTGGTGCACTGGCTCCATTCTTATAAGCTGTAATATATGCCTGCGATATGTCACGCCAACCATCGTGAGGCATGTTTTGTACCCATGATTTTGCACCATCAGTGGGAGGACCTGCGTAAACACTAGGATTTTCAGGATGAAGTGGGCCAATGTAATGTGATTCACCAAAATCTATGAAAAAAGTAGTTATGCAAATGAGTCAAGTATGATACCAATGACTTAATTTTTCTATTTCTACAGTTCGTCGCTTACCATTCCAAGTGATAATTTCTACAAAGTCTGGCTTCAATTGTAAAATTTCCTCCCATCGTTGATACCAGAGGAAGTCACTCAGAAAGAGCCAATTTTTGCTGTAGGGAACATCTGAACCGAAGTGGGTAAAAAACCACGGAGAAACTCTAATATTATGACAAACATATTAAGAGGACAGTCAGTATGGGACTTTAAACTGGTCTAGAAATCCTTTTAGGCAAAAGAGACTTACGGTGCCATGTAAGCCTTTCCAGCCAGTGCTGCTATATATGCGTTATCCGAAGCTGTAGTCATATTGGCATCTATAGGCTGATTGTTGGAGTTTGGCCATGCTATCCAGCTGAATCCTCCTGAAACTTGGCTGTTTCCTTGGAGTTGACTCGCTTGCCAATTCGGCACCAAATAAATTGATACTCCACTGGAAGTTTGAATGGAATTCCAGTCAACAACACCATATCCAACGAATGTAGAAACAAATGGCTTTCCATCTACTTTGAACTGAGCGCTTTGGCTACTGTACTGTTTTAGAATAGACGAGATTCTGCTTGGGTCGGTAATACTTGTCATGTCAAAAGATATGAACAGCTTGAAATTGGTAGAGGCTAAAAGGTCAAGTTGAGGACATAGTTCAGACGTCTCGTAAGCAACTACTGACTACAAACCTGCTGCGTTGTATGCCAATGTAAGCTGAGCTTCTGTGTATGAGTCTGCACCTATATTGAGCGCAAAACCATCAATACCGCTTGCTGAAGCTAGAGATATGTCTTTTGCCCAGTCACTTGCTTGATAGGAGCTAACAATTCCTACCATAAAGTGGGCGAAAACCATCTTTCCAGATGTACTTGCTGTCACAGTAGCGTTCTTGACTGCTACATGAGATGCCTTGCTGATAGCAGTTGTACTTGTACGAGATTTTGGGATTGCTTTTGCGGCACTTGGCTGAATAGCCGAAAGGATTGATATAAGGAAAATGAATCCTGTAATAAACTTCATTTTTCTTTTTGCATATGGAAACTCTATATTATACACGAATGGTTTATTAAATACTTTCTCTCATAATATCATGTATGGGAATTGTCGGGTCAGGATACTGAATGTGAAGAAAATATAATATGATGCGCGGTAATTTGTACAACATCATATTAATTTCAGGGTCTTGTCGTACTGCAGATTCTTGATCGTGATATCAAAAGATATCTTTCAGAGTTGGCAGCATCGGGAAGTGCAACTCGTTGAGCGTTGAGTTCGAGCTGAGGACTTACGGATTTTATTTTCTTTGATAAATATAATTGAGTAAAAGTTGTAGTTACAAATTTCTATACGAGAATTAATTTAGCGAGAATGGTCGCATGCAGCAGCTGCTGTATTATGTAACTCCATTTTTTTTTTTTTTACCCTTTCCCGGTTTCCACGTACATAACACGTTCTGTGCCATATACTACTGAAAATTGTGAACAAACCTTACACAAATGTGCCCAGTAGATCACTATCTATACACATCTGATTCGTACAACTAGATTCTGATTTACATACCAGATTGTAACCTCATATAGCAATTGTACGTCCGGATGTGTTCACCTTTGAAAGGATATCAGTGACACTCCAGCACATCAGACAGAGAGGGTAATCTGGTAATATCAGTGTCACTTCATTAGACTACTTACAGCTTATCATTTCATCGTTTATCGCCATATGGCTTGTTTATTCTCTGTTCTTTTGAGTTAAATGGAAATTACGAACGATACGAGAAGGATGGCGTTCAGCTCAAGCGCAGTTTGCCACATTGAAGTTCCGAGTACTTTGTATATTTTGGAAAGATATAAAAATACAATAAGACACTTACTCCAAGTGTGAAAGAGGTAAATTATATGCCCTGCGTAGTCTGATATTGGAACGGCACAGTAAAAATGGCGACAATAATGTAGATAACTATAGCAATCTAAAAAGAGTCGATTATAATATTTTCCCATTTATCCATTCAGGTCATGGTATGTCCATAAAACTGGTATTTGGTGTACACAAGACGATCCACATTCAGACACAGGTCATATGGTACCAGAGTATGATTTATCTTCTACATTTGAAAAACCGGCTCCACTATATGAGACTTAGGATAGGTGCTATGATTGCTGGGTAGTGGAGAACTTTGAAATGATCAGGCGATGTAATCGATCTAAAACGTTAGGAGACCCAATAAAACCATTGGAATACTATAATTTTTCACAGTTACGTGGCTGTTCCACTTGCACATATCAAGGTCAGACTTGCACAATCGTATGCGATAGTAGCTACGAGTAATACGCGTGATTTCAGGATAGAATATTTGAGTTATTTACGTTGAAAAATTATATAAAGACCGTCTCACAGAATCTAATTTGAATCATTGTAACAATAGTGATAATTGGTGTTGGCGTTGTAGGCGATGCGAAGCATGCACTAAGAGCAACCAGGATTCGTAGCCTGGCAGTTCAGGGAGAATATTCAGCAAATTGACATATAATTGGCGCAGATTTCCAAATAAAAATGTCAGGCAGTCACGCCAATGTTATAATCTGCGCGCGCTCTTTCCTAGACCACCCATAAGTATGAGTTACAGAAGAGGCTATGAAGGTAAATGGTGATTTCTTAAACCTTTTTGTGTATCAAATCTAACTTATGCTATACATAGGTCGTCGAGAAGGCGGAGGTCGATGGCAAAGTAAGAAATCTCAACAAAACAATCTATGAATGACACTCGCATTTCAATACTGATTTAACTTTTTGAAGACGACCGACCGCGGAATTATCGTTCTGGTCCATACGATCGACAAAGGCAAAGGGATCGCCCGCCAATTGATGAACCTGAAGATATAGAGATGCGACTAAAAAGTTTGATTATCAAGATTGGAGATAAAGTATGTCGTATATCTGAGGGATTCGAATAAGAGTAGTTGAATCTTAAACGCATTTTGCTGTTGATCCAGGCTTCTTCAGATCTCAAGGTCAATTTAACCAAAATGGCAGGAATTCTTAGCACTGATTACCAAAAGTTTCCGGAAACTGTGGCTTCCACTTTTAAAGCATGGTATGTACTTTTCCGGAAACCGAAATAGCCAACTCGAATGACACGTAAACTAACTTATGCATCATATAGCATTACGGAATTGCCCATGAAAACAGCTGTTTATGGAACTCTTCTTGGTCTTCTTAATGTAAAAAATCATGAAGTGGCTTCTAGGCTTTTCGACGATATCATTACTGCTACAAAGGAAGCACTTGCGAAATCAGAATGGCAAAAAGTGAAATACTACGTGCGTTACTTTGGTGAGCTGGTGAACGCAAATGTCATTTTGCCTGCTGCCTATCTTGACCTGCTAAACGATCTTTTGGCTGCCATTGACGAATCACACCTTATAATTGTAAGTACAGCAGTTTATCTAGACGTTGGATTTAAGGTAGATTCTGATCTAGCAACGTGTTTTAGTCATATGCGGATTGTATGGTGTATATTGTACTTGCAGCACTTCCCTGGGTAAGCGAAGTGATTTTTTGACAATCGTTGTCACCGTTGTCACTGACCATAATGATAGTGTGGTAAAGGACTCCATGATCGAAAACCCGGTGAATTACAAAGACTTTTGGCTAGAATTGAGAAATACCTGCAGAAAAGAGGTGATGCTTATTCGCTGGATATCTTGAATTCATATCATGGAGAGAACCTCCCATATGCTGGTTCTGAAGTAGGTGAATGCATTTTAGCCGCTATGTATCACCACATGAATGTACTAATGGTATGTTTACATGATAGCCTATGGTTCATCTATGGTCTATGATTCAAAATCTTCAAAAGGATGAATGGGAGGTATGTAATAGCCAGTCAAATAGACTCTATCTTTCAAAGCTTTCAAATTTTAAATGCTTTTGATTAGGTCGTCATGTTACTCCAGCCGTACCAACTTTTTGACGAGGAGCTGAATCAGGCACTGCAGGTGATTTCATATGAACATACAAGGATAGACTGCGTTGAAACAGGCAATTAATGTGGTTCTCATTAGCACGAACTGCCTACATTTGAACTTCCTCAACCATCACAAGGCGCGTTATACATAACGCCAAATGCGCCATTCAGAATATTTTATACTGAAGCAGTAAGCTAACACACTTGTTTAATCTGAATATTCCTTCTTGATATGGTTACTTACATACATGAAAGTCGTCGGATAGCTTTCCCGCTGCTGATTCTGCGTCATATTTCGTATTACAAGAAATTATCCATGATACTGTGCAGTTGTTCGAGTCTAATCGAAGGGAGTGTTCTAAATACTTGCTTGGTCTACACAATAACTTTGAAACCGGCATTTTCGCAACTCAGACTTCTGAAGGCGGTGATCGAGGCAGTGAAGATCAGAAAGAAAGCATGACAGAACAGACTGATGGTTGGGTACTTTCAGAGATTGTTCTTGAGGTAAGCCATAGCCAAAATATTATTGATCAAGAAAGAGTATTACTAATTTCATACGTCAATAGCATGTCTTTGGGCAAATGCTTCGATTACCATCCCCTCCTATGAAGCAAGTCTATTTTGCGGCTCTCATCATTGAACTGTGCAAAGGCGAAAATTCAAGTACAAGTCAGTCACTCAAGAAAGCTGTTCATATCCTGTTCGAGCGCTTGGTGGACATGGATGTTGGTTTGATCGCTCGACTTTACAACTGGTTTTCTCATCATTTAAGCAATGTCGGATTTGAATGGGACTGGGAAGCATGGTAAGTGAAGCTTCAATGCCATAAAATTTTGATGCATTGGGAGATATCATGTCTAACGTGTGCCTTTGAAACCCTGCAAAGGGAGAGAGCTTTATCTTTGGATCCCCTGCATCCGCAACTCTGTTTTATTAGAGAAACGTTAGAAAAGGAAGTCCGATTGAGCTACTACGACAGGGTAAAGACAACATTACCTGATGAAATCGCCAGCTTAATGGCATCAGAGCCACCTGCCCCATCACAAGAGCTCTTGAGTCCTGATCATCCACACCATGATGCTGTTAAACAGCTTCTGGGTAAGCTCAAGATGAAGCAAGACACAGAAGCCCTGAACAGCACCTTGGCCGAGATAAGACAGCGAGAATTAGATAACGGCGCAGATCAAGACAAGGCTGATGAGGCGGCTAGGGAGATCTTCACACAGGCTGTACTACTATTAGGTTCCAAGAGTTTCTCACATGTGCTGAATGTTATTGAGAGGTATGTGCATGCTTTTTATGATTGCGGTTATCAATAGCCTTGTACTATATGTTAATGTCAACCAAGGTGCCTTGATGTCTTACGAGGATTAAACCAGAATCCTGCTGAAAGACTCCATTCTGTACGCATCATTGCTCGCTTCTGGAAGAGTAATACTCAGCTATTAGGCATCCTTTTGGATAAATTTATGAACTACCGCATCATAGATCCGACTTCCATCATTTCTTGGATATTCGAAAGTGAACAACTGGAGCAGGTTGGAAGGTAAAGAACACATTAACGAAACAAGTGACAATGTTTTCATACAAAACTCACAGTATCCTTCAAGGTCATACCTCTGGGAAATTCTACATGTTACGCTTAACAAAGTGATAAACCGTGCGCAGCACGTTCAATCGAAGCTTGATGGTTTCCGTGAAACTTATAGCAAGAATGAAATTGTTAGAAAAGACAGCCAATCTGCAGCATGTAAGTCAACAACCTGACCTGTATCTACTGTGTTCATAAACCTAACCACCTAGTACTATTCAATGTGTCCACAGCCGACGCTGAACGTCAACAAGAGCAGTCTGCCATACAAACTGTTGAAAAGTCACTTGAGACCGTGGTTCGGGAGCAAAAGGAAGTGTTTATGGTGGTATTGCAAAAGTTTACTCAAACTCTTCAAGAAATGTATGGTAACTTTGGAGCAAGAGGTGTAGATCCAAACTCTGACTTTACGTTCCGGTGGGTCAATGGCTGGTACAGAGATGTACTGCGCCTGGTAAGTCAAAATAATTAGCTTAAGCTGATTTACTTGCTGCTGTTATTAAGTTCTCTTTCAACTTACAGTATCACAAGGAAATTTCAACGTTTTCCACAACATTGGAAAGTCTCGTCTTTGTCAATCACATGGATAGCAGGATAAAGGAGCCATTTTACCAGCTGAAGCAATTGAGACATAGAGCCTGATCAACCACAATCTTGCTTAATGTTATGTTTGGATGAGTAAGCTTTTGGTGGCATACAGAAGTAATTCAATTTCGTTCAATTCTTTGTAATAAAATGGCAAAACCGTATGGCATGTTTGTAATAGCTAATGTCTTGTGACTTAGCGTTGGTTGTTATCCAACTGCGGTCTCACAATATAGCATGCCGCAGAGTGGCATTTCACAGTTTCATTTCGTAAGTTCAAGATTCTTCAAGATACTGGGGACCACTCATTACAACTAATTAGCTCCGAATAAATTCATGATGCTATTTGT